>CM003435.1:1375000-1975000 GCA_000331325.2 Crithidia fasciculata
GCAGCCCTCCGACCACGGCGGCAGCCTGCACGACCTGTCGGCGACGGCGCTGCGCATATCCTGCAGCGCTGCCTCTCTGCACGACACGCCGCACCGCACCTCGCGCTCGCCGCAGCCGGCCCCGGAGTGGATGAACCGGACGAGCGGCAGCACGTACGGCGACGTCGTCAGCGACTCCTTCGCGTCGGGCAACTTCTGCCCGTCGGGCGGCAGCTTCCACGTCTTCTCTACCCACCCACAAGGGGCAGCAGCGGTGGCAGCGCAGGCGGCCGCGCAAGCACAGCGTTCCCACCCGTCCCCCCGCCCGCAGCTCACCTCGCCGAGCCCGCAGTTGTCGCACGGAGGAGGGCTGTCGAGTGTGCCGGGCACCAGTCTGCTGCGTCCAGTCGGCACTGCGGAGCGGGACGAAACACCCTTTGCGATGCGGACGCCGCCCCTCTACTCCAAGGCGGACTCACCGCCGACCGGGTACTTCGGTGTGCCCGCGCAGACACCGCCGTCGCCCATGTCGGAGGCGCAGACCATGGTGGCGCCGCTGCCGCACATGCCATTTAGCGTCTCAACCGTGAGTAGTGGCGCGGCTGGGCTGCCGCCCTCCTTTGCGGAGGTGATGCATGTGAGCAACAGCAGCGGGGCCGCAGGCAGTGGCAAGGCGAACACCGGCACCGGCAGCAATAGCAGCAAGAACAGTATGACCTACGTGACTGTTGGTGGCGCGGCAGTTGGCGGTGATCGCCAGCAGTCGGTCTTCGCTCGTCTGCGTGCCGTGCCGAATGCCCGTGGCGCGATGGGGGAGCCGATGGTGATGTCGCCGACGCCTCCCAGCGGCGGGATGCAGGCGATGCAGGCCTCCGCCGTCCCGGGCATGACGCAGCAGCCGATGATGGTGATGATGACCACCCCGGAAGGCCAAATGGCCCTCTACCCCGTCATGTACAACCAACCGATGTACGTGATGGACGCTAATGGCATGATGCACCAGACGCAGGCGGCGGCGCCGCAGCAGGTTGTCTACACGACACCAGCAGCAGCAGCGGCCCAGGCGCAGATGCGGGGGCAGCTGGACGGGGTGGCATATCAGATGGCGCCGCAGGGTGTGTTTCTGCCGCCCTCGTCATCGCAGGCGTCGTCGTCGCCGGGTTTGCCGCCATACGCGACGCAGCCACAGCAGCCGTACTAGATGTTGTTTCGCGGATGGTAGCTGCGTAAAGGCGTGCGAAGCGTTAGTTGGGCTTCTTAACATATAACATTTTTGTTAAATCTTTGCTGATCTGCTGGATTGTGTGGCATCCAGCTGTGGAAGATGTTAAACCTTTAACATATCGTGGCGTGATGGCGTCGCGGCAAAGGAAAAACAAAACAGACTGACGTGTCTTTGTCGTTCCGTACGTTTTTGTTTCGTTTTGTTACATGTGTGTGTCTTGTGGTGCCGACGCAAACAACTCGTAGACTGCCTTCTTTTCTCCTCGAGAGATATTCTCTACCGTCTACTGCAGTCAACGCGACTGCGCTGCCTCCACGGGATGGCGCGTGTGTTGTGTGTTCTTGGGCCGGATATTCTGAAGGCGGCGTCCACGAAACGACGCGTCTTACAGAAAGGCCCGCTGCGCACACACTAACACACACGCTCACCAAAATCCTGAAGAGTATCCGCGGAATGTGCGTTTTTAAATGCAGTTGAGGAGGTAGAGAGGCCTGTCGAGGCCGTCTGTGCTGGCGCTTTTTTGTTGTTATTGTTGTCTGTTTGCGATGAGTTTGTTGTGATAAGTCACGTAATGGAATGAAACCAGGTTGGAGGCTGAAAGGAAAAGAAATGTGGTGTGTGTATCTGCCTTGTTTGGCTCAAGTGTTTCCCCCCTTTTCTGTTTGTTTGAAGTGGTGCAACATTGCGGAGCAGATCTAAACTACACCCCAACCTTCTTTTTGCTCTCTTGTCGCACGTGGACGGCGGAGCTGGTGCGGTTCCATGTCGCCTGAGTGTATTACTGGGTCGCTTTCTTAGTTTTTTTCCGTCTTTTCTTTTTAAAGGAAAATGTTTTTGGAAAATTACTTTTTCGTTTGTTTGTTTGTTTTCCCTTTGTCGTATGCTAGCTGTGTACAACACATTCTAGTGAGAGTAACGACATCGGCTCGCTCCTCGTAAAACCTTTAATCAGTAACTTTAAGAAGATCAGAGAGGAAAAAAAAATGTCACAGACTGACTGTGTTCAGTGTTGCTGTGCTCTTTTCCAATGCAACGATTCTTTTTTATTATTATTCTTCGCTTATCAATAAAACCTGTTTTTTTTTTCCTTTGTGCTCCAAATTAACCTTTTTTTTTCTTTTTCCGATTTCTCTTTCGCCTTGCTTGTTTGGACGCCGCGTTGTGGATCTTCTCTTCTTCATTTTTTTTTTTCCCCCTCAGTCGGTGTTGTTGTCTCACGTTTATTCCATTTATAAAAGAACACGAGAAGCATCCATTTGAAAGCCTTTTTTTTTGTGTACTAATTTTTTTTTCTCTCCTGTTTCTCTCATTTACCACGTTTCAGTGTAATTTGTTTTCTGTTCCCTTCCTCTATTGTGAGCGAGTCGCATGAGTCCCTAAACAACAACCAAAAAAAAATGTGAAGTAAGTCTGATAGAGGCGACTAAGAAAAGGGGAAAAAAGAAAGGCTGGAACGCTGGATAAAGCTCTAAAAAAAAACAAAGGCCTCGCGCAACGTGATTTTGAAATGTGTGAAAGAGTATCATCGAGTACAATGCCGCAACACTAGCATCAGAGTATCACGATGAAAAGCCTCGCGTAGGACTGGCATCCGGTGCCCCCTTTCCATTTTGCAAGGTTCAGTTCTGGACATATCTTATCGATTTGACAGCAGCAGGCTCTGCAACGCATGCTCTTGCTCTGCCGAAATGTATTGAAGATAATTCGAGCTCGTGTCTTGTCAGCTCCCACGATGTCGTGTGAGTCTTCAAATCTCCCTTGTCGGATCTTATTTTCTTTTCTCGACTCCTTTTCTTCTCCTTTGCTCGCTCAGGTTAAAACGGAAGAAGAAAGCAATAGCTACTGCTTTCATTCCCTCAACTGCTTTCCACTTTTATGTTTTTTTTTTCACCGCCACGCACACCTTTTTTTTACTTTTTGTAGAATGAACATTCAAATCTCTGGCAATTTGAGCGGCCCGACGGCCTTCTTCCTTGCCGGGTGGCCGGACACGTGCGATGTCTTCCGCGACAACATCATGGCCACCCTCGGCGCCGACTACCGCATCGTGGGCCTCACGATCCCGGGCTTCGACGACGAGCATCCCTTTCTCCAGCTGATGCGTGAGAAGGGCCTCGGCAACTCCTTTAGTGGTGGAAACACAACCAATTGCAGCCCCTCGTCCACCGGCCCAGACAGCTCCTGGTTGCCAAACGTTTTTCCCTTCTCCCGCTTTCACTCCGAGGACGCTGCGGCGCGGGCGGCGACGGCGCAGCGCTCCTCCCTCGTGAACAAGCTGCGCATTTCCTGGGGCCAGCCGCCCTTGGAGATGCTGCGGACGACGTGGAAGGGCCACTCCTTCGAGGACCTGGTCACAATGCTGGAGATTGCGGTGGACACGGCGATGGAGACGTGCAACTACTGCCCCGATACAATACCCTCGGCTGCAGCGGCTGGGGCAGCTCCGGCGGCCGGTCCGTGGCAGAGTCATGGCGGTGGTGGGCAGAACGCACAGGGGGCTGGCGCGAAGGCACGCGCGGCGCCGACACCGCAGCCGGAGGAGGGCTTGGAGGGCGTGCCGCTGCACCAACTTCCCCCCACCTACACCCGACCAGTCCTCATTGCGCACGACTGGGGCTGCTTCCTCGCCTACGAGCTCTTGCTCATCCGCCCGGACTTCTTCTCTCGCTTCGTGGCGCTGGACATCGGTGCTTACGTGTTTGAGAGCACGGCACCGCAGGTGGAGAAGATGTGCGAATTGGTGTCCCGCAACGAGAAGAGCCGCAGGGTGCCCTTCGCTCCACACACTCCGTCACCCCCGCGCACTCCAGCAGCGGTGATGTCACCCAACCTCGACCAGTCCCGCCTCGGCGGTTCCGCGCTTGGCGCTCATCCCTCCTCTGCCGGAGCTGCCGAGGGTGCTGCGGAGCAAAGCTTCTTGGCGAGTGTACGCCCACCAAACAATGCGGCGGAGGTGATCGCCGTCGCAGGGGAGCACCAGTCCATTTCTCCACCGACGCCATCGTCGCCCCTGCAGCTGCAGCAGCACGCAACAACGCTCAGCAGGAGCTCTCCCCAGGAGACCACCACCTCCTCTCCCGTCACCGTGGTGCACGGCGTCACCCCCGGCGCAGGCACCGCTGCCAATAGCACACACTTCGACGCGGTGACGCCGTCCGTGGCGAACACGTCGCAGCTGCGCAACAGCATCTCTGGTGCGGCAACCAAGCGCTCTCTGGCCTCGCAGTACGCCATCCGCCGCAAGAAGCCGACCCAGCAAACGCAGCGTGCCGACACGTGGAAGGGCCTCGCCATCGTTGTCTACCAGTGGTTCCTCATCGCCTGCACCGTTTTCATTCCGTCGAGGCTTGCGGGGTGGCTCGTCAGCTGCTTTGCCAGTCTTATTCGCCGGCCCACCTACTTCTACGACCCACAGATGGTCTCGACGCCGACGGTAGAGCTGCTGAACCACACGTTGAATGCACAGTTCTTCGCGCAGCACCCCTATGCGCTTGAAAACCGCGCTGCCTTCGAGCTGCCGGTGCTGCTGCAGGTGCAAGAGGGAGCGCAGCCGAGTGGCCGCCTTGGCGACTCCTCCTTTCCCTCCATCAACCTCGAGCACCCCTCTCTCATGCGTGGAAAACCGGTGCCGCGGCTGCTGCCGGGGTGGAAGTTTCTGTTAATCCCCTACGTCGAGGGCAGCCCCGTCTCAGTCGATCAGGCGCAGCGCCGCAACGAGCTTGGGTCACCATCGTCAGCAGCAGCTGCGGCCTCTCTGCGCACCCACCGCCGCCACACTGGCCATGCTCGGCACTGTCAGCTGCAGCAGCAACATTACACTACAGGCAGCGGTCGCGTTCGCCATCGAGGTGCTGGTGGAGCCGCTGCAGCAGCCGCACGCGCGAGCCAAAGGCCACAGAGCTCTTTCTACGACTCCTCCTCCTCCATCTCGCCGTCATCCGGCGCAGCAACGAGCACGGACATGAGCGGCGACGACGCGTCCACCTCCTTCGACCCCGTGCAGGGTCGAAGCGGCGCAGCAGGCAGTGTGAAGACGACTGGGTTGAGTGCCAGCGGCGACGGCGGCTACACCACGTACTCTTCCTACGCCAAAGGAGCGAGTCTGTTTGAGGAGTGGCACCCATCAGGTCACGGGGCGATTGGCTATGGCGGCAGTACAGCGGCTGCCTCGAGTGGCGAGCTCGACCCTTATCTATCGGTGCTGTCGATCCCGCAGCCGCTGTGGGTCGGCGAAGACCCGCTGGCGCTGACGGGAGCGCGATCTTTCCAGGACGCGCATCGCGGCGACATCCACAACAGCGAGGAATACTTCCTCATCGCGCCGGACTGCGACGGGCCGCCACGGCGCAGCACAACGACAACTGCAGCCGCAGCGTCCGCCACTTCCCCGTCAGCGGCGCACATGCAGGTGATGAAGCGAAAAATATTTTACCAAGCTGTTGCCTTTCCGCCGCTCAAGCAGCAGCCCGGCAATGGCTCGACGTCGTCGCTGAACGCCGATAATGCCACGAGCGCGATGACAGCAGTGGGAGCGGCCGCACCGCACACCACCACAACCACCGCCATCCACAACAACAGCAACGGCAGCGATGACGCCGCTTCATCGCGCAGCACGCAGTCAACAATGCTCGGCCGTCTGCGCCGCTCGCATCGCAAGGCAGCCCTGCGTCCCTCCGTTCCTGTCCTCGTCTCTCCGCTGCAGGGGTGGGTCTACCTGCGGTACTGGCTGGGGATGCTGCTGATGTGCGTGATGGCCTTCGGCAGCTGGCTTGTGGGAGAGAAGCGGCCCACGCCGTCCTCGGCTGCAAGCGACAACAGCGGAACGGCTTCTGGCAGCGTCAACAGTGCTGGCAAGGCGTACTCGAACGTCATGACGACGGCGATGACTACCATCTACCGTCGTCTGCCGGCTACTCCGTCGCTGGCGGCGAGCACCGCGAACTTGCCGGGTGACGGTGACGTTGTGCTGCATCCCCAGAGCTACTCCCCGCTTGTGTCGCAGCGCTTCTTCGTGCCGCTGGCGATTCCGGTGCTGTACATGTACGGTGGCGATAAGAAGGTCATGTTTCACGCCGACCACTGGTGCGCTTATGTGCGGCAGTACCAGCGGTCGCGTGACGGCATCTCGGACGTCGTGGAGGTGCAGGGCGGTGGGCATTGGTTCTTCGCAGAGAAGAAGTATCAAAAGAAGGTGGCAGACCGCATTGCCGAGTTTCTGGCGGCGGAGCAGCTTGCACCTCCAGGAATCTAGAAGTGTTGCTCCTATGTTTTTCTTTGTTTGGAAACACAAGTAGTATTGTTATTACCGTTCTGTGCGTAGTGTGTCTCCCCCTAATTGACGATGCGCGCACAAGCCCACTGGCTGCATTCTTCACTTTTATTCTTCCCGTTAAGCGCCTCCTCCGACGTCTTTTTTGTGATGCCGCTCCTTGCAGCAAACACACACACTCAAAACTGCCCCTCTATTTTTTTTGTCCCGCTTTCTACCCTCTCTTTCTCTCTGTGTTACTAAGTGCTGATCAACATTCGTGTTCTTCTTTACCTTTATTGTTCCTTGTGAGTCTACTGGTTCAACACTACCCTTTACCCCCAAAAAAAACTTTGGATAGATGTTGCGCAGTACACCACCACCTTTGAGAAGTGGTTTCCTGCCTTTCCACCGCGTAGTCGCATGTCTTCAAGCGAGCTGAAATAGATGAAGTGCTTAGTCAACGGCAGCCCTGCCTCACTCCACCTCTCTTCCTGCTTATAGCAGTACTGTATTTGCATGAGCATAAGCTTGTTGAGTTTACTTTCACTCTTCCTTTACCTGTACTGCAGGAGGGCAACGAAGGAAGGCCTCTGATGAGCGAAGGACCAATGGTGGATGTACATCGAGCACACTTAGCTTCTTTTCTTTCTCTTCATCTCTCTCTCTTTGCTTCATCTCACTCTTTCCTTCATCTCACTCTTTTTAATGTCTCTTCCTACCAAAGAAAAACACCCACGCCTATAAAGAAAAGATGGACCTTGATAACTTGAAGGAGGATGTGCTGATGGGTGACACAAACGAGGCCACGGTGCCGGCTGCGGTGCTTGCCTCGGCCCCGGTGCTGGACATCGGCTTCCACCCAACGCTGCCCATCCTCGCTGCCGGCCTTATCACCGGTGAGGTCGAAATATTTGAGCGGAAAGGCGTCGATGAAATGACAAAGATCCCCCTGATGAACGACTTCTCGTCGTGGATTTTCAAGGGTCAGTACAAGGAGGACGAGGTGGTGATGAATTACCACCACCAGAACATGCTCATGCACCCCTCTGGCGGCGTCTCGTCGATGGAGTTCACCGACGACGGCGCGTATCTTGTGACGGCGAGCGGGGACCGCACCATCTCCGTCATGGACTGCGTCTCGCTGCGTCTAGTGATCCACATCCCGTCGGACGAGTTCCGTGCACGCACCGAGGGGAAGAAGAAACTCAACGCCATGAACAAGAAGAACGACCCGGCGGCGCAGACGGTGGTGACCAAGTCTGTCATGAAAAAGAAAAAGAAGGCTGCGGTGGCCGGCTTGTCTGTCCCCGTGAACCCGCACAAGTACGGCATATCCTCCATGAACGTGTGCGACGAGAACCTCATCGCGACGGGCGACGACGACGGGCTCGTCGCTGTGTGGGATATGCGGGAGCGGAAGCCGGTGCACACCTACCACGAGCACGGCGACTACGTCTCGCAGCTCTGCTACTTTACCGATGTGCAGGAGCTCGTCTCCAGCAGCGGCGACACCTGCCTCGGGGCCTACGACATGCGAGCGGGCAAGATTCGCGACTTCAGCGTGAAGCGCAAGGACGAGCTGAACTGCTTTGCCTTCATCAACAGCAGCGGTATCAGCAACGCGACTTTCATCCCGAGCATTATTTGCGGCACGCCGAATGGCGGGCTGCCGATGTGGAAGTACGGGTCGTGGACTCGCCCCTACGACGTCCTTGACCGCCACCCCGCGGAGTGCGAGGCCATCATCTCCTTCCACGGCGAGAACACCGCCTTCAACCACAACCTCATCCTCACCGGCGCCTGCGACGGCCTTGTTCGTGTGCTGCAAATGTACCCGGTGCGGCGCAACCTGTGCCAGCTGAGTGCCCGCGACTACACCTACTCCCACGCGAGCATCATGGGAAGCAACAAGAGCACCAGTGGCGGCTCGCAGCACCAGGGCAACTACGTGGTGCGCCGCAACCGCGGACAGGAGGCCATCACCCGCATGCGTGTCTCGCACGACGCCAACCTGCTCGCCGTCAGCGGCGCAGACCACATCATCGACTTTGTGGACATCGCCTTTTTGAACAACGAGGAGGAGCTCGACCAGCTGCGAGGGCGGGCGGAGCAGCGCCACCTCCGCACGATCCGCGACATGGACCGCGAACGCGATGAGGCGGATGAGCGGGAGCGGCGGCTGATGGAGGGTCGCGGCTCTCGCAGCACGAGCGACAGCGATGAAGGCGAGGACGACGCGCCATCTTTAGAGGACGAGGTAGACAGCGATGACTCCAGCAGCGATGACTCCAGCAGCAGTGACAGCAGCGAGGAAGAGGATAAGGAGACGAAGGCGGCCCGGCGTGCTGCGCTGCACGAGAAGCTGCGCAAGCTGGGTGCGGTGCAGAAGCGTCAGCGCTCTGACAGCAGCAGCGACAGTGACAGCGATGAGGGCGGTGCGAGCAAGAAGAAGGCACCAAAGAAGAAGAGCCTCCTAAAGGCAAAGAAGGCCGCAGAGAAGAGCAAAAAGGCTTCAGCGGATGTCGATGCCTCTGTCGCAGCTGGCGACGGCTCCGAAAGCAAGAAGAGAAAGAAGGCGCCAAAGGTGAAGAAGGCAGCTGACGACGCACCAGATGCGTCCTCTACTACACCAGACAAGGCGAAGAAGAAGGTGAAGAAGGCCAAGAAGAATGACACACCTTTGGATGGCACCGGTGCGGCCAACACCGCAGAGGAAGGCGGTGATGCGGTGGATTCGATGGAGGTGTACCGCACGGACCGGCAGAAGAAGCGGGAGCGGGCGGCGGCAGGACGTTGGCTGAAGGAGGAGCGGCGTAAGAAGATCAACTTCACCTTCGAGAAGCGTCGCCGACGCGTTGGTGGCTTCTTTGGTGACATGCGAGGCGATTATGGCGAGTAATCATTTTTTTTTTTTTTTGTGTGTGTCTTCTTTTCCGATAACTTTCTTGAGGTAATGCGTGTAACTTGATAACGAGCCGATTCTTTTAATCAGAAAAAAAATGGAAGAAAGCGGGCAGCCAAAAAAAGCCGAAAGAGAAAAAAAAAGCCATAATAATCTAGTTGTAGAAGCTTACGATAGCTCCTCACATGCTCCTTTAACAAATGAGTTATTCTGGACACCCCTTTGAGCGAGAGAAAAAAAGAAGTATGAAACTACGAACCTTTTTCTGGTAGCCGAAAAGCCGCCGCTATTTGTCTATTTTCACTCCCTCTTCTTCGTTTGTCTCTGCAATGTGTGACCTCGTCAAGTGGGGACAGTTCAACTCACACAGGCAAACAAAGCCAGATCCCTGCTGCGGACCGAGTCACCTATGCCAGCAGTTCCCGCACCTGCGGCGGCCAAAGGCGCCAAAGGAGCCGAGGTTGCCGCTCCCAAGAAGAAGAACACACCCACCGAGTTGTGCAAGTGCGGCGCTGACATGTACCGTGCCCCACCCAAAGGCAAGAAGGCTTCTGCACCGCTCGTGCACGCGGCCGGCTGTGCGTACCAGCGCACCACCTGCGACGCCTACCCGCACCTACCGCGATGCACGGTGTGCAAAACCCCGTGCCCCTCGTGCATGGGCAAGAACAGGTGGTGTCCTAACTGCTACGAAAACCAGTGCCAGTACCGTTACAAGCGCGTCGTGCTCGGGGTAGAGGTGCTGACGGGTGCAGACGTGGGGCCGGGCACTGGGGAGCAGCCGGCCACAGCGCAACGCCGAGGGACCTCGCGGCGGCGCACAACGGTGAAGTTCATCGAGGGCAAGCGCAGCTGATGCCTTTCTTCTTTTATTGGTGTCTTTCAAGGTTTTGCCTTTGTTTCTTTGATCAGGTACATCGCCTGACTTCTAGTCATGGGTTTGCGATGTGGGTCGGGAATGTATGTTGTAGCTCACAGCGGCTGCTGCGTTTGGCGCGTTGCTGTTCTGTACTTTTTGTTTTATTTTTCCCTCTTTCTCGTCGGTTTTTCTTTCTCAGCATTTCTCTCGCTTTCCTGCTGTGAGTCTGTGCAGAGATGCCAGCATGTTGCTGACGGGAAAGCGCACCGCGCACTGCTCTCTCTTTCTCTCTGCGATGTAAACAAGCCCTCGAGATCATTCCTACTGCGTGGTCGACTTTTTGGTGTTTTTTGTGTTTCTTTTTTTTTTCTGGCTTTCCGTTCTCTTTGTCTTTCCAGTGTATGTTGTATGTGTGTCATCCACACCAAAGCGCAGAATAAAAAGCGCTTGCTTTGCACGTTGTTAAATTAAAGAAGATGTCTGATTCCTTGAAGCACGCTGTGGCAGCATGAGAAAAATATCAACGTCAGGCAGCAATTTAACCTTTTTTTTCTCTTCAATAGTGAAGAAAAAGAGCATTCTGCAGCCTCGTCGAAGAGCTCGGCCTGCCTGAGTACCCGATGCAGATTTGCCTATCTTTGTAAGAGATGATCTTCTTGTAGTCGCAAAGAGCACCTCCTTGCCTGGCGTGAATGCGAGCGCTCTTGTGTTCTGCGTGCTCCACTCCATCCTCTCTCCCGTCCTCTCCGCTTTCCTCCTTTATTTTCCGCACACACACTTGCACTTTCCACTCGCTGCTCATTATCTGTCAAGTAAAATCGCGAAGATAATATAGAACAGGTCAGTTATCACACCCCAACATTACGCGGGTCTTGCCACACAAGCATCCGGGTATTACGCACATACAAATTAATTTTTCAAAGCGGTGTCGAGGTGCTTTCAAGAAACAAACTAAAAAAGCTCTTTTTCCACACCCGCCTTTCGTTGTCTTCTCGTGCTTTCAGCAGGGACGTTAAAAAGACCCAGTTATTTAGAAAGGTCATTTTCTCTTTTTTCTTTCTCTTTCTCTCTATCCGCCTTCTTTTTTCGTATATCAGCTTCAGCGACGAGTATTCACTGTTCTCTGTCTTTTCCGGCTTCGTTGGTTTTCGGGTTTTCATTCCAGTTTGTTGATTTATCGGCTTTGAGAGTCACGGCACGGTTCGTGTAAGCGTTCCACTCCTTCGCGTCTTCTCTCTCTCACTCTTTAAAGCGTGGAGTCTTCTCAGCTCCTCTGGAAGCGCTGACCGAAGCATTACCTACCCTCTGTTAGGTGGACGATCCTCCTGCTGTGGTTTATTTTTCCATCCTCTTCCCTTCATTGCAGTGCTCGGTTTGTTTCATTTCGCTTCACTTTTGGATCCCCAACAAACTTTTTCTCTTTCTTTCACCCTTTACCGATCGATGAGCGGAGAGTCCTCTCAGCCTTCCGATGAGGAGAAGCTCTACTTCCTCTTCGGCTCCGAGACGGGCAACGCCGAGAGCATCGCCAAGCGCCTGCACCACGATGCCGTCAACACCCACGGCCTGCCCCACGCCCTCTGCATGAGCCTCAACCAGATCGTCACGAAGAAGGTCCTCGACGAGCACCTGAGCGCCGACGTGGCGACCTCTCTCTGTCTTGTCATCGTCTGCAGTACCACTGGCGAGGGCGAGCCGCCGCAAAACGCCGCCCGCTTTCGCCGCTGGCTGCGCAACACCGCCGGCACGCTGCACAAGGTGCGCTACTGCGTTCTGGCTCTGGGTGACACCAACTACAACAGCTTCTGTGCCCCGGGCATCTTCATGGACAACAAGCTGAATGAGATGGGGGCGGTGCGCTGCTACCCACGAGGGGAGGCCGATGACGGCGTTGGGCTCGATCTTGTGGTGGACCCGTGGACCGAGAGTGTGTGGCCGGCGCTGAAGAAGACAACAGCCGACAGCAGCGAGGCGGTGGGCCGTGAAAAGTACAACGCTGGCGAGACGCGTGTGGACATGTCGGTAGCCCAGGAGGCGGCTATCGTCTACTCCAACGCATCGCAGCTCTGCTCGGTGACAGCGCTCTTTCTCTTTGAGCGCATCGTGGAGCTCGGCGGCAAGGCGGACCTCTACCCAATTCAGTACTTCAGCCCCAAGGCGAGCCTTTCCCGTCCGGCCAAGGTGGTGCTTTTTGTGGTGGCGACGGACAGCGACGAGGGGACGCTGTGTGAGCACTGCGCCTGTCAGCCGCAGCAACTGCCCCCACTCGGGCCTTTGAGCACGTGGGTGTGCAGCAGCAGCAGCAACGATTGCAGTGTGCCGCCACCAGCCGATGCCGCGGAGCTGCAAGAGTGGCTCGCCGACCCGTCTCTCCGCTACTTTAACTCCCTTGTCATCGCCCCACGCACGGCCAGCGCCGCACAGGCAGCCAAGGTGGACGCCGGCCTCAAGGCGGTGGCAGCGAGTGGCAAACTTGATTTTCTCTGTCGCCGTCAGTCCACCGGCGAAATCCCCTCCGTCGCCACCACAGACAACGACGTCTTCTACTGGGTGGAGGGCGTGTTGGACAGTCTGCCCGGTGTGACGGCGTCCACCGAAGTGATTCACCAGACAATGGAGTACTTCTTCAATGACCGGGTCGGGGCGGAGTGTTGCAGCGCGTGGGGCAGCAGCAGCGGCAACAACAACGCAGCGGATGATGGCACTGTGCATGAACAGAATGGAGCAATAACATCAGCAGCAGGAGGGGCAGTAGTATCAGCGACTACAACACACAAGACGAGCACATCAGGCAGCAGCCGTCCACGTCGCCGCTATGGCCTGCATGAGCGCGAAGACGTCTACAGCAGCACCGCGGACGGTGGCGTTGGGCACACACATACACCACTGCCGCCACCGCAGCAGCAGGCGCGCGGGCCGGACGGCACGGTACGCAAGACCCACCAGGTGCTGGATGACCTGCTCACCCCCGTCGTCTTCCTCTACTCGGACAAGTCGACGTATGTGAAGCAGTGTGCCCTCGACATCTTCGGCGCGGCTGGCCAGCACCACCTCCGCAGCTCCGTGTGCGAGGTGAGCAACTTCCGCCAGACCGGTTTCCCCCGTCGCGCCACCTTCGTCTTCATCGTTTCTGGCGTGCTCACCAAGTCGATGGCGCGTGTGCTGAAGGTGCTGCGGACGCTGCAGGCGCAAGGGAAGCAAGTGGACGGCGTCAACTTTGCCATTCTCGGCATTGACAAGGCGTCGGAGAGCGACAAGTTTAACGCCTGCGCGCTGGAGCTGGAGACGCTGCTGCTGGAGATGAAGGCGACGAAGATTCACTGCACCGGTCTCGCCGACATGGACTGCGGCAGCCTTCTCCCGATTATCCAGTCCTGGGAGTCGAACCTGTGGAGCGCCATTGTTCACCCGATGAGGAGCGCGGCGTACCTGGACGTGGCCTCGCCGAACATCCACGTCCAGCAAAGTTTCTCCCCCTTGGCCGGCGCACACCTCGCGGTGAGTGGTAGTTTCCCACCCGCAGCAGCAGCTGTGGTGAGTCCTCGCCCCAACGGGCACTCCACCGACCGCAGGACCTCGCTGACTTCGCCTTCAACTGCCGTGGAGGGGCCGGAGACAAGCTTTGTACGCGTCGGCAACGCCGGCTCCGGCACTTTTCCGTATCAGCCACCCGGCAGCACCGTGGCGGACCTTGTTCCCGCTGCACCATCCAGCGCGTCTCCTGTGGCGGCCTCTCTCGGCTCCGTGCCGGGTGGTGGCAGCATCGCAGCGAGTCACTTCGCCTCCGTCTCCTCGCCCACAGCTGAAGGGGCGTCGATGTCCGCACAGGCAGCAGCAGCAGCAGTAGCAGCGGCGGCGGCGTCCTCTGTTGGTGGTGTGGCCGGCTTTGGCGGCTCCCTCTTTCCGTGGGACACGGTCCCCCTGCACAAGGACAAGGCCCCGCACACCCCTGTTGCCTTCCTTTACGCCTCTGCTGGTATGTCCAAGACGATGGCTGTCAACGCGGCGCAGGCAGCGCAGGACAAGGGCTTTCCTGCTGTCCTGCACTCCTTCGCCAACTACCACCTTATTGACCTCCACGCCTGCCCGAATCTCATCCTCTTCTGCGAGGCGGGTCCGGACGGGCAGTCGAACGGCGGTCGTCGCTTTAAGAAGTTCCTCACGAACCCGCTGCACCGCCCCGATGACCTCTCGCACGTGCGGTTTGCCGTTTTAGGGCTCTGCTCGACGCCAGCCAACGTCGTGCATCCCGCCTTTCTCTGGGCGAAGCTGCTCTCGCGGCTGCAGGCAAACCGCGTCTTCCCGGTGGTGATCATGCCCTCCCTCTCGCAGCTGCACTCGCTGGGCATTCCGTGGGCGGAGTGCGTTCTCGCCTCCATGGCCCTGCTGCCCCCAACGGCGCAGCTCACCGACTCTACACCACGTGCAGCTACTTTGGCGGCAAATCAAGGTAGTGTCGACGGCAGCACAGAGGATGCCACACGCGATGCCCACGCAGGCGACGAGCACGCGGAGGGGTTTGCCATCACGACCGACGCCGGCGGTGTGCCGGCCGCCATTGACCCGCAGCGCTGCATCCTCTTCCTCTTTGGCAGCTCCACCGGCATCACCGAGTCTATCGCACGCGACCTCCACCGCGAGGCCCTGGAGAAGGGCTTCCCCGCCCGCGTCGCGGCCCTCAAGTACTTCCAGAAGATGAACTTTCTGTCGACAGCGAACGTCGTGCTTGTGTGCAGCACGATTCCCACCGCACCTGGTGGCTTTCCACGCAACGCCCGCAGCTTTGCCCGCTACCTCCTCGCCCCAGACCAGCCCACCACGCTGCTGAGTGGATCGTCCTTCGCCGTGTTGGGCGTGGGCAACGGCTCGGCGACGGCGCAGGGGCCCGAGGCGTACTGCCGCACCGCCGTCCGCTTCGACCGGCGCATGGCCGAGCTTGGCGGGCATCGGCTGTGCGAGGTGGGCACGGTGGACGCCTCGCAGTCGATCGCGCAGCCGGTGGAGGCGTGGCGGCAAGATATGTTTGCTGCGCTGGAGCGTCGCGCGGTCGAGCATGCAGCCGCACTGAAGGCGTTGGAAAGGGAAGAAGGGGAGCAGGCGCGCCAGCGAGAGTTGCCGCTGCCTCTCTCTCAGCCGAAACTGGCCACCACGGCGGCGACGCTACGACGACAACAAAGACGACGACCGCCACTGCCGCTGCATGGGAGAGATTGGGTGCGGGCCAGCTGGAGAAGGCGTCCAACAGCTCCGCTGCGGCGGTGGCGGAGCACTCTCCTCTGCGGCCCCTGCACGTCATGATCGCCTACTGCTGTGCCCCGCAAAGCGTGGTGGAGGAGCTGACGGAGCACCTGGCCCGCGTCATGGACGAGACGACGCCGATCGTGCCGACTGTCTGCACCCTGAACGACTTGCTGAAGCGCAACTGGCGCAGCGACTTCGACATGGTCGTCTTTGTGGTGGGGCAGAACTCCGAGGCGGAATTCCCGATGAACGGGTCAGCCTTTGCCCGCGTCTTGCGTCAACGCACCACCCCGTTGGACATGTTTGCCTCCGTGTCCTACACGGTGCTGGCGGTGTCAGACAGCAACTCGACGCAGTTCTACATGGGGCGTCAGATGGATCGGCGGCTGGAGGAGCTGGGCGGCACCCGTGTGTACGCCCGTGGCGAGGTGGTCGACTCCTTCCGACTGGAGCGGACGGTGGAGAAGTGGAGCAGCGGCTTGATGAACCTGCTGGTGTCGATGTGCGAGACCGCCAACCACCGCAGCAGCAGTGACGCGGAGATGGAGGGGGAGAGCAACGGAGACGCACACACGGCGGGCGGCAGCACCGCGCCGTCCGAGGTGAACGCGGGCCGGCTGCTCCATCGTCTCCGCCGCACCCACGACGCAGCCCTCGTGCACGGCGATGAAGGAGCCGGTGCACAGCCCACCACAGCAGCGTTGCGACAGCAGCAGGCTGGGTCGGCGACTGGCGCTTTTCGTACGCATGCGGAGTGCGACGACGGCGGCGAGGACCCGCAGAGTCGTCTCTCTCACGACGCCGACGGTGGCCGCAGTCACGGCGGTGGCTCCTCTGCGCAGGACTGGCAGACGGAGTCGTCGTTGGTCAACCGCATCGCCTACAGCGCCGACAACGCGGGCGACCGTGTGGACGGGCTCGTTAAGTCGTGGATGCTGCTCACCTCGCCGCTGGCGGACCGACCGGTGCTGCAGCTGAACCTTTCGGTGAGTGCCGAGACGCAGTGGACGCCTGGGCAGACGGTGGCGATTTTGCCGTCCAACAATGCGGCGGAGGTGGAGGCGCTGTTGCACGTCTTTGGCGTTGCCCATCACGAGCACTTCCATCCCCTCTCGATCACCGGCACGGACGCCTCGAGCTTCCCAACATCACCGCTGTACAGTGCGGTGGACTTCCCAGTGAGCTGCGGCATGATCCTGCTGCGCTACGTCGATCTCCGCGTCACACGCAGTCACAAGGTCCTCTTCCAGCTGCTTGAGGCCAACGCGCCGACAGCGGAGGAGCGCGCCGCGGTGCAGAAGTGCCACCAAGACTTGTCAGTGGACCGCACGCCACGCACGCTGCTGGAGGTGCTCGAGACCTTCCCGCGCTGCGTGCCGCCCTTCCGTCATGTGGTCGAAAACCTTACGCTGCTGCAGCCCCGGCAGTACTCGATTTGCAGCTCCCACCAGGCCGACGCGACGACGCTGTCGATCTGCTTCAAGTTTGTCGAGAAGGGCCTGTGCACCGGCTGGATGTGCGAGCAGTGCCTCTGGGCCGCAAAGCTGCCCACCACCGCCATCGCACGCGTCTTCGAGAAGTCTGCCAAGGGTCCCTCAGCGCTGCTTCCAGGCGACGCAGCCGGCGGGGAGCTGGTGGCGGTGAACACGCTTGTGCTGGCAAAGCGGCGGGTGTTGATTCCCTTTGTCATTCGCCACGCCTCGGAGTTCCGCATGCCGCGCGATCCGCTCATTCCAATGGTGCTCATCGGCCCTGGCACCGGCATCGCCCCCTTCCGTGCCTTTCTGCAGGAGCGCGAGGCGTGGATGACGCAGCGCCAGCAGCAGTGCGGCTCCACCTGCCCCAAGAGTCAGCTGTGCGGCTGCCCTTATACTGAGGCTACGCACACGGGCCACGCCATCTGCGGCAGCATCGACCTCTTCCACGGCTGCCAGCGCAGCGACACCGACTTTCTCTACGGCGCAGAGCTGCAGCACTGGGAGGACGACGGCGTGCTGCACTCCATGACAGTCGCCTTTTCGCGGGAGCCGAATGAGGGCGGCTTCTGGTACGGTGGCTGCTACGTCCAGGACAAGTTGCAGGAGTGTGCGGTGGCGCTCATGGACTTGGTGACGCAGCGCAACGCACACATCTTTGTCTGCGGCGACGCGGATGGAATGGCGAAGGAGGTGCACGCGACGCTGCTCGAGCTCATCCAGCAGCATCTGTCCTTGTCGAGTGCCGCGGCGGTGGAGTATCTTGATCAGATGAGCCGCGATGGCCGGTACCTGCGCGACGTGTGGTCCAGCAGCTTCTAGTAGCTGTGGTAGCGGCGGGCGCTTACGTCGGGTTCCGTTGCTGGTACCACAGCAAGCCTTGCAAGAAAAAAAAGGTGTGGAAAAGAGAGAGAGAGTGTATTCTGTGGTGTGGTGAAGGAGGGTAACATCCTTCCCATCGACAGCATCTCTTGAGTCTTCAGTCTAACGAATCGTGCTTTTTTTTTTTTTATTCTTTTCCCAGTCCGCATTCTGCGTAGCTTTGCTTTTTTTTCCTCTCTTCTTCTATCAGAGTCAAGAAAACGAAAATGATGCATTAGAGAGAAAAGGGTCTTTTGTCTCCGTCGCTGCGTACTGAGTGGCAGTGCGGTGTGCCGCGGCTCATTCCTAATTCACTGCCTCCACAATGCTACCTCTTATTCTGCTCCTATCCACTGACGACCGACTATCCCTCGTTTGCCTTTCCCTTTTTTTCTCTTTTTTTTTCTGATTTACAGATGCTTCGCCATTCCGCACAACACCAGCCCATCGACTCTTTCCCCGGCTCTTCGCTACGCCCATGTCCGTAGCAGTTTTAAACAGCACCGTCCTCTCTCCTCTCTGGCGCGCAGGCGAGGCAGATGGCGCACCAGCGTCCGTGCCAGTGTCAGAAGACGGTGTCTTTCTCTCCTTTCAATTGCAGGGTAGTGGGCGAGGCCCTCATAGCATCAGCAACGCTGCCAGCAACAACGCTAACATTACAACAGCAGCCACCACGGATCACGAGGCTGTCACCTTTGTCGCCTTTCACCCGGTAGACGAGACGTGCTTCGTCTTCGGCACCGAGTCTGGCAGAGCCTACGGCGTCTCTCTGCAGGACAACAAATTGTTTTTGCTTGCGAATCTCGGCAGCGGCGGCGGTGGTGCGCTGCGGTGCGGCATCTTCTGCCCTGGGTACTTGACAAGTCCCATCGTTGTCGTCGTGAAGGCACCGCACCGCCTAGTGTTTGTCGACTGGCAGCGGGGAACGGTGGTGCAGGAGGTGGCCCACACGGCGCACACGCAGCCTATTCTCCGCCTTCTCACCGGTCCGTCTACCGACTCGCTGATCTGCGCCGTCAGCGCGGATGCGTTCTCGTGCTGGGAGCCGGTGACGAACGCCACTGCGGCGGCGGCGCCAGCAGAGCCTCAAGTGTCTGAGAACAGCCCTTCCGGTGCTGGAGGACGGAGCAGCAGACAGCACGGCGGAGCTGCAGAAGCGACGGCCGCAGCTCTTCCGTCAACAGGCGCTGTCGATGCGAAGGGAGGAGAGGAGAAGTTGCCCACAGCTCCTCGCTACATCTGCACCAGCAATGCCGAGCCCACGCAGCGCACCCGCGGATCTGTGTTGGGCCACGCTTCTGTTCCGATGCACGGCAGCAAAGGCCCTCACCGCTTCCTCAGCCTCCACGTGATTGAACCAACGCTGCTGCTCTCGGTGGAGTCGAACAACATCCTCTCGCTATGGTCCCGGACGCAGGGGAGCGGCGGCCATGCCGGCTCGCTGGACTCTGGCGTTCTGGAAAACGCGGCTTCGGGTGCTGCTGCACGCACTGCCTCCCGTGTGCAATTACTTGACAGTGTCACGGCACCCCCGACGCTGCGGGTGCGGTGCTCTGCGCAGTGCGGTGAGCTGATTGCGCTTGGTGCCGATGCCGTGGCCACCTCGAAACGCGGCCCGGTAGTGGAGCCGGTCGTTGCTTTCGTGCACACACGCACGTTGGCCGGCACGGGTGTGGTGCGACTTCCCACTTCAGGAGCAAGCACTAGTGGCGCCATGCACGTCGTGGCAACGAACTCTGCACGGACGACGCCGACAGTGGTGAGTGTCAGTGCGCTGCACTCCGACCTCGTGGCGTGTCTTCTTAGCACCGGCACCTTACACGTCGTCTTGGCCAGCACCTACCACCTCGTCTTCACCATTCAGCCACCTGCCACAGCAACACCACCGTCAACAGCAGACGCTGCGCGGTGGTCCTTTGCGCCATCTGGGCCGACATTCGGGGCTATGTTCCGCAACCGGACACTGGCGCTGCTGCACCTGCCCACAGCACGCAAAGAGGCTGCGTCGGCGAGTGCCACAAGAGGTGACGTAGCGTCTGCTCCGCTGCTGCGGAATGGAGACACGCGTGGTGATGTCCGCCGAGGCAGCCCGGTAAAAGCCGGTGGTATCGTGCGGCCATCTGTGCAGCGCTCATCCGCTCCTCTTCCTCCTGTGACCCTTGCTCTGCCTTTCCTGCGTCACCCACGCTCCTCCAAGCCGTCCATTGCCGGGACCGCAGCTTTCCTTGAGGATGGCGCGGCTGCTTCTCCTTCTCTTCAGCACCAGCAAAAATTCGAGGCAGAGCTGCCGGCTGCCGCCCAGGAGGTTCTCGCCGTCTGCCGCGCACCGATTCCGGTGCCAAAGAGAGGCTTCCCCTCGCAGTGGGTGGACGTGAACCTCGTGGACATGCGCTTCTCCGACACCGACGGCATTCACGCCGGAGAGGACACGGTTGAGAAAGCAGAAGACACGAGCAGCGCACCATCCACCTCTGCCACGCGAGCGCTGTCGGAGCAGGCGCTGTGGTCCGAGGCGAAATTCTGTGACACGCTCTCAGCGGTCTCTTGCCAGTACAACCTCGAGCAGCTGCGGGCCCACCTTGTCAAGTTCGGCGTCTTTCCGCACACTTTTCGCCGCTTCACGTGGCGCTTCCTTGCTGGACTGCCCTCGAGGGCAAGAACAGCGTCACAGTTTGCGGCGGTGGCGCGCCGTCCACGGCACGTCGCGGTGGAGCAGCTCATGCGTCCCTTTCCCTTGCCGCACAACGCGACGCGACAGGCGGTGGAGGAGGCGCTGTCCTGTCTCTGCTGGGCCGCACCGGTGCTGACACTGGCCTTCTACCTGCCTGTCTTGGTTTACCCGCTGGTGATGCTCTACCGCGAGGACGTGCAGACCGTCGTAGAAGTCGCCCTTGTCTTCTTTGAGAACTGGGGACGCGAGTTCTTTGTGTGCCACCCCCGCGGGCCGCTGTCGGTGCTGACTGCAATGGAGCGCGAGCTCGGCAGGCTCGACGCGGCGCTGAGCCAGCACCTCGTCGCTGTCGGCGCCACGGTAGACGTGTGGGGGTGGGAGCTGATGACCACCTTCTACACCGATGTGCTGACGGGGGCGGAGTGGCTGCAGGTGATGGACCACGCCTTTGCCACGGCGCCGCTGTGGCTCTACGCTTTCCACCTGTCGCTGCTGCGTACACGGCTTCGTGCGCCGTTGATGGCAGCCGTGAGCGCCGGACGAGGTGCGAGGTGTGTTGAGTCACGCCGGGAGTCCCGCCGGCACGCCTACCGCGGCAGCAACGACCACTTCCTTAAAGGTGGTCATCGAAGAGGCCTATCGGCTCCACGGCGAGGTGGCGAAACGCGTGGAGAGTGGCGGTGGCGAGACGGCAGAGCTCGCCGGCTACACACACTTTCGTACCCTTTCGCCACGCTTCGAGTACACGTCGGAGAATCTTCCCCATGACCCGGTGATCTTCGCTGAGAAGATGCGCGAGCTGGCTCTTGTGCAGCGCCGGCGTGACGAGGAAGTCGCAGCGACGAAGCGCTACACCGCCCTCCGCACGGAGGCTGCGGCGGCAGCAGCGAAAGAGGCGACCTTTCTCCAGCAGCAGCGCGCGCGTGCGGCTGCCACCTTCGACGCCTCTGCCGCGGCGTGGCAGGTGCAGGTGGCTTTGGAGAAAGGCAGACAGGAGCAAGAGGCGCAGGAGCAGCAGCTGCGGTGGGAGGCAGTGCAGCGCCGCACCCGCAACGCCGCGGCACTGGCGTCCCTCCACACGGAGATGAGGACGGTGGAGTCGCAGCTGCGGCATGACATGGTGGACCGCCACATGGAGCAGCTGAAGTGGGGCTTGGCGGCGCACCTGACGGAGGAGGAGCTGGCGCGGCTGCAGCAGAGCGCCGAGGTGGAGGTGGAGCGTGCGGTGCGGTGCATTGACCACGATGTTGCGGTGCAGGCAGACACGTTGGCGCGCTTCCACGATGAACCGGTGCTGCAGATCGAGCGTCCTGGAGTGGATGGTGCGGAGAGCGCGACGGAGGAGAGAGACATAGAGGACACCATAGGTGACGAGCCCGTGGAGGAGCAGACGGTGACGGCGCCTGACGATCTTCACGATGGTGCTGCGGACTCGAGAACAAACCGCGGACACGACAGTGAGGGCGGTGGCGACGCACAGGTCGAAGTGCTGGCGCCTGCTGGAGCTGCGACTATGAGGAGCTCAAAGGATGACGAGTCGGAAGCACGCGTCTCGCGTCACCCTGCAGCTGCTCCAACGAGCTCACACCAAACGAATTCTACCGCGACTGCAACCTCCTCCAAATCAGCCTATCATGATCCGCCGGTAGAGGCTTCTCTTAACGGCCGCGTCTCAAAGGCTGTTGGCAGCGAAGGAGACGCTGCTGCTGGTGTTCCTGCTGTACACGCTGCTCCTTCTGAAGAAGCCAACGATGGCGCTCATGGTGGTGAGGCAGACACCACAACACTCTCTGCCAACACCCAACGCTACGCCTCTCCGGGCAGAGAGGGCAGCGCGTCAGCGCAACAGCAGCCTCGCGTCCACGCTGTGGCGCGGCACCACCGGCCACCTCCGCGTCGTCACGGTTTGCTCGGATCTGAAACAGCGAACACGACGACCAGCACCAGCAGCAGGACGAGTTGCGCGAAGACGGCGCCAAGTGCCACACTGCAGAGCTTCGTTGAGCTGCGCAATCGTGTATTGCAGCGCCTACAGCCGGCAAACGAGCACGTCGGCAGCAACGCCATGCAGCGGCCACACAAAGCTCCCGGCTCCTCTTGTTTTCCCAGTAGTAGTGACACCGCCGAGAGGGACGCGCACACGTCGACATCGTACACCACTTCGTACACCACGACTTCATCTGCCACGGGGGCCGAACGGTCCCATTGTCACGAGAGGACGCCGCACAGCACAGCCACCGCTACCACCACTACGTCGTCTGCCTTGTGGAGTAGGAGCTACAGCACGTCGTACTCGTGCCCTTCTTCCTCCTACTATGACTACTACGGTACCGGACGGACAACGACGAGCAGTGCGACCTCCAGCTCGCATCCTCACACCACCACTCCGTGAAGTCGTGAGCCAAACTGGGTAAGAGGAGGAGGGCGAACAACAATAACATAGAAAGAGGGAAAAGCAGTCACCTTCTGGCGATGTGTCTCTCTTATGCTAAAATAGATTATGCAGGCAACCTGTTTTTTTTTTGCTATTGTGTTCTCTGTTTTGGCTGCTCTAGATTAGATTGACATGGATGTGCGAACACCAACAATTCTCTACCACGTCTTGCGCCCATGAAGGCACGACGTGCATTCGTCTTGCAGTACTGCGCCGGGGCAAGAGAAGAAAAAACCGCAAAATAAAAACCAAGATTGGCTTCTCCAACAGTCTTTGCGTTGTAAAGCCAACAAACAAAAAGAAGTTGTCGGTACATACCCGTTTCACGCTTGGCTCTTCGAGGCGGAGTCGCTGTAGGTATTTCTCTTCATTTTCTTTGTATAACCGAAGATGTACGTCACGCATCTGAGGCAGCAACAATACCCCCTCTTTTCTCACTTTTCTCTTTTTTTTTCTCCTCTCCTGTCACGCAGCGCATCAAACCATGGAGTCGTCTCCCGATCCTCCTTCCCTTCCCATAGATCCCTATGTGCTGGAGTTTGCCGTGAACTTCAAGTGGCTCCTTCACTACGCCACACACCTCCTCGATCCCACCGTCGAAACGCATTACCCAGCCTTGGTGGCTGATGTCGCCAACATGGAAAGAGTGTTGGCCCGCACCTCCTTCGCCGGCAGCTGCACCCTTAACGACCTCCCTTTTGGCGTGCTGCGGCTGTCACGCGAGATGGCGCTGTACCTGCTCGTGTGCGACCACCTGCTGGGCGGGTGTCCCCCCACGATGCACCCTTTTCTTCGTCGTGCGTACGGCAGCCCGCGCCGTGATGAACGCGTGCAGCCCCGCACTGCGAAAGAAAAGGAAAAGAGCGGCCATAAGGATGCTGACAGCGCCATTTCTTCTAGAAAGAATGCGTCAGGTCAACGGCCACGTCAGCCTCGGGCAGCAGCAGCAGTCGCCCACGCCGATCTAAATGTGAGCTTTCCCAGTGGCGGCAGCAGCAGCAACATCGAAAGCAGTGATGACGCACGCAGCCTGGACGGTAGACCAGTGGGGATGGTGAACGATAACAGCTACCACAGCCGCAGCAACAGCAGCAGAGGTGCAACATCGAGTGCTGTGGATGTGGATGGCGGTGGCGCGAGAGAGGCACAAGCGGCGCTGATACTTCTGCGGTGGCTCTGCGTGGAAGGGGTGTTGGCAGAGGACGAGATTGCAGCCACCTTAGATGTAGACAGCACCGCAACCAGCACCGTGAGTACAGAGACGCACACATCAGTATCGCACGCTGAATTCTGTTCTTTCCGACGGCATCAGCGACTCGCCCGTCATCTGGCAGAGCTGGTCCCGTTTTACCTTGGTGCCCACGTCCTCATCTCGCGCTCGCTGCTCTTGCAGTACAGCTCCACCCTCCTCTCCGCTGATGCGGTGATGCAGCACGTGCAGCGCCTGCAGATGCCTCTCTCGGCCTCGTCGCGGTACCAGCCTTACTTTGCTTCGCACCCGCCGAGCAGCGTGGAGGGTGCGTTGCTGGAGTGGTTCCAAGTGGTGGTAGACTCCGCAAAGGAGCAGCTGCGTGTCCCGCAGCCGTCCGCACTCTCAACGGCTTCTCGACTAGAGGACTGTAGTGCGCTGTGCGATTTCGTACAGAGCGGGCCGTTTTGCCCCGATGCCCTCGACCCGGCTGAGCGCGACTTCTTCCGCCTTGTCCAGAGCGGTGAGTGCGTCTGCGTGGCGCTGTGGTTCTACTGCCCCGATGTCCTGCCCTTGGCAGAGCTGTCGCGTGCGCTGCGAGAGGCGGAGCACTTCATGACTCTCAACCCACCAGAGAGGACGCTCTACTCATCAGAGGAGGTCGCGGAACGCTTCCAGATGCACCAGTCCGTCTGCTACTGGACCGCAGTGTTTGCCGCGGCGCGTGCCTTGGGCGTGACGCCGCTGCTGCTGACGCCGACGGAGGTGGTGCGCTTTGGGCGTACGGCGCTGCCGCTGCACCTCTTTGTCTTTGTGCAGCAGCTCTTCGCTGTTCTGGCGACGAAGGCGGAAGAGGATGTACGAGTGAGCGCTGACACCGCCTGGTGGGAGCAGCTGGGCAACTCGGACGGCTACACGGAGCTGGCCGCGATGGCTGCAGAGGCAAGACGTGGAGGAAGCGGGGAAAACGGCACGTGGCCGTCGGACTCGATGCCTGCTGCTGTGCCCGGTGCGCAACACGTGTTAAGACAGTCGATGCGGGACAGCTTTCCTCTCGGTGCCTTTCAGGAGCCGAACGCAACGGCAGAAGCGAGAAAAGGAGCACAGGAGGTGGAGGATGAGGAAGAAGTCGTCTTGACGGAAGCACCACATGCACGACCGAAATCAGCGATGGGCGGCACAGAGAGTACTGCAGGTGTATCAGCAGTTGTACCTCAGTTTCTTGTCAACAACGAAGTGAATCCTTCAGCTGTGGCAGCGCATCCCTCGCCTTTGTCTGTCATTGTTACAGCTGGTAAGGAGGAGCGCCGCGGCCCTCACGCGCACAGTGTTCGCTCACCTCGCTCTTCCTCCTCTGTGACGTCGTCTTCCTCTGCCACCACGACAACGCACTTCACCGTCGAGTTCGCTGGCACGCAGCGTGGCAGGCCCGAGTCACTCACGTCCAGCACCAGTGGCGCTATGGAGACGCCGACGTCTGCGCTGCGGCCCATGGTGCCGCGACAGCGCACCAGCGAGTGTGGGAGCAGCACCGCCGCCGTAGCGCAGGAGGTCCACTCGTACTCGTTCACAACCTTCACTTCTGTCACTACGCTGGACAGGCGTGCAGCAGATAGAGCTGAGAGGAGCGGCGCTTTGCCAGTAGAGGTTGGGAGAAAGGTGGAAATTGCTGATCGCGTGGTGGACACGTACGCGCGGACGCCAGACGACGTGCCTCTTTTTGTAAAGCCTGAGGAGATCACTGAGGAGCTGCTTTTGACACGTCTCCCTCTTGCTATGGCGCAGCAGGAGAGCGGCTCGTCAAGGAGGAACAGCGACAGCTCACCTGCGTCTTCTGCTGCATGTCGAGGCGAGCAAGCTCTCGGTGCGGACTCGGACAAATCGAAGGTGCCTCTTCTGTTGCCGCCTCAAGAGGAGAGAAAGAGACCGCTCCTTAACGATGGTCCTGCGCTTGCAGCGGAGGATGAGAAGGATGAGCAGCCGTCGTCGCCGCAGCTGCGACACCCTAAAGCAACGACCACCGCAAAGCCGCGTGCTCTCTTTGCAAAGCTGGGCTCTCCTACTGCCGTTGCCGCCGCCGCACTCGAGGCTGTCGCAGAGTCCAGCGCCTCGTCCTTTAGCTACAGCGACGACTTCGTGGTGCAGTCCATTCCCGTGCACACGGCAGAGTCACCGAGGGAGGAGGAAGGGATGGTGGCAGTGAAGAGGAGTGCGTCGTTTAACGCTCCAGCTTTGCCGCTGCAGCAACAACAGCCAACAATAAGAGAGAAGGAGACGCCAGCGGTGGCACCGTCGCAAACACTACCACCACCTGCTTCCAGCAATGACGCCAGGAAAAAGCCACCAGCCCCTCTCTCTGGCTCCTCCGTGGCTATTCGAAAGTTTAACGCTTCCAACGCTGAGGACGGGAATACAACAAGCAGCGAGGATGCGGTGGTCAACGGCCGTGACGCAGTACGCGATGACGAGGGAACGAAGGAGAGCAGTCTGCCCACACCTTCCAGTCTCTCCACCAAGCCCTCGTCGCCTTCCTTTTCCTCTGCGCCGTCAACGCCAACACAGCAGGAGAAGCGGTCCACCCCATCGTCCTTCTCTCCGCTTGCTCCATCGTCAGCAGGTCCAATGGAGGTTGACAAGGAAGTACAAACGCAGTCGCCGACATCGCTGGGGCAGCAGCAACAGCACAGTGTCTCCGCAGTCTCAGTCACTGCTGCACCACTAGCATCAGTCGCACACACTCTTGGTTCGCGCTCATCCACCATTATGCATGTTGACCACGCTCTACCAGCCACCAAAGACACCGCAGCAGCACCGCTGTTGCCGCCGACGCCGAGCCTCACCGACATCGCTGTCGAGGATGACGGCACCTCCACCGTGTCTGACGGCAACGCCACCCACGGCGTGCGCGAGTCCTTCCCCACTCCGACCGAACGTGAGGAGGCCAATCGACTGCGTGCGATGGCCGATCCATTGACGAGCACCGTGTCACTCTCGCAGGAGGCGACGCCAGTGCGGGGCAGCGGCACCGCATCTGCTCGTGCGTGGCTGCCGGGTATTGTCTCCCCCTCCCCTGTGCGGTTTGCGCGAGTGCGTCCTGTGCATTCCGCTGAGGCTGCAGCAGTGACGGCAGTCGCGCAGCTCGACGTTGCCTCGTCGCACCGCACACTAAGCGAGGGCAGCAACGTGGACGGTCTCTCGCCCCTCACGCCGGCGCTGACGCAGAGCGCCTCTGAAGTCTTTGGCACCGACTACGCCTCTCTGCTCGAAGGCGCCGCGAGCTCCTATGCCAGCCCTGGGCAGCACCGCCGCTCACGCGCCTACGACGATGAGAGTTGGTTCTCGAGTGTCTCGCACCCACACCGGCAGTCGATCCAGAGTAACGCGGAGTCGATGATGAGCCTCGGCTCGATGCGCGATTCCGCACAGGTGAAGGAGCTGGTGGAGCGGCTGCGTGGCATGGCGGTATTAGACCTCGAAGACCGCGAGAGAGACGAGCTGCGCGACGCACTGGCGCGGCAGCAAGAGGTCGTCATGCAGCTGACGAACGCGCTGCAGGAGCGCCGTGGCCGCGTCGCCGTGCGTGCCTTTCCTGCCGCTGCCCGGCCGAGTGTGCGTCGTCGGCAAGTTCACCTCCGCTTGCCTCCAGAGGAAGTCGACAACGGTGGCGGGCTGAGAGCTGTACGCGTTTCCAGTGCTGGCCGATCCGCTCTCACCGACTCGAGCAGCCCCGTAGGCGTAAGAACGCAGCAGCGCCAGCGTCAGCGCAGTGTGTCGGCCGTGACGATGGAGTCGCACGCGTCGCCGTCGCACTCGGTGCAAAGTGAGGGCGACGCGCAGCTGGCGGAGCCGGACGTGTCCTCGCTGCTGGCGAACATTCTTCTCCCGGAGAAGTCGGAGAGCCCCGCACGAACGCGGCGCGTGTAAGGTGCGGAAAGCGAGAGCTAGTCGGTGGTGTTTGTGGTTGTAGCTCCACTGCTGACTTTTCCCACGTCTTTCTCTCCGCCACACGCTTTATTGCCAGCCTTTTTTTCTTTTTAAATTTTCTCTTCCGTTGCTACTAACGTGTAGAAACAAATAAGAGGCGTCCTTTGAGTGGTGGAGGCGCTTGAGGCTTTAACTCGAAAAGCCGTGTCTCTTGTACCCTCCTCATCAAGCTGGTGACACTGCGCGTGCAAACGATTCGTTATGGAGACGGAAGAGCTCAACTTCCAAAAAAAAACGGATGCTGCTCCACAATTGTCTATCCTGTATCTCAACTGTGTGCTTTGCAATTCCGACTTTCCACCTCTTTGTCCTCCTTCTCGCCTTCTCCGTTTCATCCGCCTCCTTTACACGAACGCGAACCCCTTGGCAGCACAGTCTGGCCAGCACAGCGTGCTCCAGTACCTGCCGCTGTCTCTTCAGTTGTACTTAGTCTCTTTCTCTCTCTCTCTCTCTGCCACGCATGGCGGAGGAGAACCAACGGGCACAGATCGCCATCAACGGCTTCATCGCATCCATTCTCATTGTCGTCTGCTCGGTCACCTACGTGCTGTGGGCCGTCCTACCGGACGAAGTCCTCCATGCGATACACCTCACCTACTACCCCGACCGCTACTGGGCCGTCGCCGTGCCCGCCATTCTCGTGATGTTTCTCTTCTACTACTTCACCACCTCGTGGCTGCTCGTGCTCATCACCACGAATCCGCTGACGGACGGTCGCTGCATCACCGATGTGGACAACAAACCGGACAATGAGCTGGAGGTAGGGGCGTTGGCGGACTCGAACAATAGTGTGCCGCCGTGGGTAGACATCCCGGTCTCGGTGGCGAGTCATCTGCTTTTCGAGCCGTGGAAGGAGAAGGTCCGGTGAGCGGCAGAGCCGCTACCAACTTTTTGTATGTTGTGTAGTGCTTTTGCATTTCTGGGTTGGCCAATTGGATTGTCGCTGCTGCGGTCGTGTGACCAACCGTGTGCACCTTCCTCTTTCTTTGGCGACAAAGGGTTTTCTCTTTCCTATTGCGCCGTCTCTCAAAGAAACGCTTGTGTCGTACTGACAAGAATGAAAGAAAGAAAAAGATAGTAGAGAATGTCAATTGGCGGTTGCTTAGGCAAGACGAGTGGCAGCACGTCGGTTGAGAGAAGTATGCTTGTCGGAGCATCAAGTCTTCGGCAAACACCGCGTGATTTTCTGATTTCAATTCCTGCATTGAGCTCCTCTCTGTAGCTCTCTATCTCTCGCTATTTCTCTCTCGCTCTTTCTTTTACTGAAATGGCCCGTACAGTAGTCAATAAAGAAGCCACTGAGCGCTTCTACACACCGATACTTACACACATACATACATACGCCCACATGCTCACATCTCAGCTCCAGCGCTTTCAGCACCCGACACGGTTGTGCTGGCAGAGAGCCGCAGCACGTCCGTCGCGTCTGCCACGTCTCCTGCGCCACGCGGCGACACACGCACATCGAATTCAGCTCCCGGAGCTCTACAAAGTGGCCGTTCTCCTCAAAGACTCGAACGACCTCCTCGGCCTGCGACAGGAGACCGACTTCATCGAGAGTCTCTCGCGACGGTATCAGCAGCTGCGTGGGGAGGCCACACCGTTCCAGGTGTCTCTCTTAGATGCCGTGCTGCCGCACACCACGCACGTCACGTCTTCCTCCCCGCCGTCCTCCTCTGGGGCTCTGGCTGATGCATCGCATGAGACACCGAAGGCTGATGGGATTGCGGGTGTGGTGAGTCCTGCTGCTTCCGTACCGTCAGCGGCCGCGGTCACTGCACAGGACTACTACAAGGCAATCATGGACATTATGAGCGAGGTGGAGGCGGAGCACAGCCGCGCCACCGCACAGGAAGCACGCCAGCAACAGGCCGCGGACCCGACAACGAAGCACAGCAAGAGCAACAACTCGAGGAAGCAGCAGAAGCAGCAGCAGCAGCGCAGCGCATCACCGGCAACGACGACAGCAGCAGGAGAGCCGTCCTCTGCTACTGGTAAGTCTCGCAGTCCGGGCCTGGGTGAAACTTTGGGTGGCACGCGCGCGGCGACCCTCGAGGCTCACTTAACCGCCCTTGAGCCGGTGCTGCGTCAGCTCTCTCCGGCGGAGACTGTGCGGCTCATCAAGACGCTGGCGAAGCTGAACTACACCAACTATGAGCACACGATCCTTCTCACCCGACGAGGGTGTGAGGTGGCCGCGCACTTGCAGCGTCTTGACCTCTGCACCCTCTTCTACAACCTCCACCGTCTCTACACACGCGACTCCCTCGTGCCAGTTGTCAACCGCATCCTCGAGCACATGCAGGAGCTGACAGCAAAGGAGGTGCTGATGCTGTGCAACGCAATCGAAAAGCAGGAGAACAACTCCACGGCGACGCAGCGGCTTCTGACGCCGCTCATCGCACGGGCCATCTCGAAGCTGCCCGACGCGACGTCCTCGGCATACCACCGCACGGTGCTGGTGGCGATGGCACGGTATCAGCTACGGCAGCCGGCGACGGTGCAGCTTATCTTGAAGGACTGGGTGACACGGTGGAAGACGACGTCGTCAGAGAAGGACGTGCTTGTGCTGCTCGAGGCGGCGGTGACGCTCTCAACGCCCGGCACGGAGCCAGAGGGTCTCAAGGAGCTGATCAGCCGCCTCACCTTTCTCGCACCCGACATGGACACTCGCAACATCGACACCGCGATGGACCTCCTCTCCGCCGTACCAATGCAGATGAGCTCAGACTGCATGCAGATCATCATGGCGCGGCTCGCAAACGAGTCGGGGAAGTTGTCGGTCGGTCAGCTGAAGTTTGTGGTGCAGCTCCTCTCCAGCTACCCACCGGCGCGCGGCCACGTCGCGGTGGTGTCTCTCGCCTACGCGTGCGCCATTCGCGCCAAGTCGATGGACGCGGAGACGCTGCAGAGCATTGTACTCTCGCTGGCGACAATGCACTTCTTCACGGACGACTTCTTCGTGATTGCGCAGGTGCTGCAAACACAGAAGGGCGGTGTTCGCACCTTCCAGTACGCACAGGAGCTCTTCGAGTGCTGCACGAAAGAGATGGCGGCCCTGCCGCACGGGCTTGGGATGCTGACGAGCGTCATTCACACGCTGGCCCCCAGCTTGACTGACGAGGAGCTGGCCTACTTCCGGAAGGCGCTGGTGCGGCTCGGGGTGGTGGACAAAGAAGTGCTGCAACAGATCTTTTTGGTGGCGAAGCGTGTACAGCGGGGCACGACGCGGTCGTCCTCGCCGTCTTCGTCCTCGTCGAGAAAGTCGCGTCGTGGCGGCTTCTACGACCCTATGGCGGACTTGCTGTAGCGGCGCAGAGATAAGTGTGGGTGTCTGAACGGCACCATCGTGGCGGGTCTTTTTTTTTTTTCTGGTGTTGTCCCATTTGCGGACTAGTGTATTTTTCTCGTCACAGTTAAGCATGTGAAACTATTTTTATTGTTCTCCTTGGCGCTTGTTCTGTGCTGACAGTGTGGTGCCGTGCAGCTTTCAAGGAGTGCCGCTGGAGTATTGCGATGAGGAGGAAAGCGTGGTCGATCTCAATGACGGTGCTTGTCTCGCCGCAATGAAAGAGTTGTGCATGATCGCAGTGGCAAGAAACACAGCTTTCTTCACTGCTCACATCTGCTTCTCTTTTCATTTCTGTCGTCTTTGTGTCTCGGTGCACCTCTCTTTTTGAATCACCCTCTCACTCTTTTCTCCTCCTCACTCACTCCTTGATGTCGCCATCTACACGCGGATCGCCTTCCCGCTCTTTTTCAACACCGCCTACCGCAAACCACTTGCAAGAAGCGTATCGATTGAGTGTTTCTTTTTTGCAACGAAGCGTTTGTGGGCTCGACTTCGGGGTTTTTTTTTTTTGCTTTAAATCCGCACTTCTTTCCTCTTAGCCTGCTGGCGAGGCACAACCGCACTACACGGCGAAAAAAACGTCGGAGTGTTTCTGTTTTGGCATTACGAAAGAGCCGTACGAGCAAATGAATCGAGTAGGAAGTGCTGTGGCGACGGCCTCACTCTTCCCCTCCGCCCTCTCCACGGGTTCACGCCGGGTGTCACTGCCCTACATTCTCGAGCGCATCCGCCTCAACCTGGTCTCCTTTAACGCACAGGACGTTTACCAGGTTTGCCTCATCGCCTTCAACAACGACACCATCGACTTGATGGCGGACGCCGATGTGATGCGGGGCGTCGCCGATGCTTTCCAGCGCTCCGACCAGAGCGTGTTGACGCCCTTCCAGGTGAGCATGGTGATGGACACGCTACGCAAGGCCGGCATCACAACGTCGCCGAAAGAGGTCATGGTGCCGGAGGAGGAGGCCATTTCGCCCGAGACGCTGCTAGACGTGCTGCGAGCCATGAACGTAAATCGCGGCACCCGCGATGAGAACAAGATTAGGGCAGTGCTGAGAAAGATTCCGCCGCTGCTGGACGACTTCAGCCCCTCGCAGCTGTCGCTGGCGTTGTCGGAGCTGAGCAAGCTGCGCTGCTCCGATGCGGACGCGATGAACAAGATAGCCAAGCGCCTCTTCCCAGTGGCTGGCGAGCTGGGGGCGTTGGAGGTGTCCTTGACCGCCATGGCGCTCGCCACGACGCGGGGAATGCCCTACGCCACCGTGCGCCGCGGTTTCCTGCTGGTCGAGGAGCGCCTGTCCGACTTCCAGGCCGAGGACTACGTGAACGTGCTCACCGGACTGCAGAGCGCTGGCCGGCAGTACAACCGAACCTTTGCGAAGCTGGTCGAGGCGGGCCTGGAGCAGGTGGAGAGCATGGATGCTGGCACGCTGACGGCCTTCCTGGTGACATTCACGCAGCTCGAGTACACGAATCGCGAGCACGTTGAGATTTACGCGGATGCTCTGATAGAGGTGTCGAACGACTTGCAGGAAAGGACGCTCGTGCAGGCTCTTGTGGCGCTGCAGCGTCTCAACCTCCTCCACGAGGAACTCTTTAGCACGCTCGTTGCGTGCCTTCAGCGCTACGCGACCCTGCTCGCCGCGAGTCACTTGGCCCCAGTAATGGATGTCTGCAGCAGCGTCGCGCACAACACCGACAACCTCATGCGCATCCTCCTTGACCGCGCATACGAGTGCACGGCCTTCCTGCACCCGTCCGCCCTGGCGGAGATACTGGACATCGTGGCGAACTACCCGCCTGCCCGCAACCACCCGTTTGTGGAGGTGTTTGGGCGTCAGGCGCGGATGCGGGTGGAGATCTTCTCCCCTCTCGACCTCGCTCGTGCGACGCGCGGACTCGCCTACCTGGGCTTCAAGGACCAGGAGTACTACACGCAAGCAGCCCAGAAGACGTTTATGTACGGCTTTAAAGACTGGTCCTATCTGGAGCCCATACTCATAGGCATCACCTTGACAGAAGATGTGCCCATCTCGACCGTAAAGATCTTAGCTTCCTTCACGGCACCGATGGCCAAGTCCCTGTCGCTGGCGGAGGTGGAGCGGGCAAATCGCTACCTGCTGCAGATGAAGTGCGAGGAGGAGTTCGTGTACCGCGCTCTCGCAGCCCGCGTCATGCACTTTGTGAAGGAGATCACACCCGATGTGCCGCAGGAGCTGCAGCAGCTGATGCAGCGTGGGGCGGTGAGTCGCACATCGGAAATGTAGGAGCAACGTTGAGAAGCCTCTCTTTTTCTTTTTCTTTCCTGTCGATCCTCTCTTTGTGTGTACGTACGTTAAAGGGTGGTGGCTGTGTTTCACTCTTGACGCTACGGTTGACGGTTTACATTTCTCTTTGGGTCTCTCTCTTACTACTTCACAGACTGCGTGCAAAGAACGCATGCATCACTTTCTTTTTCTTCTTGCTGGCTTTGGTGTGCTCAAGTTGATGCTTTCAGGCTTGCATTCAGAATAAAAATTAAAAAGATCAAAGGTAGAAGGAAAGCAGAGCGAATGGGAGAGTAAGGTGGGCAGACTTCAATGACACAGGTATTGGCGGTGCAATGTGAACCTGTTTTTTTTTTTTTGCGGGATAAAGGCGTCTGTACAGGTTGCACAGGAAAAGCGGCGCATCTATCGTTCCTGCTTTGTCTTTGGTCTCTTCTGACAGCCACAGACCTCAGCGAAGCCACAAGGTAAGGCAGCTTCACTACCACGGTGCTTCTGGTCGTTCTCAGCTTGTGGGCGAGAGAGGGATTCGTAAACGAGCGTGCCGCATTCGTTAGATATAAGCTTTTTTCTCTTCGGTGAAAATAGACACTTCTTCTCTGCACTTTTTTTTTCCTTTCTGCATTTTCTTTCACCTTTTTTTTGATCTGCACAAGAACGAGAAGAGCTCAAGAACCACGCAGCAGCGCAAAGCACGTCGGCTCTTGGGTTGTAGTGCGACCGTGCTTCTGCAATTCCTTTTTGTTTGTACCAGTCTCCACTGCCACACACATATACACACTCACACACGATCACCCTATACACGCATACTCACCTTTGCAATCAACTGAACTTCCTAGTGTAGTGGTCATTATGGAGGGCCGCCTAATCACGCTACCACGCGATGGTGTGCGTCGCACGTCGCTCTTCATCGCCGGCGCGGCGCAGCGCTGCATTTTGGTGGTGGGCTCCCAGATGGACGCCTTCTTCGCCACGCCCTACGCACAGGATCTCGCCACCGGCCTGCAGGGAGCGTGGGCCGTTGCACAGGTGGAGCTGGGCAGCTGCCGCGTTGGCTTCAACGCCCCCGACCACGAGTCCGACGCCGACGACGTGAACGCCGCCCTTGCCGCCCTCACCACAGACTGTAAAATGACGGAGGTGGTGCTGTACGGCAGCGGCACGGGGGTGCAGGTGGCGCTGGAGGTCTTGGCGTCGGGCTCGCACGCCGAGGTTGTCTCACGCGTCGTGCTGCATGGCGGTGTTGTTCCCCCGACCGAAAACAAGTACTTTGTCCCCGGTGCTGCCGAGCAGCGTGCGGCGCGTGTGCGTGCATTGCTGGACGAAGGGAAAGGAGAGGAGATGAGTGCAATGAAGGACGTGTACGACATCCCGGTGACGCCGGCACGCCTGCGACACTCCGCCACGCTCACCGTGCAAGAGGCGTTGTGGCAGCCGGCGCTGGCGCAGAGTGAGAAGGCGTGCAAGGCTGCGCTGCGATGCATTGCCGTCCCCGCCCTCATTCTCCTGTCCACCGATGTAGCATACAAGGCGCGTGCAGAGGCGGCACTGCCAACGGTGCGCCTCGCCGCTTTCAAGGCAATTGGCCTCTCTGGCGAAGACGTGCAGGTGGAGCTGCTGCCCAACACGATCGACGAGCACCGCCGAATGTTGAAAGGCGGTGGGCTGCTGGTGGTGAGCGCGGTGCAGGAGTTCTTGGCGCGTGCTGATGTACGGCGGGAACAGCGCCGTGTCGCGGCGGAGGCGGAGGCGGTGGAGGCAGAGCGGCGGCGGCGCATCGAGCTGGCCAAGGCGATGTACGCATAGCCTGTTTTCTCTCTCTCGCTCTCTCTCTCTCGAATTCTAAATACGCTGGGATCGACAAACTTGATCCTCTCCTCCTTCCACTATTTTTGCAGTGCGCTTTTCAGATGTGGAGTAGCTTCATGGGATCGCTGCTGTGAGTTGCAGAATGACACGACCGCAGCTGCCGTCAGATCTCTTTTTTCTTTCCTTTTACCTTTTCACCTCCTTGACGATGTATCAGAATACGTGCCGACTATCCGCCTCTTTACCTTCTCTTTTTCTTTTGGAACACTGCAGCGCGACGTTCGCTGGCACCGCAAAAATAAAATTTAAAAATTAACATACAATGGAAGAATTGCGATGAGTGGAACGTTGTCCAGTGTTGCAAAGCCAACTTTCTGAGTGAACTGCGTCACTTCGCTACGAAATGTGATGCAGGCGCGGCAAAAGCGGTGTCGACCTCGTCTATCTTCTCGTATCGGCTGTCCCGTCTTGTTGCGGTGCTTCGACTTTGAATCCTGTTACCTGAAATGCTCAGCTCTTTCCTGTCCATTCGCATTTTATGCACAGTTAGATCACTTTCTTCTAATATCTCACGTCTTTTTTTCTGCTTAGTGCCGGCATTTCAGGAAGCTGTGCGATACGAGCTGCAGCCAGTAACGTGGCGCTTTTCTTTTTTTCCTTTCTGTCTTTCCTTACTGGCCCACGACGAAAGCCATAGAGACCCAACCCACTGCCTCTTTTCTTTTTAACAATAGAACGTAGCCAACAAACTCATAAGTAAGAACAAGACATAGAATTTTCCACCCTCAAAGCGTCGATGTTCTCCGAGTCGGACGAGGAGGAGCCCTACACGGTGCACAGGGTGAAAGACACCGCCAGCGCCGCTCCAGCAGTCGAGGTGTCGCCACAGCACCCAGCGATGGAGGAGACAAAGGAGGAGGAGCAAGCCGCTGCTGACGGCGTATCACCGCTGGCTCGGTACTACCGCCTCGGCACGGAGCAGCGCCACGCCTTTGATGAGCACATGCGTCGCCTGCGCAGCGAGACCCAAAAGTCAGAGCGGGAGCGCGAGTTCCGTCAGCAGCACCCCTTCCACCCTGTGCGCCACAACACCACCGCGGGAGACGCGGAGAGGCCCAAAGCACAACGCACCGAGGAAACCACCGCAGCATCGCTCACTACACCGTCGCCGGTGCGTCCGGTGTTCGACCGGCTCGCAGCGCAGGCGGTGCAGCTGGAACTGCGTCGTCGCCACCGCGAGGAGCAGAAGCGCCGTGCCGAGGCCGCTGCCCTGCGTGACGCCTTCCAGCCAGAGATCAACCACCGCCCGCCGATGCACGCCGACCCGCTACACCCGGCAGACGACATCCCCGTCGAGGAGCGACTCCTGCACTACGGCGAGACCGTCGCCCGAGAGCGGCAGCGACGGCAGGAGAAGAAGGCGTATGAGGAGCGGGCAGCGTTGGCGGCGGCGCAGGCGGCGGTGGTCGGCAGCACCGCAGGACAACCCATCGACTCGGTGGAGCGGCGACGGCTGCGCATGGCCTTTGAGGAGCGAAACGAGCGCTTCGTCGAGGCCCGCGCGCAGCACCGTCGACAGGCGGAGGCGGAGGCCGCAGAGGCGCACTCGTTTCAGCCGCAAATCTCCGCCACTTCAGCTGCCCTCGACGAGGCGCGACGAAGGGAAACGGAAGAGGTGCGGAGGGCAGAGCTGCAGGCTCTACTGCGGCACAACCGCTCTTTTGGTGACGCCTCTCTCTCTGTCGACGTGCAGAACACGAGCGGGGGCCGTGAGGTAAGCCGCCGCAGCGATGCCCTCTACGCCCAGGCCGTCGCGCGGCAGCGTCAGCAGACGGAGGTACGAGGTCGCGTGGGGGAGAGCAACAGCAGTGACGTCGTCGCCACTACGACTACCTCTGCTGGTGCAGCAGCCGCAGCACACACGCACCAGCCGGTGACCAACCCAAACTCTGCAAGGTGGATTGCCAGCGGTGCGCACCGCCACTTCTTTGAGCAGAATTTTGTGCAACGCCAGGCGCTCTACGAGCGGGTGAGGGAGGAGGAGGCGAGTCTCAAGGCCGCCGCACAGCACAGCGAAGGTGCGCCGTCGACAAACGCAGTGAAGGAAAGCGGAGAAAGCGCGCCGAGCCCGCGGAAGGCGGTGACGACGAAGGAGCTCAACGAGCGCCTCTACTACGGTGCGCGCAAGGCAGGCGAGGTGGCGGAGCGGCGTCGTGCGGAATCGCTGAACGCTCGTGACTGTCCGTTCCGCCCTGCCCTTGCACCCGGCACCAACTCTGTGTTGCAGCGCATGAAATACGCTCGTGATCGCGACGTGGTGCGGCGGCTGACGGCGACGGCAAAGTCGGATAGCGCGCGCCGCACGGCAACGCTCAACCCAGAAAAGGAGGGTCTCTATGCAGCCTCGCCATCGAGTCGACGGACGCGCAGCGTTACCACATCTCTCACAAATGGCGGCCGCCGAGCTGATTCTGCCTCGAGCTCTGCACCTTCCACCACCACGGGGGAAAGAGTGCTAGAAGAAGCGACAGCCTCGTCACCAGCACCTGCTGCCTCTCCCTCACCGCGGCGTCGCGTTGTCGTCTCACGTGATCAGGTTGAACACTTTTATCAGCGCCAGCTGACCTTCCTGCAGGAGCGGCAGGATCTCATCCAGGAGCGGAGAGAGGGCGAGGCGGTCCAGGAGCTGGTGGAGTGCACCTTCCGCCCACGCACCAACGCAGAGCCGGCAAGCAAGCCTGCCAGCGCAGGAGTCGAAGATGCCCCGTCGGTGAGTCACGTTACGGGTGTCTCGGGCTTCCTGGAGCGGCAGAAGCTGGCACGCCAGCGGAAAGCCGAGCACGACGAGCTGGTACGCACGATGGGGCTGCCGCGAACCAAGGCTGGTGGCAGCAGCAGCGCGCGCCTCACAGCTGGCCCGACGCTGCTCAGCCCCTTCACGCTGCAAACCTCACAGCGGCGCCGCAGGAGCTCCTGTTCCACCGCTGGTGCACCGCAGGAAGAGGAAGGGACGGCGGGGGCGAAGGCGACGCCGGTGTGGCGGGCGGCGCTGACCTCGTCGGAGCGGGCCCTGTACGACGCTCTTGCTGAGACACAGCAATACCCCGCAGTAGCCATCGGGCCGCTCCTGCCGCTGCCGGGCTACACGCACTCGACTGGCGACGAAACAGCCGGTGAAGAGGACGCCGTGTATTTTGACGACATGGACGCCTACGCTGCTGACTGGGCGAGCGGTGCGGTGGAAGAGGATGCAGCGATGCCTCGGCCGTCGACGAGACAGGTGCGACCCACGCGTCGCGGGGAGGCGGCGGAAGGTCATGCGGACAAGGTCTCTCTCTTCTCCTCGCTCTCACCTAACACGTTCACCGGACGCAGCCTTTCGTCGCGGTCACCGAACATTCGGGGACTGGAAAAGGACGTGAGAGGCGGGCAGCTTCACGGCGCCAACCCCTCTGCGCTCAAGAAAATGGCGGCGGCGGCCGAGCTTACCGCCAGTGCGCAGCGGCGAAGGGAGAGCCGCAGGGTGTCGTTCCTCGTCGACGGCGCGACTCCTCCGCCGCGGGTGAATCGTCAACCAAAAGGCAACGCTACGACCGTTCCTCGTGCTGATCTGATGCGTCAGTTCACCCACTGATCGGTGTGGAGGATGCGCGCAGCGGATGTTTCTCGCAAATACTTTCTTTTATTTCCTTTTGCTCAGTTGCGACCTTCATAGAACAGCACGTTGTTGCCGGTGAGAGAGAACGAAAAAAACAAAAAAAAAAAGAGATCAAATAGCGCGTTCAAAGCGGCATCGTCTACGTCTTTGTGACCTCTTATTTGCCATTGGCTACTCCCTTTCCGTGAAAGTGGACAGCTATCATACAAGGAAATATATCAAATACGCTTATTTTTTGATGTGTAGCCGCTCTCTCTCTCTCTCTCTCTCTCTTTTTCCTTCCATCATCATCACCTTCACAGGCAACCATTGACGCAACGCGCTCGGTGCGGATTGCAACAGAGCACGTGAGCAACAGCACAGAATTGGTCTCACGTACCACACCGCATAGAGGACTAAGTCATCATACATATTTGCAGATTACCAGCAGTGCGACACACACGCACACAGACACTTCCATTGACACACTGGCGTCCCACAACATAGAAGAGGCTCTTGTACTGTCGCCGCGCAACAAACCGCAGCATTAGCACACACAGAAAGGAAAGAATATATAGAAGAGCGCGTTGTAATGGTACGTAGCGTAGAGATGCGCAAGCGCCGCTCGACCAAGTCAGAGCACGACCCACGTTGCCAACGCAAGATTAGCGATGCGTCGATTATTCGCGGTGTCGAAGTTGAGGTCGACCGTACGCTGCCCTTCTGGCGATGCTACACCGACCTCCGTCTCGAGACACGTCACCGCCCTGAGGTGCTGCGCAGAGATGCGGAGCTGCTCTGCCGCATCCCCTGTAAAGTGTTCAAGCAGGTGGACGTGGTGTGGGCTCGCACGCAGGTGCAGCTGAAAAGTTGTGGATCGGCAAACGCAGAGGAAACGAAGGCGAAGAGAAGGAAAGTGGAGGAGGCAACTACAAAACGACGCGTCTCACCTTCCAGTTTCGCGTTCACCACTGATACTCACGGCGAAGATGACGATACGGTGCTCTATACCATCGACACCCTCCACTTTGTGCACACCGACGCCTTCAAGAGAGGCCCAGGATGGGAGCGCAGCTTTCACGTGCAGTCCGTCGTGCTGCGCGACGCCCCCGAAGTGCTGCAGTGCGTGGCCGGTGCAATGGTGTCCTTCGCCTTTATTGTCTTCACCTCTCTGCGCTTGGTGCACGCCTGTGCGACGCGACACTGCAAGCTGAACAACGTCATCAAAGAACTGGCGCCGCTTTTACACGCAGCGCAGCCAGCCTTGCAGGTGGACACACCGCAACAGAAACGAGCGTGCTGTGCTGGTGCAGTGGCGCAGAGCAGCAGTGTAGACTCTTTGCCATCTACCGAGGAGCAGACTCGCGTAGGGGAGCAACTGCGGCTGTGGTGCCCGCCGCCGACGTCGCGTGTCTTGGTGCTGGGCATGGGCGGCAACAGCATGGCGCTTGCCCTCCGCGCCATTCTCGGCCCCGGTGCCGTGATCGAGGTTGTTGAGGTGGAGCCGTCAGTGGTGGCGGCGTGTGTGTGCGTCGGGACGTTGCGCGAGGACGACACAAACATGACGGTGCACCTCAAAGACGTTGACGCGTGCCTCTCAACGTTGCCAGACGGCGTATATGACTTCATCTTTATGGACATCTTCGAGCCGATGGGGGCGACGATGAAGAACCTGCATCCGTGGGTGTCCACGGCGCGTGAGAAGCTGACGGCCGGTGGGCTGCTGGTACTGAACGAGCATCAGCTGCCTTCTGCGGAGGGTTTGGCCCCGTATGTGCAGCTGTTCGGGGAGGGCAACGTGCAGGCGGTGAACTTGCGGGGCTGGAAGGAAAGCGTCGTCGTGTGCGTCGCGCCGGGAGACGCGGTGACGGACGGCAGCGGGCTGGAGATCTGCAAGCAGCACGCCGATGCGACCTTCAACATCTACGAAGCGCTTCTTCCAGGCTGGCTGCCGCACTTTTCGTGGCTGCAGAGTGTGCAAACCCGCACGCACGAAAAGAAGCGCTGCCGGATCTGGGCCTCCTGAGCACAGATGGCACCAGGAGAGAGAGGGATAGAGAGTCGAGGTGACAGTAGCGAAGGGTTGATGTTTCAGAGTTTTTAATTCTTGGCGACGAAGGGCAGGTGACGACAACCACTGCCTTTCGCTTGCATATGTTGGTTGCGGCATTGCTTTATGCTTACATCGCTTCGCGTAAAATGTTGACTTTTGTCGTGGCACTCAACCCACATAAGCTGTCCTTTTTTTGTTGTTGTTGTAGAGTACCGTTGTGAAAGCGGTGCTTCCGCTTTGTGAAGTGCGTGCGCATTGCGTTACCGAGCAGTCATGTATGAATGGCCAAATACTTCAGGTCTTGCTTGTGTGCTCTTCGCTCCCTCAGCGCTTGTAAAGCAATTCTCATTTCTTCCTCTTCGTCTCTCTTCACCCTAATTTCTTTGCCTTTGCTGCAACCTCAGCATTCAAAACAGCACACAATCTGTTGGTGCTTTGTGGCAGCATAAAAGAAAAAACACGAAACTGGCGTGCAAGTGGACGGTTCGTGGGGTCGCTATTGCTTTTTTGTCTTCCTCTCTTCCTGACATCTTCCTAGCTCACCTTTAGCTGCCGCGGTGCGAGAGAAAGAAGTGATGGCCACGCTCTCGCAGGCCCGCGTGTCGCGCTTCACCTCGCGCTGGCTGACCGACGAGCTGAACAACTATGCTCGCACCGGGAACTGGGAAGGTGCTCTGCGGACCTTCGAGCAGCTTCAGCAGTCCAGCCTCGTGCACCGCAACGTCTACCACTACACCACAGTACTAAAAGCCTGCAGCCGTGGTGGGCAGATGGATGTGGCCATGACGGTTTTTCGCCGGATGAAGGCGAACCACGTAAAGCCCAACGTGTACACCTACACCACCCTCCTCAACGGCTGTGCGACGGCGCGGAAGCTGGACATGGCCCTTCGCCTCTTCGCTGACATGCGCCTCGCCGAGGTGCCGCCAAACGTGCAGACGATGACGGCCCTCGTGACGGCCTGCTCGCGGTGCGGAGAGTGGGAGAAGGCCTTTCAGGTGCTGGGGCAGTGCGAGGAGCTGTTGGTGGCGCCAAACGTGCTGACGTACACTGCCGCGATGGACGGCTGCCGTCGTGCCTGCGTCTGTGCTCCGGCGATTGCGCTACTCGAGTCGCAGATGTCGGACCCGACGCAGGTGCGGCCGAACGAGGTCACCTACAACACCGTTCTCGGCGCCTGTGCAGCGGCGAAGGATGCGGCGGCGGCGCAGCGCGTGTATGCGCGGATGGTGGCGGATGGCTACGAGCCCATCGCCTACACGCGCGACTTGCTGATGCAGGTGTTTCAGGGCACGGCGATGGACGGCTTGGCGGATAGCATGCCGGTGCGTGTGAAGCAGACGCGGTTTGACGCCTACGTGCCGGACTCTGATCCCGCCACGGCGCTGCGGGCAGTGGAGGAGGAGGCTTCCTAGGTCGCAAAATGTGAGCTCATCTCCAGAATCTCCTGTTTGTCTCTCTTTCATAGCTCAGCTAGTGTTCTTTGTGACAGAGAGAGAGTGGGTGCAGCGCACAGATCTCGCTTCTCTACTAATAGTTGGCGTTTTGGGTGTGCTGCTGTTGTGCGTTGCTTCGTTGTCGATTCGATGCTGCATCGTGTTGCGTGTTTCTCTCACCTGTATTTTCAGTCAGTTCTTTATTGGTGTCTTGCACCTCTACGAGTGGAGATGAGGTGTCAAGCAGAGGCGAGCAACCAAGTGGGCACTACGCTGCGCCACCAGTTCTGTTGTGTGTATTCGCAAAATTGATTGCAACTCTGCCGTTGCATCTGGAAGTGCAGCCGCAACCATGTGCACTGCGAGCCGCGAAAAAAAACAGCGAGTGCTTCGTATTCATGCTCTTTCTTGCTTTCCAACGATGTCAATCTCATGTTTTCTTTCCCACCGTCTGTTTTGTTCACTTCCCGCATTTTATATGTTTTTTCAGGGTTTAGTATTTCGCGTGCAGAATTCAATCTCTCACAGGAACGCACTTTCCTATTGCTGTTTTTTTTTTTTATATAATCATGGCGACCTTGTCTGGTATGCAGGAGCTGCTCCTCCGCAACACACGCAGCTCCGAGGCGCTGCACGGAGTGGCGGTGATGGCAGTGCCCGTCTTTGACCCGCAGGCTCCTCATCTTCCCTCCACAGGTGCCTCCCGTACCACCGCCATCAGTACGGCCAGCGGGGCAGCGCTGCTGTCATCCGCGATGAGCATTCGCGCCAGAACGCTGTGGCGCGCTCTGTACCCCGAGACAGCACCTCCCACTGCCGCACCTGCGGTGGCCGACGGCGCTGCCACCGATACAAATAAAGAGACCACGGCGCACAGTGACGCTGTACGGCAGGGTATTCTCATGGTGGTCGCCGATTCGGCCTCGGCGGGTGCGTCGCCGTCGTCGTCGTCCAGCAACGCCACAGCACAACGCGCCGGCCCCGTCTCCTCTGCCCTGACAGTGACGCACAAGCGGGGCCGCGAGGAGGACGATATTCTCTCCGTCAACCCCGAGCAGCTCAAGGCACGTAGTGCGCTGGTGGTCTCGCAGGCGGCAGCAGAGGAGGCGGAGGAGCAGCGGTACAAGGCACCGCCCAAGTGGAAGCTGGCGAAGGTGCTGGTCGGGCACCAAGGCTGGGTCTGGACGACCGCCGTGGAGCCGGGCAATAAGTGGTTCGCCACCGGTGGCTTCGACGCTGTGATTAAGGTGTGGGATCTCGAGACGGGTGCGCTGCGGATGAACCTCACGGGCCACAAGGAGGCTGTCCGCTCCATCGCGTTGAGTAAGCTGTCACCCTACATGTTCAGCGGCAGCGACGACCACTCCGTCAAGTGCTGGGACCTTGAGCGCAACGAGGTGGTGCGGGAGTTCTTTGGGCACAAGAGCGCCGTGCACTGCGTCGCAGCACACCCGTCGCTCGATGTCGTGATCAGCGGGAGCCGCGACAAGACGGTGCGCGTGTTTGACCTGCGCTCGCGAGCTGTCGTGCACACCATGACGGGGCACACGGACAGCGTGATGTCGTTGGTTGTGCAGCAGGAAGAGCCGCAGGTCATCTCGGGCGGCAGTGACGGCTTCATCTATCTCTGGGATCTCGCCTCCGGCAAGTCGATTAAGCGGCTGACGCGGCACAAGAAGCCGGTGCGAGGGCTGGCATTGACGTCGTCGGGCAACGCGTTGGTCTCCTGCGGCGCGGATGAGGTGCGGGTGTGGGACATGCCATCGGGCGAGTTCGTCACGAACGCGAGCACGCGCGTGTTGGACAACCGTTCACTGAAATCTGTCCCTGGCGTTGCGAAGGCGGAGGAAGCGGAGGAGTTCTCGTACCGGTGGAGCTGCTGCGCGATGAACCCGCACAACGTCCTCGCGCTCGGCAGCCAGGACGGGGAGCTGGCCTTCTACGACTGGAACCGACCGCAGCCGCGGCGCGTGGCGGGTCGGCACTACGCGCCGTACCAGTGGACCAAGACGAAGTCGCTGCCGGGGACGCTGAACGGTGAGGGCGGCATCAACGGCATGACGTACGACGTGTCCGGCACGCGGCTCATCACGACGGAGAGTGACAAGAGCGTGAAGTTGTGGCGGCTGCGTGACTAGAGGTGGTGTCGGTGTGTGCGTGAATGATGGCTTTAGTTCTTCCTTGTCTGGGTTTTGAGTTTTATTGCTGTTGAAACTGTTGTTGACAGAAAGATTTCATAGAAAAAGAAACATCGATACGAAGTTTTATTCTTAGAATTATCCGCGAGTTGCTTCATTGCACGGCGTTGTCGTTAAAATGAGTGCACTGAGAAATGTCTATTCGATTTGAAATCGAGCCTTCATTCGCTTTTGTCAACGCTACTTTGAAACTTTGAACTTCTCTTTCTTCCTTCCGCAGCTTCACTGTTCATGATCTGACCTTCCTTGTCTCCTTCCTTTCCTCGCTTTTTTTTTTTCTAAAATCCCAAACGTCCATTCCGGGAAAGAAAAAAAAAACTAACTCACGCGTAGCTTTCACTCCATTGCACATTCTTGCGGGCCGTACGCACCGTTCTAGAATCTTTTTTTTTCTTTTGTCTTCCCCTTTCTTTTTTTTCCCCCTTTCACTTCTTCTCCACTCTTCATTGACGGCTGCGGCAACACGTGCACAGCTCACTTTATCCCTCTTCTTTTTTTTTCTTTCCTTTTACCTCTATCGTTTCCTACCTTCATCATGTCCGCCTATGGATTCTACGGCCAGGCCGCCACTCAGCAATGACAGCGACGGCGCCGGCGGATGGCTTTGGTGGTGCAATGGGCGGCGCCAATGGCCCCCGCCGCGACCACGTCACCCGCATCCTCGTCGTGGGCGAAACACGCGTCGGCAAGACGCTGCTGATCCGCCGCCTGTGCGACCACATCTTCGGCGACACCGCCATCGAGTCCAACGCGGTGGACTACTCGCCCTTCAACAGCAACGCCGCGACGGAGCGGGCGGCCGACGACGACGACCTTGGGCCGGAGTGGGGGCCGACGGTGGGCTTGGCCGTCGACGCGCTAAAGCGCAGCACGACAGTGCTGTCGGCTGTTCCGCCGAGCAACGACCTGCGCATGCCCCCGCTGTACGCGCCAGCGTCGTCGCCGAGCGCCACCGCCTCAGCAGCAGGAGGACTCTCCTCCTCCGTCCCAGCGGACAACAGCAGCTACGGCGGCTACCCCTCCCTCTACGGCGCGCCAACTCTGCTGAACGGTGGTGGTGGTGGTGGCGGGCTGCAGTACCGCGGCGCGAATCCTGCCGGCAACGCGAACGCCTTCAACGGCCCTCTCGGCGGCAGCCACCCCACCCACCCCGCCCCGCTCCAACACCGCTGCACCGTGACGCAGACGGTCGAGTTCCACGAGCTGGGCGGCACGCACGGCTACCGCGACATCGCGCGCCTGCCCCTCCGCAGCCTCCACTACGACGGCGTCATCTTCGTCTACCACCGCCGCAACCCAACGAGCACGCTCTACCTCGCCGACTGGTATCACTGGGTCCGCAACGTGCTCTCCACCAGCGCCTCCGTCAGCGGGCCGGGCAACCCGCACAACGGCACCGGCGGCGTCGCCGGCAGCCGCACGATGCCGCGCTTCATGCTGGTCGGGACGCAGCTGGAGGGGGACGAGGTGACGGCGGCCGCTGCCGGGATGCGCAAGGTGGTGGACGGCACGCTGCACATCGGCGCGATGGCCGTCTCGGACGAGGCGCTGCTGGACGGCAACATCGAGCTGAAGGTGCGCGCGTTGCAGTCGCCGCAGACGCCGACACGCCGCAGCCGCACGCGCGCTGTCTGCCGCAGCGTGCTGCACAGCCTCACCGTCCCCTACCACCTCCTGTGGTGCGCGTGGCACCCTTTCTTTTTTCTGTCGGAGCAGTACCAAGAGGAGCGGGGGCCGCGCAGCAAGGTGGTGACGCTCGGTGTTCGACTCGTGGAGCGGCTTCTCTGGCTGCTCTACCGCTGCGAGCAGGGCCTGCTGTACGTGATGGCGGTGGTGCTCTTTGGGCCGTATCAGGAGGCGGTTGTGCTCGGGCACGCGAGCGCGAAGCAGACGCTGGAGGAGCTGCGCAAGGATGAGCAGTGCGTCGCGCAGGCGCACGTCTGCCGCCTCGACAGCGACATCGCCCTGCAGTCCTCGCTGGACGAGATGGTCGCCTTCTTCGACATCCTTCTTCGCCAGGAATGACGAGAGGGACGTGCGCTGCGAAATGAGTGACGCGACAGCTGAAACGAGTAGCTTGAACTCGAGTATTTCGTGCGTTGGGTGTCCTTGTGTGCTGAGCGCCGATGAGTCGCAGTCACCATACCCAAGTGGTTACGGGGGTTGACTCGAAATCAACTGCGATCTCGCGCGCAGGTTCGAATCCTGCTGGTGACGACTTTTTTTTGTGTGTGTGTAAGCCGCCTTGGAAGAAAAAGCCCAAAACCGAACAAGTCGGCGGAGAGCCACACACACACGCGTCACCCGACGCAAAAAAAAAAAACAAAAAAATTTCAAACCGTTTTTTTTCCCCCTTTTTCCTTTTCATTGATGGCGTGTGTGCGGTGTGCCGCGCCGAATCCTCTGCTTTTCTTTGTGTCTTTTATTCTTTCTCTGTGCGTTATTAACCTTCCCCCGCTCTACGGTGTTTTTTTCTTCTTTTTTTTCCAGCTATGAATGGTGTGAATCCCTCTCTTCTCGCAACTTGTTTTAAAAACCCACGAGGTGCATTATTAAAGCGATGTCAAATAACCCAAAACAAGCAAAATAAAAATAAAAGACTCGCTTTGGCGACGTGTGTTGTCTGCTACCGTGTACAAGGATTGAGAGAAGAACACACAGGCGTCAAAACTGGTAGCTGCGTTGCTCGTCTCTTGGTACAACCGGTGCAAAGCTGTTGCGCACTACCTTGCTGTTAGTGGTCTGCTCAATATGTCACGCGTTCGATTTTTCCTCTATCAGGCTTTCCACTCCTCTTACCTCCTTCCGCCCTCAGCGTCTTGGGTACGCAAATTGCACGCTCCTCTATGTATATCAGTACACACACACGAACACGCAAAGCTAGGTTTTTCTGTTTTTTTTTCTTTTTGCCCCTTTCTCTCTTCTCTTTTTATTGAGTCGTCGCAGCGGACAGCGGCACGGGTCATCGGCAGATTCGCGTTTTTTGCGCGAGTCGGTGTGCTCCCATCGGCTCCTTTTAGCTTCTATCTACTGCATTTCTTTCATCCTTTTCTTTTACCTCACAGCTCATTTCCCGTTTTTTCTTCGTTTTTTCTTTTTGCTGTTGTTCTTTGCGTGTGTTAGTTTCTTCTTTTTTTTTCTCGGTGAATGCACACGCGTCAACATTTCTTCTTGCGATTTTTTGTGTTCTTTTGGAAAAGTGGTTTAGGCGCGCTGTCAGACTCCTGTTTTGCGTGTCACTGAAGGCAGCGGCTTTAATGGGAACCTTGCCTGAGGCAGCACTTTTCGTACATCTCTCTATCCTACTCTACCTGTGCTCTGAGGTGTTCAATCCCCCACAGCACGCAGAACCTGTTGACTTGTTGTTGGCGCCTCCTCATCGAGGGTATCCCTTTTTTTAACGGTTACAAACGCGTTGGTGATCTTCATTCGCTGTTCTCGAGAGTGTGGACTTTTCCGCCTCTTTCCTTGACTCTTGTTTATCGAGTTGTTTTCGCCTTGTTGGAGGCGTCTCATCGTCATCGATATCGTCATACTTCTCTTCCGTTGTGGTATCTGTTTTTGGTGTTTTTGGTCTACCTTTTATTTTTTTCTCTTTGCACAAACAAACGCAGTTATTCAAGACGCTCTCGCTATTCAAGCGTTCTTCATTTCCTTTTCTGTCAAGCTCCATTTTTTTCTTTGTGTGTGTTCTGCTATTTTATTGTTTTCCTGCCCGTTTTTCCTCTCTTCCTCGCCTTCCTCTTCTCTTTGTTTTTTTTTTATTTTGTTTGATTGACTCGTAATTCGCGCACACGCACACACTAATCACTACCTAGCAAACATGGACTCGAATCTCAGCAGGCACTTCGGCTCCGCGCGGTCGGCGCACTCGTACGATCGCCACATCAGCAGCCAGTCCGCCCTCTCGTCCTTCGTCACCATTAACCAGAAGCGCTCCTGGCGTCCGCCGCCGTACCTCTTCCAGCCGGTGCTCGACTACATGCTCGATGCCGCACCATTGGCTCTCGCCGCGGCCAACCCTTTTCTCCGCCTCTATGTTGAGCGAAACGAGAACAACGGCGGCTTCCGCCTCGACGGCTACCAGGTCACCCCGCTGACTTTGGAGCAACACCACGTCGCCTGCGAGTGCGGCGAGGGCACGGCGGTGCGGAACGAGTACGGAGAGTCTGGCGGTCTTGCTTCGCTGGAGGACGATAGTGAAGGGCGCTCGTGTGGGTGGAACGTCTACGCAGGTCCCTACAGGGGCACCAGTGGGATGGTGGCGGAGGAGGACGGCGTGGGTTGTGGCTGGGGCGTCGAGGACGGCGAGGAGAGTCTGCGCGAGGACTCGAGTGACCCACGCTTAAGTGGCGACGTCAACGGAGGTGTGCGTCTCATCCCCCTCTTCCTCCACGGCCTTGGACCGTCGTCGGGTCTCAGCCAGGCGTCGGACCACCGCTACCCCGCTGTGGGCGTCGATCGCGTCCTGCCTGCCTCCACGCGCTCGGTGGTGATGTCGGTCAAGTCCAACGCGCCTTTTGCCACCGACGCGCGGGATCGTGGCTGTCTGGGGGAGTGCTGGCGCAGCACAGCTGCCGAGTTGTCCCTCTGCGTGCGTGTCGAATGCAAGTCGCAGGCCGCCCTCCACTTCGCCACGCTCGGTGCGTGGTGGCTCTCCCGCTATTACGGCGTCTCGCTGCGGCTGCAGCACATGCACCCCGCGCAGCTCGCCTCCTTCAAAGAAGTGCAGCGGGCGCTGTTTATTAAAGAGCTCCACTTTGAGTACTGTATCCTCTCCGAGGACTTCATCCAGTGCATCTCGACCTGCGTCGACCTCCTCTCGCTCTCCATCATCTCCTGCTCGGCTTCGCAGGAGGTGACGCTGCGGTGCATCGACTCGATTCTACGCAAGGGCAACAGCGAGTCGCGGCTCGCCACCGCGCCGTCTGCGAACATCTTCGACAGCGGCGACGGCGTCTCCAGCGCAGACGGCGAACCACCGCGTAGCGGGCTGTACGGCTCCTCTCGCGCCACCTCGGCTGGTGGTGGCGGCGCGGGTATCGGCAACGGCGGCGGTGGCAGTGCCGCTGCGGACTTCCGGCGCGAGGTGAGCAACTGGTACCTCTCCGGCGTGCGCTCGCTCGGCTCACTGCGGCGTCTTCGCTGCCTGCACATCCTCCACACACCCTTGCACGAAACATTCCTCCAGGCCATCGCGACCTGCTCGTCTCTCGAGTGCGTTATCCTGCATCGCTGCCGTGGTGTCCGCTCCCTCGAAGCACTGCAACAGCTGAAGCGGCTGCAGTCGTTGAGCCTGCATGGGCTCTCCATCACTGACACAGACGCCCTCTCGTTGGGCAGCTTCCCAGCATTGCGCCAGCTCGTACTGGACGAGTGTCGCAACGTCACAGACCTCAGCTTTCTCTCCCGACTGCGATCGACGCTGGAGCGCCTCTTCGTGCCCCGCACGCTGCTCTCGAACGCCAACATGCAGCACGTCGGGATGCTAGAGAACCTGGCAGAGCTGGACGTGCACTCCCTGCGTCAGCTAACCGAGTTGGACGCGCTAAAGGACTTGACGAGTCTGCGCGCACTCAACGCGCGCGACAACCTCATCACCAATCAGGGCTGCGCTGCACTGCGCCTCCTGCCTAGTGTGCAGCGGCTCGACCTCTCCTGCTGCCGCTGCCTCACCTCTCTCGCTGCGATGTTCGGCGACAACGGCAAGTGGGCACAGCGGCTGCACTCGCTGAACCTGTCCCAGACCGTCGTCACGGACGAAGGGCTGCACTGCCTGAAGGAGTGTACCGAGCTCCGCTACCTCAACCTGTCGCAGTGCACGGCGGTGCAGCGGCTAGACTTTCTGCGGCGAATGAGTGCGCTGCGGTGGCTGCACCTCGGTGGCACGAGCATCGCGGCGGAGGAGGCGGACCGCCACCTCGGCTCCGCGCGCTCGCTGCGGCTGCTGAGTCTCGCCGGCTGTAGCAAGATGACGTCGCTGCGCTTCGCCACTCAGCTGCATCACCTGGAGTACCTCGACTTGGAGTTGACCGGGGTGACGGATGAGCAGCTGGAGCACCTGCGCGGGTGCCGCCGGTTGCGCTTCCTCTCTCTGCAACGCTGCACCTCCATCTGCTGGGTTGTTGTGCTGGCCGAGCTGCCTGCGCTGCTGGAGCTGAACATCTCCATGACATCGGTGGAGAGCAGCGTGCGAAAGCTGGACAGCATCTACGACAACGGCCAGCAGCGACGTGTGGCGCGTAGTGAAGGCACCTCGCTTGCGTCGAGCTACGCCCGGATGCCCTCGCCGCCGTCGCCGCTCTCGCCCACCTCACCTCCCACCACCTCCGCGCCGTGCTCTCCGCGCACCGAAGTCCCTGTCACCCCCAATGTGCGTTTCGCGTCGGTCCAGGTGCTGCACTTGAATGGGTGCGGCCGCATTACACGACTGGACACCTTCGTCCGCTCCTTTCCGCAACTCCGCATCCTTTACGCTGATCGCATCTCAATCGCGGCGATGCGGGGCGTCGTCGGGTTTGGCTACGCCGGCATCGAAGAGCTGCGCCGCTCACGTATTGGGCCGCGGCATCGCGGAGTGCGGGTGAATGTCGAGGCCGACGCTGAGGACGACCGCGACGACTCCGACGAGCCGACGAGTGCAGAGAGGAAGTCGGAGAAGTGGGGACGCGTTGGCGGTGCGTCCGTGCTCCGGCAGGTTCCACTTGGCGCCAACAAGTCCGTCTCGCAGCTGGACCAGGTGCTGCAGCAGCACGTGCCACAGCCGCCGTCGTCGCCGCGGCCGCGGACGGCGCACTCTGTTGGCAGCCGCCTCGGTGCTCATGGCCAGCTGTTCGCTGCAATGCCACCCGCTGAGCGTGGGGTGGCTGGTGAGGCATCGCGGCTTCTCCGTCTGGTGCTGCGGCGCAGCTCCATCACCGACACCATTCTGGCCAGTCTGTGCGCTAATCTCTGCTGCGTGACGGCGCTCGATCTTACCAAGTGCACCGACGTGCAGTCCCTCACCGGCATCAGCATGCTGTACGCACTGCGGGAGCTTTTTCTGACGCAGTCGTCCGTCGACAACAACGGTGTCGTTGCGGTCAGCGCGTGTGTGTCGCTGGAGGTGCTGCGGCTGACGGAGTGTCGCAACGTCACCGATGTGAACTGCCTCTCCTCCCTCGGCAAGCTGCGTGCCCTCAGCATGGAACGCACAAACGTGACGAGCCCGGGCTTTGTCGGCGTTGGCGGCTGCCGCTCCTTGCAGTTCTTGACCTGCTCGGAGTGCCGCTTCCTGTCGGACGTCAACACACTGGGGAGTTTGCAGCGATTGCAGGAGCTGCACCTGGAGCTGACCGACGTGCGAGACGCCGGTATTCGCGGCCTGCTCAAGTGTAGCGCTCTTCAGCGTGTTTATTTTACACGTTGCAAGCGTTTAACGACAGTCGGAGACATGCGCGCAGTGTTGCCGCAGCTCGAGGTGCTGGACGTCTACGGCACCTCGATTCCGACGCGTGTCGCGGGTCAGGGCCAGCAGTTTGCTTGCGCAGTCATGTAGACTTTCCACAAGCTACTCGCCAACTCTCCTTCTCTCTTTCTCGTGGACAGTTATCTGGATGGTTGTTGTCGTGGATGATGCCGTTCGTCTTCGCACTGGTTTTGCTCCGTGACCCCGCCAGAATTCCAGAGGTGTGAAGAGTGGCGTGCGTGCTGAGTGTTCGTACCCAGCAGCTCTATTCCTTTTTTTTTCTCTTTTTTGCGTTTTTTTGTTGCTATGATTGATGTACGAGAGTGCACTGCACCTATTGAACTTAAGAAAAAAAAAACTTTCTCGTCCATCTCAGAGGAGTACGCCTTCCCCGTTTTTTTTCCGTTTTAGATCGCTGCAGCATCTCACTGGAAGCGCGTGCGATACGAGTTGGCAATCATTCTAATCGGGAAGAGAAATGGGAACACGAGCATGCAAAGCGTGCACCTATCACGTTGAATCGAGCTGCCCTTTCTCCATCGTGGCTGGTGGCTCACACAGGTGCCTCGTATGTGCCGCACACACACACAACTCTGATGTCTCTCTCTCTCCTCACTTCTCCTCCTCATATTCACTTCCCTTTCTTCTTTCTCACACCGCCTTTCTCTCCTTCCAACTTCGGCTTTTCTATTCATTATTTTACCGTCGTACTACTTTCCCTTTGTTTCCGCCCTTACCTCTCTTCTTCGCATGCACACAGAGTACAACGAAATAGAAACCAAAAAAATCCTTTGAACCAAGAAGCGAAAGACTTCTCGGAGGTGCTATTCTGCAAATTGACGACGTGTCCTTCATCTATACCCCACGGCTCACCTGCTCCTCTTTTTTTTTCTTCTATTCTCTGTTCTAGCCGCAGGAAAAAAAGGAGAAGAGAGGAGTCGCCTGTCTACAGTCTGCAGCCTTTGTTCTCTTTTTAATTAGCCGGATCCCCTCTTTTCTTTATCTTTTTGTTCTCCTGTTTTGACTTGCTTGCTCTCGGTTGCGTTCGTCCTTTCCATATTTTGTTTTTTGCTTTTTCCGCGCTTCTCCAGCCACACATACATCGGCTCTAGCACGTTCCTTTTTTCTTTTTCTTTTATACGTTCGCGTGAGACGCAAGGGACGTTTGGCAATAGACTCTCTCCTGCTCGCCTCGCGCTTCCGGCCACTGCGCCTCATCTGCGCTGCTTCGCGCATACGTCAGGCTTCTGTCCCACAGCATAAGGGACCGAAGAAAACACACACACACACTCAAAGGTCGTCCTTCTTCGCGCGTCCTTTCATTCGTTTTTGCTGTTGTTTGTTATACGTGGTGTGCCACGTTAATTGCCACTGCTCTTACCTGACTTCCCCTCGACGTGTTGCACGGCCAAACAGCAAAAGAAAAGCAGAGGCAAAGCAATTTTATTCTCTTCTCTATTTCCATCACACGAATTTACATCTTTTACTTCCTCCCTCGTACTCCTTGTGGAATTGTGACTCTTTCTTCACGCTCGGCGCTCCTTTGTTTGTATGTGTGTGCGTGTATTTTGCTCTCTTCAGCGCGAGTGGTAGTGTGACTTTTTTTCTTCCTCTGTGACTTTTCTTCTCCATTTTTTGTCAGCCTCTCTTTTTTTTCCCCAGCTCCGCTACTCCCCTTTTTTCTAGCCTGCGCTCTCTCAGTTTTTGTGTGTGTGTGTTTGCGTCTGCTGCGCGTGGCTTCTCTCTCACGGCTCTCTCTCTCGGGTGCGGAGCTTTTTTTTTTTTTTGCTCTCTTCCTTTTACGCCTTGTACTAATTTGTTCTGTCCTATCCCTCGTGCCAAACAACGCATTTCTTACTGCAACTCCTCTGCGTGTCTCACTTCTTCTTTCTCTTGTTTGCTCTACGATTCTGAGAGGAAACGATTGCTTCAGATACGGTGTACGGTACCTCTGCTTTCTGTTTCTCTGCCCACACTTTGATCCTTGTTTTATCATCATCTTCCTTCAGCACTACAGGTCGCTTACTCTGCTAGACTATTTTACCTTTTCTTTTCTTCACCTTGCTATCCTTGTATCTGCTTCAAGCTGCGGCTTTGCTTTTTCTCTCCCTCTCTCTCCTGTCTCTCTGCTGTGTTGAAAAGCTTGTCAGCACTCTACACTTAAGTTCAGATCAGCCTTGCCCGGAGAAAATACTGGCGTGCACAAATACAAAAAAGAAGAAACATCTTTTTTCTGTTCTACACAGCCCCTCTTTCCACCATGAGCGGCATCACAGTGCAGCTTGTATTTGCCTTCATCGGCACACGCGTGCCCTACCATATTTCCGAGCCTGCCGCGGTCGCCGCTGCTGCGTCCCCGCTGCGCTCACCCTTTGCCAACGTGGCCACCCCGTCCACCTCCTTCAACGTTGCCGCGCAGTCGTCACTGCGTGTACAGTCGGCGACCTCCTCTCCCAGTCTCGGCCCGTCCGCACCGAAGCCGCAGTACACGACCCAGCAGCTGCTGACGCGTCTGGCTGCCATCGTGGAGCCCCTGCAGGAGGCACGCCAGCCCGCGTCCTTCGACGAGACCACGACATCGCCAGAAGCGGATCAGACAACCGGAGAGACGACGTCTCCGCGCTCCGCGTCTGCTGGACCGGCGCCGCACCGTCTGCCGCTGCTGGAACTGCTGGACTACGAGACGATGGCCCCGCTCGACGGCGCAGCCACCCTGCATGACGAGAGCGTCCTGCTCGTTCTCTGCGACCCCCAGACGTCTTCGGATCTGGTCGAGGCCCTGCAGCTGGAGTGGCTGGAGGTGTACTCGGGTACGCACCGCCCACACCAGCCGACGCGGCCCCTCTCCGCCTTCACGCCGACGAGTGAGACGGAGATGGCGGTGTGCACCACCGAGGAGCGGCTGCGCAACGTCGCGCATGCGCAGATCGCGCTGTGCAAGCCCGTGCCCTTGCACATGGCGCTGCTGGATAAGGAGTTCACCGACTACGAGGACGCACTGCAGCGACAGGGGCAGCACCTGCGCGCGTTAAAGACGGCAGCTGAGGCGGTCGCGGAGCCGCACGATGCGGCAGCGAGCGGTGTGTTTCGCAGCAGCGCGTCAGGTTCGGCAGAACGCTTTCCGTTGCTGGCGGAGCTGGAGCCGAGCCTTGTGTCGGGGCTGGCCAGCGACGCAGACAACCCGCACAGCGCGACCAGCGAGGCTTCTCTGCTCATGTGCGAGCACCACTTAACCTTGAAGGAGACACTCTGCACGCGCGTGATGAAGCAGCTCGCCAAGGTGAAGCAGGTCGCGTTCGAGGCGGCGGAGAAGGAGCGCAGCTTCAGTGGTGGGCCGCAGATGCAGGCCTTGCAAGCTCACCTGGCCAGTGCGGAGCAAGAACGGGACAAGGCGGAAGAGATTGTGAAAAGTTTCCAGACGGAGATGACGCGGCAGCTGAAGGCGGTGCGCCTCATTGTTGCTCACATCACCCATTTGCGCAATGTCATCAAGAAGGCAAAGCGGGAGGTGGCAGCGATCGACCTGGTGTTGGACCGCCTCTCCACGACACTGCAGCGGCCTCAACTGGTGGAACAGGCGGAGGCGCTGCTGCGGCGTCGCGTTGTCCTGCGCCGTGCTGCCCGTCGCCAACTACTCCTGTTGCAGGAGACGGAGTACGTCGACCTCCTGCACGACTTGCAGGACTTCTCGCAGCACAGCGAGGTGCAGCAGGTGCTGCCAGCAAAGGTGCGGTGGTACCTTCGCGCACCCTTGCCGAGCCTGCAGCCCGCCGAGGATGTGGTGGCCACGTTGCTCGACCACGCCCTCATCGACCGCGACGTCGACGCCGCGCAGGAGCTGGTCGAGCGCACACGAGTCTCCTCCCCGCATATCGCCAGCACCTCCGCCGAGACGGCGCAGCACGTAACGGAGACGCTGCTGCCGATTGAGCGTCTGGTGCAGCGAGCAGAGAAGGCGGAGGCGGCGGCGGCTGCCTACGAGGCGCGGATCGCGGAGCTGGAGGCGCGGCTGCGAGAGTGCGAGACGGCGAGGGAGGCGTCGACGAAGGCGTTGGAGGAGACGGAGACGCAAACATTCTCTGGCAGCGGAGGCGATAGCAGCGCTTAAGGAGAATTGTAATTTCCATCTTACTTTCTCTCTCTCTTGCTCTGTATCATCGACTACTCTTCCAGGAGGTTTCAGTAGCCGTGGAACGCCGTCGTGAGGGCTCCAGTGAGGAAGAGTGCGTTTTCGACCTTCGTGCTGAGTCATCTTTGCAGCGCCGAGACAGCTCATTGTTTTTTTCTGTTTGTATGCTTGTGATCACCTGCTTCTGCTTCTGTCGTACTGATTTAGTTGCTGCTGAGGAGAAGCTGCAACATTCAAGATGCTGCTGTCCGTGCGCTCCTCCGCGTATTCGTTCTCTTCTGTGCTTTTCTGTTCGCAGAATTGGACCCCTTTTTCTTCTTTTTTTCTTGCGACGTATGAAGCTTCAGAAGCTTGTGTGGTTTTCTTCTTTTCTATTGCCTCAGCCTTTGGTTCGCGACGCACGTGTGAAGCGAGAGCCACGACCGCTCTGTCTGCGCTACCCCACGTGCTTTCCTCTCTCTCTCTCTTTCTTTATGGTTCTGCTGTCATCCGTTTTGCTCTTCTTCCTTTTCCCCGCTTTCATCACATTCATTATTATTATTATTGTTGTTTTTGTGCTTTCTTCTTCGTCGCTTTTCTTTAGAGGCGCGTACGTCTGTTCATTTGATCGTTGTTTGTTGTGCTTGCTCTTGTCGTTGGCTTGCTTGTGGACTTTCTGATTTATTCGTCGCCCCTTTGCGGACAGCAACGCGCTTTGTTCTACTGCGATGGATAGGATATACTTTATTCTCTTGCTTCCTTGTTTTGTGCTCGTCCCCTTCTTCTTTTTGGGCTCCAGCTCGCTTTGGCTTCGTTTTGTGTGTGTCTGTGTGTCTGCACGTAGCACTCCAACGAGTAACAAAAAAAAATTGACATGTACTACTGATCGGTTTCTGTTTGTGAGTGTGTGTGACTTTTGTGCGTCCCTCAGCGCGCTTTTGGTTGACATCGAAGCAGCCGATCCGGAAGTAGTTCAAAAGAGAAACCGGTGGAAAAAATAGAAGCACGCAAAAAGGCCTCGCCTCGTTGTTGTGCTGGTGCTCTACAACTTGCCTTCTCGTCTTTTTATCTCGCAGCAACGGCGCACACATGTTGGTGCCGACGGTGCGCACGTGTTGAATTGGCGTCGTGTGCTCCACTGGCCTCCATCTCCTCTCTCCTGGTGTTGCAAACGAGTCCCTCTTCTATCATCTCCACATCCTAATTTCCTTTCTCTTTCCCGTCCTCTGGACTCAAACCTCATCTTTTGTGGAATTGCTGTTGAATTTCGCTTCTGCGCTGACAGTGGCAGATCTTTCTTTCCCCTTCACCGGGTACGTGTCGCGTTAGCTGCTGTCATTCTTTTCATTTTTCTTTTTCCCTTCTCGTTCGCTCCCACGTTGGTCGACTAGCAAGCGATTAACGAAATTCCACAACCGAATCAAATACGGAGCGGCAGAAACACGAACGGAGGTTTTTTTGTTTTACGCCGATACAAAACCCTGGCGGTGTGACACATCTTACGCCTTTTCTCTCTCTCTCTCAACTCGTCATCCTGCTGACTCTCTGTTGCCCTGCTCTGTCGCAGAAGGCGAAGGAAACGAGAAGCGCAAGAAACCAGAGTACACCTCTAACCCACAGTGGCAGAATCAATTAAAAAAATAACGACAGTGCGTGCACACGCCATACAAACCAACAACTGCCCGCGCACACGCGAGGAAAAGAAAGAAGATCTCCGCACTCTTCACAGAAGCATCACTTTTTTGTAGCCTTCACCTCCATTCTTTCCTTATTGTTTTGGTGTCTTGTGCAGGTAGTCCAGCAAAACAAAGAAGAAGAAAAAAACACCTCTCGCAGCCGCCTACTCTGCGCCGCCTCTTCACGTGCAGCGTGAAGGGGTAATTTCACTTGAGGTCGTGCAACAGCGCTATCAAAAAAAAACCTTCACTCTCACTCTTTTTGTGTGTGGGTGTACGCTAACTCGACATCCGTGATCATTTTTCTTTCCCCGTCTCATTTTAACAATAAGCATAATCTTGTTTTCTGTCTTCTGCTGCGTCTGTAATTCTTGTGGATTTCTCTTTTTTTTTTGCAATTGACGCACGGCGCACATTATTTTTTTTCTCACGTGCTACTTTCTCGGTTAATAGCTTGGACATCAGTTGTAATCGCTCCGTCGCTGCCGCATCTACTTTTGTGAGGCTTTTTTCTCTTGTGTGTGCTTCATTTTTCGCTCCGCCTTCTTTTTTTCTCTTTTGAATTTGCTGCTGCCGCACAGAGAAGACAATTCACCCTGCGAAGGAAAGAAGAATAACAGAAAGTGCAGAAAAGGTGCGGCCCGCTCTGCACAACATCCCGCCCCTCTGCCTCACGAGTACTTCTTGTTTTTCTTTTCTTTCTTTTTTCTCCTTCGCGTGCCTTTCGGGTATATTCAAAGACTGGACTGATATCCAAGAAAAAAAAAAAACAGCTGACAACAACAATGTCTCTCTTAGCTCTGAATGTGTGCTTAATCAGCTCCGGCTTCGACACCGTCGCGCTGCCGCTGTCCTCCACCCTCTGCCCGGTCGACCCGGACGACGACCTCGACGAGAGTACCTTCGGCTACGCCCTGCAGTCGCTCATCGAGAAGAAAAGCCGCCGCAACTATGGCTACGCCCACTGCACGATGGTGCAACTCTGCGTCCGCGCACTGGACCTGAAGAGTGTCCGCGAAATTGTCCGCGACACCTGGGTCAAGTTCCGTGAGCGCATGACGGAGTCGAAGGAGACCCTCATCCTCGACGGCATCGCAGACGGCCCCGTTTTTGCGACGACCGACGACGGACTGACGGTGCGGCTGCCCAACATCAAGGTGGAGCGCTCGCCTGCGCTGATGTGGCTGCACGAGACGCTGGTGCGTGAATTGGAACCCTTCCACGTGAAGGTGGCCTCCTCCGACGTGGCGAAGCGCTCCTTCAACACCAAGTTCCCAGCGGACAACAACACCACCACGTCGGAGTGGCTGCTCTCCTTCTTGACGAAGAGCAGTCATGAGAACTACGTGCCGCACATCTCACTCGGCGCCTGCACGGAGAAGAAAGTGGCGGAGCTGTCGTACCTGCAGCGCACTGAGGTGCCGTGGCGGGAGTGTCGTCTGGTCGTGAGCCACATGGGCAACTACTGCTCCTGCTTTGATCTCATGGAGTGAACAGTGGAAAATTTAAATAGTGGCGGAGGAAGAAGAAAAAACAGAAGAAAGATGAGGGACGCACTGTGCACAACGTGCCGTGGGTGGTGTTCCTACCATCGTTGCTCCTATACTCCTCTTAGTTTCGTCGTTGCCGTTTCTCTTTTTCTGCCTTTTTTTTTTCTGGCTAGTCTTTTTTATTTCCTTGATTGTTTCTTACGCACGGTATTGGATGGACTTCTCTTCCACCTCCCTCATAGTCGCATTTCCTCTTTTTGTAGCGGAGGCGGCTCTAACAGGTTGCAGAGTACAGCAAAGAAAAAAAAAAGCGCTGCCTTCTAGACTTGTGTGGAGCCTCGGAGCGTGCAGGACTCCGGATACGCACGAACACACGCTTGCAGACACATCCACACACCAGAAAAAAAACGGCTGATTTTGGCTAAGTCACTCTTTTCTTTTCGTCTCGACACTATTTTTTCCCTGTTTTTACTTTTTGTTGCTTCTCCTCGATTTGCTCTTGCTTTCCAGATGCCATTCCTTGTTATTGTGGCCAATGCGTTCTTTCCTCCTTCTCTTCGTCTTTCACGCGCTTCTCTTTCCCCTTATCTTACACCCTTGTCAACCGTGAGTTGTTATTATTTTTTTCCTTTGTCTCTTCTGTTTTCGCGTCGCTTCTCTTCTGTTAGCTAGTAGGGCCTTTTAAATTGTTGTACACGTCCTTCGACAGATGCTTCCCGTTCTCTCCCCCACTTGGGAGGTTGCCGAGTTCCACCAGTCATGGGTCGTGCAAAAGATCGTGCGGCAGTTCCTTTCACGACGCAGCCGGTGAACTCTTCTTTTTTTCTTATTTTCGCGTTTACGAACAAAAATTCCTTTTTTTTCTTTACTCTCCCTCCTTTTGCCTTTCAATCGACGTCCTCTTTTGTTATCCTCACTTCTACACCCCTCTCTCTCAGTCTCCGTCCGTTATATAGAAAAAACGTCTAAATCCTTTTTTTTGTTATTCTGCTTGTGTATTGCGTGCCCCAATTTCTCCGTCTATGTTCTAATGTTGATTGATTTCTGACGTACCCTGCGTATGTACACGTTTGCAGACCTATTTTTTTTTTCTTTGCCGCACCATACGTAGAGCCCTTTTATCCTAGAAATTGTTTTCCTTTTCGGACGGTTTATCTTTTTTTTGGTGCTGTTGTTCTTTTGCTGTGAATCGTGTTTCTTGGTGGTATTTGGTGTGGCGAATCGTACTGCTCTCTCTCTCTCTCGTTCGACCTTCTCTGTGGAAAGAGGTGCTGCATAATGGTGGTTGAAGCTGAAAACGTTATCCTTTTCTCCGCAACAATGTCGCCTCTCCGAGAGAAAGGGGAATCTCCTGTTGTTGGAGAATCGTTTATGTTCACGAGGAGTAGTGAAATACGAAAAACAAAAGGAAATGAGAAGGGCAAAGTCTGAGGCGTTGTTTACTGTACGTTAAGCTTGTCTGTTGAGGAGAGAAAAGTCCTCGCCTCTTGAAGTGAGGGAGCTGTTGCGGCTTTACTTTCTAGGTTGTCAATTATGCAAAAAAAAAATATCCGTACGGGAAGAAGCTTCCCAGACAGCGCAAAGACGCTGTGAAATCACAACACTGTTGGCTGCATGCCGTGTGTCGAGCACAACGAAGTAACTCTTACGTTTAAACAGTGGTACCCTTCACCGCTCTATCGCCGCAGCATGGGCATTCCAAGCTGCCTGCACTCCTTTATTGCATCGCTCTCTTACCTCTCTGCCTTTCTGCGCGTCTGCTACCTGCCTCAACTGGCGGTGTTTTGCCTTTCCAAATAATAGTTGCTCCTCTGCACTTCCATATATACGTACGTGTGTTCCGCTGTCACTCACTCTCCAACTCTAAACGCGTCGATACAACTGCATTGAGAAGCAGAGCATACACATTTTTTTTTGTTGATTTTGAAGCTCGTCACGGAACTACCGTCTCAATTATCCACGTCCTCTAGCTCTCAACGATCGAATTGCCTTGTCCATACACGCAACCCTCACGGCAGTCGCAGTACCTCTCGTTGTCCCCTCGTTCATTTTCTCCTCTTGACCTTTATACTCTGCATCGCCATCATCAATAAAGAGGGCGATAAGTTGCCGCTTGATCTGTTGTCACCCGAACACCTATAAACAACGTGCACAAACTTTTTCTGTACTCCACCAAATTCGCGGCTATACCCTCCGCACCACCCACTTTCCTTCGTTTCCTTTCTCCCTTTACCTCCACCACCCCGTCTCCATTGAGAGGCCTTTCTTGCTTCCTCCTCTGTAGGCTGTACGGAACGCACGCACAGCTTCTCTCTTTCTTTTGTTTCTTTTACTCTTCCCGTTTGTGCGAATTGTTATCGTTGTGTGTTTGCCCCCTTGACCAATTCTTTCTACCTGAGTATTATTATTATCAATCGCGTGTGTGTGTGCCCGCAGACGCAACGGACCGACTATACCTTTATCGGGCACCGCTCCTCTTTTCTTTTCTCGTACTTGCATCTCTTTCTGCGGCCTCCCAGCGGCAGTTGTGCAGGATGATTGCACTCGTGAGCATCGTCTCGGCCTGCGCCACCATCGCGTCGGTGTGCCTCTCCGCGTCGCCGATTATCACCATGACGAACATCCGCAAGGCGCACTCGATCGGCCCCATGACCATCACCTTCTTTTGCGCGATGTTTCTCTGCTCGAACGTGTGGGGCCTCTACGGGGTGATGGTGCAGGCCTTCCCGGTGATCATCTGCAACGCTCTGGGGTGCGCCATTTCCAGCTACTGCATCCTCACCTTCCTCACGGTGGCCCGCATCGAGGAGAAGTCGGGGCACGCGCTGCAGTCCACCACGTACGGCGCGGCCCTCGTCGCGGCCCTCGTCGCCTCCGCGCTGGTCTGCGGTGTGCTGCTGCTGATGCTCTCCCTCATGAACTTCGTTAGCCTGGGCTTTGCGTCGCAGCTGTGCGGCATCATGGGCGGCTTCTGCTCCGTCTTCATGCTCAGCTCCCCGCTCGGTATGGCGAAGGACATCATCAAAAACAAGAACGCCGAGTCGTTGCAGCCGCCCACCGTTGGCGCGGCGACGCTGAACAGTATTCTGTGGACTTTGTACGGCTTGCTGCAGAGCGACTTCTACGTTGCGCTGCCCAACGGTTTGTGCACGCTGGCCTGCTTCTTTCAGGTTTTCCTGCTGCTGCGCTACGGCCGCCACCCGCCGGAGGTGGTGGAGCCGACGCGGGAGTACGCGCCGGTGCCTGTGCTGTAGGGGCAAAAAAAGAAACGAAGCACCAAAGCAGTGTTGCCACGCTTTTTACTTTGCACCTGGCCGGCGTTCTTTCTTTTTCTTTGTTCTTTGTGTGTGTTCCAACATCGTCTTTTCGCTGTTCTGTGTTTCACTCCTGCCGACAATACATGGTGGCACAACTCGTCTTTATTGTTGGCTTTTATCTCTTGCCTTTGCTTTTTGCAAGGGTGAAGCTGTGAGAAAGCAATAGGTTTTTTTTTCGCAGCGTCTCTCTGCGCTCGCAAAGGTCGAGTGTGGCACGGGGAACAGCTTTGTTTACAGCACATTTCAACAAGGCAAGCTCATTGTGCATTGTGCTCTGCGACGACCAGATAATGCAGCGAAGAGACGCACTAAATTTCCATCTCTTAGGCGCTTAAATCCGTACAACCGCAAAAAGTGATCCAACGTAGTCGTCTCCTACGATACACCACTCTTCTTATTCTCCCCTTCATTCTAACACCTTCCCAGTGCAGTGTGAGAAACGCCTACTACTTTGCTCTTCCCTCCACAAGCTCACCAACATTCTTACCCGCAACGCTAGCAGTTGCAGAATACTTTGCTGCCTCCACAACAGCGTGACCATAACACATACACCTAAATTGGAAGAAACACCGAACCAAAAAAATAAAGTGTTTATTCATTGCTCAACTTGTTCCTCAAGCAGAGGCTGTCCCGCTCTTCCTTTACTTATACACCACGTTGCCTTTTAGTGCCACACTTTTTTTTTTTTACGCGAACCTTTCAACACTGTTTGCTTGACATTGCCACTTTTATTTTTTTTTAGTTGGCCCTTCTGCGCTCTCTTTCTCTCTCTCTCTTTTGCCCGCACGCGCGTTAAGGCTTGACACCTTCGATTCCTTCGTTGCCTTTCTTATTTCCTTTTCCTTGGAGCCCGTTGATCCTGTCGCACCGCTAGAGGCACGACTTCAAAATCTCCCGATCGCCTTTTTCCGCAGTCGCGCGTTACCTATACCCTGCGTTTCGAGTCGCTTTCTATTTTTTTTTCTTTTGCTACCTCGTGTCGCCATACACTGACTCCGCAACCACAGCAACAACAACAAAAGCGATGTTTACGTTCCTCGACTTCATTTCCGTCGCCGCGACAGGGGCGTCGCTGTGCATGGTTGGCTCGCCCATCATCACCGTCAACAACATGCGGAGGGCGAACACGATTGGTGTGATGACCATCACCTTCTTTTGCGCGCAGTTCCTCAACTGCAACGTCTGGGCGATGTACGGTGCGCAGATCGTCAAGGCGCCGGTGATCATCTGCAACACCATCGGCAGCGCCATCGCGTCGTACTGCATTCTCACCTTCCTGACGGTGGCGCGGTTGGAGGAGAAGTCGGGGCACGTGCTGGCGACGACGACCTACCGCGGCTCCCTCATCGCTGCCGTCGCCACCTGTGTGCTGGTGGCGGTGATCATGGTCCTCATGCTGTTTCTCATGAACTTTGTGAGTCTCTACTGGTCCTCGCAGCTGAACGGCATCATGGGCGGCTTCTGCTCCGTCTTCATGCTCAGCTCCCCGCTTGGTATGGCGAAGGATATCATCAGGAACAAGAACGCCGAGCCGCTGCAGCCGGTCACGGTGGTGTTTGCGACGCTGAACAGCATTCTGTGGACGCTCTACGGTGTGCTGACCCTCGACGTCTATATTGCGCTGCCCAACGCACTCTGCACGCTGGCCTGCCTATTTCAGGTCTTCCTGCTGCTGCGCTACGGCCGCCGCTCCACCGTGGACATCGAGGCAACCGAGACGCTCGCTCCCGTGCCTATTGTGTGAGACGAGTGAAGGCAGACGGTGGACTACCGCGAGAAGGTCCCTCGCGCCTGTGTTTGTGTGTGTGTGTGTGCTTGCTTATGTTTCAATTACTGTTATGTCTGTCGTTTTTTTCTATTCCGGGCCGTTGCTGCCCATTCATGCTGCAAGACACACAAAGAGAAGAATCTTAAATGAAAGAAAGCGATGAACGTAGTTTTCCGCTTTTTAGCGGCGAGTTTTCCCAAAAATCTTCCGTATCTTCCCAACGAACCTTTTCACCGCCATTTCTCCTTTTTCCGAACCCAAACCTAATCGCCCATCGAGATAACCCAAAACCCTATTCCCGCAGAGAGCACATGACTGAGCCGGCAGGGAGGATCGAATGGGAAAAGGGAAATTAAATTTTGAAGAGGAAAGAGCATTTGCGCAAGCCCATTCTGCGCGTTCATCTTCGTCGTTTGCCTTTTCTTAAAATCTTATTCTTTTTTTGCTCGGGAATAAAGCTACGGATCTGGTTTACATCAAAATCAACAAACAAATGACAACAACAAACTCACGCCTTTGAACGCATTGGGTCCACGTGGGCCGGCGGCGCTGCTACGGGTGCGGCGGGGATGTAGACGTCACCCGCGTCGTCGTCGTCGTTATCGCCGTTGTCCTTTACCGCTGCAACGGCGTGCGCGCGGTAGTAGGCGGTTGGCCCCGGCGGCGGAGCACCACGGCGTCGCGCGTCGCGGCTGGCCTCGCGGAAGTCGCTAAAATACTCGAAGCGCGCCTGCGCCTCGGCTGCGTGGTGCGCCTTTTGCGCGCGCCGCATCTCCGCCACCGCAGCCGCCCCGCCACGCGCGAAAGCCTCCACCCGCTCGCGTTCGTCGCCAAAGACCGGATACTCGTCCAACCACTTCAGCGCCGTAAAGGCAGCCACCCAGCGCTCGCGGTAGTGCGCGGCGCCCCTGCACAGCGCGTTGCCCTGCAGGAGCAGCGTCCGCACCGAGGCCCGCAGCGGCTGCAGGGCGGCGCTCACCGCCGCCTCGTCGTCGAGCGCGTTGTGAGAGAGGTCGAGGCTGAGCATGTCGGCGCAGCCCGCGAGGCCGGTGACGTCAGCGAGTCGGTTGTGGCTGGCAAGCAGCTGCTGCAGCTGCGGCACCGCCGCGTCCAGCCCGACTAGCTCGATAAGGGAGTTGTGCGCCACGTCAAGGGTGCGCAGCGCCGGCAAGACGGGAAGACTACTCAGACTGGTGAGGGCGTTGCTGGCGAGGTAGAGCGAGTTGAGATGGACAAGCGGCGCCAGTCCGTCCAGGCAGCGTAGGGCGTTGTTGTTCAGGTACAGCACGGTGCAGCCGACAAAGGCGCTGAGGCCGCTAAGGTGCGAGAAGCCGAAGTAGTGCAGGTAGAGCGTCTCGTTCAGCTCCGGCGTCGTGTAGCCGCCGTTTTTCTTGCACTGCTCCGTGATGAGCCGCTCCGTCATCGGCACGACACCGCATGCATCGTCACTGGCTGCGTGTTCGGTGCAGCAGCGAGTCATTCTAGAGAAGCGGATGGCAGTGGCAGATGAAGCTGTGGTGTTTGACTGAGGGAGAGCAGAGGAGGAGAGAGAAAAAAAAAGTGAAGAAGGGGAAAGATAAAAGGGCGTTTGACGCAGCGGCGGAACTACTTGAACAAGTTGCCAAGCGTGAAGCTTTAGCTCTCTATTTCGATCAGCGCAGCTGGTCTGACTTCGGTACTTCATCGTAAATTATCAGTGTTTTTTTTGTTTTTCTGTTCCTTTCATTTATGGAAGTCTTAATCGCAAAGATTATGCATCAAACAGGACATCTCTCGGAAGATTTTAGTCAAAACAGACACGCACAAACAAAATTACTGCTAGACAACCACCTACTGATTGCGGATCTGCTCCAGCAGCAGCGCCTTGCGCACCTGCATCCCCTTTGTCGCGGCCTGCACCAGCTGCGCCATGGTCGCCGCCTCACACGCGCCGAGGTGGCACATGTAGTAGACACCGCCGAGCGACACGCCGCCGCACACCACCACGCGCGCCGTCGCCGCGGCCTCCTCCTCCTGCGTGAGGTCGACCACGATGGCGCCATCGGGCCGCACCGCCGCGCTGCACGCCGTGAAGGTGTCGTACACCTCCACCCCACCCGCCGTGAGCGCGGCCGACAGCGCCGTTGCCGCGGCGTCCCAGACGGCGCCGTCGTCGTGCAGCACCTCGATCAGCACCTCCACCAGCAGCTGCGGAATGCGCTCGAGCACGACCGCCTGCTCCGCCACGCCCTCGAGCGCCAGCGCCATGTCGCGGTCGGCCGAGTTGTCCGCCACGGTGGCGGCAGCGGACGAGGCGGAGCTGCGGTGCAGCTGGCAGCTGATACGACCGCGCGTGCCGCGGTACTCCTGCACGAGCTGCTGCGGGGGCCGCACACCGCACAGGACGCGGGTCTGCCCAATCTCGACGCAGGCGCTGCTGTGGCAGTTGGCCAGCACGTTCGTGGCGACGTGGATGGCGCGAACGGCCTCCGTCGATTGTCGGCCGTCCAGTCGCGTCATTGCGCTTGCTCTGTCGCACCTCTGTCGTTCAAATTGAAAAGAGAAAGAGGCTTACTGGAGTGAAGGTGAGACGGGAAGTCGAAATAAGATGGAGGGATGCGGAAGAGTGCATTATCTAGAACACAATGGACACCTTGCGCATGTCATTGTTTTCTTTTCTGTGTCGTGTGCTGAGCAACACGGTAGAGCGTTTTCGCATTCCTTTTGATCAAGTAATGCACAACAAGAGGTGATACTCTCCCACAACAGGCTCGCGTGTCCTATAAATCGGAAAACTCCGCGCGTTTTCTCCCGGTAGCTTTACAATTTTTTTTTCCGGTGAGGCATCAGACGCATAGAAGTATAATGTATATAAAAAAAGCAACTGCGATGCAATTCAGAGACTGCCAAAGAGCTCCAGGATTTCGGCATCAGTGAGCGTCTCGACGCCCAACCCACTTTCCCCCGCACGCGGCGCCACATTCTGCGCAGAAGCAGCGGCCACCTCCCCGACCGCAGCCGGCACGCGCGGCGACGGCGCCAGCACCCAGTTGCCACCACCCTCCACATGGGCAACATTTGATGGAGCGTTCACAGCAGCGGCTTTGGCGCCAGGTCCAGCAACAGTTTTCACCGACGTTGTTCGCGCTGCGGTGTTGGGAGCGACGTCTCCCGAGGCCAAAAAGGACTTGAGCAGCGGGTAGAGGTCCTCGGTGCGGTCCAGCTTCACCTTCGTCTGGCGAATCCGCCGCTGCATACGCGCCACGTCCACCACAGACGCGTCTCGGCGGCCGCCGCCACCCGCCGCAGCAGAAACGCCGCCGCTGCTACCGGTCGCTGCTGGCTGTCCTGCGCCACCAACGCTGCTGCGACGCGAGCCGGCCCCTCCACTGCTAATTGTGGTTGGAAGCGGAGAGGAGAAGCGCTGGTGTGCGCACACGCGGCAGCCGCCCTGCTGCGCCGCTCCCGTTGCCTGCAGGCAGCACACGGTGTGGTAAGCGTGCCCACACGTGTAGACGCACACCGCTGACGAAGATGGTGGCTGAGAGGGCGACGACTCTGCCGCCGCTGCCGCACTTGCTACCGATGGCGGCTCACTCAGATGGTTGTGGCACAACGCGCAGCAGTCGGACAGCGCGACGACGCCGGTGTTGAGTTTCTGGTAGAGCTCCCGCCCGAACAGCATCACATCGCTCTCCGTCGCGGACTCGCAGAGACGACTCGCCTCAAGGTCGAAGCGGAGGGAGGCCATCATGTCCAGAATGATCGGCTTGAAGGGGCGGAAGGCTTCGTCCTTGTTGTCCTGCACCACCTTGTCCATCACCACCGACAGGTCCAGCGAGCCCATCATTGAGCGCAGCACGTCGGAGCTGCACTGCGTGTAGACAGCCACCAGAGCAGCAATAACGCTGCGCTGCGCCGCGCTGAGGGGCTGCACAAGGCGTGGCAGTCGGTAGTCCGCCGCTTCGGATGCAGCCAGCGAAGAAGTAGTGTAGCGGCCCTCCTGACTCGTGCGAGGGCTGCTGCGCGCTGCGACGGCGAGAAGGCCGGCCACCTCCAGCTCGCTCCGCAGCCCGGTGCCGCCTGCGTCTTCTTCGCTACCATTTTCAGTCCGTGCGACACTGCGGGTATCACTGGCACCGCCTCTCGTCGGCTGCAGCTGCTCGTCCTGCGTCACTACTTCACTCAGCAGTCGGCGTGGGACCATGAAGACGTCGAGCAGCCGAAACCAGTACTCGGGGTTGCGGGAGGGCAGCGGGCTGGCTGCGCCTGTTGCCCACGCCGCACCGCTGCCGCCACCACGTGCAGCGGGAGCAGCTGCACCGGTTCCGTTTCCCGACACGCGGTCTGCCTGATACTTGCGGCACAGATCCTTGCCTACTTCGATGAGGCGCAGCAGCTCCGCAGCCGCCGGTACCGCGCCGACGCCGATGAGAAAACTCGACGTGGTTGCCGCTTCCACTGTTGCTGCCGCGCCGCTCAGCCCGTCAAGCTGCACCGGCGATCGCACAGACGCCCCAACAGCCGCAGCGGAGGCGAAGGAAGCCTCCAGTGCACTGCGCCTCACCCTGCCGCGAGTGTCAGCGTTTGTCGCTACAACCTCTCCCTCTTCTCGCCGCTGCTCATCACCCGCTGCAGCATTGCCAGCCCGCGTCATCACCTCCTCCCGCACCGCCGCCAGCGCCGACCGCGTCGCGCTCTCCATCACCGCCACCGCCTCCTCGATCATCATCGTCCGCTCCAGCAGGTAGATGGAGGCGTCGGCGATGCGGTACTTGCGGACGGCCCGCAGCGCGAGCTGGACGTCGTACGTGATGCTGCTGCCGCGCTCCTGCAGATGCGCAAAGACCCGCGCCGGTGCGTGTGCGCAGAGAAGCTCGATGTAGGTGTTCTGCAAGTTCATGTCATTCGCGACGGCGGGGTCGCCCTGCGCCATGAGCTCGTCGAGGTAGTCGAGAAAAGCCGCGCTGGAGCCGCGCAGGAGCCGCATCACCTCGCGGTGGTTGGGGGGCAAGTAGTCGAAGATGAACTGCGCGAGCCCGGTGGCGTCGATGCGAACGAGGGCCTCCACCTGCCCCATCACGGCGCGCTGCAGCGCCTTTATGGCCTCGTCAATCGCGCGGGCAGACGGGAGCGTCGCGGACGGCGCGAAGGAGGCGGTGGAGGTGTGACGGCTAAACTCTGACGCCCTGTTGCTGCGCGAGGGACCGGGCGAGGTCGTCGCCTCCGACACCGTCGCGCTGCCAGCACCACCAGCACCGTCGCTATCGTCTCCGTTGTCACCCAAGACTTCACTGTCAAAGCGGCGGCTCGCGCTCGACTGCTGCTGCTGCTGGGCCGCGTTGGCGGTGTGCGTCTTCAAGTCTTGCAGCCGCTGCATCTCCCCCCGCAGCATCTCGAGCACGTCGTGCTGCAGTCGCACATCGATGCGATTCTGCACAGGGTCGATGTAGCACCGAATGGCCTCGGTGTAGCGCTGCTCCTTGCAGAAAAGGGCGGCGAGACAGCGAGCCATCCGCAGCCGCGTAAAGTCCGGCTGGAAGAGGGCAATGCGCTCCGCGGGGATGAAGGGGGGCGACATGACGGTGATGAGCTGCTCCTGCAGCGCTCGCCGCTCCTCCGCTGTCTCGGCGTGCTGGAAGGCAAAGAGGGCGTCCTGGACGACCAAGTCCATCCACACATCGAGACGCACAGCTGCTTCTGCTTCCTCGTCGTCGGAGAGAAAGAGCTCGTCGAAGAGGGCGGCGTTGGCCAGAAAGGTGTGTACTGCCGCGTACGGTGGGAAGCTGCGCTGTGCAAGCTCACCAGCTCGCAGTAGCCGCACATCGGGCCGACGCAAGAGTTCCTCATCCTTTAGAAAGAAGAGGTTCAGCTGCACAGTGCTAGCATTCGCGATCCCGGACTGTTGCTGCGGTGCCGTTTCCCTTTCCGCTGTTGCCGGTCGCGGCTGCGTGCGTGTGCCGCCCGTCAAGATGAAGAAGACGCTCGAGACGAACTGTGTACGGCAGAGCTCCGTCACGCTACTGCTCCACGGGCTGCAGAGGCCTTCATCTGACAGAGCGAAGAGGAGAACGCGGACGGCGTGCTCGGGCTGCCGCCGCACAAAGCGCAGGAGATGATGCCGTCCCCGCGCGTCTGTCTCGAGGAGAAACTCAAGCAACGCCTTCTTGGCTGGCCGCTGCTCTTCAGACGGGATATCAGCACCAGGAAGTAAAGAGGAGTCCTTCAGTGTGTATTCCACAAGGTCCACCGCCACGGATGGCGGCGAGGGAACTGCCTGCGAACTATTCTTTTCATCGTCGTCCTCCTCCTCCTCGTCAAGTGCGTAGGCGAGCGCCTCAACGTAGCGGTGCTGCCGGTGTGACAAGATGGTGACGGCGAGTCGCAGCAGATGGTGGTCCTGCGCCAGGCGGAGGAGGTTCGCCAAGCCCGTGTCGAGGCACATCAGCGCCAGCTCCGCCCGCTCACGCCCTGATACTTCCTCCCCTTCAGCATCCAGCGGGCCCGTGCTGCGTGGCGACCCAGCCGCCGCTGCTGCTGCGCTGCCACGACGTGGAAGCTGCCGCACACCCAACGCAACCTCCACCGCCACAAGGGCGTCCTTGTTGAGGAAGAGGTCGATGAAGCGCTCCAGCAGTGGTTCTGGCATGTACGTGATCGCGCCGTTGCGCATCGCCCGCTCCAGCACGTAGAGAAGATGGGGCAGCAATCCACGCTGCTGAAGGACACGCGCAAGGGAGCCGTAGAGGAGATCCAGGCCGTCCACGGAGCTGCAGTAGGAGGCGACGTGCTGCAGCACATCGAGCAGCGACGCCGCACGCGTGGCAGGCGCCGCATCAAAGCAGCTCTCCACGTAGGCGAGGAGGATGCGCTCCATGTACTGGTGCAGCTCGCGGCGGCGCTGAGCGGCGTTGCTGCTGAGGCCCACTATCGAGAGCGCAACCTCCTCGGCAAAGCCCTTGGCGAGGTCCAGCGCCTCTGCAAATTTGCGTCGTGCCACGAGTGTCGCCAGCCGCTCCCGCCACGAGTAGACGGAGACACCGTAGGCACGGTCCTTGCCCAGCAGCAGTGCCCCTGCCTGGTTCGACCCGGCCGTTCCGTGATACTTCACCCCACAGAGACGACTCGCGAAGGTGACGTACTCAAGAGCGCCGAAGTGGTGCCGCTCCACCATCACCGCCACCGACGCATCCATCAGCTGCGCGTCGTTGTTCTGGTCGAGCAGGAGCACGCTGCAGCCGGCCAGCGGCAGCATCTGCAACAGCGGTGCCGCGACGCGCAGCAACGCCAGCCGCTCCACGCCCTGCGCCAGCAGGTCCACTGCGTTGCCTCTTCCATCGCCACTTGCGTTGGCGACGTCGGGGAGCTGCAGGTTCAGCAGCAGCAGCTCGACCTCGGTGTTCCACGATACGCACAGCAGCACGCGCGGCGGCACGCCGTCCTGCTCCAGCACGAGGAAGCGAACCAGCTCGTTGCTCAGCGCCGACGAGGGCGGGTGGGTGTGCCGCGCCACGCCTGTGACGGCGCCTTGCAGCCCCGACTCCACCACGTAAACGAGAACGGCGTCGTTGCTGGCGGCTGCGACGAGGTGCTTGTCCGCCACAGTCGACCACGCCGTGCGTGAGACTCCCGCGGTGGCGGCGCTGCCAGGTGGGATGGGCGGCGGTGCGAGCAGCCACGGAACTCCGCTGCCAGACGCACTGGCCGCACCGGGCAGGTGAGCCTTGATTGTGGGCAGATTGCGCATGTAAAACGTGCTGGGAAAGGGCAGCGTATCCACGTCGCTGATCGGCGTTGCCGCAGACGGCGACGTGACAGTCGTGGAGCGCAGCATGTGCTTCGTCATCACTCGCCAGAACTGAAATAGCTTCACCGCGCCGCTGCTCTCCAGGACGACGATGCGAGTCGGGCTGTGGTGCAGGTGCAGCACGCGGAGCAGCGGCACGGTGCACTCGTCCTTGATCACCCGCAGCGGGGCGAGAGAGTGGAGGGACCACAGAATAAAGACGCCTTTCGCGTGGCCCGTGGCCGCAGTGGGCTCCTCGTTGGCCTCGCGCGCCGCTGCGCTGACCGTCGAAAGCGAGAGCGAGACGACCGCGCCGCGTGCGTTGACCACGTTTGCCTCGACGGAGCCGCAGAGACCCATCACGGCCCACCGCTGGTCGAAGAGGGCGACGACGCCGAGGTTGGTGCCGACTGCGACAGTCAGCGTACGTGGTGCGGTCGCTGCTGGGTTCGGTTGTTGCTGTGTGACAGCTTTGCTGCGAGCATTCTCCCCCACTGGCGGCTGCGACGGCGGCACCTCCGCAAGCGCCACGCACGAGGGCACGCCGATTGTCTTGTTCAGCTCCGCTAGCTGACGGCGCAAGGCGACGTGTTCGTGGATGTGCAGCACCAACTCGCCTCGCTGCGTCTCGCACAGCACCGTCGACGTGGCGAGCAGCTTCGCCTCCTCGAGCACTCGATCCACCGCGTCCTGCTCAACTTCGTCGGCTTTATGTAGCGGTGATGGCGACGCCGCGTTGCCGTTCTTGTCCCCACTCGAGCCCGTCAGGTCGCCGCTCACACTCGATTGCTGGCCGTCCACTGCGGCGAGGATGGCATCGAGGATGTCCTGCTCCTCCTTCGACGTCAAGGCAACCGCAGCAGCAGCAGCAGCCTTGGCTCTCGCCGGTGCAGCGGAAGAAGCAGTACTAATGCTACTCGTCTTCTTTGGTGCGTCGCCGGTGGACAATGCTTTTTTCGGTGTTCCCTTCTCTTCAGGAGCCGACTTATTGCTTCGTGCCTGCAGAGGAGGACTAATGGATGGTGATGCAGACGCAGATCGTATCGGCTGTGCCTCTTCTTTGCTGACGGAAGGGGACGCTTCCCCAGAGGCGTTATTCTCAGCCACCGCAGGGGTAGGCTTGCTGGGCACGAAGGGCGTTGCACCGGCGGTGATGCTCACCAGCTCCTGCAGCAAGAGCGCCTCGTCGTCTGCACCGAGTGCGTACGACGTGCTGGCGAAGTTCGGTCCTCTTTTGGTGTCGCTAACGATGTCATTCCGCGCACTCTTCTCACTAGTTGCAGCGGCGGCGGTGTGAGGGCTGAGGGAGGGGAGTTGACGCAGAGCATCGCTGACCGCTGCGTCCTCGGCGGCGATGGCGCTGGCGCCAGATTCCCGTCTGCGGACTGCCGGACTCGGTCCAGCGGACTTGCCCACAGCGCTGGACATCCTTTCTATTACTTTTTTTTTCGGCGTAATGCGATAAAGATAGGAAACTGCGGACAAGGTCACTGTCACAGCTTGTAGCTCTATTTGTATGATCAAGTGTCCGTGCAAGGACGCAGCACCGAGTGGAACTTGGTGGCACACACACACACACACACACACAACTACAAACAATAAGTAGGGTTGGCTCCAACGCGGTGTGTTTTGATTGTTCGTAGAGAAGCGAGGAAAAATGGTGAAGGTGCAGTTATTCTTCGCTGCTTCGGTAAAGGAGAGAAGCAAAGGTGCAGAAGATCAGGAAGAGATAGTATTCAGAACAGTAGTAATCCAGGAGAGAGAAGAATCAGCCGCACAGTATGCATCCGATAGCACTGACGGAAAACGTGTCACGAGTGCTCGCGTCATTGTCATCACTGTGTTCACTCGACAGATGCCTCGCCTGATGTGATTGGGAAGGCAGTCATCACACACCGAGTGGGGAGTAAAACACCACAAAACAGAACAAAAAGAGTAATAAAGAACATACTCGTGCAGTCCAGGGAACGAATGCTTCAGAGCACACCGCACAAACGTGTGTCGCGGGCTTTCCGATTCTCGTGTATCTGCCGTCCCTTTCTACCACAGAGAAAGAGAGAAAGAGACTCGTGGAATTGCTGCACATTTCTTCAGGCTTTTTTTTTTTTGGTTCGTCACAGCATTAAAATGCGGAGGAGGTTAGGAGACATACATGTACATGGGCTAACGTGAAGGGAAATGAACAAAAGATACAGTAGTAGTAGTAGTAAAGGGAGAGTAAAATAAGAAAAACATTCGAGCTTTGCAGCAGTGTTCAGAAAAGAAAAAGAAGAAAGGTGATCGGCTTCTTCGATCTCTCGTTGTGCACAGCGTAGTAGAAAAGGGAAGAAAAGAAAAAGAGACCACGCGTGTGTGTGAGGTGCGTCCACGGAACAAGACAAGGGGCTATCGGCCATCACCCTCAACAAGAAGAGAGAAAGACTGAGATTATAAAACAAGAGGATGGGAAGTCTAGGAAGCCGTCAAACATCAAGAAATAATAAAACTAACAAAAGACGAGGGGAGGGGGAGTGTTGTGGGTTATCTTTGCCCTTCACGGTGTGTTTCTGCCTGTCCCTCCTCTCCCGTCTCCAAAAAGACAAACAGGTCGGGTTGAACTTGGCGAAAACAAAGATAGCAAGTGCGTGGCGCAGACGTTCGCCGCAGCTCAACCTCTGAAAAAAAAAGGGAAAGAGAGAAAGAAAAGAGAGAAGACAGGGAAAGAGCACACACTGACACCTGTCAAGGAGTATGACACGCAGGACCTTTCTCCGTTTGGATTAGCGACAAAATAAGGAGGGTATGTACGTGGCGTAACACGGTCACATCAAACACGCCAACAGAGACACACGCACAACGAGCGTAGCACAATGTCAAAAGGTGCAGCAAGCGTTTCGTCAGAGGAGAAAACAAGAAGGAGAAGCCATTTATCTTCAGGTAACAACGAGCCTTGCTTTTCTTCTCTCTTTCTCTTCCTCGTGTATTGCCGTCTTATAGCTCTACATGCCTGGCTCGTCGAGGTGAGTCATCCTGTACGTCTGCTTCGCGCCGATCTGCTCCATCAAGTCCTGACGGTACTGCTGCTTGCGCTCCGTCCGGCGCAGGCGGTCCTCGTCGCACATCACGCGGTAGGACTGCGCGGCCAGCTCGTTGCGCTGTCGGGTCACCTCGGCCGGCTCATCGTAGTTGTTGCGCTGGCGGAACTCCTTGTCGCGTGCGATGGACTCCTCGAACTCGCGGCGGAAGGTGTCCTTCTTGCGCTGCGCCGCCTCCTGCTCCTCCTTGGCGAGGCGCCGGTCGCGCTCTGCCATCGCGGCCATCTCCTCGTACAGCTTCGCCTCCGTCGCCTTCTTGTTCTTGGTGGCCTCGCGGTGGAAGACCTCGTTCTGCAGCTGCAGCATGTGCGTCGCGTTCTTCTGCCGCCGCTCGTCCATCTCAGCCCGGTGGCGGTTGTTCTCGTTGACGAGCGTCTGCAGCTGGTGGTCCTGTGCCTCGCGGGCTTCGCGGTTGGCCTGCTTCATCGCGAGCTCGCGCTTGTTCGACGCCTTCAGGCGGTCCATGTACTGCCGGTCCTCCTCGGCCTCGCGGGCGCGTGCCTCGGCCACCAGGCGGTCCTGCTCCGCGCTGATCTCCCGCAGCGCCGCCATCTGCGCCTCGCGGCTCTCGCGGCTCTTCTGCAGCGTCTCCTGCCGCTCAGCCAGCTGGCGCTTCGCCTCCGCGTCGTAGATGCGGTTGTACTCGCGCTTCTTCGCCGCCTCTTCCTCGCGCTGGATCTGGTACGTGTTCTCGTTCGCAGCGGCGGTGCGGGAGGCGCGGAGGGAGCGGCTCTTTGCACCGGGGAGGGGACGTGTTGGCGCGGCGGCGCTGCCGGAGGTTGCTGTCATGGCGGCGTCTCCCGCTGCCGTCGCGGCAGTCGGCCTCTTGCGGGACTGCGTCCACTCCTGCTGCTTCTCCTGCTTCTCCTGCTGGCGCACCGTGGCGAGGCGGACGTCCTCGGCCTCGAGCTGCTTCTTCGTCGGCTCGTACTGCGCGACGCGACGGCGGTTCACCTCGACAAGGTAGTGGCGGCGCGACATGCCAGCGGGGCCCGACTCAACCGGTGGCAGCGGCATTGTGCTTCGTGTCTGTGTGCGTGTGTGTGTGTGTGTGTGCTTTAAATGGGTGTTGATAGTGGGAGATGGAAAGGAAGCGTGATACAGAGCCGTCAACACAAACAACAAGATATACAACCGCGGCAACTGCTAACCGGCGTTCTCTTCGAGGACTTGTAGTACAAGGGGACGGCTAAGTAAGAAGAATAACAAAAAGAACGGAGGTACGGACACACACGAAAAGAAGGTGCTGCTGCTTCCTAGTTGACCACTTTAGGTTTAAAGAGCTGCGACAAAAAGAAAGATGACAAGGAGCCAAAAAAAAAAGAGAGAATGAGGGAGAGAAAGAAAATTAATAAGTCACTGAGGAGTAGCGGACAGCAAAGGAAGTGTGAGAGGACGACACAGATACCTTCATCACAACGTAGATGATGGCTGCATTGTCGTGCGACTGTCGAGGATGCATACCGCAGCTAATTTTGTTGTTAGGAGTGTTGTTTTTTCATTTGTTGTTGGGTGTAGTACACATCGGCATCAAAAACACCGAAATTCACAGCTTTTCGTATCCAGAGACGGGCTGTAGACTCCACGAAAAGAATCCAAAAGAAAAGCCTTCGCTACACTGCTCACACAAGGTAGGGGTCAACAACAGCGGCGAGTACCTCTGCATGGTCAGCCGAGTCGTTCAAAGCGGGGATGTACTGCACATCGCGCCATCCAAGTCGCCGCACTACGGGGAAGAGCGACTCCTGCAGCTTCCACACGGTGGCGGCATCATCGAGGGCCTCACCAGGACACACAACAAAGGCCGTTGGCGCCATGTCAAGTGGAAGCGGCGTGCGAGACAGCCGCGGCGCAGCGTACACGCTGCTTTCGCAAAACGGTGAGTCCACTTCGCCTCGGTTGGTGACGGAGGTGAGGGGCGTGGCGCTGAGTGAGCTGCGGGCTGAGATGCTTTTCAGCTGCCGGATGATGCTGAGAAAGACCCGGTCCAGCCGCGGCTCCTTCAGCTGCTCACTGCCCTGACCGAGAAAGGCAGTCTTGATGCGGCTTTCGTTGAGACTGCCGCGGAAGAAGGCAGTGTCTTCGGGCGAGGGCAGACGCGCTCCTCCAGCACCTGGCCACGGCGCGCTGAGCCGCGCACGAAGCTGGTCCGCCGTGCTGGTGTACTCGTCGCGGTATGTGTCCCCGTTGGCCGCCACATACCGCTGCGTCCCTTGAAAAACAACGAAGAGCCAATCTGGCTGGCCATGCTCGCCGATGTAGCGGCGAATGTGCCGGTGCCACGCCTCGAGGAAGGCCTCTTGATGAGCGTAGCTGCGAAGGAAGTGGACGGTGGGAATGTTGTGGTGCTGCTGGAAGTAGGCGCTACCCATGACGGCGTCCCAGACCGAGCCGGTGAACTCCGCCTTGTGAAGCGGGTAGAGGGGCAGCACAATCAAGGCCTCTGATTCCACACGCACCAACTCACCGCCGGAGTCGCGGCTTTTGCTGCCGTAGTGGCCCCGCAGACGCAGCCGTTCGAGCGCCGCTGCCACGCTGCCGCTGCGGTGGTAGAAGCCGACCTCCACCTGCGCTGAGACATCACCGCGTCCACGCAGACGCTGCGCGAGCCACTCCTCGAGCAGACGGCCGAGGTTCTCTGCCATCGCCACCACAGCAGCGCTGCCCTGACAAGAGAGCTGTCCTTTACTTTCGCAGCTGCTGTTGTTACCGCTTAGCGGCTGTGGAGACACAATCCAGCTGCTGCGGTACATCTTTTGCTGCTCACGCAAAATGCGCGGCAGGACGACGGCGTACACCAGCGGGTGCCACAGCCACCGTGGGAGGAAGTCGTAGGCGCGTCGGTTTGTGAAGCGGCGGACAAGAAAGCACAGGACGGACCACCACCGCGTGCTCTCTGGCGCGCCTTCGCAGACGAGGAGGACGCCGTAGCGCCGCGCCGTGTTGAAGCGCTCCGGCAGCGCAGTGGTCGCGATCGGAGTATCGCTCATAATTATCTACGGGTGTCTGGAGACACAAGACAAGGAAAAAAGAAACTGGGAAGCGATGGAAAACAGTGGAAAACGGGACAGCGAGAAATAGTACAGGAACGCAAAGACCAAAAGCAGTAAGCGTGAAGTGGAGTTGTGGACAGCAAATTAAGAAAAGGGAAAAACTGTTACAGCATTGGGAAAAAGATTTTTGTTTTTGAGTGTTGTGCTGCGAGAGTTCGAAGCGGTGCGGTGCGAGCAAGCAGCAGTTTTGAAGGGTGGAGGAAAGGAGGAGAGGAGTCCTAAAAGAAAACCACAGGAAAAAAGAAAACAAAAGAAGAAGAGAAAGGTTGAGTGGAGTCGTGGCGCTGACGTTGGTAGCAAAACCGCAGCCGTCCAACAGATACTCAGAGAGAACGATGCGACCTCAGGAAGAGGAGTGAGTGTTATTTGATGCGCTGCGCGGTAAAGAAACAAGCGAAGAAATTAGCAAAAGAAGAAAGGGGAGTAAAGTAAAGATAATAAAGATTACAGAGAGGCGAACAGCGGCTGATTTCTGCGCTAATTATATATATAAAGAGAATTGAACGCCGCGTGCGAATACACTTACATACACACAGATCATCAAGGAGAACGCGGTGAGGTACCAATTGTCATGTTGTTGTTTTTTTTGTTGCTATTGTTTTCTTTCCGAGTTTGGCCGCCAGTGGCGCACATAGTTGGAGCAGTCCTTCTTCTGCGTGAAGAAGGACGAAAGAACCGTCTCCTCTCGAACTCTCTCTTCCCTTGCAACGTACCAGCTTTGCTGTTATTGACTTCTTCTGCGGTGCGAACGGCGATCGCAATGACAACGACGAAGCGTGCTTTTCGAGCGTAATGTGACGCGAGACAAGAATGAAGGAGCAAGCCAATCAAGACCCAGTAGATAAGGACGCCAACGGCGGGGAAAAAAGTAAAGAATGGATAAACTATGCACGGCGACTACCAAACGCCAATTCTCACGAGAACGACTTGTTTGTGAAGAGTACGGCTCACCATTCACGCCTTTTTCGACTGCAGAGAAAAGAAGAAACAAGGGGGCAAGAATGGAAAGCGCAGCTTCTCACGCTGAACTCTCCAGCGCTGCGAGCGCCTCGTCAATGCGCACCCACGGCTGATTCTTTCCGGCGTTGCGCAGGAACAGCCGGGCCTGAATGAGGCGCAAATACACAACCCGCTTCTGCGCATTCTGGCGGTTGTACAGCACGTACTCGCCAGAGGTTGAAGCAACCATGTGGAAGCGCCACGGCGACTGTGGGTTTTCCTCGTAGTGCTCGTTAAGATGGCGGCTGAGGGCGATGTCGATGCCGTCCCAGTGGCGGCTGTGGTAGCGCGGCGGCTTCGTGGCTGCCAGCGGCGAACTCGGTGACTTCCACACCACCCGCGGCGCGGACTTCTTGCGCTGCTCGAGCAGCTCCGACTCCTCCGCTGCGGTAGGCTTGGTGGGCCGCAGCATGCCATCGCGCAGGTAGAAGACCCGACCGCCGCCACCGCTGCTGGTGTTGTCGTCGTCGTCACCGTCCTCAGCCCCGTCCTCCTCGACATCGTTTTTGTTCTTGGTTTTTGAGGCGGAGTGCGTGGCATCGCCTGGGCTTATCCCGCGCTCCTGTGGTGTGTGCAAGTCCTCGCTTTGCGGCTTTGGGCTTTCGCGGCTCGGCGCCTCTTCCTCTTCCTTTGTGGTTTCGGCAGCTGGCGGAGGTGACGACGCAGCAGCGGGGGTGCGCTGCGGCGTCGCACTCTGCGCTCGAGAGGTCTTCGCTGACGGGGTCGGACTCGCTGCGCGATCGGCCGCTGCAGAAGGTGGAGGAGGAGAAGCAATCTGATCTACTGTTGCCTCATTTGATACGGCAGAGTTGGGAGATGTCGCCTGCACCTCATCGCCTGCAAGTGCTTCCTCTTTTTCTTTCGTCGTGTCCTCTTGCACTGGCGCTACGTCGCTCGCCACGTCCTTCACTTCTGCTGCTGCTTCTGCTGCCGTGGCCTCGTGCGTCTCCTCTACTGGCGCTCCGCAACTTCGCCCACCCCCCTCCTCTTTTGCTGGCGCCTCTCCCTCTCCCCGCAGCAACGGGATCGAGCCCTCGCCGTCAACCTCCTCCTGCCCCTCCTTCGCCTCCGCCTCCTTCACGATGCGGTCGAGGTCTGTCTTGCTGAGGCGGTTCGCCTGCTGCTCAATCTCGTGCTCGTACATGATGATGTTCGGCGCAAACTGGATGGTACCAGCGCTGTAGGCGATGCGGGCCATCGCCATGAGGCACGTCACGACCTGCCGATCGCTTTTCCCGTCGACCAAGTCCGAGTCGGTGAAGAGCTGCGCGTCGACGAGGTGAAAGCGGGACTTCGCCTCTTTAAGGAACGTCGCGACGTTGTCACGAATGAAGAAGCCGGTGGCGCGCTTGGGCAGCTTCAGCTCCGCATCCGGGACTGGCGGGTCACGCATCTTCTGCAAGAGGACGTGCAGCAGCACACCGTTGCGCAGCGCGTCAATGAAGTTGGGCATAGCGAGCACGTCGGCGTTGTGCGCCTCGCCAAGCATCTTGGCCAGCCACTCCCGCACCTCCTCTGCGATGATCTCGTCGAGGTTCTCCCGCGTCGGGGCAGCGCTCAAGTGGCTTGGAGGGCGGGCAAAGACAACCGAAGCCTCCTCTCCGTTTTCGTCGTCCGCCACGGCGTCAAGGGAGGAGCGGCCTGCCAACCCGGACATGCTGTTCTCGTTCACCGTGACGTGGCGTAGCTGACTCGTGGTGCGCATGAGCTCCGTCGACTCCCCTGTCGTGCTGTCGCTGACGGCGTTGAGGTTTGACCGCGCAGCTTGCAGGCTGCGGTTGGTGACGTGGTGGATGCTAAACTTGCGCTCCAAGGTGCGGACAGCATCGCGCTCGCTGAAGCCCTTCATCTCCGTCTGCCGCAGCACACTCTCCACGTCGGCATCGCTGGCGGTGGAGACGGCCATGCGCAGCCGCTTCGCTACGGCATCGCGCTGTGGAAGCTTCTGGATCTTGTAAAGCGTGTAGAGACTATCGAAGAGCTGCGCTGGCGACGTACCCTTTTCTTCCGCGGCGGCGACGACGCTGTTCACCTTCTCCACCTTGGAAAAGTCGTAGATGCGGAACATCTCCTTCAAGTCGTAGCGATCCTGCTCGGAGTACGTGTGCGACATGGCGGTGTGCAGCAGATCGAGAAAATGAAAAAGAGAAAAAAAGGGAAGTAAAGCGTTTAGCTTCTGTTTTTGTACCTCTTCCACTTGTCTCTTTTTTTGTTGTTGTTGTTTTTGAGCGCGTTTCAGTGGAAGCTCTTACGCACAAGGACAGCACGGGGTAGACTATGAAAGGGGAAGAGAAAGAGAAGAAAATAAGATTTCTAACGGAAAAGAATGGAAAAAAAAAAGAGGAAGAATGTAGTGGTGCGAGCGACGAGACGACGCCGACGCAGTATGCCAAAAATAAAATCTGGAAATGAGGAAAAAAAAAGGTAAGTGGAAGCGGTTTTTTTTTCCTCTGGTGTGCGTTTGTATTGCTCAACGTGAGTCTCTCCCGGCGTGTGTTGTGCACCTTGCTGTGTACGGTGCATCCCCAAAGAGCGAGAGAAGAAGCGGGGGAAAGTCAATAGAACGCCGCGGATTATAGAGAAATACAAGTGGGGGTAGATGGAAAAGGAAAAATAAAGGAACACGAAGTCCACCATGCAGATAAGGCGGAAGCCGAAGCAAGAGAAGCGAGAGAGGCTTTTCACGCTGGTGTCACAAATTGCTTCCATACACGCATTCTACCTTTTTTTAGAGAGAGAGCGAAGTACACACAGAACAGTCCTCTTTTCACTGCATACACGTTTGCATGCATGTGAAACGAACTGCTACACAAAGAGCGGGATAAGCATCATCTTTCCAGTTTAATCGCCTCAACTATGGCTTTTTGCAATTCGAAACGAGCACAACAGAGCCGTTAACGAGAAGCAAGGAATAAAAAATAAACGGTAGATTACTCGTGAGTCACGCATCTTACAGGAAAGAGCACTTAAGAAAAAAAAAGACTCTGCTTCTTTCATTCGCTTGTCGGTGAGCGGAGAAAGAGAGAGAACAGAGTTGAGGTGCTGCGGCTTGCATTCGAGAGGGGTCAACTATGTGAGCAAACGCAACAAGCAGGGCAACTACTCCATCGTTTTTCCACCTGCACTGCTTCTCTCCCACGCCACACGTACCGTGTAGTCCTTACAGACACGTCAGGGAACGGCGGCTGTCGACGCGGAGCCTCCCAGAAGAGAGGCGACTGCTACTTCTTCTTTTTTGAGAGAATTTGATAAAAGAAAAGTAGTCAGTGGAGAAGCGCTGGATGTATTGAGTCAACACCTTCAGGGATGCATGTCAATGATGCTCTCTCTTTCACTACTGAGCAATGATGGAGGCGATATCGTAGCAGGCCCCGCTTGCGCCATCCGACGGCGCCTGCACGCCCTTCTCGGTGATGATGCCACCCGTAATGAGCTCACCTGGCGTGATGTCAAAGACGGGGTTCCAAATGGAAAGGTGCGGGCCATCCGCCACCACGCGCTGCTTCGTCACCATGTTCGTAGTAATCTCCGTCGTCTCACGCTCCTCGATCTCGACCTTGTCGCCGCTCGGCGTCGTCGCGTCCAGCGTTGTCGTCGGCGCCGCCACGTAAAACTTCACCCCGTGAAACTTGGCCGACACAGCAAGATTGTAGGTGCCGATCTTGTTGGCGGTGTCGCCGTTCTGGCAGATGCGATCTGCCCCAACCACCACGGCGTCTATTGCGCGGCTTCTCATGAGGGAGGAGGCCGCGCCGTCGCAGATCAGGGTGCAGGGAATGTTCTCCTGCACGCACTCGTAGACGGTCAGCCGCGCTCCCTGGTTCCACGGCCGCGTCTCGCACGCGTAGACCTGCGCCAGCTTGCCGTCGTAGTGCAGCTGGCGCACGACGCCGAGAGCGGTGCCGTAGCGCGACGTCGCGAGAGCGCCGGTGTTGCAGATGGTGAGCACGTTGACCGTGTCACGACCGGCGGCGCGGGCGGCGGCGAGGATGTGCGCCGCGCCGTGCTTCATGATGCCCTCGTTGAAGGCCACATCTTCAGCGTAGACAGCCTCGGCCAGCTTCGTGAAGTCGCCCGCCACGTCGGAGGCCGGCCGGCTCACGTCAAGCTTATCGATCTGCACCTTGAGGTCCCGTAGACAGTTGAAGAGGTTCACCGCGGTGGGGCGGCTCGTCATGACGTAGTCGCAGCTCTTCAACAGAAAGTCCCGCACAGCCTCGCCGCTGGCCAGCTCCCCGCTCGCCACCTTGTTGGCTGTCGCCACAGCGATGCCAAGGGCGGCGCTGACGGCGATGGCGGGTGCGCCGCGAACGCGCATCTCCTTGATGGCTGTCCAAATGTCCTCGACGGTGAGGACGTCGTCGAATACCGTCTCGAGGGGCAGCTTGCGCTGGTCCAGCAGCCGCAGCGTGCCCGGTGCGTACTTGATGGACTCGAGCGTGGCGTGGTGTGGTTGCGACATGGTGAAGTACAGGCGGAAAAGTCGGAGAGGTTCTTTGCGTTTTGAGACGAAGCGGTACTCGCGGAATGCGTCCGTGCATGCAAGTTGATGTGTTGGGTGGGAACGTGAAGAAAGGGAAGGAGTGGGGGAGGAGCAATACAAAAGAAAAGAAAAAAGAATCGGGGTGACACCTGTGGGGATAAATCTAAAGCAGGAAGAGGAGCTTCGTGGACGCGCACTGACACCATGCAAAGATCGTTTCAAGTGTGCTCCACCTCCGCTTAAGAGCTCATGCTCAGCTTCACATTTGTCGTTACGTACATACGAATACATTGAAGAGAAAAGGCAAAACGTATCGCGGCTTGCCTTCGCTTTTCGCCTGTCTTTTGCTCAATTTTTACATTGGATGATAATACTTCAAAGGGCTCTTGTCGCCTTTTTTGTTTTTCAAAAAATTCTTTTCTAAGAGTTCCAGCAAATGTCCTCACTTCCACCCAATGCAGGCGAGGATGGCATCGCGTGCAAAGGGGATGTAGCTCAGCGTGTACCACGTCAAGGCCAGGTACTGCAGCAGCACCGTAATAATGGTGAGGAAGGCAATCTTCACCGCCAAGGCGAACACGAAGGTGAGCACCATGCACGCAATGAAGAGAAGCGTGGCGGCCCAGCGATGCGACTTGAGCATGCTCTTCAGCTGGTTCAGTGGGCCGCAGAGAAAAAAGGTGCTGCCGACGGAGAAGATGTTCGCGACGGTGTTGATGACCGCGAAGGTGTTGAAGTCGCCCTTGAAAACCATCACCCAGGCGATGACGGAGCAGAGGACGCTGGCTGCCATGCAGGCCCCAAAGCCGATGAGACGCTCCTTGAAGGAGAAGGAGGGACAAAGCGATTTGTTTTCATCCTTCTGCTGCTGAGTCCGGCCACCAAATTCCTGAGGGATGTGATCACCAATGGGGCTGTTGTAGATGCCCTCCAAGTTGTCCAACTTGAGGTAGGACGACTGCAGACCACTCGAGGAAGCCATAGTTACCGGACAGGCTTTCTGCTAAAGTTGAAAAAGAAATGTAATGTTTCACAAAACGTACCACGGAGCAGGCAGGCAGATGGGCAAGACGATGCAGAACGCAAAATAAAGCGCTCTGTGGGTCTTTTAGTTGATGTCCAAACAGTATCGACTTTGAGGCGGGCGTTAAACAGAAGGCGGTGGTCGAGGTCGTCGAAGACAGCAGAGCGGGGAGTTCAAGTATGAGGAAAAGTTGATGAGTAGCTCGGCGGTGCGCTGAGGGGAGAATAAGAAAGGTCATTCTGTTGTTTTTGCACGACTTTCTTCGCCTTAAGCTGTTCCTTTCGTAAATGAGCGACCATCGAATTACTTTCGCACATCACGTCTTTCATCCGCCAAACTGCAGAGCTGGTTACAAAACGAAAAGAGAACACGCTAATTTTTTTTTTCAGAAAAACAGCAGACTGTAGCGTCCTGTCCTTTTTACGACACAAAGAAAGAACGCAGCCAACCACACACATATACACTCGCACACAAATAGAGCAGATTAGAATAGATCAGGCACCAACGCACACATGGCTGGTTTTCTTTTTTTTTTCTCATCGACGCTTCTTCTGTGCCTCCCTCCACTGCCGCGACGACTCCTTCTCTGAGACCGTCTTCGCCTCCCTCGACGGGATTGTCAGCAGAATGTTCTTTGTCACCTCCATGATGTGCTTGAAGCGATCCGGACCGAGCAGGGTGCCTCCCCACCACCGCGTCACAATCACAACGTACCCGTCCACTTTCAGCTGATCCATGAGAAAGGCCATCTTGATGGACGCACCAGACTCGCCGTCGTCGTCGGTGTCCTGGTGCAGCATGCCCTTGTCATCCGTAAAGCGGTAGGCGTAGATGGCGGGGTGGGCAGCACAGGCGATCTGCTTGAAGGAGCGCACGTAGTTGACGACACGACGCACATCCGCGACGCTGTGCACTGGTGCCATGTGCGCCACGAAGCGCGAGCGGCGATCGACAATGACGTCGCCGGACCACACGACAGTGTCCAAGAGTTCCTCCGCTTGCTGCCGATCAAATTCGTCGTCGTCGTCCTCACCATCGTAATCGAGGTATGCAGCATCTTCGTTGCCCTCCTCTGCCTCCCTCGCCCTCGACTCCTTCAGCTCCTCGGCGACGGTCTGCGCTAGTGGGATCAGCATCGCCAGCATCGGGATGCCGAGAGGGATCGACTCCCGCATGCGTTTGCCCACCTCCTCCGTGAAGAGCGAGTGGAGCTGCGCATTAGGGCTGGAGAGGAGAAATAGTTGCGGGTAGATTTCCTCTGGGTAGCCGCGTCGAGGCAGCGTCACCTGCAGCTCGAAGCGGAAGGGTAGGTGGACGAGGAGGGAGTCCTCTGTGCCCTCGTAGCGCTCACACTCGTCGCTAAACATGCTCAGAATCATCTCAATTTCCTCCTCATTGGAAGAGGACATGGTGACAGGGAAGTAAACCGTGTACTACGCATGTATGTCCGTTTAACTCAATCAACTAGCGCACCTTGGCGGAGGTGCAGGAAATGCATTCTTGGCAAGGATAAAAGGGGAAAGAAAGAGAGAGAGCAACAAGCAGTCGAGAATAACAAAGAGACACGAATGAGGTGTTGAAAGGATTGCGGATTGTCATAGGCAGGCGGAGCACAGTCGAAAAAAGACAGTCATATATGCTCCTCGTTGTCAAGGAGCGTACCTTAAGAGAGAAAAGAATTGCAATGGGCCTCACTTCCCGCCTTTGCGTCTTTCCCAGATCAAAAAGCTTTATGGTTCTTTTTAATTGCACTACGCACTCACCTCCTTTAAGGCACACAAACGCAATACCTTCTCAAACCTTTTCGAGGTCGAATTGTGACATTGATTCTTGCATCGCTTAACCTTCAATTTTGATCTTCACGCCAATGGCGGAGTTTATGCGCGGCGTGACGCGGACACAGCCTTGTTATTTATTTTCTTTTCAATTTTGTGATGAAGCACTCATGCTTGTAAATAAACAAATAAATACAAGAGCGCGAAGCTTAAACACGAGCAATTTGCAGTGCTTCTGCTCCTCCTCTCTTACGAGCTTTTGTTCTTCGATCCAGCAAGCTCGGTCAACTCGTCCAGCACGTCGTCCATCTTCCCATCCAGTCGCAGCACCATGCTGGAGAGGTTGTTCAGCACCACGCCCGTCTCCTTCTGCGTGTGCACCTGCGCGGGGTGGAAGGCAAGCACCATCTGCTTCAGTTCCTCTACACTCGTGCGCAGCTGCTGCTGCTCAAGCCGCAGATCAGCAATCGCAGCCGCCAACTCGGCAAAGTCAGCGGTGGTCGCATCACCACTGCGGTGGCCGACGCTCGCCGGTCCAGCCGACATGCTGGGTGTCGCCGACTGCGGCGCTGGCGATTTCGACGGCGGTGGCAGCGGCGCGGGGGTGTAGAGCGGGTTGGGCACCGGTAAATGATTGTAGATGTACCACGCACGCTTCATCGCGTACTCTGCACGCGCCGGCTGGTGTGAGCACCGCGTCATTAAGTTCCGAGTTGTGATACTGGCACGGAAGGTGCGCGGGATGCTGCTCACCTCCTTGTCACGCAGCATGTCGCGGTTCACTACCTCGCCGACGAGACTCGATGAGAGATCGTCCTGCGCCTTGTCGGAGACGCCGTGTGGGTAGTGGTAGTAGCCCTCGCCGGAGAAGATGAGCAGCGAGCGGGGCTCCAGCACGACGCTCTGCAGTGGCACGCGCTGCCCAATGTCGCCCTCGGCAAACTTGAAGGTGTCGTTGTAGTGGTCCATCGGGTGGTTCTCGTAGAGGCCTTGCCGCGGGTAGAAGCTCATGAGGCACGACGAGGCCAGCGAGAGCACCGTGACCATCGGCACGTAGATCGGGCCATCGCAGTGAGGGCCGATGCCTTCGCCCTGTTGGTACTCGTGAATGCGGACACTGTTGGGGAACGTCGTGGGGGTGAAGAGGCCGTCGTACACCTGCATATCCAGCGCCTCCTGCACCCACGGTGGCATGTTGGCGTCGCTCACAAAACTCTTCTGGCACTCGTCACACATCGTGCAGCCCCACTCCTGCACCGTCCGCTTCGTCAGCTTCGACTTGAGCTCCGGAGGGGTGTCCTTGATGAACTGCAGCATCTGCGCCTCTTCGGCGAGCGAGATGTAGTCGGGGATGTAGTAGAGGCCGGGAATGCGGCCCACCGCGTACTTCTCGAGGTCGATGTGCGGGACGGCGATGTTAGCGACGCGGCTTGGAGATGAAGACGATGGCGCAGATGTCGCAGAGGAAGCTGTGATCTTCTGCTCAGCCCGTATGCAATGTGAGTCGGCGCGGAGGTGGTCAGGGAAGACGTGGGCGAAGACATTCTGCAGCTCTGCGTTAGGGACGAAGGGCTTCAGCGCCGCGTCCGCACCACCGACGGGCAGCCGAGCCGCGTTGAACTGCCCAGTCGACGTTACCCCGTCGCTAAGAGAGGTGGCAGCTGCGGTGACGTCGTCCTTTACCGTCTCGCCCTCCGTCACGCCGTGTCGGTTCTTCTGCAACGGCAGCAGCGCCGGCACCGCGTTGTTGCGGTTCACCCGACGCCACACACCCACCAAGGAGAAGGTGGTGTAGTCGGAGGACTTGGTGGTGACCTTTTTCACCATACCCGTCACATCAAACCGCAGGCCGAACTGCGGCACCACCGTGTCCGTCGGCTGGTACGTGTAGCTCTCGAGCTGCAACGTGAAGGCAGTGCCGGTGGCCCCGGCGTCGAGCACCTCGACTTTACCAATACCGTAGCCGAGCCCATTCGAGGGGCGGTAGTAGACGAAGCGGTCGTGGTCCACGAAAAGCTCCCCCTGCAAGTCGTCTGTCATGACGAGCCAGGGGCCGTATATGTCACGCATAAAGTCTACACCCACCGCGCTCTCAGTGACGATGTCAGCGGCGAGCTCCGCCGGGTCCATTGTGCTGGAGGCGGAGAGGTCGGCGGCGTTGAAGTTGGGGGTGGAGTGGCGGAAGCCTTTCTCCTGCATCGTTGCGTTGAGGTTGGCAGGGGAGGAGGGCGTGGAGTGCCAGCGCTGGGCGGTCGTGGCGGCCGCGGTTGAGGCACTCAGGCACCCTGACCGTCGCGTGCAGCTCAACGCTGCCACATGCCGAGCACGCAGCAGACGCCTCATGTTCGCTGGTGTGTGTGTGTTGAGTTGCGTCTCTTTGCTCCTGATGCCCTCAGCAAAGAGATGGACACGCAGTAGTGACGGGAATAAACTGTTGTGTGCAATAGGGGAGAAGTACAAGGCGGCAAAGGCGAGCGGAATTGGGAAGGTGCGCTAACGGCAAACAACAGGCGAGAACAGGGGGAATAATAATATTCATTCTTATTTACCACAGAAAGCTTCAAAGCCCTGATCAGCATTGCTATCAGCAATTTTTAGCGAGTTCACGCATTACTACTGGAGTCACACACTGGCAAAAAAAAAAAGTAGAAGTGAGAAGACGAGGAGGTTCACTACCGCCGTCATCCCCTCTAATAATATAAAAGCCTTTCGTAAGCGTAGAATGCAACCGGAAACAGAAGGAAAAGCAGAGCGATACAAATAAGAATGCGAACAATAAAGAGCACAGTCGGAGGCAAAACGAATAAGAGAGAATAGAACACAAAACGCAATATAGAGGAGGAAACTAAAACTCGTCCTCCACCGGAAAAGCACAGGTATGTCGCCGTACGTCACGGAGAGTAATAATTTAAAAAAAGAACGCAAGGGTACACCGCCACCTGCTACGATTTCCAGGCACACACGGCGTCACGAAAGCGTTGCAACAGCAGCGCCTCCCTCGCAACAACCGACGACTGCAGCGCCGCGTCGTTCGCCGCTCCCATACAAATACACGAGTACTGCGTCACCGTGATGGTGTGCTGCTCCGGCGCAAGCTCGCCCGGTATTGAGCCAGCTGCTGTTGCGCAGGTGTTGGGTGCTGGCCCGCGAGGTGGCGTGTCCCCAAAGCTCCGCTTGACACGCTCTACAAGTCGCTGCAACGGCCGGCCACTCTGCTCTCCACTCGTAGACCGGCTCCTGCCCGCCTCATCCGCACGCGTTTCCTTTCTCGTCGCACACTCCACGGCAGACGCAACCCAGCCGGAGCAGTAGATCACCCCTTCACGCACTCCATTCCCCCTTCCGCTGCATAATGTACCCCACACACCCGCCGCAGCCTCGTCGTCCTCGTTTGGCAGTGGACAGTCACAGTTGAGGCGGCTTAACACTAAGGTGGGACTCTTCCCTTGCGGAGCGTCGAGGAGGCCGACCGCCTCGAGGAAGGCAAAGGAAACGGGGATAAAAGACGGATCTGCCTCGTCTCTCAGCTCCACGTGAAGCGAGGAGAATCCGGGGGAAGAGGGCAGCTCCTCGCACAGCACGACGCGGTCGTCCATCGTGTAGCGAGTGCGAGCCGCAGTTGTTGACATGTAGGTCGACAGGTGACGCAGAGAGCAGGGGAAGTCAAGGGAGAAGATGAAAAGCGGCGGCGGCGCTGAGTATGTCGATGCGGAAGCCTCACCACGTGGTAATTGGGCACTACGCACAACGACATCGCCGACGCGGCACACTGCATCCCCTGCTGTCCCCACGGTGCGATGCACATCGTACATGTAGCGCAGAAGCGGCGTCTTGTCCAGCGGTGCCATCGCATCTGCCGCCCGTTGCGCCTCCTGCGCCTCACACAGACTGCGCACGCGCTGCATGCGGCCACACATCCAGTCACTCACTGAACACAGGAAGTCCGCCGCCACCGTCTTCGACTTTTTCACCGCAAACTGCGAACCGGTGTGACGCACGAACCGCGACGACGCCGGCGGCGGGTCCAAGAGGATGTAGTGCGTGAGGCGGACGTCCGCGGCGGAGCGCGGGATGGCGACGGCCACGACACCAAACACACGCAAGCCCAATCGCTCGAACCCGTTCGCTGACGAACTGTAGCGACTCGAAGAGTTGAGGGAGCCAAGTGGTGATGCATCGCCTCCTGCGCACGTGCTCGTCCCGAAGCACACGTACGTCGAGGCAGGCAGGCCCGGGGTGTGAAAGCCCAACTGGCCTCCTTCATAGGGACTGAGTTCGCTTTCCGTGCAGCGCAGGAGAACGTCCCAGGAATGGGTGAAGGGCGACTCCGCGCTGAACTGCAAGTGGCGCAACTGACAAGACGGCGTGGCAGCAGTCCCGCTGCACCGATTAGGTGCGCTTTGTCGCTGCTGGGAGCCCCCGCGCGCAGAGTCGACACTGCCTCTCTCTGTGTTTGTCGATAGCGTAGTGGCTGGTGGGACAGTGACAAGCCGCACCAGCTCTGGATCAATCTCTGGTGCCCGTGCCGGACAGCGCAGAATGCGTTCCACCGTGTCCAGCGAGCACCGTACTGTCGCACTCACCCGCAGCGCCACGCAAAGCGCCTCGCCGTTCAGTGCGCTCAGCAGTGGCGGCAGAGAGCGCAGCTCCGCCACGGCAACACCATCCGCCTCGCGCAGCACGTGCCAGCCACTTGCAAAGGCCAGCTGAGCCAAGGGCTGCACCACCTGCGCGAACGGTGATTCGGCCACGGATGGGAGTTGTGGTGTCGATGCCTCTCGCAAAACAACCCGCGGCACAGAAGCCTCTTCCTTCTTAGGGGGTGACGACGGCGGCGGTGATGCGACAGAAGTCGAGGACGGGGGAGTGGCGTGGAGCGACTCGGTGAGGGCCGACATCATCGTGCCGGGTGTCTGCACGCCAACAGGAGCAGAGGGAGGAGTGGACGCGCCGTGAGACAGCGCGGGCAGCTGGCGGTGCGCGTGCGAGGCGGGAGCAGTCGGCGGGGCGGCCGTCGTACCAACCAGAGAATTGTTGCTCAGCGTGCCGTCTGCGGTGTTGCGCGCATCGCCATCTTCTTCATTACGGCCACCCTCCTCCTGTTGTTGTGGTGGTGGTAGTGGTGGGATTGGTCGCTGCTGCTCATGCTCCTGCTGACGTGGCTGCGTGTTGGCATCCACAAGTCGAGCAGACAACACAGGCGTCTTACACTCCACCGCTGCAACTTCCACGTCAGCTGTGTGCTCCCGGTGCTGCTGCTGTTGTTGCTGCTGGTAGGTCGTCTCAATGAGCAGCGACATGCGCCGTAACTTCTGCGTGTTTTGGTCGACCGCAGCGGCCACGACCCACTTGGGAATCCGCCCGCACGCGTCCACACAGCAAAGATTCATGACGCGCAGCTGGCCGACCACGCCAGGCTCGGCCCACGCCACGTAGCCGTAGCAGTGCACGAAGCCGCGAATGTAGTCTCTGCCGCCGTCCTTGGCAGGCGGGCACGACGCGTCGGTGGTGCTTCGACTGTTCTGCAGAAACACCAAACTTGTGTGCGACGACGAGGTGGAAGCACCCGAGCAGATGCCGGTAGCTGCGGTCGGAGAAGGAACAAACGATAAGAGTGCCTCCGGAAGCACGCGACAGAGCTCCTCTCTCGTGGTCAGCACACTCGCCGTCGACACACAGAAGTCACGCGGGGAGATGAGCCACGGAGAGGGGGAGGTGTACGCCGTGTACAGCAGCGTGTTGCTGTCGCCATTGCCAGGCGAGTGGAGAATGCGAATCTCCTTCAGCGTTGGGTCGCACTGCTGCGCCGCGTCGCTGTCGGCCACCAGACGTGCAAAGGTGGTGATATCTGTGGAAACCGTGTACTCCGTGCGGAAGCACTTTAGTGGAATGTTGAGGGCGGCGGCTGAAGGAATCTCGGAGACGGTGTAGCCATCCTTGCAGGACGTGCTGGTCCACGGAAGCGATGAGGAGCCGGCGAGGCTGAGCAGCGGCTCGAGCAACGGCGCGGCTGCGCGGAGTGCGTTGTCACTTGACGCCAGCATTCCTGTGTGGCGTATGCGGAAAAATGAGAAAAGGAGGGAGAACAAGACAGTTGTGTGTGGAGCGGCTCAGGAGAAAGAGAAAATAGGTACCACCACCAACAACCGTGGTGTTGCGCATGTTCATGCATTCATCAGCGTTCTACATTGTAGTGAAGATGCCCGAGCTGAGTCTTCTGAAAATTAGTTCAAATTATTGAATTTTTTTTTCTGCGTTGTCGCATACTCCTCTTATTACGCAAACAAGACCCGCTGCGCCGAAACGTGCCGCACCCGCAGCAACGAGGACGACGATGTTGCATCCTTCTCGCACGTCGACTTCGCCGCTGCGCTGCCTCGCTCCACCGTCACGCCGCCCTGCTCCGACGACCACTCATGCGGCGCGGCGGCTCCGCTGTCTTTTCGCGGAGTAGAGAAGTCGTCCAGCTCGGCCACCGACGCAGCACCGCGAGCGCTACCTTGCGAACGCGTACGCACCGCCTGCACATGAAACGATTCCTCGCGGGGAACCGCCAATGTTGCGAAGGTGCTGTGCAGCGGTGTCGGTTGTGGTGACATCGGCGGCGGACGAGGCGGCGCCAACACACGCTGACGCCGGTCCTCAGCACCGCAGTGTGCGGTCTGTGCGCGTCGTGTGCACTGTGGCTCAGGTGATCCTGCACAGGTCCGAAAAAAGGCGGCGTGTACGTCCGGCTTCACTTTCTCCGCTTCCCGCCGCAGCCTCTCACGCAATCGAGATTGCACGTCTTTGCGTGTGAGACGACCGCACTGGTTGATGCGCTGCACCTCTGCGTCACTGAAGCGCAGCCACGCAGGCGGCGGCTCGTGGGCTGGAGTCCGCACACGCAGACAAACGTTGCCCACTACGACGCTCCTCGACTTGGTTCGCTGCGCCGTGTCGTCGCCAGCTCCGCTATCAACGAGGTGCACCACCGGCACCGTCACCATGTCCCCATCATGATACACGTGTGGCGTAGTGAGCAGAGCTCGCAGAGAGAGCGCGACACGGCCAATCTCGGCTGTTTGAGAAGCAGGCCGCGTTGCGTGGTTGGATGGTGGAACACCCGCCTTCTGCTTCGCCGTGGGCAGCAGGGCAGCAGCAACAGCGGCACTCCGAGAGCGCAGCTGGTGAAGGAGCTTCGATGACGTTTTCCCTCGACTGCACCGTGGTGCTGAGAGAGCTCGCTGCGACGGCAACGACGACGACACCGCACTCACTGCTGTGGTCGAGGGAATAGACGAAGAAGAAGATAAGAAGACAAGATTCAGATCTGCGTCAACGCCGTCGACGGTGGGAAGCTGCAAGTCGAGACGCAGCGTCGCTTGGTGACTCGTGAAATCTATGCCCTCTGCCGCCCTATCGATTGCACGAAACACTGCAGCAGCTTGCTGAGAGGCGCGGGCAGCATCAGCCGGCAGCAGAGGACACACAACAGGACGCGGAGACGACGCGCCGAGGCACAAAGCTGAGACAGAGAGCTCGCCACCGCGCGCATCACCTGAAGCTCTTCCACCGTCCTGCATTGATAGTGCGAGACCTGCAACGTCCACATACACGGTCGCGACGTGCAACGGGGAGAGCAGCTGCGACCGCAGCCTTGCGTGGGCCTTGGTCGCATCAGCCCACCGTGAGAGGTACGACGTGAGGCGGCAGAGATCCCGCGCAGCGTACGCGCTCACAAGCGAGGAGATGTCACGCATCGTGTGCGCGTCATACAGCGGCAGAGACTCGTTGCCTGTACCGCTGCCTCGCCCCCTACCTTCCATTTGGCTCGTTCGCAACACGGCCGCCACTGAGCACTTCTTGTGCGTGGTGACGCGGCGCACGGGTGCGAGGAACGTGCGGTGCTGCCACTCCACCCGCACCGCAACCTCGCCGACTATCCCACCAGAACTGCTGCACAGCGGCACCCACATTGGTGACCGCGGCGAGGAGAACGTGTGTCGGGTTGAGGATGGCCGATGCAGGGAGGCCGCCAGGCGACTCTCCAGACTCACAAAGGCGGCAAGGCTCAACTCGGCAGAGGCGACGACATCGCTGTGCCGCAGCAGGTGCTCCACCACCATCTTGATCACCACACGCTCTCGCTGCGGTGCGGTCGTCGAGACGCGAAAGAGGTACTTGTCTTCGTCGAGCAGCGGCACGGTACACGCCTTCTCCTTGTCGCAGTTGTTGGGAGGTAGCAGAGCGAGAAACGCATGTGTCGGTGGGCTGCAGGGAAATGTTGGGGTGCGCAGTTGGTTCACGTCGCGGTGGTAGACCTTCAAGCAGCACGCTTGGTAGTCAGGGCAGTGGCAGCGGAAGCCAACGAGGCAGATACGTAGTTCCACTGGAGTAGCCGTCGTGCCATAGGTGGCCTGCAGGCGATGCACGAGCGCCTCTTCGTTGCCCTCCGCGTCCGCGAGAAGAGGCAAGATGCGGTGAAGCTGATCTGTGGCGTAGCAGCGCAGCAACTGCACAACAGCGACGCGTGGCGGCCAGTCAATCTGGAAGCCCTTCCACGGCGCTGTTCGAAACTCTGAGGAGGCGGCGGTTGACTTGACATCACTCGCGCTGCTGCTGCTGCTGCTGCTACTGCTATCGTTCGCCGCAACGTTTACCGCCACGCTGAGGTAGCCGCCCTCGTAGGCACCGCGCTCCCCGGCATGCCACACGAGAGGCAGCTGTACCACCTCCGCGGGGCTACGCGCGCTACATGCAGGAAAGCTGCGGAGAGAGACGTGTGTGCGGCAGAGTTCCACAGGGCGAAGAGCTGCGTTGCCCGCTGCTGCTGGCGGTGCGCTTGCGGTGCCGTAAAGGGCAAAGCACAACTCATCGCGGTACACATCCACATCCTCCAGCAGAAGAAGCGTCTCGCCGAGGTGGATGGTCGAGGGAAGCGCGTCAACGCAGTCGCCTATGTTCACCCGACCAGCAAAGCAGCCGCAACTCCACGCAATGTACACGCCTGCGAAGTTGAGCCGAGGCACTCTCGCATCCTCAGGCAGCGTGGGAGAATTTCCTGAGCCACTGTTCTCCTTTTGATGGCTCAGAGCGGCAGCGTGGATGGTGATGCGGACAGCGTTGCGCGACACACGCGGCGGAGAATGAATGGCAGGACCCTTTGCCGGTGCCCAGCGCCTCGCCACAGCATTGTCAAAGCCAACAGCGCAGGCGTCCTCGACGAAGTTGTCCAGGCGGTGCAGCTCGTTTCGCCTGTTGTGCCACAAGTAGGACAGCACTCGCCTTTCCACAGCGGCGCGGCGTGCCAGCACCATTGAAGTTTCTTTTTGTGTTGTGTGTGTTTCCGGGAAAAGCACACAGCTACCTCTGTCGCTTTCCGTTACTCGCTGCAAAGAAAGCTTCAGCTCTCCGCAAGGGTAGCCGAGAGGGCTGCCAGCGTCGTTTACAAGGACGTAAGTGCCTGCCTTTTCAGACATCCACCCGTCACTGTCAAGCAAGGACTTTAGGGAGACGTTGCACGAGCCGAGCTCAAGGTGCAGAGCTTTGCTGCCACACAACACGCTGCAGCGCAGCACCGGTTGTGCAAGATGTAAAGGAACAGCCAGAAGAATACCCTCTTCGTCGAACACCGCACCATCGTCGCCGTAGGCGGCAGTTTCCGTGGCAAAGTCGGTGAGCGACGCCGCGCTCGACTTCACGCTAGTCTTGTGATCGCGGACATTTTTATCATCGACAACAAGAGCACGCACAAAGCAGCTGGCGCAGTCGTGACGCGGTAGCCCGTGTTCGCCGCGTAGGTTGCGCACTGAGCGCACAGTGACACGCACAAGGAGCTCTGCGGCCTCGTTCGCATCTTGTGCTTGCTTGGGCAACTTCTGCGAAACCACTGGCACAGATGTTTCTGCTGTCTTGATCTTCGTCTTCGACAGCGGCTGCTTGTGTGACTCTTCCTTTCCGCAGCCCACAGTAGCGCTGCGTCGGGGAGAGCGGCGGCGATGCTGTCTCGCGTCGTCATCCACTTGTGCGTTTCGAGGACATGATGCAGTCGAGCGCACGCCATGCACGTCGTCGAGCACACACGACGTGAAGACGGAGGAGCTGCTCTGACGGCCAGCACTCGGTGCAGAAGTGGCTGGGTGTCGCGCCCGGCAAAGCTGTTTCTTCTCCTCCATTGCGGTGTCATTGCAGCTGACAGGCACAGTGACGTTCCCCGTCTTATGTGGCAGAAGCGTCCCGCACTCCATCCTCTGCAGGAAGCGCTGCAGCTCTGCAGCAGAATCACGGCAGTGGCGCCGCACGTACACCTCTGCTTGGTCCAGCTGCGCACGACAGGCGCGACGCATCACCGCCCACACGCGGCTGCGCACAACAGCCTCGTCCAGTGGCGAATGGGGTCCGTTGCGAGGCAGCCACGACGTGCCACGAACGCGCAGACTGACAGTGAGCACACCACGCTCGCGAGCGCGAACCGTGCCCGCCTTTGCCACAATTGGCATGGGAATACACGTTGACTCGCCCTCGTAGAGGTTGCACACGGCCAGCCTTCCCACTCCGAGCTTTACCTGCTTGCCAGAGGGAAAGCGTACCGCCACCGTAAACGTCAGCACCTCGTCCTCTTCCGCTTCATTCTCCCCATGCAAGGGTACATAGAAGTCATGCAAATGATGCGTGAAGTCGACGGCGACGGCGTAGGGCAGCGACGGCGACTTGTAGCGCACGCCACCGTGGTTGGACTTCATGTAAACGTACACCGCATTGCCACTGCGTGTCGTCGCTGTCTCCCCACTACGCACTGGCTGCGAGTCCTTCACGCACTCCTCGCCCTCTCCTTCAGCACTGAATGGCGCGCGTGGCAGCCCAGTGCAGCTCTCTACTCGAACACACACCTCAGAGACGCAGGGGCCACCGTGTGTGGTGCTTTGAGTGGCGCGGCGTGACTTGGTGCGCTTCGGCGGCGGCATCGTGTGACCGAGCGAGGCGGGAAAGAGGGAGGAGACGTCGCCGGCAGCCCCGCATCGACGGGTAGGCGTGCGCTGTGTTGTCGAAAGGCAATCGACAGCGGCTGCACTGCCGGCTGTGCATAGGTGTGTCGCAGGCTGCAGCTCCGCTCCTGACCTTCCGGCGATATCGCTGAGGGGAACGGCATGAGCGCTCTTCTCCAATACATGAAAAATATTGGTGGCTACACGCGACGGCGCGGGTCCGTCAGGAAAAGACGGTGGTGCTTGCTTAGTGACCTCCTCCTGCAGCGAAGGCGGAGAGGCAGCCCAGGCTGGGTACCACTTGGAGCTGAAGGAGGCGTCCGCCGCAGCTCCCACACCGCCGCTGTGAATAGAGGAGGCGAGAGACTGCAGCTGTGCGCTTGCAGTTGCAGGTGGGGCACGGGGATCGGGCGACGTGCTTGGCGTCTCTTTGCGTGGGATATGGAAAGAGTCCTGTGCAGACGCGAAGCGATGCGTAGCGATGCGAGTGTGTTTGCCCACAGTCGGCTGCTCTGCGAAGGCTTGCCCATTCCAACGACGAATTTGTGGAGAGGGACAAGGAGGCAGCGGCGCCTGCACAGCAACGTCACGGAAAGCAGCCGCGGCGTGTGCCTTGTGGATGGACGTGACGGGTCGTCGCGTGAAGACGGGAGCGCTGCGGGTGCGCTGCAGATGTGTTGTGTGTGTACAGGACTGGGAAGGCGGCGGCTTGACAGCTGGAGCGGCTGATCGCTGTAGTGCAGGGCCGATGGTGAAGGTGCGCCGCAGCGTAAAAGGACGACGAGATTCGCTTCGATCCATGAGATTTGCGAAGGATTGCAAGTAGGAGTCCGTACAACGCAGAAATGGGGAAAAAAACAAACAAGAAAATGTAGGCAAGTGATTTTTTTTAGCGTGTGAAGATGATAAAAGAAGAGAAGAAAACAAAGACGATGAGGAGCGGCTAGTGCAAAGTAGTAGCACGCCGCTACGGAATTGAGGAAAACAAAAAAAGTGTAACGATGCAAAGACGGAGGACTAAGCGGAGCTGCTCGCAGCAGCACGTAGAGAAAGACCAAGAGTAGCGGCTTTAAATCACGGACAGAAACAAAAAAGACGGGAGACCAAAAAAAACCAATGGAACAATGGAACTATAAAAAACGCGGATTATGTCTTCTGTTGCGGTGTGGTGCTGCCTCTAGGACGCGGAAAAAAACTATTTAGAAATCGATGTGCTCAAAGAGGTCACACAGCAACTCGAAGAAGTCGAAGAAAAAAGAAAAGTTTAGAAAGGATTTTGTACGCTGTTTGGGCTTCTATGACGCTGTTGTGTGGGGATGGGAGCGGTACAGTGAATGCACCGTGTCCGCGAGGATCTATGTTGTGTCAGTACGTGGAAATTCGTTGTGAGGCTCTACTCTTCCAATTAAGAAAACGCCTTCATGCCTACAAACTCTCTGAGGACAACAAAAAGGGGTCTCGAAGAGACTTTCAAGAGGCGCAAGTTGCCGCTGACGTAGTCCGTTGATAACGGCTGTCTGCTGGAGATGGCGAATGGCGTCTGCCGCACACTTCGGATCACGAAGCACTTCAAAAGATGACGCTCGCTGAATTGCGCAATGAAGAGCAGAAAGAAAAGATAAAAGAGGAAGAGGAAAGAGGGAAGAGCAGCGAAGAGATAAAATTCGTCACAGCGTCCAGAGGTGAGACCAAAATAAGTGAAAATGAACAGTCTGCCATCGCTTTTGTTCGTTTACCCGAAAAAAGCATTCCTCAGGCGCACTGCATTCGTCATCTCCGCACTGACGCACAAACACACACACACACTTGGACGACAACGTGCGGAGGTCAACACACAGTATGTTTCGATGTCAAAACTGAGCACAGCACGTTGCCGCAGCGCCAGCTTTAGGTGCGTGGGTACCGTTTGCGAGTTCTTTTTTTCCTTGTTGCTCTTTAGTTGTTAATTGGAAAAAAATTGTGAAGAACACCCGAGAAAACACGAGCTATTCGCTCTCTCCGCTTTGTGCCTATTGCAGGTGTGCAATCTGACATTGCGCGGCAAGCCCTAAAGCGAGAACAGTTGGAACAGAGGCCTCTCTTCTCTTCCATTTACCGCTTGGAGCGCATGCGTTGGTAGTTCTCGTAGGAGCGGCCCACCTTCGACGCTGAGGCATGGCGTCGGCTCTCCTGCGCACCGCCACCACCGCCACTGCGATCCGCCCGCAGCAAGCCATCCAGCCTGCCTCGCTCCTCCAGCGTCATCTGGTCACGATACCGCGGCGCACGCCACTCTGGGTAGGACGGCTCCCACTCCTTCTTTCGCAGCGGCGGCGATGAGTTGCCCTGTGTAGAAGGTGGAGAGGACGGCGAAGGCACACCTCCAGCAGCAGCAGCAGCACCCGCAGCGGTGGCGTCTTCATACGGAGAGCGCCGCAGCACCCGTCGCGTCGCCGGCTCTGTGATGGGCGTCGACGTTGTCGTGCCACCCGCACCAGCAGAGGCGGCAGACGCTCCCGCACCACCCTTACCTCCCGCTGCTGACGACGACCCCGCCTTGAGGCCCTCTTGCCGCAGCACGTACTGCACCCGCAGCTTAAACTGCGCATTCTGCAGCCGCCGCTCCACAAAGGTGGCGGGCTTGCCCAGCGTACGCGCGACCTGCCGCACTGTCGCCCCGCCGCGGATCATACGGTAGATGCTGAGGTCGTCCTCGAAGCTGAAGAAGCGGCTGTGACTAAAGGGGTGGTTCGCCGGGTTCTTCATCTCCTCCTCTGTGACGGCGTCGGTGCTGTTCATCATTGCCTGCCAGTCCAGCTGCGTCTTCATGGACCACGACGTATCGTCGCCGCTGGCGAAGTCGTCGGGCAAGCGGCGGCGGCGTGTGCCTGCCTTGCGGGTGAAGCGAGCTGCAGTCCCCTCCCTCGACGCACCACTGCTCCCTTTCCCGCTTGCGTCTGTGTTGGGCTTCGCAGCATCGTAAGCTCCTTGCAGCACGCCACTAGACTGGATGAGCTCGTAGGCGGTGTTGATCACCTTCATGCGGTTGTCATCGCCGCTGCTCAAGTCGGGGTGGTGCAGCCGCGCCATTTCGCGGTACTGCCGCCGCACGTCGTCCGTGCCGGGGCGATTGGCCGCGGCGGCGCGGGGGTTGTAGCTGAGCCCGAGCACCTTGAAGGCTGCCACCACGTCGTCCATGGCGGGTGCGAGTCGCCGTGTTGACCGAGTGAACATGGTCTAGAAGGGAATAAATGGAATATGGAACGAGATGGTTTGTGGGTGAGAAAGTAGTCTGTCTACCCATGCACTTAGTCAACGAATCACTCTTTACAAAAATGAAACAAGAAAAGGATGACGGCACGCTTGTGTCGCTCTCCCTCGTAAGTGGTACGCCCTTTACTAGCTAAGCAGAAGAGTGCGGGAAAGGTGGCACAGAAAGCGGGAAAAATTAAAGAGAAAGTGGTTGAAATAAAGTGAAGTAGTGAAAGAGAGAAAAAGCTACAGAGAAAAAGTATGAGCAATGCGGTACGGCATGTGTAGCAGCATGAGAACATATTCAGCGGAAACATGACGCATTCATGATATTCTCTTCGTCAAACGTATCTTTATTTTTTTTTAACTCGTAGCAGGAGAGCCAGTATTTGCTTAGGTACTAGTGGTGCTACGCAAATCCCGCATTGACGCCTTGTCAAGCAGCACCGCATCGCATTCAGCGACTTCAGACCGCGTTACCAGGCAGCGTGGTTTGCCTCCCTACTCCCTAATGGTGAAGAGGAAGAAGCAGAAAGTGTCCGCCAGCACGCGTCTGCATTATGTTCCTCTCGGCGCTGACGAGCGACGTTCCGACGAGCCAGTCACAAAGCCGACCCGGTGCGTTCAAGAATAGTCGACTGCGTTTTTTTTTTCATTTTTTTTTGTGGTTATATCGGTAAAAGATACTCACGATTCAAATATTAGGAAATCCAGAAATGACAAACGAGGAAAAAGGGAAAAAAGAAAAACAAGAAGGTCAGAGAGTCGCACACTCATCAGGGGGAGGGAAAGGGGGAAGATAAAACATAAATAGAAAGGACGCGGTTCTTTTTCTTTGGTTATGGTTTTTTTTTTCGTGTTATTTTTTGCGAGTCTTCCCAGTTGTCCCTTTTTTTGACTCTTTACCATTTATGGAGTCTTCAATCGTGGCGTGTGGTGTACTCGTCGAGAAATTTAGGGTATCCGCTTCGTGTTACTTAAAGCTCTGCCATGCTCTTGCTTCTTTTCGTCCATTTTTTTTTTCTTTGGTCGTCGTCAACGAAGAAAGTGCTTTGACACATCTTCAAGAAGAAAAGAGAGAAAAAATGCAAAAGATGGGGAGCCGCCTTTCCTTCGTGTGCTAAACAAGCATGTATAAAGTAAAGAACAAAAGCACAAACAAGAAATAAGAAAGAAAGAAGTTGGCGAAGAGCACTTGGCGTGCAGATAAGAGTGAGCTATGCCAGACGTCTCTACCTAACTGTTTGTTACCTTTCCGTTGCTTTTTTTTGTTGCTTTCTGTTTGATGTGAACCCATGCCTGTGCGAGAACGCGAAGCAACGTTCTGCGCCGACCACGAGCTGGGCTAAGCACCTTTCCTCTGTGATAGAAAGAGAGGGAAGGGAAAAACAAACGCACGAACAGAAGAAAAGAATGCGAAGGCTGCATCGCGCAGGTGCACAGACGGAGACAAGAAAGAGTCGCCTACGCTCCGCCGCAAGCATGGGACACTACCAAACCAAAAGCGAGCGGAAGGAAATCAGTAAAGCAGTACTCGTGTGAACTGAGAGAGAAAAATATCTAAATGTAAAACAAGAAAAAAAAAAGCAGGAAACACAAAGCTGCCACACCCGCGAGCTCATTGTACAGGGAAATAAAACTAACAAGTGAACAGCCCTATTTAAACACGGATTGATCTTCGTTGAGTAAAATAGATGCGGCCAGGAAAAAAAAAGAGAAAAGAGGTGCGGGAGGAAGGGGGAAAAAAGGAAAAAGAAAAGAAGAAGAGGTACAGTGGTGTATAGAAACCCAAAGAGGGCAGGTGAGCAACAAAAGATAAAGGGGGTGCTCGTGGCAGAGCGTGTTGTGCCGCATCCTCCATTCTGTACTAAGCTATCATTCTTTTAGGGAGGTCGCTGAAAAAAAAGAAAAAAAGAAAAAAAACACCGATTGACTGACCAGAGAAAGAACAGAGTGTTCATGCACTGGTGGTGCGGAGACCAGAAAGTTTCATCTGCTGTGCTGTGCATATTGACATGCATGCACATTCAGAAGCTCTCATTCGGTGTGGTTCAATTTTCTTTTCTAGTCATCACCTCACTCGTTCGTCTTTTTTCGTTTCCTCCGTGGTACTTCTGAAGCAGAGCTGTGTAAGCTTCAATAAAAAACACAGCGATCTGGGCCGATACAATTTTATTTAAATTTTCCGTGTGCGCGTTTGGACGGTGTTGAAAAGTGTCACGCTTTTGACAATCAGAAAGGTAAGATAGTTGAGTTACTGTTACCGCACCACAATAATAATAAAGCGAAGTCGAAAGAAAAAACAGAGCGCCAGTGGACCACCGTTCGTTTTCTCCTTCTTGCCCTTTTTTTTGGTGTGAAAAAAAAAAGAGCTTTATTTTAGCTATACATTGTGAAGTTCCTCCCTCTCTCCCTTTTCTTCAGCTTTAGTTTCGATCGCAAACGCTTCATTGCTCTTGCCTCTTTTCATCGTCCGTCTTTTTCGTTGTTATTGTTGTGTAAAGGGATACTGTGATGAGGCTTAGGCGCTTTCCTGGATTTTTTTTTTAATTTCTCGTGGTCGCGCCGAAGACTCTCACACAAAAGCACACGGAAAAGAGAAGAAAACGAAAAGCCTCTAAACAGAGAGAGAGAGAGAGAGAGAGTAGAGAAGAAAAAGAAGGAGGGTAGGGTGCGTAACGGACGGAAAACAAAACACAGAAACAACAAGAGAAAAAACAAAGTTAGTAAAGATATAAATAAGAAAGATAGAAAGGTATGCTAGCGCCGACCACGTCGTATAAGAATCGGCGTAGAACCTTGCGAGCTACACGGCGAAACAAAACGATTGGGAGAAGACAGAAAGAGGCACACAAACACACACACTCGGGAACGCATGACAGCATGACAGCATGAGGAAAGCAAAACTGAGAAAAAAAAAAGCCTTCGGAAAAAAAAAGTGGCATCTTTTTTTTCTTCTGTTTTGACGAAGCGAGCAGTTCAAAGGGAAGTCAATAAAGAGAGAAGAAACGATAAAAGGAAAAAAAAAGTCAAAGTAAAAAGAAAATAAAGTGTAGAATAGACGTGTGTGTGTGTGTTTGCTTTTAGTCACGGCGGTGGCAGATAGTGAAACAGGAACGACGGACACACATACCGCACACGAGTGCCGTACCGCACCCGCCGCCATGTCACCCTCTGCAGACTCCACTCTTTCTTTCCCAATGGCGTCTCCAGCCTTCTTCTTTCTTCTTTTTTTTTGCAATTTTTGATGAAATAATTTTTAAGTTTGTCGGTTTGTTTGTGTGTTCGCAACCGGTATCAAGAAGAGGAGAGAAAAACGAGAAGAAAAAAGCAAGCCGCAAGTGCAGTAACGCGGGAAGAGAGAAGGGGAAAAGAAGATAAACAAAGAGAAGAGAAGAAAAAGAGAAAACTATTAAACTCTAGGAAGTAAAAACGGAGAAAAAAGGAAAAGAGAAAAAGTGCTTCCGAATCAAACTAATGGAGAAAAAAAACAGGACTCCCACAAAGTCAAAAGGTAAAGAAAAGGAAATCCGATATCGTCAGAAAAACACTGCGGGCCGGTTTGATGCGCGTTCTTTCCTTCTTTTCTCTCTCTTTCGTACTCAAGCTGCTGGCAGTTTCACCTCATGCTTCAACTCATGAGACAAAGACAAGCCGCCAAGCACGATAAAGAAAGGCTGTGAAGCTCAGAGCGAGCAGTTGCGGCACCTTTCTCTTTTTCTCTCAACTCAAAGTTAAGATGAGGTTTTGCCACTGTAGACGCGCAAGCACCACGCAAGAAAAAAAAGGATACACAACAGGCAGCGCACGCAGTCTGCGACACAGAGACACGAGTCAATAAAACAAGAAAACAAAAGAAAGCAAAAAAGAGTTGTTGTCTTTACAATAAATAATAAAAAAAAGCGGAGCAGCACAGTTCTCACGGATTCAATAAATGATAAACACGAAATAAAATGTGGGAAACGACAAAAAAAAACGAAAGAGACGCCACCAACACCACCACTTTTGTGAGTTTTTTTTTTTGTGGTCAGCGCCGTTAGTATTGGCGCCATGGTGAGCATTCTCATTTCAGCGTTCTTTTCACTATTTTTCCACTGCTTTATGGACATTCTGCGGATGGTGCGGCAGTCACTGGGACTGCGCAGCCAACCTGGAGAGGCTCTAAACACTCTATACATCGGTGTGGCCACGGAGCCGCACGCGAACTCGGTGCCACACAGGAAAAGAAATAAAATCAAGCGAAGCAAGCACGCAAACAGCAAAAGAGAGAAGAAAAAAAAAGGTAGGAAGAGAGAAAGGGACAAAGGAAAAAAGGAAGAAGGAAGGCGGACATCCACAATACGTGCCGCACCCTCTTCTCCCCTTCATCTGTCTGCCTTTCCTGCGGCACTCCTCCGCCTTACCAGCAGCCTGGAGCGCCGCGTATTGGTTTCTATATGATACATCTATTTCGGGAAGCACCGTCAACCGGTCCGCTTCCCCGTTTGCGTTTGTGTTTTGTACTGGTCCGTGTTTTATTCTTTAGTACATCGACGCCGAGACGGGGTAGGTGAAGACCACCTCCGCGCCTTCCTGCATCGCCAGCTCATCGACCAGCTGATCCGCAATGTCCGTGCTACCGTACACCTTCACGAGGAACGTCACCGCGCTCAGGTCGAGCAGCCACTCCGCGTCGAGGAACCGGATCGGCGCGCCAAGCTCCTCGGCCAGCTTGCGCGCGTTGGCGAGAGAGCGGAGGTCGTGGCTGCGGAGGTCCAGCTTCGTCTCCTTGTCAAAGTCACGGGCGTGGCGGAGCAGGCGCGGCGCGGTCAGCAGCTCCTCGGGCGACAGGTAGTTCGAGTCCATGTTCGTCTCCGTGTAGAAGGTGATGGGCTTGGCGGTAGTGATGTCGCTGACGAGACCCATGTGGAGGCTGTTGTTGTTGCCCGGGTACTGCACCACGACCATGTCACCCGTGAAGGTGCGGAAGGGGGCGACAAACCACGCCGAGCCGAAGCGAAAGTTGACCGACGCGTAGCGGATGACAGACGGTGCGGCGGCGGCGGCTGGGGCGGCGCAGTGATGCGAGCCCGTCACAGAGAAGCCAACAGAGGCCTCCTTGGCCGGGTTGCTGCGGTCGCCGCTGCCGAGGTCGCTGCTCGTCTCGCTCACGCCATCGTCGTTGCCGCTCTCCACCGTTGCGGCGCTCTTCGTGGCTTCCAAGTCCTCTGCCGTCTCTAGTGACGGCGGGACCGGAGAGGGGCTGATGGAGCTGGCCTTGCTGGCCGCGCGCACTGCCTGCACCTTGCGCTGCAGCGTCGCCTCACTGTCAGAAAGGAGGCCGTTGTACAGCTCGACGAAGGAGACAACCGCGTTGTTGCGGTCCTTCTCGTCAAGCAGCTCGAAGGCGTAGGGGTTGTGGCGGAATCCGGCGCGGCGCGGCTGCGTCTCGCTCTTAGAGGCGAGCCTGCAGGTGGCGGTCATGGTCATGGCTAAATAAAAAGGGGGTCTAACTGAGAAGGGAATGGCGGTTGCCAACGGGTGGTGTGCTGCTATATACACACGGCTCCACAGAAGGCAAGCTGGGCCCACTCACACGCTTGTACGCTTACAAAGTAAGACACACAGGTAAGGCAAATAAAAGAAAGGATAAAAAGGAGGAAATGGTGAAACAAGAAAAAAAAAAAGCTGATGGATTGCTGAGAGTCAGGGTGAGGGAGTAGAAAGAAAAAAAAAATAGTAGTCTGTTCTACAGCGTCGATGGGTGGGGAACGTGACAACCACACGTGAACGCTACTACGCTGGCTTTTTTTTTTCTTTGCTGTTTTGTTTCTTCTCGCGAAAAAACGGAAACAGGGAGAAAAAAAAGGAAAGGCAGCGAGGCAGTGAAACGAATAAAGAGGACAATAACCCACGAGAAAACAACAACGTCAACGAACAAGCCAACACACGCTAGGACGAAGCAGTGCCGAAGAGGGAATGCACACAAGACTTTTAAAAAAGTAGGCCGTAGGTGCAGTGAAGTCTCGACAGGCGAATGCGATTGTTGCTGTAAGATATAGAACAGCCTGTTTAAAAAGGTTTGTGTGTGTCTGTGTGAGGGTGTCCGTGAGTCTGTTTGTCTGGTCAAAAAAAAAAAAAGAACTCAAGCAAATCTTCAGCGAGAGAAGAAAACAAAAAGAGATAAAAAGTAATGAAGAGTATTAGAGTTTAGCGGAGGAAAAGAAAATCTCTGATTGAATCTGGTAAACGTACAGTTTAAGCAAGGCGCGTCGTCAAGTCAACTACTAAAAAAAAAAAGCGAAAAGCAGTAAGAAGGCGTAGGCAGCAGTGGCAGAGAAGGGACAATATGTGATTTCTCTTTCTTGGTGCTCTCTGTCTCTCGGTGAAGCAGCAGTCACGTCCGTCCTCACGTGTATATGAGAACTTTGTGGTGATAAAAGTGCTTTAGAGAGAAAGGGACGAAAGGAAAAGCAGTACACACAAAAAATAAAAATAGTAAAGAGCCGTTGAGCTGCGTGTCTTCGAACTCAATCCTTCGCGTAACAACCAAAAAAAAAGGTCTTCTTTCGAAATTTCTGCGTCTGTGTTTTACTTCTTCGAGGAACGGAGAAAAAAGGGAAGGGAAAGGAAACAGGTAATAAAAAAAAGATATCGGTGAGGGAAGCAGGTACAGTGGTGTTGAAGTAAAGCTGTACGCGACGACTCAAATACCTTTTTTTTCTGTTGGGTTCTCTTTTTCTTTTTCTTTCTTTCACAATACGTGCGGAGTTTTGTTTTTCCTTCCTTTGAAAGTGAACCTGTGGAATGGCGTGTGTCTGTGTGTGATACCTGGCCCTTAGCTGGATAAAAAGAAAAAAGGCAGCAGCAGCGGTAGCACGTCTTGTGAGCTGTTTTCCAAAGAAAACAAAAAAGAAAAAGGAAAAGTGAACAGGGTTTTCAGCTACTTAGCCAGTTTTTTTGGGTGCGTGTGTGTGCGTGAGTACCGTCTGCGTGGATCGATGCACGGAGTTGATACAGTGCACAGGCGGGAAGAGGGAAAAAAGGCAGGGACAAGGGAGGAGAAGAGAAAAACGAAAACCCACAAGATGCCGTGGAGAGGTGAAGCACGACGCGTTGAGCGGATCAACGAGAGTTACTGCGTACTGGAAGGTCACAACAGAGGACGTCGTTTGTGCAAAGGAGAAAAGGCACACGAGGTGGAAACTAAAGAACAAGTAAACGAAGAAACACAGAAGAGAAAAGGAGAAAAGGGTTTTTTTTTGGTTTTAAAGAAAAGGATTACTGATAATGTTTCGTTGACTGAACGGAGGCGAGGGAGCTTAAAGGCGTTTTACGAGCAGAGATCCTGTGACAAGAAACATGTTTTTTTTTTTTCATGATGATAGGCATAACAGAAGCAAAACATAGAGGAATGCGGGGAGAAGGAGAGGAAAGCGAAGAGAAGTAGAAAAAGGAAAGGGACGCCTTTGGAACTTTACTGCAAGTGGCTAAAGCGTGTCTTCTGTCAAAAGCTACTTTAAACGGAAGTGTAAGAAACAACAGCAGCACAAAAAAAACCCGGTAGCGCAGCGCTGCCTGGGGAGGCTGTATTACCCACGTGGTGCCCGCACCAGCAGACAGACGCCTCGAAAATTGATCGACGTGATCAAAGCTTTCTTTCTTCTTCTCCGTAGCGGTGACAACAAAATGAAGGAGCTTTGAATTGTTGAGGGTGAAAGCTGAAGAAAAAAAAGACAGTAGTGCAATAGGAGGAAAAGCTAATGTAAAGATTTCGATGCTGTCAAAGACGTCTTGAGACCACGCTCGTCCCCAGCTGCTACTCTCCATAGGCCGCAGCGGTGTCCCACAGAACAGCAGCGGCGTCCTTCAGCTCCGCCTTACTGACGCCGTAGCGCTCGAAGTGGTGCACGAAGGCGCCGACAGCGATCAATTCCTCTGCCTTTCGCGCCGCCTCCGCCAGCGTCTCGCCGATCATCGGCGTGGGGCCGTAGAGGGTGGCGGCGTGATCGGGTCGCCCGTGGCACGACGGCGTCTCGCGCCACTCCTCGGCAGGGCTGACGAAGAGCGACGTGAGGGGAAAGGGAGAGGCGCTGGTAGCCATGACGTGGCGCAGCTCTCGAATACCATCTGTGCACGCGTGGCGGCCCCGCAGACTCCACAGACAACACCGCTGCTGCAGATAGAACGCAGACGCATCGCGCACCGACGCAGCCCTGTGCAGATGGTCGAAAGCGGAGGGGCTGGTGAAGACCGTCTGGGCCGTCCTCGCCGCCTCACCGATCACCGCCGTCCACGTCGAGGAGCCGGCCACAAGACGCGGTGCGGCGACACCGGTGAAGAATTTCATGGCGGGGTCGAGGGTGAGCGCCTCAACAATGTCACTCGACGTTGCGTAGCGCCGCGGCACCGTACCACTGCTGGCAGAAGCAGAGCCACCAGCAGCAGCAGCGGCTGCGATCTCGTTTGCGGCGTTGCTGCCCGCGATGCGGTTTTTCGAGGCATCCTTCAGTGGAGCGGGAGTTGCGTACAGCAGCTGTGGCAGGTGCAGCGGAGCCAGCATGGCACTAATGCGCTGGTTAATCAGGGAAAACGACACCTCACCGGCGTCTTTCAATCCAAGGTGTGCACGGCTGCTCCTCAGCTCCGCGGCGACCACGTCGTTGTAGGCGATGCACACGCCGTCGGCGAGATCACGCAGCGTGCTGACAGCCATGAGGACGTTGTACCACTGCGTCACCACCTCGCCGCAGCGGAAAGGCCAGACAACAGAGTGCAGTAGCGTGGCGGAGGGGAAGGCCGCCTTGATTTCCTCGGCGACCAGGCAGCCGACACCCGACCCGGTCCCACCCGCAATGCTGTGCATGACATGGAACGTGGACACCGTCGTCCCTTGCTGCTCACTCTCGCGGCGCAAGCACTCCGCAATGGCCTCGCGGCGACTCTGTCCTTGCTGGTGGTAGCCAAAGGCCCAGTTGTTGCCGCTGCCCTCACCTCGTGTAACACACTGCTGCGGCGCCAAAGTGTAAAAGCGCCGTGCCGCACTCGAAGCGTCCGAGCCCCACGCGTTGGCGCGCTCGAGTGTGCTGTCGATAACCTTGGGCTCCATGTCCACCAGCACACAGCGCGGCTGCGGCAATGCTTCCTTTTGCCGGTTCGCCTCACCTTCGATGAGTGTCCCCGCCTCTTCGTTCTCTGTCAATACTCCTGCCGCGGCTGGGTACCGTGTGTAGCGCGAGAGGGAGTAGTAGTGGTGCGGACCAGCACGGCCCGTTCGCTCCGCTGGACTGTCGTTTGCGGTCTCATCGGTGCGCCGTCGTGGCGTACGCGTGGCGTCGGCGCGGGACGACGGCTGCTGCTGCTGCTGCGATTGTGGCGCCACGCTGCTTCGGCGGCGTCGTGGTGGACGCATTGCGGGTCGGAAGTGCGTGGCCGAGACGCGCATCTGAAAGCCCTCGTCAGTGCTCGCCTCGGCTTCCGAGGCAACCGCGTCGAGAAAGGTGGAGCCAACCTGGGTGCCGCACTGGCCGACAAAGACGTGCACCGTGGCCATGCATGCAAAAGAGCAGAAATAAAAACTAGAACCGAGATGTGTGAGTGAGTGTAGATGAGCAGTGTTCTTCGCAGAGCCTGCGGTATTATTCAGGGGGAGCACCGTAAAAAAAAGAGCTTTACGCACTGAGATCAAAGAAGGCTTATGTAAAAAGATGTGTGCCGTCTCTCTTGCGCAGGCCACGTTTTTCTACGCAGAGTCTAATGAATGATATGTAGGTGTATGGGAAAAAAAAATGCGTTTCTATGACGTCTCTTACCGCTTGTGGTAGCAAGTGAAGAGAAAATAAAGAAAAGTAAAACAAGCTGTACTGCACACGGAAACAAGAGGCCAGATGGTCGATGCAGGGAAAGGAGGAGAGGTGAAAGGGCCCAGAAGACGCTGCAGTTTCCTTCTGTGGTCAATCTAAAGAAAAGCAGCAGTACTTTAACACGTGAGATTAGTTTGATTTCTTCCATCTTGTCTCTTTCTCTTCAGCGCATTCGGGGGTCACAGCAGTAACGTTTTCACCGAACGAAAGAAGCATGAATCACAATTGCTGTGACAGGACTACGCTCTTACGGTGCAGAAAAGCCATGGTGAGAATATTTCACTGGTCGTTTGCAATTACCCACAAAGGGCTTACACTATGCGCTCGTTTTCCTTTGTTTTTCTTTGGTCCTTTGTCCTTAGATCTCTTAAGGCAAAGGTGAGAGAATGAGACAAACCCTCTCTATAAAGCGCTCACTTCTGCCCTTTTCTTTTGACAAAAAAAATATATGAAAAAAGAAGTACTGGTTCGAGTACACGGCACCGAAAGAGAAGATCAGCTAACGGTCACAAAAGAAAAAAAAAACAGAGAAGAATGTAAGGAGTAAAAGAAAGCAGCCGAAAATAAGACGGGCTTCTGCCTCGAACTTCAAGATCGAAAAGGGCGAGAAAGGGATGGAGTGTGTGTGTGTCTATGGCAGTGACAGCAACGGTGAGAAGAGTAAAGCGAGAAATGCGCGCCGGTATCAGCCGTCGCTTCTGATAAGAGAAAGCACCCTCTCTGCTCACAAAGATGCATCTTCTACTAAGTATTATATATATGTGTATCAGACAGCGCGACAGCACATACCACTAAACAACGGATACAAAAAAAGAAGAAAAGCACGTGCACGAAAACGACGCAGGGAGAAGAGGCGGAGATGACAAATGCACACATGCAAAAAAAAAAACGAGAAGTATAACAAACAGCAGATGGTGGGGAAGAAGAGAGCCTGCAACAACTTGTACGTCAGTGGGCTGTGAAGCCTTCCTCAAGGAGTCCATTACATTTAGAAAAAAAATAGAAAAACGGTGCTTTAAAGGTATTTTTAAATCACACTCTTCTGTGCTAAAAGGTCGCCTTACCGCAGCGGTGACATTATCACCACCTCTGCCGTATTTTTTTTTTTATTTCTTCCCCCTTCCTACCTCCACCGCCGTCATACTCACTCATAGCTTCTCATTTTCTCTCTCTCACAATGATGCTCCATTAACTGTGACTTTGCATTCATCGAATGAACTCTCCGCATCATCACGCTCACCTACGACGCCCCTGTCGGTAGTGCCCCTTCCCACTGACCCCCGTCGTTGACGGTCCAGCAGGGGAAGAAGAGGTAGAGTGACTTGAACTTCCACCACCACCACCTCCGCCATTACCTCCGCTCGCAACGCCAAAAACCGCTCCGCCGCCCACCGGCTCGGGCAAGCGCCGCCCATCCGCCGTTGTCAACACAACCCCATTCCACTGCACTGATGGCCGCATCGCACGCTCAATGCAGACGGCCAAACTGATCATAATCAGCTCCGCGACGAGCAGCGTGCCGCCGTGGTAATGCCGCAGCAGCAGCAGGCGCGGCTTTATCGAGTGCCGGAGATAAAATCGAGCGATGGCGAGGCGCAGGCGGGCAAAGAAGCCCAGCTTTCCCTCGCAGATCGGGTAGCAGAATTCCTGGTGCAGCTGCTGCACATCATGCCGCAGGAACCACACCCGCGTCACGAGGCTCTCCACCTCCGGGTCGCCGCTGAGGCTGAGGGTAGAGTGCTGATACACGATGCTGCGTGCTGCCGCCTCTTCGCGCCGCGGGTCGCGCCGACCGCCTAGTGTCCGCTCCTGGGCCTCGAAAATGTAGTTCGTGAGACGCATCGAGCTACTCAAGATGAAGTCCTCCCCTAACATCCCCCACTTGTGCTGAAACGCCACGTCCTCTAGAATTTGCTCGAGTATCAGCTTCGCAAACTCGATGCGCTGCGTCTTCACCTTGTGGACAAGCGTGTCGCAGCCTCGCTGGATCGGCTCACGCAAACAGCGCTGATACGAGTGCAGGGTGTGTGGATCCCAGTCCGCCGCCGACAGGGTCAGCTCATCCGTAAACGGGTCGACAAGAGCACGCTGGACGAGGTCCACCATTTCAAGCACCTCGCCGCACAGAGTGCAGACGTGCATCCCGGTGCACGGCGTCAGCGTCGCGAAGACGTACTCCTGCGCATCGGCGCTGTCCGGCAGCCTCGACGGATCGAGGAAGAGGGGAAGGGAGAGGAGGAGGACTATGAGCACCACTACTCGATCGAGCGTGAAAATCACCGTCATGAATACTTCGCTACTATAAAGTAGGTGCACTCTCTGTAAGTGCCAGTCTCGATAATATGTTTTATCTGTTTTAAGTAGAGCAGTAAGTACAACACCACAACAAAACAAAAGGGATGACGAGATGCCGACAACGGTATGTAACGCGTTTTAGGCTTTGCTCACTCCGGGTTGCATCAATAACGCGGCAGGCCAACACGTCCCACTACCTCAGATCAATAGAAAGACACTACACAGAAGAGAAAGAAAGCGGAAAAAGTCGAAAGAACGCAGCTTCTTTCTTTCTCATCAACCAAAGTGAAGAGCAAGGTGCAAGTGAAGAGCGTCACGGATAGCTTCTTTTTTAGGTGTTTTATTTTTCGAACGTCGTCAGTTTTTTTTTCTGATCCTTTCCCCGCTCGCCTCGCCTACCTGAAGCACGCTAAATGTGCGAGGAGGTGCCCAGGAATGAACAGGGGAAAAAAAGAGAGCGTCACCGCAGGTGGCGGCGAGGAGAAGCAAATAAAACACACAACAACTTCCTTCCGTTTTCGTTAAACAACAGTTTATCATCAAAGCAAGTGTAGGAGAAGAGAAGCGAAAGGGGAAAAAGAACGAGTGATGGGAGAAGAAGAACAAAAGACCCATAATCTCCAACAGACTTAGTGCAGCAGCGCTCGCTGCTTTCGCTGCTGAGTTGGGCGTGGGCACACGAGCCAAGACACGCGCAATCTCAATCGGCGCATAGGGCAATGAGTACAAGGCAGGCACCGCTTCCTTTGGAAAGAAGAAAAACTCTGCAGAAATGCTCGGCCTTACGCTGCTTCCCCTGCAAAGAGATGGTGCCTCATTGTATTTTGAAGACAGCGAAATCGTGCAATGCAGCGCTTATCGATGTCAGAGTCGTGACGCCGTCCAGGATCACGCGGGCTTCATTTGCTGTCTTCTTTGATAATTTGAGAAAAGAAAATAAGATGCCAAAGTAAAAGGATGAAAAAATATATGGTGTTTCACTTTAAGAAGTAGTACCTGCTCCACTTCCACAATTAATGTACGTGTGTGTACCTCCCAGCGGCAACGACCGCCGTAGCGACCACGTTCAACGGCACTGCCGCTGCACCACATCAGAGCACCGTAGCGTTGCACCCTTTCCCTCGCTCTCCTACACCCCGAAGGACTGCGTAAAGAGAGAACAAAGTCGAGAGACGCAATCGCATACGGTGAGCAAAGAATGGCTCGCATTTAAGAGCCAATGTTTGTCTGTCTGCGGTTGTGACCGGCTACGCGGTTCTGCCACCGTGGCGGCGACGAGAAGCCTACGAAAGGGCGTTTCTGTGAGTGCCCACTGATGCATGTCGACCACGCTCACGCGTAGCGGCACGGCGGGACAGTGCACAGCGCACTTACGCCTCCCACGCGTTGTCCTCGGCGCGCTCCACCCAGCCGAAGCCCTCGTCGGCCTCCGCGGCGGGGGCAGTGACGGCGGCCTTCTCCTCCGCGGCCTCGTTGGGGTCGCGGTAGAAGAACAGGTCCACCTTCTCCGACCACGGCACCGAGCGCACAATCGCGCCGCGCAGGCGCAGCACCTCGCGCGCAAGCAGCCAGTACATCATGCCGATCGACTTGGTGCTGCGGTTGTTGCACGGGATCGCAATGTCCACGAACTCCAGCGGCGCGTCCGTGTCGCACAGCGCAATCACAGGGATGTTCACCAGCGCAGCCTCGCGGATGGCCTGGTGGTCCGTGCGCGGGTCCGTCACGATCAGCACGCGCGGCTGCATGAACTTCTTCTGGATCTGGTTCGTGAACGTACCAGGGATGAAGCGGCCGCCGTGGAAGCTCGTGCCCACGTGCTGCGAGAACTTGTAGATGGCGCGCGTGCCGTACAGGCGCGACGAGCACACGCACAGGTCCTTCGGGTTCTCCACCGCCGCGATCACGCGCGCAGCAAGCACAAGCTTCTCCCACGTCATGTGGATGTCGATGATGTTGCTGCCCTCCGCCGTGCGGCCGAAGATGTACTTCTTCATCGCGCTGCTCTGGTTGCGGGTGCCGATGTGGCAGCGCATCGCCAGCAGCTTCAGCGCGTCGCTCTCCTTCATCCGGAGAACCTTCGAGCCAGACTCCACAGAGGTCATGGTGAGAAGCGGGGGTGGTGGGGAAGGTTGTGCGTAAAAGCGGGAGATGGAAAGTGGAAGGCGTGAAAACCTAAGTACACGATTCGAGGGCGTGTAGAGCAGGAATGTGGTGTGTGTATTGCAGAGAGTGGGGGCGGAAGAGAAGACATAGAGAGAGTAGGAGGAGAGGCAGAGATAAGAGACATTCAACAACGCCTCATTTTCGGAGCGCGGCTACTGAGGTTTGAGAGTAAAACTTAAAGCTCCATGGAGAAGTGTCATGCACAAGCGATGTGGACAACAGTTCCGAGCCGCGCTGACACGACTCCGAGCTCGCATAAATATAAATCGGATTGCATCAGCAAATTGAAACGTGCTCTTCCAATTTAGAGAAAAAAAATTCAAGTTGTTGAAGAATGATAGGATACAGTCTTTTGTACATGCATTGCGTTCCTTAACCACTAAGCCGCTGTCTCGACAAAGCGGCACCTATGTCGAAGGTCAACAGCCACGGAACAACAACAAAAAAGGCATAATAAACAATATACCTCCACTTTTACTTTACATGCATAACGCCAGAGGAAAGAGGGACAACAAAAAAAGCGCAAACAACGCAGGAAATGCACGGGTGCAAGTCGGATCGCTCCTAGCAAAGAGGAGGCAGATGAGCAGAAAGGGAGAAAGAAATGAAGAAGCAGAGATCAAAGAGTCGAAGCATCAGGAGGAGAAGAGGGCTATGCGGCACTTTCGGCGGCAGGGGCGAGCATCGCGTCGTTCTTGACCTTCACCTCGTAATACTTCTGCCGCGTCTCCTCCAACTCACGCCGCAGACGCGCCACCTCGTAGCGCAGCTCCGCCGTCTGCGTCGACGTCATATTGATCTCCGACGCCTTTTGCTTCATTTGCGCGTTCTTCCGCTGCAGGTCCTTCTGATAGGCGTTGAGCTGCTGCGCCACCTGCGGACCGGGCTGCCGTGCCGACATCGCCTGCAGCTCCACGACAAGGCGCTGCTTCTCCTCCAGCGTCATCTCCTGCTTCATGCACTCCTCCGACTTGGTCAGAAGCTGACGCTGCAGCAGCTTCATCTTCGTCTCGAGTTCCGCCATCGTTGGCTCGGCCGACCCCACGCGGCGCCAGCGGGAATCGTTCTGCGAGTTCTCGAGCTCCTCAGCGAGGGCGGCGACCTTGGCCTGCTCCAGCAGCACCTCCTTCTGCTTCTGCCGCAGCCGGTCCTTCGTCGTCGCCACGTCGCGGCCACGCACCTGCGCCAGCACGGACTGATGCTGAATCTCCTTCCGCTTCAGGTTCAGCAGGCGCAGGTCATCGAGGCGGTCGCGGAAGGCCGACTCTCCATCGTTCACCGTTGCCTGCAAGAGACGTAGCTGGTCGTACAGGAGGCCGAGCTCGTCGTTGCGGCGAATCAGCTGCGCCGCCAACGCGTCGCGCTCGTTGCTCATCTTCAGGAACTCGTGCTGCTGCGTCGAGAGGTTCGTGTCGCACTCCTGCACCACCTTGACAAGCTGTTTGATGTCCTGGCCAATTCGCTCACCCTCCTCCTTCGTGGCATCGAAGCTGGCGGTGCTGTCGTTCACGAGCTGGCGCGCCTTGGTGAGACGCTCCTTTGAAACCTTGTACTGCGCCGTGTCGGTTTGACACTTGCGGGTCTTGAGCGACAGCTCTTCCTTGAACTGCAGCACCTGGTGGTCCACCACCTTGACCCGCTGCTTGCACTCCACAATCTCATCCTGTGCGTCGACGAGCCGCTTCGACAGCTGGTTGCGCTCGGCCCGCATCTGCTCGTACTTGGCCTGCTGCTGCGTCAGCCGGCGCTCGCTCTCCTCGAGCTTCCGCTGCGCCTCGTCCACCTGCACGGCGGCCATCTTCAACTCCTCGGCTGCGCTGTTGCTCTGCCCGCTCACCTGCGAGACCTCCGCCACGCTGCTCTCCCGCTCCTTCTCGAGGCGCTGCAGCGTGTCCTTCAGCCGGCGACCCACCTCCGTCTCCTGCGCGATGCACTCCTCCAGCTCCGCCTGCTGGTCCGTTTCGTTGCGCACCAGCTTCTGCGTGGCCGCCTGCAGAGACTCCTCCTTGACGCCCTTCTTCTCCAGCAGCACACACTCACGATCGAGCAGCTCCACCGCCTCCTTCAGGCTCGCCTTCTCGCGGCGTACCGCGGCGATGCGCTTGTGGATTGTGTCCTCTTGGTAGGCCAAGTTCTCTTCGTCCTTGCGGATGTTGTCGATCTGCTGCTTAAGGCGATCAAACTCGCGGAAGTCGCGCTCCTCGATGCGGGCGACACGCGTGCACTCCTCCCGCGCCTCGTTCACCTTCCGCTCCGTCACGCTGATCTGCTTCTCCAGCTCCTGCAAGCGTGCGTTCAGTGCGGCGGTGGTGTCGACGCTGTCGTTGTAGGATTGCTGCGTGTGGTAGAGCTGGTTGTCGGCCGTGTCGAGCTGCTGCTGCAGGGTCGTCTTCTTCCGACGCAGCTCCTCCAGCTCTGTCTGCCGCCCCGCCACGGTCGTCTCGACAGATGCGAGACGGTCTTTGCGATCCTGCAGCGACTTCTCTCGTGTCTTGAGGGTGAGGAGGAGCTCCTTGCACTGATACTCGGCCCGCTCCCGCGCATTGCGCTCGCGGTTGTACTCCTGCCGCACCAGCTCGAGACGCTGCGTCAGCTGCTTTCGCTCCTGCTCATTCGCCTCGGTGGACGCCTTGCGGGCCGTGAGCGACGTCGTCAGCTCCGCAATCTCTCTCGAGAAGGTTTCGATCTGCTTTGTCATCTCCTCCCCCTCCACGAGGAGGCGTTTGTTGTCCAGCTTCAGCTGCTCCAGCGTGGAGGTCGTGTCGGACGTCACGTTCGTGCCGTCTTGGATCATGCCCTGCAGGGACTGAATCTCCTGCCGCAGTGTCTGCACCATCTCACGCGCGCGGTGGTCTTTCTCGTTCGCCACGTCGACGGTGCGCCACGCCTTTTCGATCTCTTTTTTAAGGGCCTCGATGGTGCTGTGGTCGCCTTGGGACAACTTCACCGCAGCCTGCATCTTCGCCGCATTGGAGAGGAGCTCTTGGGTGAGCTGCTGGCACTGCGTCACGATCTGCTTCTCCGAGGCGTGGCTCTTCTTCAGCGCGCGGTAGAGCTTCTCATACTCGAGGCGGAAGTGGCCGAGCGACTCCTCGCCCTCGAGGGCCGACATCGCCTCATTGAAGTCCTTCTCCAGTGAGGTGAAGAGGTTGTCGGAGACGGTGGCCGTCTGCTTCGCTGGCTCGGCCATGGTTGCAGCAACGATGGAGTGAGATGGAGGAGTTTGTCTAGTACACGCAAGTGTGTCCGTCTGCTCTGTGTGTGGAGTTGTATCGAGATGCAGCCAAATTGGGAGATTGTTTAACAAATAGAGGAAGAGAGGAAGAGAAAGGTGGGAGAATAGCACCGGGTTTTTATTTATGAGTGGAAACAGCGAAGCAGTGCTGAAAGAGGCGGCGCATTCGTGAATATCAATGTGCTCGAAAAAAAAAAAACAGGGAGCTGCGTGGCAACGCTTCATGTATCGCTACCTTCGAGTCTTCTCTAATTGCTGAGCGCACTGAGAGGCAGTAGCAAGAAACGAGTGTGCAATGAACAGACAAGCAAATCTGAAGCGTTTATTTGTTTTGAAATCGTTTCTAAGCCGCACACAAAATTCAATACGGCAGCAGACAAGCGTCTCGTGCGACTGTTGGAGCGTTCGGCTGACCATCACTTCGCAGAATCGGGCCGCGGAGGCGTCACGTCGTCCAAAGCAACGTTAACACTCCCACTGGTGCTCGTCACGTTAACAGGATACATTACACGCCGCAGCGTCGCCACCTCCTGCTTCAGCGCCTCCGCCCACTGCAGCAGCTCTCCTCGGCTGACCATCCGCTTCTCTAAATCGCCCAGCCAGTCCTTCACCTCGTGAAACGCCCCTTCCAGCGAGTCCTGCGTTTCCAGCTGCGTGATGCTGCGACTCTGACGCTCCAGCACCTCGGCCACCTGCTGCTCCGTGGCGACGACGGAGCGAATTTGCCGCTCCACCTCCTTCTCCCTTCGCTGCATCTGCCGCTTGATGACCTTCGTCTCCTCGCTCAGCTGCGCTAGAGAGCTGCTGAGTGTGGTGCAGCAGTCCCGTACCTTGGACACCTGCTCGGTGGTGCTCGTCGACGTCGCCGTCCTCTCGGCTTCGCGCTGTCGTACAACGACTGTGACTTCCTCGCGCAGCTGCTGCTCCGTGCTCTGTCGTGCCTCCTCTGCGGCGGCGACGAGTTGATGCAGACGCCGCACCTCACCCTGCACCTGAGCCACCGACCTCTCCACGGCATCTAAGCGCCGTTGCGTCTCGCGGTCGCTCTTGTCGACTCGCTGGCGGAAATCAAGGAGAACGTCGTACACCTGATCGCGATGCTGGCACAGGAGCTCATCCAGCTTTGCCGCTGCCTTTTGTTGTGGCGTAGGCGAATGGCCATCGCCTTGATGAAGCGAGAGGGACGACTGCAGTGCGGTCACCTTTTCTGCGGCAGAGAGAGACGGCAGGTTGAACTTCTCCAGTACCTGCTCGAGGTGTCGGTATACCGTCACGAGGTCATCGCAGTGATGGTGGCGGTCCGTCGAGAGAGCAGCAATCTGCCGCTCATGGCGAGCCGTGGCTTGCCGAAGCGTGTCGAGTTGGTGCTCGATACTGAAGCCCTCGTGATCGTAGTCGGTGCTTCGCAGGGGGTCGACGCGGTAGTATTGGTTTTGCTTTGAGGTGGAGTACAGGGGTCCGTCTCTCTCACACCTGTCCTCTGTGGGAGTACCGGCAGTGTTGCGGCTGTTGTTTAGAGCTGACATGCCCTTCGTCAACGGTCTAGGCGATGTGTATCAGTACCTATTTTTTTTTAAGAAAGAAAGAGAGGGATCTGTTTTGTTCAGAGCTATCTATGGAATGTAATGCGGGTGCGCGCGAAATCTAAATCTACTGACAGCGCTGAGACGCTACGATTTTCTGCGGTTTAAGCGTCCAACGAGGATTGCACGCGATTGGGCCGCTGTGCAGCTGGCTTCTTGCTTCTAACGCAAGCTGCACAATGTGACGCAGAATTTTTCCGTCGTCGATGGTGAAAGACAGAGAAAGAGAAGACAAGAAAAGAAAGCAAGAAATGCAATGCGAGAAACAGCACTCATGGCTTAAAAAACACATCAACGTTGCTTGCTGAGACTTGAAGAAGCACAACACACGTGTCTTCTCCACTGGCATGCGTACAGCATTGACAAGGAGTTCAGCGGCGTCCACGCGCGCGTTCCTACATAGACCAGCTCTTGGCACTCCTGTACAAGAAGAAGAAGAAAAAAAACAGCTGTGGCACCGCCGCTTCCACAATCTTGTTCGCTTTCTACAAATAGACACAAAAGCTGCTCATCGTGACCACAGGAGGAATACAATCAGCGGACGTTCTGGGAGGTCATCGGCCTTTAAAGGCGCTCGACATCTGGTTGCGGCGTTCCCCGGTTTCCTAACCTTTTTTCCTTGTTGGGTTGCGCCGCGGAATAGCGACAAGATAGATACGCGAGACAGAGAGTGAAAAAGAGAGAGAAAGAGAGAGACATACTAGCAAACAAACATAACAACAAAGAAAAAGAACAACCACCATGGATAGCTCACACAAAAATAAGTCAGGTGAACCCCCTTTCAGAAACGAAAGTGGGAAGGGGGACAAAAGCTGAGTGGATCTTCCTGGTGCTAGGAACGCTACAAGTATCATACACAAAAGAACAACAGAAAAAGACAGTGTTCGTGCACGCTTCGCCGCGCTGGCCTCAGTCTAAAAGCTGACAAATGCGCGAGCCAATAATAACTCAATAAAAACAGTATCGGGCATAAGACGCAGGAGGCTTCGACTGCTAAGTATTCTTGCACTGCCAGGCGTCACACACGATACGGCAACTACCCTCAAAAACAAAACAAAACAGAAAAAAAAAAGTAGGAACTTTGAAGAGCTCACCAGCGGAAGTCGTTGAAGATGTTCGTCACGTCCATGTACGTGCCGTGCCACCTGCTATCCGACGAGTCGGTGTTGTGCTCCGCAAAGATCTTCACAGCCGGCGCGGGCGGGGAGAGGGCAAAGTTCTTGTCATCCGGCCGGTTCGCCGGCATCCAGCCCTGCGAGATGCGGTTAATCATGTGGTGGAAGGGCTCGCGGCCCTCGGCAAAGTCACGCACCTGCGCCTTCACGCCAGGCGTCACGTGGTCCTCGTACTGGATCATGAGCGTCTCCAGCTTGCCCATCGCGTTGGCGCGGTGCACGACCTGGTCGCCGTAGCGGGACATGTTGCGGTACGACTCCGCCACGCTCTCCTTGTGCAGCAGCGAGGGGTAGTAGGGGCGTTTAAACTCGAACTTGCTGACGTCGCCGACCTTGCGGGCCGGCGCGCCACCCCAGATCTCGCCATCACCGATCTTTGTGTCCGCGGTCACGACGCTGCCGGGAAGGATGTGAACCATAATCCCGGTGGTGACGCCCTTCATGATCTTCGTGTTGTGGCCGATCCGGTTGAAGGAGCCGATCGAGCAGCTGTCCAGGTAGCAGTTCGACTCGACAATCGTGTTGGGCATGATGCGGGTGACACCGTCCATGCCATCCCACTGCTGGTAGGGGTTGAGCAGCTCGTGGCGCTGGTAGGCCAGCAGGTCTGTCGGGGCGTCGCTCATGATGCACGTGTTTTCTAAAATCTGCACACCCTCCGCGATGTAGACGCAGTTCGTGTCGGCGCGGATGGTCACACCCTCCATGATGCAGGAACCGACGCCAACAATCACCTGTCCAACCAGTGACGCCGTCTGGCCCACGTACTCGGCCGACGCGTTCACCGACTCGTGGTAGTTGTTCGGCACCTTCTGGTAAAAGTAGAGCTGCGCGCAGACGCGGTTCATCGAGAAGGGCTCCAGGTAGTTCTCGTAGAGCACCTGAAGGAGACGGGAGCCCTTCGGGATGCGGCCAAAGTCGCCGTAGGTCAGCTGGTGGAAGGCACCGTCCAAGTTGCTCATGATGCCGAACTGCATGAGCGCGATGGGGTGCCGCGGATCCTCGGGGTCGAGGAAGGTGCCGTTGCGGTCGTTCAGGTTCGTCATGGAGCTGCCACCTTGCAGCGTCAGCGTTTCAACCGGGAGGGCCTTGAGGAAATGGGCCCAGCCGGGGCCGGCGTACTGACCCTGCTGGTAGCCCCACAGCACATCGGGGTGGACAGGACCGATGGCTTCGTTCTGCCAGAGGCGGGCGACGGTGCGGCGCAGCATGGTGGATCTTACGCGCGAGCAGAGACAGTCGAACTATAAAAACAACAAAAAAAAAATGATTGGTAGTTTGGATCCCTAAGCTGGACCGTCCTAAAGGGGAGAATAATAAAAGAGAGATATGGTGTGGAGCTACTAGGCAGGCACACGGAAAGACAAGAACGTCAGGTGCTAATCAAGGCAGCGATATGAGTTTGTGTGGGATTTTGGGGTGTACGCCTATGAAAAAAAAAGGTTATGAAGAATACAACTACTAGACCTACTATAGATGCTGAGAAAGGATGAATAGCGCCACTTCGCAAAATTCCTTCCTTTCTTTGTGTGGGCTTTTTCTTGTGTAATTCCGCAGAGCAGTGAAACAGAGGAAACAAGCAAAAGTCAAAAAAACAAGAAGCACTAAAGCATAAAACGTCGAGTCTCTCGTGGGCGTGACTTGGTGCCTCTGCTCTCGCTCAGTTCACCACTACAGGAAAAAAAGAAAGAAAAAAGTGTCAGGCGAGACGAGAAAGTTCCGATGTGACGTGATCGAAAAGGGGCAGAAAAAAAGAGCACCAAACTACTAAACGGCTCAGTTACACCCTGTGCGGATGGCCAGACAAAACGAAGACGGCAGTAAAGACGAGTGGGAGGGAGGAAGAGAGAGACAGTGAGAGATGCAGCGGAGAGGCGGTCTTGCGCTTCACGGCTTTAGCATCTCCGGAAACGGAAAAAACTACTTCTCATTTTTATCACAGATTCGACCAGCTGGTGTAGAATAGAAGGGCCTCGACAACACCTGTTGATATGTACCAGCATCTTATCAGCATATAGTATACGTAGCACCAAATTCTCACAATGGCTTTGCAACAGCCTCGACGGTCCACGCACATGCAGTATTCATTGATGAAAAATGCAAGCAGAGTGGTGTCACGATGAGAGAGTGAGAGCAACAACAAAACTTTTTTTAAAGAGTTTCGTTTCTCTGTGTCTTGTCTCATTTAAAATTGTGAAATGGAGTAAAAACTCCAACGAACCTGCCGCAACAGTCAAAGAAGTGCGTGCATCAGACAGCAAAGCACCAACGAACAACAGTGTGAGAAGCGACCCCCTTCGCCGTGAGAAAAAAAAAGGCGTTTTCTTTGTTCTACCTTGCACAGCAACCATCACATATTGATCTGCTCCTCCTGCTGCCGCTTCAGCTCCTCCTCCATGCGCGTCGTCTCCTCCACAAAGGCGCGGCGCCGCTCATCGAGCGTGATTTTCTTCGTCACCATGCTGGACCAGAGAAAGCCGTTGTACCGACGGCAGAGGTCGCCCACGTCGCCCCACGGCGATGCCACGGAGTTCGTCAGGTGAGAAAAAATACGTCCGCTAAACCACCGGTGCTCCGCGGTGGTGATGTGCAGGTGGTGCCCCCGCGCGTGCGTCCGCTCCAGCTGCAGCGTGAAGGAGGCGGGGAAGGTAAAGAGAGGAATTGTGTACTTCGTCAGCGGCACCGTCAGCGCGATGTCGGTGCGCGTCTTGCCGTGCAGGAAGACGACGTCATTTTGGTACTCCCGGCGGATCTCTTGCAGGTAGGGCTCCACACGGATCGGCAGCTTCTCCAGCAGGTAGACGCCGTCTCGCACCTCGCTGACGCCCTGCAGCACCGCCATGGAGTCCTGCAACGTCAGCTTCGGTGACAACTCCAGCGTGGCAAAGAGGGGCGTGTTGAGGGCGAGGGTGTGCATCCACACATCCAAGCACTTCCGCTCCTCGCCTGTCAGCACCGGCGAGAAGAAGCCTGGCGTCCAGAAGGCAATGTAGCTGTTGCGCTTCCGCAGAGTGGGTTTGCTGTAGTCCCAGTGATCCTCGAAGGGCCTGTCGTGTGCGCAGGCGGAGCAGAGGAAGAGAGAGGAGGACATGGCGAAATGCACGCCGATGATTATGCGGCACGCGCTGGAGACGGACTTGAAGAAGAAGAGCACCATCTCGATAAGCCTAAATCAAATTTGTTTGTATGTGTGTGTGCTATAGTTGTGTAACTAAGCAGGTGAAGTGCGCAAGAGTGCACAGAGCAGAACGTCAGCAAAAAAAAAAAAACGCACCCAAAGCAGAAATAGCCGCGGATGCCCTCAAGTACCTGACGAAGCACAACCCACGCTATGAAGGGCCGCTTTGGCCAAGTGAAACGCGTCAAGGACTTCTTCGCGAAGTGAGAAATGCACCAGCAACAAAGCAGCCACGGAAAGAAAAAAAAAAAGACTGTGATCAGCAAAATGGGGAGTAGAGAAGCGAGAAGCAATGAAGACGTAGCGCACGTGGCACAGCTGCACAGCCAACGAGCAACAGCAACAGTAACATCAACCCCCATCAGCGATGTGATTCCAATAGCCGACGCGAGGGCATAGAAAAACGGAGATGGCGGCTGTGCTCTTGACAGCAGGCGGTACCACTCTCACACAGCATCTGTTGTACTTCTCCCACCATCTCGTACGGTGTCAAGCTCCCGAAACACGAAAGTAGCAGAACATGAGAGTGTTTTGCCTCCGTGCTTCAAGAAGGCACCGCAATCAGCAGTCAATACGCTGGTGCAACCTTCTTTTCACTATCACCCACATTTGGCACGCCATGAACGCCATCTTCTAGTTCTGCTCTTTTGAGTGCATAGGTTAATTTAAAGTGTGCTTTACACGCGGGCAGCAAGGGGGAGGCGGAGATGAGAGGGGCACAGCTCAGATCCGCTGGTTGCCCGACTTCAACCTACAAAAAGAGGGATCCATAAAGAGAGCAACGGCAGTAACAACGAAGAAACGAAAACAAAAAGGTAACAAAAAAAAAAAGCAGTAGTGCCATTCTCCTCCGCCTCCCCAGTGCGATTACGTAGCTTAAGAGACAAAAGAAAATAATAATGAGTAATAGTCGTGAAACGGATCGAGTTAAAAGAAACAAGCGACAATAGAGTAAAACTGAAGGGCTTTGGAAAGGGGATGCGGTGTGTGCGGCCACACACACTTCTTCTCTCCTCCTCACTTGCGGTGTGCAGCGCGGACCTTCTTTTTTTCGTTGACGTTGTACTTGTGGTAGGACGAGTACGCGCGCGGGTCGGCGAGATTCTTCTTCTTGTGCTTCGGCATCTCCCCGAAGGCGGCGAGGGCGTCGTCGTCGTTCTGCATCACCTGCTGCGCCTTCACCTTGCTGCTCGTCGTGCCGCGGACAACGTGCGCCAGCTGATCCTCCCGTAGCACCAGGTTTCGGTTCGTACCCCGCTTGCCGCCACGGGGCTTCGGCAGGTTGTAAATCGTACCACGCGTGCTAATCTTGCGGCGAAAGTTGATGTACAGCTTCTTCTCGCCGTTGCTGTTCACCACGTAGTTCACGCGGCGCAGCGTGTCACCGGAGCCGCACTCGGGGCAGAACTGACGGGTCGTGTCTACCACCAGCGCAAAGCAGGCCGTGCACCGCATCAGCCACAGCCGAAGCTCGTTGATGTGCATGCCATTGGTGCCCACAATCGGCACGCCGAGGTGCATCAGGGTGTTCTGCATCGCGTAGTCGGACGTCACACAGGCCATGCCGGCGTCGAAGCTGCGGCCAACGCCGTGGCTGCCGCTCTGCACCTCGTGGATGTTCGCGGGGGTAATCCACTCCCCCTCGCCGTCGTCTTCGGCCTCCGCGCCGCCCTCCTTCGCCTTCTGCTGCTCGTCCTCCCAGCTGCCCCAGCCGGGCATGCGTCCTCCTTCCGCCGTAGCAGCTGGCGCCTGAGGCCGCGCCTCCTCGTCCTCTTCTCCTTCCTCGTCACTCTCGTCTTCCTCGCTCATCTCCTCCGTCACCACCTCAATCTTGTGCTCGTTCTTCGGGTTCACCTGCGGCGGCCGCGGCTCGATCGGTGTGCCGAGGAAGCCACCCACCTTGCAGCAGTCCAGCGCCAGCGCACAGAGGCGGATATCCGTGCGCGACATGGCGCCGAAGTCACCCGTGCGCTCCGCACAGGCCACGACCGCGGCCACCGCCTCCGGCGTCGGGTCGAGCACTGTGATCGCGTGCGGCAGGCGCTCCAGCAGCTCCCGCGCCGCCCTGTCCTTGATCTCGGTGATCACCTGCGGGATGGTCACGAAGGCGTCGGCGGCGGAGACGAAGTTGTCCATGCCCTTGATGATGGCGTTGGCATCGAGAATCAGTAGGCCCTTGTCGAAGGCCGGCAGCTTCACCTCAGCCGTGTCGTGGGTGAGGTTTTGCAGCACCCGCTCTGCCTCAGGCTGCGAGGCATCGACGGCGTACACCACCGTCTTGGGCTTCGCCTGGAAGAGGGCCGCCTCCTCCGGCTTAATCGACTTCACCAACGATGCCCACGACATTCTACGTTCTGTGAAAGGGTAGTAGTTGGAGTGGTGGTTTCTGTGTGTGTATGTGGTAGAGTGTACTTCTTTTTTCCTCCCACAAACGTGGAAGAAAGAGAGGAGAATGCGAAGGGCAGGAGGGAAAAGAGAGAAAGAGAGGGCCGAGGGAAGAAGCAAGTGCAACGCATTAATATTTAAAAAGGCAAGCTTAGCAGACAGTCAACAGAGCTGCGGAGGAGCTTTGGCTTAATTAAAAGCTGCATAAATCACTACATGTTGGAGGACTCATGAGATCGTGTGTGTGTATGTATGACAACGTAGCGTGCTGGCACCTCTTGTTTCTCCTCTCGCGCTTTCCAATTTTCTCTTGGTGCCACGACAGGCGTCGCGTCCAACACTTCGGCACCCCATTGTCAAGTAGCGGTAGCCTCAAATTGTCATTCCAACGCCTTTGCAATCCCTGTGCTTTAAGCCGTCTACGTACACACATTAGTGAACTCTTACTGAGTATGTGAACAACACCGGACGAAACCGAAAACAAGAGTTTAGAAGCGCCTGCTTCCCAAAAGAGGAGTAAAACAAAACTAGGAGGACTCTCATCAAAACCATCTGTCCTAACTCTCTCCGTCTCCTCCCATCCCCTCCTCGCTACTGATCGAACTCACGAAGGCTCAACACCATGCGGTTCGTCTTCAAACGACGCTCAAAGGTAAAGAGGAGCGCCAGCTCCGCCGCATTAAACGGACGTATCTGCTGCTGCACCAAAGCCGAGTTCAACACAAAGGGCCCGCTGCGCAGGAGAGAGATGAAGGCGCCGTTGCGACGCAGCTTGCGCACCATGCGGTAAGGCAGCAGCGGCGTCGTCACGAGCAGACGCTCCTCCGTGAGAAGCGGCGTGGCGGAGAAGAGGTGTGTCGCGACAACATCGCGTGACGGTGGAGGCGGGGGGCAGACAACGCAGGAGCAGGTAATCCCTACATCGGCAGGCAACAGCGGCTGCACGTTGTTCTGCAGCACAGACTCGAGCTCGCGAGCGGCGCGCTGCAGCACCTCCGGCGGCGTGCCGCGGGGAAAGCGCACGTCATAGACACCGAAGTTGCCAAGGGACTCGTTGTTCCAGTAGCGTACCATCGACACATCGTTCGAGGCGATCCCGATGCCTTTCATGCCGTTCAGGAAGCCGATAGGACGCAAAATGTTGAGTCCCAGCTGCGCGCTCGGGTCGCTGCCCATCGTTGGGGCCAAACGGTGCACGAAGCTGCGCGGCTCCGCTGCCTCCGATGAGATGGAGATGCCGGGATGGAGGTAGAGGAAGTTGTAGGTGCGGTGCAGGGCCCGCTTCAGCGCCGGCACCCACGGCCCCTCGTGCTGCAGATCCCCTCTCTCCGTTTCCCTCTTCGTGTTCTCTTCCAGCGCACTAGCCTTCTGCATGGCAGGAAGGGAGCTGCGCACCTGGATGTCCAACTGCTGGAACGTCTCCCAGCTCAGCTGACTCTCAAGGTCGCCCGGGCTGGACACAACCACGTCATCCACCTTTAAGCCACCTCTCTTCACCAGCGCCAGTGTCTCCGCGAAGGGGATGCCGCAGCGGTGGAACAGCCAGTGGTAGAGGGAAGGGGCGTGGGCGACGGTGTTCAGTTGCGCGTTGATGAAGCCACGCCGGTTGCGCTGCAGCACGCCTTCCGTGAGTTCTGTTCGGTGCAGCACGCCAACGCGGAAGACGCGGCCCTTGGTCTGCTTCGCCACGTATTGCTTCTTTGTCGGTGGGTACTTGCGCACGCTGGCGAGGCGGGTCAGACCCGTGTTGAGCTTCTCCAGTTGGAAACTCATCGCTGTGGCGCAATCTTAAAATAGAAAAAGAAAAGATGCGAAAGAGTACGTCTGCGTGCCGCAGCGGCTTGGTGACTGCTCTTTCTTGAGTTTTGATTAAAAGGGGGCAGAAGCCACCACAGTAATAAAAAAAAAGAGCATAACGAAGTCACACAAGTGAGCAACGGAAACGAAATGAACAAGACGGAGAGAGAGGAGGAGAGAGTTGGATTTGCGTGCAGTGTAAAGGATGCGGCCGCAGCCCCACTCGAGCGCATTGAGCGGAAATTATAAAAATAACTCGCCTTTTTTTTTTCTCTATCGCAACATGCCGCTTCTCTAAGTAATTTGCATTCGTTGTTTTCTCCGTGCAAATGTTAAAAAAAAAAAAGGTTGCTGTGCTGCTTTCCGAGGTGTAACCGGCGCGGCGGGCGGGCCTGTCCAAAATCGGCGTTGGCACCCACTTGATAGTAAAGCAAATAGCCTCCACATTAGAATTGCCCGCCTCGTTACTTCGATAAAAAGAAGATGAAAGATGCGGATCGCGTTTTGAAAACGACGCAGCCGGCATCCAAAACATCAACACCCTCTCTACGCCTCCTCTCTGTCCTTTACGTTCTTTGAGAGTCTTCAGTGTCGGTGCGATTACGCATTTAGGAAAGCTTAAACGAGTTAAAAATTTTAAAAAAGGAGGAGAACCAACACGACAAGCCCACACAAACAAAAAAATCAGGCTGCCCCCTTGCTGCGTCGCCTGCCGTTCTTTCATGCCCTCTCCAGCGCCATGTCCTCCTCCTCTTCCCCGCTCTCTCCGTCTCGCCCCTCCGTCGACGCCGCGTGCACACCGCCCCGGCCGTAGTTGACCGCCTCGTCCTCCAGCTGCTTCGCGATGGCGGCCTGCTTCACCTTGTTGCGCTCCTCATTGACAAAGCGCAGCGCACGGCGGGGCAGCACCACCGTGTCGGCGAGATGCTGCTGCGTCTGCACCAGGCGATCCGCAACGAGACGCCTCGCCTCCGCGGAAATGCCGGGTGCCCCAGCAGCCACTGCGATGGCGGAGAGGACGTCGACGCTCGATGGCGCGAAGCACTTGGACGCTCCGGCGTTCCACAGCTGCTCGGCCACTTCTGTCAGAGCGGCGGAGTCGCCCGCGGTGAGGGACTTGAGCGTGATGACGGTCTCCAGCTGCGTTGCCTGCTGCGCCAGGTCGCTCTCCACCGCCTCCTCCAGCACAGCAATGAAGCGCTCGTCGGCGGCTGCCAGCAGGCCCTGCACCTTGCACCACTCCAGCACTTTGGCAAACTTGGACAGCGGCTGCTGCGGCACGTTCGGGGCACGGTGCTGCAGGACGCCTTCGAGGGCGTGAAGAGCGGTGGAGAGGGCAGATTGAAAAGTTTCAATCTCCTCTGCGGTGAGGGGGTCGCGGCGCCGCGGTGGCGTTGGTGCGGGCACGACGGCGCCGCCCTCCTCTCCCTCCTGTTGTGCCTCACCCTCTTCTTCTCCCTTCTCCTTCTCTTCCCCCTCCTCATCCTTCTCTTCAGCGGCGCCGCCCTCCGCTGCCTTCGGTGGTGGCGCAAAGGCCGGCTCCACCACACGCCGCGCCTTCGAGAGCAGCTTGCTGATCACCTGGCACTGCGCCGCGTAGTCGAACTTCTCGCTGCCCTCCTCGTCGAGCAACGCCGCGAGCTTCTTGGCGCACACCTGCACATCCTCGACGGTGGTGGAGAGTTCGATCAGGCGCTGGAGACGGCCGACCGGGTCAAGGGCTGCGAGCTTCTTGAGCAGCTCGCGTGGCGACAGCAGTGAGGTGGCGTCGGCGGGCAGCGGTGGCGGCGCATCGGCACTGGAGCGTGGTGCGGTGGCACCGTCGCCGTTGGCCTGTGCCTCTGCGTTCTCATCCGCCTCCGTCGGTGGCGCCTTAACCGGCAACGTTTTGACGCCCTCTCCCCATGCCGCCTTGCGCACCCCCGCCTGCTCACACCGGATCAGAAACTCGTGCGCCGACGGAAACATCGTCTGCTTGCCCAGTGCGTAGAGGGCGAAGAGCCGCTCGAGAACGGTGAAAACGGCATCCTTGTGTTGGCCCATCAGCTCCTCGTACACCGACTCCGGTCGCTGACTGATTGCCTGCAGGAAGCTGTTGACCGACTTCGGGTCCCTGAACTTCTCGCTGCCGTGGTAGTCGCGGATGTACTCGGCGATCATCGCGGCATCTCCAAGAAGCGAGTGCATGAGCGCGAAGTTCGAGTTGGGCTTCTGATCTTTCTTTTCGCGCTTCGGAGGACGCTCACCATCGGCGGCGCCGTGGGGACGCGAGCCGTGCTTACCGGACAGGGAGCGGTGACGCGCGGGGCGGTGCGAAGGGAAGCCGCCGCGGTGGCCACGACCACGTCCACGGCCGCCGTCGCCACGTCCACGGCCTCTGTCGCCGCGTGCCGCACCACGACCACCACCACGGCCACCACGTCCATCGGGAGAGGCGCCGCGGCCACCGCGCTGAAACGCACCACGACCGCGGCCGCCGCCGCCACGCGCAGGAGCAGCGGTGGCAGTCGCCGTGGAAGTCGACGCCGTCTGTGTGGCTGTTGAAGGTGCAGCGTCCATTGGTATGACTAGGTTTTCCTTGTTTCTCTTGTAGGCTCGTTACTGCTGTGCGCTGTGCCGAAGAGCAGAGCTAACACACACAAAGAAACAAAAAAATAAAGCACAACGAGACAGCAAATTCTTCTTTCCCGGCTTACAGTGCGATTGAGAAAAGTGCGCGACGGTAGCAAAAAGCACAGAGAAAGCAGAAGGCAGTCAAGTGATAAGAGAAAGAAAAAGAGAGAGAGAGAAAGAGCTAGGACTATGGAACACCTCCGACATCGACTTCATGACGCTGCGTAGGGCATGAGATCGCTTGCTTTCACACAAATGAGGCAGGATCTGGTCCTGCCTCGCCTACAAGGTTTTTTTTTCCCCTTTTCTCACAACCTTTGAACCGAAGCCTGCGAGGGGCAAACGCAGCAAAAATTCAAGCGCCACACCTGAGAAGGAAAGATGCGCTTTTTTTGGTTTCTCCCGAATGAAGTCTACCACTTTCCCAAAATGGCTTAGAGAACCTTGATAGCAAAGAAGCCACGGCGTCGGCCAAAACGTGGCGGACGTCACGCAGTTCTGAGGTGCCTCTGTTCGAGTCTTTAGTAGCAAAGACGTGGGGAGTTCTGTCATCATCGCCCTTGAGAGAAAAAAAAAGCAATCTTAGGTCCGTCATCACAGCGGAAGAGGAAGATACTGGAAATCGTAGCGTGGCAGGCATGTGCGTCAAATGAGCGTAAAAAAAAAAAAAAACAGAAGAGTCAATTAGGATACAGGATTGAGAGTCAACGCAAAACGCGTCCCCTCCAACGTTTGGAGTTTTTATCACCTTTAAGAGAAAAAAGAAAGATGCTGCTTGGACGCAACAGCTTCAAGAAAGATAATGAAAGACAAATCCACCAACATAACAGTGTTCGTTAAGCTTCTCCAACGCCAGTATTTTTTTTTTATCATTTTCTATTGTACACCAACAACGAATGAGAGACGGTGTGTTTGTTTGTGTTTTCCTCGTTTTTTTTTTTCCGAGTCTGCGAGGCCTACTGCTGGAGTGGCTCGCTGGCAGACGAGTTCGACTGCACCGCCGCACCCTCCTCCGCCTCCTCCCCTTGCCCCGCAACAGAGTTGGCGTTGTGGTTCGCCTCCTCGTTCTTGTCCGTTGCCGGAAGGGCAGCGGATGCAGCAGCTGCAGCAGCCACAGCCTTCGTCGGCGCCGCCGTCGTCACCACCGCAGTCTCGCCACTCGCCTCCGCCTTGGCGATGAGCGGCGTCCCTGCTTTGCGCACCCGGAAGCCGTAAATCTTCGGCACGTACTGCTGACTCGGCGGCGGCACCACCACGCCACGCTCACGCAGCTGCATCAGCAGGAGGTGGGGAAATGTTGTGCCCCAGAAGGCGCCGTCGAGGCTGCGGTGCCGCACCGAGCGGGGGTGGTAGATGTCACCACAGCGCGGGCAAAATAGCTTCACGGAGCTCTCCCGCACGACGTCGCTCTGCCCCACCGGCAGGAGCGCGTGGCCCTCGCAGAAGACGCGGGGGCAGCTACCAAACTCACTCTGCACGAACTTACTCTCCATCAAGTTCAGTCCCCTGCCGGTGGTGATGAAGCGGGCGTGGATGAGACCGTAGAGGATCTCGGCGGAGCTCTCCACCAACCGCTTCTGCTGCTCCGTCAGCCCGTCGCTCTCCATAGATTCCACGTCGAGGATGAGCTCCAGGGCGTAGTGGTAGAAGGGCACCATCGGGGCGAGCCCAGTGAGGTTGAAGTCGTCCGTGATGAACTCGCGGTCGACCATGCAGAAGAACTCGTTGCCCTTTAGGTCACAGAACCACGTGATCCAGCTCACCAGCTCCTCGTCCTCGTACTCGTACTCCATGTTGTCGGGAGAGTACCGCTCCTCCATGAGTTGCTAGAGAGAGAGAGGGAGAATGAGTAAGGAAAAGAAGGAGATACGCAACACACAAAAAATGAGAGTAGAAAAAAAAAGACGATTCGGTGCGGAGAATAGCAGCAGCCGTTAGACCACTCGTCGAAGGCTCTTTTCCGGACTCTAGAACAGCTACAGAGACGACTTACCTTGCGCAACTGTCACTTTAATTTGCACTTGACCTTCTACGTGTGTGAGGTGGTGCATGTAAAATTTCTAGAGGTTCTTGTGCTACTCCTACTCTAAACGACAATAGAAAAGGAGGAAAAAGCTCCTATTCTCTTTCCATAACGACACCAGCAACAACAATGAAAACAGCTACGCTTCCCAGCAGAAAGGCAGATCGCAAAGAGAAGACGGTCACCTGAGCGCAACCGATAACGAGAAACACACGCGCAAAGCTTCGACCGTGTGAGAGACAGAGAGAAGGAAAGGGGGATAGAGGAAAAAGAGATGAGAGAGGCCTCAGAAGAAAAAGGGAGTGAAATTGAAGGAAAGAGCAGAAGAGTTACACGCACACGTCGAAGACCTGCGCGACCAGACAACGGGCCGTTGTCCTCCATCGCACAAAAGTGCTAAGCAGACATGAGATTCATCTGCACACGAAGCACATGCGACAACGATGCACAAAACACCGCCGCCCCTGCAATAACTTTCGCTGTGAGACAGACCTCAGAAAAAAAGAAACGCCCCGTCTTTATTCTTCTCTACCCTTTCTTTGTTGTGCGTAGAGCTGTGTACTCATGGCTGCTGTGCAGACGCCGATGGTTGGCCTCGCCGTAGCTCGGGTCGCTCTTTCAAGTCATACAAGACAAAAGCACAGTCAAAGTCCTTCATGGCGGAATACGAGCAAGGCCGTTGCCTCGACTTGCCACTCGTCCGACGACAACCAGATGACATAAAGGGCGGCGAGGACAAACAACCCGTCATGGCCGACCGCCACAGATGCTACACACACGCTGCTACTGATTTGTTGTTTCTTCTCTTCGAAAGGGCAGTGTGATGCGAGAAGTGGTCGGGGCAGCTCTCCATGTCTCCTCTCTGATTCTTTCATGTTTTGATACGTTGTGTTGCAATAGACTTCCTTTTTTTTTTTTTGCTTGCGTGTGCGTGTTTCATATAAGGGGCAAACCACGTCGTACATCAAAACACCATGCCGAATTACCAACAGCATCGACGCGTTTTTTTTTTCTCGCAAACAACAACACAAAAGAGGTCGCAGCGACCTTCCGCATACACCCACACACACACCTTCGAGCCTTTCGGCTCATCGGTGGCAACAACGGTTCCTTACGTGCCTGTACAGCACAGTCAGCGAAACCAGACAAACAAAAAGAAAGCGAAGAGAACATACAAAAAAGAGAGGGCACATTACAACGTCAACGCGTTTTCCAGAAAAAAAAAAGAATTAATTCTTGAGTCTTGTTTCTTGCTTCTACTGGCAACGCTAGCCCCAAGAGAAAGTGAGGAGTACAAGAAGCCTCGGCCGATGACGAAAGTTACCAACACGGCTAAGCCTCTGAATGCCCACACACAACTCCCACACACGAAAAAAGAAATGGAATGGAAACAACAACTACCCAAAGACGGACAACAAAAAAAAACACAGAACCCTGTAGAAAGAAAGAGCTTCAAGAAAAAAAAAAAGACAAGAGAAGGAAGAGTATCTATTTGGAGCAGCAAGAACGTGTAGAACGGCCGCGTGAGCGGGTATCACCACTCACATTCTCCGACACTCCGTGGGTTGTCCTCAACTTGCTAGTGCCATTCTCCACTCTCTTCACCGTCTACGCAGCCGGTTCGGCAGGCGCGGCGGGGGCGGAGGCCGGTGCGGCCGGCTGGGAGAGACGCAGTGCATGCTCCGCCCGCCACCCCGCTAAGCCGCGGCCGAACGCAACGCCCCCGATCCTCGCGAGGTTGGCGCTCATGAAAGCAAAGTACTTCGCCTCCAGCTCCTTCGCCTCCTCCACCGTCTCGGCCCCCGCCTCGGCCACTGCGCCGGTAGCGTAGCCCGTCAGCTGACCGCACAGCTGGCGCACCACGTAGTTGCCCGACGGACTCAGCGCGAGACTCAGAAGCGCGTCGTCGCCCTTTTCCATCAGCGCGCGCGCCACCTGCAGCACAAAGGTGTCCCCATCCTTCGTCCGCCGCGCCACCGCCAGCGCCTCCTGCACGCAGTGGGAGTGATACTTCTCGCGCGACGACTCAAAGATTGTGTTGACGATGCGCTCGTTCAGCGCGCGCAGGGCGGCCTCGACCGGCGTGCCCGGGATGGCGCGCGCCGCGAGGGTTGTGAGGAAGGAGCGGTAGACGTAGCCGTCCGTGTAGGTCGGGTCCGCCGTCGTCCAGCTCGCCGCCAGTGCCGACACGAGCGTCTCGCTGTTGCGCACAAAGGTGTCGTGGTCCTTCTTCTTGCGGCTCGCGGGGCTCTTCAGCCCAGACAGCACCGCATCTGCAAAGATGGGCATCATGTAGCGCACCAAGAAAGAGCCGGTCACGTTGCGGCAGACGTGGCGCAGGCGGCACTCGACCGTCGCCGGCTTCGCTGCCTCGGCCGCATCAGCAGCGAGCTGCGCCTCGGTGGTGAAGCGGGTGCGCTTGCGGTGGAAGACAGGGAGCTCACCGGTGCACCACGACTCGGCGATGGCGTAGTAGAGGTGCCAGTCGAGAGGAGCACTCGGTGCCTTGTAGTCTGCCAGGCTGGCAGGAGCCTGCGCTGTCTCTGGAGTGGCCTCCGCCGTCTTCGTCTCCTCCGCGGTCGCCTCGCCCTCCACCTTCGCCTTCTGCGCAGCATCGTCGCCGCCACCGCTGCCGGCCTCGCCGCTCTCCTCGGCGTCGCGGCCACGCTTCTGCCCCGGCCGCCGCCCCGACTCCTCCGCCGCCTGCTCCGCCGTGCTTGCCTTGGCCAGCTGCGGGTCCATCGCGTGGAGGAGGGCAAGCAGCGTGTTGCCGCAGGCCGCAGAGCTGCTCAAAAACACGCCATAGCGCGTCACGGCATCGCACAGCACCTTCAGCTCGGCCGCCTTGGGCTTCGCCACCTTTGTCTCCGCCGCCCCCGCGGGTGCGACGCCGAAGAGGTGGAAGAGGAAGTCGGAGAGGAGCGGGAACTGGAAGAGGGGCTGCAGCAGACGCAGCGAGGTCGTCCACTCAAGCCGGCCCAGCGACTCCGCCTCTTCCTTCGCCGGCGGCGGGGCCAGCTTCTCAAAGAAGACGTGGCGCTTGCTGCCGACGGCGAGGGCGGCACGCAGCACCTGAATGCCCTGCGGGGTCGACATCAGCGTGTGCCGCGGCTTCTTGAAAGCAGGGGCCGATGCACCACCGGCACCCGCAGCGGCAGCGGCAGCGGCGGGCTTCTCCGCCTCCTTCTCCCCGTCGCCGTTCTCCTGCCCGTCGTCGTGCTCGTCGTCGCCGCCGTCCTCGCCGTTCTCCTTCTCACCCTCCCCGTTCTCCTCGCCGTCGTCGATGCGCAGGAGGCGGGCGAAGAGGCGCGTCGACTCCTCCGAGTCGGCCGACATCGCCGTCAGGAGGGCCTCGTACGTCGCCACCTCCTTCGTGATCGACTCCAGCAGCTCGTCCGTCGACTTGGCGTGCACGTCGAGCGGCGGCTGGTCCTCTGCTGGTGTCGGCTGGGGCTTGTCAAACGCCGTCACCATCCCCATCAGCGAGCGGAAGACGCCGTAGACGGCGCCTTGGATCGAGCCGCCGTTCGCCACGTCCACCAGCCGGTTGCCGTGGTTCGCCGTCGCACAGGGCACCTGCATGAAGGCCTCTGCTGTCTTTTCGGAGAGGAGGGTGTCGTCGGAGTTGCGCGGCAGCGAGAGGCAGGCCGCGGCGTACTTGTGCTGGATCACGACGAGCAGGCGCACCACGCCGCCCGGAGCACGGGCACGGATGGCCGTCAGCACCTCAGCCGGCACCATCTCCTCCGTTGCGTTCTTGCGACCCGCCTCCTCCAGCTGCGCGTAGGTGTCGAGGTGCACGACGGCGAAGGTCTCGTTGAGGCGGCTGCCACCGTGTCCGCCACGCCCGCCACGCCCACCGCGACCACCACGGCCGCCGGCACCGCCGCGCTGAAAATCGCCGCCACCGCCACGACCGCCACGGAAGCCGCCGCGGAACTGCTGCTGCTGCTGCGGGTTGTACGGCTGCTGGCCACGGTAGCCACCGCCGCCCTGGTAGGCACCTCCCTGGTAGCCGCCACGGGCCGCCTGGTTGTACTGGTAGTTGGCGTTGTAGCCCTGCGCGTTGCTGTAGCCTCCCTGCTGCTGCTGCTGCTGTCCGTAGTACCCGCCCTGGCCGTAGCCGCCCTGACTGTAGCCGCTCTGGCCGTAGCCGTACCCGCCCTGCTGTGCGCCACCGCCGTACCCGCCCTGGTAGTATCCGCCCCGCTGTGCGTAGCCGCCCTGCTGCGTCTGCGGCTGCTGGTAGCCGCCACGGGGAGCGTAGCCCTGGCCGTAGGACTGTCCCTGGTAGCCGCCGTACTGCTGCTGCTGCTGCTGCTGTGGGTAGTAGCCACCCTGCCCGTAGCCTACCTGGCCGCCGGCCTGCTGATGCTGCGGCTGCGGCTGGCCCGACTGTGCGGGCTGACCACCGGCTCCTGCACCGCCTTGGTAGCCACCGTAGGGGTTCATGCTGTTCGGTGCTCCGCCCTGCATTCTTTCTTTTTTTTTCTTTTTGCTAAAGGTGTCTGCTCGATAAAGAACAGGCAAAAAAAAAGAAAATTGTGGGAAGTGGTGGAAAAGCGAAAGATCTTTATTGTCTAGTGTTTATTTCTTTTTTTTTTGGTTTATTGGTATTGTTCAAGAGTAGAGAGCCGAACAACGGGTGAATTCGTGGTCCAAATCTTCGTCCTTTATTCACTCTAAACTCACAAGTAGATCACTGTGGGAGCGTGTGCATATGTCAGTGTGAGGGATCAGCGCAGTGTGGTAAAGTGGCAATGCGCATTAATTAGAAAATGGGCCAAATAGAATCGATAATTGGAGGTTAAGGGAGAGAAGGCGTGCGCTACGCTCATACAAGACTCGCCTCATCCGTGAACTTTGTCTTGCGCATCCAGAAAGAGAAAGTTGCGAAGGCAGTAAGAATGCGGCAGCAAATACACGACACAAAGTATTAAAAAAGAGGAAAAATACTTGCAGCTTTATGCGCAGACCCTCCAGCGTGCAAATTACTCACGAACAAGGTGTGTGTTGAGAGCACGTGCCAAGACGCCCTCAATGTTTACCGGTATTGTTCTTATCATGCTCTCCGTGCAGCTCTTCCGTTTTTTTTTTTTTTTTGAGCATCATTGGATCAACACGATCAGGCGCGAGGAGTAGGTGAGGTACATGCGTCAGACGAGAAACCACACAAAGAAAACATGTGCAAAAAACACCTCTAGTCAGGAGAAGATAGCGCGGATCCCATTCCAACATCCAAAAAAAGAAAAAAATTAACGTATCAGCCACTACTTTACATCAGTGAAAGAAAGAGATGGAGAAGAAAAACAATACGGTGAAGCAACGCTACAATCAGCCTAGCACTCGTCTTCCGCTCCTAAATTCTCTCTCCTCGTTCTCTACCAGTTCCTCTTGCGGTAGGAGGAGCCGCCCATGCCGTCATTCAACTCCGCAGCGGTGTAGCGCGACTCCGCCATCACCGTGTCTCGCACCTGCGTCTGCAGCAGCCCCTCCGACGTGCATCCCTTCTCGAAGCGGCACGGCGCACTGGGGCCACCACGCGTCATCGACGGCGGGTCGTACGGCGCCACCACAGTGCCACCGCCCACCGCCGCCGTCATGCGAGACAGGAACTCCGGGCTCCACTTCATGCGGTACTGCCGGTCCTGAAACTCCAGGAAACCAACACCGATGTCAATTGTCAGCGTCGCGGCGGCGTTGCGCTGCAGGTACTTGCCAATCTCGCGAATCGAATCCTTCACGGCGGCCTCGACGACGAAGCGATCGGTGCCCGTCAGCTCAGCAATCGTGGTGTAGCTGACAAGATTCGGCACCGTGGCGTGGTAGTGCGCGTCACGCATCTCCAGCACGTTCGTGAGGTGAAACTTCGAGGTGAAGTCGGGCAGCAGCACGAGCTGCGGCTTGTGGTCCATGCGCACAGTGTTGTCAAACCGCTCCACCTTCTGGATCTTGATGCTGGCGTGCAGGAAGTCCAGCACGACGGCGGACTTCTTCTTCAGCAGCAACTCCTCCAGCTGCTCGCCGAGGACACGCCAAATAACGTTCAGCTGATGCGCAGACCCCCGTCGCTTTGTCTGTAGGGTGTAGAGGCCGTCGACTTCGGCAACGATCTCGGCAATCTCGCCGTAGCAGCCGCGGCAGGTGCGGGCGGAGCAGGAGGACGACTGCGTCATGGGCAACTATAAAGCGGCGAAATTGAAAAGGGTGGTGCAGATGAACTAGAAGGTGCAGAGGATAGCAATAGTGTCACCACGTCAAGAGGCAGCTCTGGATGTTAAGAATCGAGAAAAGGTGTGAGACGATGGGAGGAAACGAGAGAGAGAGAGAGAGAGAGAGAGAGAGAGAGAGAGAGATTTGAGCAGGCATAAGAAGGCTCTTGCAACCTGTCACTACGCTGTTGAACTTAGACCACAAAGTTACTATTTCACCTTTACTGGCAATGCTGTTGAAAAAACAACAGCAGTGCTATTTAGCTAACGTGGAGCAGACGCATCTACACGAGAGCACATGCCACCGCGTCATACGCGCACACAACATGAGGCAAAGATGAGACTTCTCACATCTCTCGCCAGTCGCTCGCAGCAAGGCCGGTGGCGACGACCACCCTCTTCAACCGTCCCCTCGCTGCCGCATTGAGAAAGAACGGAAAAAAAGGGAGAGCGCCAGGCACCACTTCTGCTTCTGCGAAGCACCGCCAAGTCCACTTTTTTCAATTTTTGTTTTTAGTTTTGAAGGTATAAATAAAACATGCAGGCAACGGCGATAGAGGGACAAGGACCCAGCGGTAGTTGGGCAGTACGTTGTTAAAGAGTCGATTCCCTCATCGAACGCCTGTCCTCCAACACGCAACTGGAGACCTTGCGAGAACCCCTCGCAACGACAGAAACCAGAAAATGTGATGTTTAGAAAGTAAAAATAATTTGGTGGTATTCACCGGTTGTCTTTAAGAATTGCACGAACCTGCGCACCTTTATCTTCTCTTTTCACCCACGCAGCTGCCTAGCGTCGGGGAAGACGGAGAGACAAGAAAGCAGCGCACTTACGCCTCCCACGCGTTGTCCTCGGCGCGCTCCACCCAGCCGAAGCCCTCGTCGGCCTCCGCGGCGGGGGCCGTGACGGCGGCCTTCTCCTCCGCGGCCTCGTTGGGGTCGCGGTAGAAGAACAGGTCCACCTTCTCCGACCACGGCACCGAGCGCACAATCGCGCCGCGCAGGCGCAGCACCTCGCGCGCAAGCAGCCAGTACATCATGCCGATCGACTTGGTGCTGCGGTTGTTGCACGGGATCGCAATGTCCACGAACTCCAGCGGCGCGTCCGTGTCGCACAGCGCAATCACAGGGATGTTCACCAGCGCAGCCTCGCGGATGGCCTGGTGGTCCGTGCGCGGGTCCGTCACGATCAGCACGCGCGGCTGCATGAACTTCTTCTGGATCTGGTTCGTGAACGTACCAGGGATGAAGCGGCCGCCGTGGAAGCTCGTGCCCACGTGCTGCGAGAACTTGTAGATGGCGCGCGTGCCGTACAGGCGCGACGAGCACACGCACAGGTCCTTCGGGTTCTCCACCGCCGCGATCACGCGCGCAGCAAGCACAAGCTTCTCCCACGTCATGTGGATGTCGATGATGTTGCTGCCCTCCGCCGTGCGGCCGAAGATGTACTTCTTCATCGCGCTGCTCTGGTTGCGGGTGCCGATGTGGCAGCGCATCGCCAGCAGCTTCAGCGCGTCGCTCTCCTTCATCCGGAGAACCTTCGAGCCAGACTCCACAGAGGTCATGGTGAGAAGCGGGGGTGGTGGGGGAGGTTGTGCGAAAAACGAAGACTGTTGTAGAGAATGGAGGGAGAATTAATTGTGCGGTTTTGTTCGCGGGAAAGCAGATAGAGAGAGAGGGGAAAAATAGAGGGAATGACGCTACAACGAGAACCAGCTCTAGGAATTAAAGAAGCATGCTAGCGACAACAATTATGGAGTTTACTGCTTTTTTCTTCTTCGCTTAGTTTTGCGAGCGAAGTGCTACACAATTTTCTAAATGAGCTTTTTCCAAAGTCATTGAGTGAGGTGAAGGAGATCCACTACTTTTGTGGAGCTTGACGTACTTAAAGCAGCTTAGTAGCAATCCATGGCAGTGAGCGCAGGAAAGAAGGAGACAAAAAAAAAGGTAGCAGGCTTTCCATGTGATACATCACACGAAGAGAGAGAAAGAGAGGGACAGAGCGAGTAGAATGATATCCACTGCTATTTCCGCCATCCTCGCTATTTAAAGCAGCGCACTGTGTCGAGCTCAACGGCCAGGCGCTCGATGATGGCATCCTTCGTGCGTGCCAACTCATCCAGCTCCATGTTGAACTGCGCCGACTGCCTCGCCATCCGCTGCTGCAGGGCGTCGATGGTGCGATCCTTGCGTGCGATAATGTCCACTAGCTCCTGCCGTGCTGCCTCCTTTGACGCTGCAGCAGCGACTTCCGTTTCAGGAGAAATGTGTGGCGTCTCCTGCGACGCACAACTATGCTGCAGGTGTTGAGGTGAGGTGATGCTCTGCTCTAGCAGCTGGACCTCCTCCTGCGCCTGACTCAGCTGGGCGGCCAGCTGCAGTACGAGCGCCTTCAGTGTCTCCACGTTCTCCGCAAGCGTCCGCTCATTCGTGCAGACGCGTTGGTACTCCTGCCAGCTCACCGCACCGGCCAACCCCTCCGCACTGCTGGAGCCGACCAGCGTGCCGCCAGCGCTCCGGGTGACTGGCAACACGGACACGCCGGTAGCCGAGCCATAGACAGTGGGCAGGCTTGGCTGTGTGTCGGTCGATAAGGTGATGGAGGCGAGGAAGGGGTTTGTTGGTGTGCCTTTTGAGGGGTCACGCGAGGAAATGGCACGGCCGTCCATTGTGGAGTAGAACAGAGAACGAAACAGGGAACCTTTTGAAATCCTTAAGAGTGAAAGAGAGGTAATGACGAGTCTAGCGTTGGCAATCTATTTGGGTGAGCAGAAGCCTTGCAACCGGCGACACGGCACAAACCGAACGCGTCGATGCGAACCGCAAAGCTTAGAAAAAAAGGAAAGGAGAAAGAAGAGTTTTAAAAATTGCTCAAATTATATTTTGAATGCTTCGACAAGAGCCTTTAATGGGGATTCAGCACATTCTCCGAGAGTGTCCGGATCGCTTGTCCACATAAGAGGGAAAGCAGCTAATACACAGAGAGGCACAACGCGCACGGCAACAATCACCCACCACAGCGGGGGTATTTTGTGTTGCATTCGTTTGTGTGTGTGTGTGTGTATTTGTGAGCCTCCATAACAGCCGCCCACCAGACACAACGACGACGCTTCAATTTTACTTGAACGCGCGAAACACCAAATAAATAGAGAATCCAGCGAATCAAAATCATAAATAAAGCCGCGCAAAAGCAACATTCAATCATAAGGAGAGAAAAAAAACAAGAGATGACTTTGGCCTCCTCGCCTCGTCGAGTACATATCGTTTACGCACGTGCCTCGCGTCACGTACCCTTGCACGCCTTTCCTTTGCCGCCGCTCCCAGTGTGAAGAAAAGCCGTGCAGTTTACAACGTCAACAGAGAACCAAAAGGAGACAAAGAAAGGCAAGAGATAATAAAAAGAGAAGAAGACTAAAACGCCAACTTTTTGCCCACACGCTGCCTGAATGCTTTCCAGGACAACACCACAACAGATGCACACTCCGCCTCACAATAACGAATGAAGGAAATACTTCAGCGCAACGAAAGATGGTCAACAACAACAAAAAAAAAGAAACATGATGCAACACACATTTATAAGCGCACCTAGTCACTTGAATCCATGTGCGTAAACTTCAGACCGTAGCGCGGCGCGACGGCGTTGCCGGCCTTCGAGAACGGCGCTGTCATCGTCAGCGTGAACTTCCACATATCACCAAAGTTGCGAATGCATGTCGCGGTGTAGGTGCCGTCCGTCACGTTGGCGTTCAGCATCACACGCGCGCCACACGGGGAGCGGCCCTGTACGCCGGCGATGAAGCGCTGGCGCTCCGCTGCGATGGCGGCGTCCATGTACTGATGCAGCGGGATGCGCATGTGCACCGAGAAGCCGTTGCGCAGCGAGTATTTGCCCATCAAGTCACCACGCCAGATGTTGGGGCAGCCGTAGCGCACCATCACAGTGGTGAAGTCGAGCACGCCGCTCCGCTTTGGGTCGTAGAGTAGCGAGGCTCCAGCGTAGACCTCGGGGCTGATGCAGGTGGTCGCGTTGAAGTCCGTCGCCCCGCCGTCGAGCAGCGCCGTCTTGCAGCTTGCCGTCACGACCGGGTGCTTCGCCGACACCTTCACCGTGCCGGCCGCCGCATCCACCTCGAGCGTGTCAGCCGTGCCGTTGATCTTGGTCTTGTAGGTGATGACAGGCAGGTACTGCCGCCACGACTGGAAGTGCGGGGACACCTTCGAGGTGAACGTGGTGCTGAACTTGGCCCAGTCGTAGGTGAGGTAGGCGCCAACCACTCCCTTGCGAGCGAAGGGGAAAGCGTTGAGGGTGCTGGGCTCGCCATCCTCCTTGGCGTCGAGCTGTACGCCCTGCACCTCACTGCCCTTGGTCAAGTAGTCGTTCACCACGTTGGACAGGTCCTTGTAGCTCGGCGGAGGAGGCATCTTGTCTGCAAAGGTGGCGAAGATTTAGTCGTTTGAACTATTGCCGCAGTTGTTGTTGTTGCTGCTGCGGTTAATGATGACGCTGTCGTTGTTTTTGATGTGGTGGCTACGTGGCTGCTGCGAGGAGTATACCTACTAGAGCAACACACAGTCAAAGCTACAAAGTTGTAAAAGTAGGGAAAAAAATGTTGAAACTGCGAGACGAATAAAGCGAACGAGCGTGCTCAAATTAAAAAAATTGCACTTCACAAAGGGGTGAAGTGGAGATGTGGTAAGTACGCCAGGGAATCCAGTAAAGGTCACGAGATCAGGTGACAGAGAGAAAGGAACAGATGGCTTAGAGGGAAGAAAGCGAAAGAGAAGTTTGTGGGAACAGATACTACTGTGGCGGTTATGTTGTAGGACAAAATCAAAGAAGAGGCGAAAAGAGAGAGAAGAACAATACTGTGAAAGATGATGATGTGGAAACTAACATCTGTGCGCAACGTGGGAGGAAGTGGTGCCGGAGCCGCAACAGAGACTTTTGTTTCATTGTCGTTTGTCGTTGACCTTCTGCGTTTAGAAGGCGATACCGCAGTTGCTGCGGCCAGCAACCGCTGAAGAGAGAGAGCAATAACATTTTTTTTATTTTCTCTCTCAGCCACGGTCCTCACTCCTAACGTCGTGCATACGTCGGCTCCTGCTGGAAAAAAAGCCTTTCATCGCATGGCCTCTCGAAAAGGGTGAAAAAGTGTCGCGCATTAAACGCATGTAGACAAGTGGCTCTCGAATGCCTCGTTGAATCACTTTAAAACCACGTTTTCTTCTTTTTTTTCTTGGTTTAAAGACGCAAAGCTTCACAAAAGCACGCGACTCTGCTCGCCGCTTTTTCCTTTTTTATGTTCCCCATATCGGATTCTAAGAGGGGCAAATTAAACTCAAAGAGAAGAAAAAAAGCAACAAAGTATGAAGTGAAGTATGTCGTCCGAGCGTACAGAACAAAAAGGATAGAGAGAAAGACAAAGGAGAACATTAAATCGCCGATACAGATGTTTCCCTGTACCTCTGCCGTGACGCTACGCAGCGCGGCAGCAGAGAAGGAAGACGATGACAGATAGCAAAAAAAAAGGAAAGAAAAGAAGAAGGAGGTGACGGCGATGGAAGTCGGCAAATGAGAGAAGCCTACTCTGCCTAACCATACTTCACCAACTCCAGCAACAAAGAAGTGTGGTGAGGAGAAAAGTAGAAAGAGCACGAAGCGTACACACAAATATACGTGAGCACGGAGAGAGGCTGCCAACTTCGTCAACCGCTAACCCATAGCCGACAAAAAACAAGCACAGAGAGAGAGGCAAAAAGAGACACAGGCCACATCACCAGCGGTGCGACAATAACAAAGAGAGTCGATCCCATAAGTCAACCACGCAGGGCATTGCTCCACAGAGGCATGTCTTTTTCCCCGCTCGCCTTTACGGCACACACGCTTGCATGCGGTTTTTTTTTGTGTGTGTTCTTCCCCCATCGTCAGTTGCCCATGCGACCCTCCAAAAAGGCGTCGAAGTCGTCGTCATCTTTAGGCGGCGCCGCAGCTGGAGCGGCGGGGGCAGCGGGCTGCGGAGGGGCCGGCGCTGCGACTGGGGCCGCAGGAGCCGCCTCGACAGGTGCTGCCTCGTCCGCCTCTTCCTTCTCCTTTTCTTCATCTTCCTGCTCGGGTGCAGCTTCTTTCTCGGCCTCCGGCGCCGGCTGTGCTGTCGGTGCGGACTTCTCCTCATCTGCAGCAGAGGCGGCCTCTTCAGCCTTCTCCTCCTCCTCCTCCTCCTGAGTCTTTTCTGGTGCTGGTGGGGCTTCGTGTGTCTCCGCCACCTCCTCAGCTGCAGCAGCAGTCGTCGGAGCCGCGCTGGGCGACGCCGACGCGACAACGCCCGACGGGTTCGCCGACGGCGGTGGCGGTGGCGGCAGCGAGGTGTCCGTACTCGTCTCCGCCGCACTCGACTGCGGCACGGGTTGGGACGGCGGGGCCGCGTCGGCCGCCACGGCGTTGGATGAGGAAATAGAATTTGCGGCGCCGGCGTCTCCGAAGAGGTCGTCCATAGACGGCGGCTGCACCTGCGCGACGGGAGCCGCAGCGAAGGCGGCGCCGGCAGCCACCTCAGCACGAGGCGGTGTGGCGCGAGAAGCACCGCGAAGCCCCGCACCACTGCTGTTCACCGGCGTGTGCTGCTGCTGCTGCTGGTAGTGCTGCCCCTCGGTGTCACCAGCAGAGCGAACAGGGGTGTGCTGCACCGCGTGAACGGGAATGTTCGCAGAGGGCTGTTGCGGCGCTGTCGCACGGCTCGCAACGGCCACCGCCACCTCCTCCACCTTTGCGAGCAGAGCCGACTGGCTGTCCGAGACGGTGCGCAGGACGTCGCGGTCGAGCTGCAGGTTCGACGACAGCAGCAGCGTCACGTACTGGTGGTCCGCCCTCACCTGGGACAGGTAGCTCTGCACCACCTCGTCCTCCGTCAACGGGCGGTCGCTGTTCATCTCGGCGTTGTTCAGGTACTCGGAGAAGGTCATGCAGACGTCCAGCATCGCCGACACCCGCTCCGACGTCGGCAAATCGACCGCGATGGCGTCCACGATGTTGCGCTTCTCGCGGCGGTGCGAGGCAGCAGCCGCACGCGAGCCACCAGCCGAAGCGCCACGGGGATCGGCGCGGGGGTTGGCACGTGCCGGCGGCGCGCTCACTTGGATCCGCACCCGCGTGTTGCGCTCCGGCTCGATGCCCTCGAAGCAGTTGGGGCCCAGCTGGTTGCGCACGTCGTCGGCCAGCGTCGTGAGGATGTAGCACTCCTCCGCGGGGTGCCCGCGGAACCAGATGGAGAGGTTCAGCGTGAGCAGCAGCGCCGCCTCCTTGGCTTGCATCGCGCGTCCAGTGGTGGGCTGCATGCACGCGACATTCACCAAGTCACGCAGCAGACCCTTCTGCGACGCCACTTCAATGTGGAAGGCAGTGGGGCTGTTCTTGATGATCGACTCCAGCAGCTGCACCGTCAGGTGCTTCACGGCGACGTCGTTGTCGGCGATGCGGCGGCGCAGCGCACGCACCACGTCGACGATTGCCTCCGGCTTCCTGGTGACCGTCTCACACAGAAACTTGACGTGCTCGTAGGTTGGGATGAGCAGGTGCGGCGCGGTGCACTCCTCGACGATCTCCATGTACGCCGTCGGAATAAGGCGTGACGCCTTGTCCTTGATCTCCTCCACAAACGATAGCTGCACCATCTTCTGATAGCGTAGTTTGGTTTTTTTTTCTGTTTTCCTTTAGAGGTGAAAAAGGTGGAAACTGCAGCCGGCGTACGAAGAAAGCAATAAGGAGAAGTGAGAGAAAAGGGGGAAAGAAAATGCGAACGCTGAGAAGGCGAACGAATAAAAGAGAAAGAATACGTTTTTTTTTTCTGGTTGCTGAGAAAACAAAAAAAAGGGAGTTGAGCTGCCGACAGAGAAGGCGAGGGGGAGAGAGAACGAGAGAAGTAAAGGTGACGAAGCGCTTGAACAACAAGCAGAGTGGCGGCATTATTTTTTTCTCTTTTTTCTGTCATTTACAGCAGCGAAGCGCGATGTGCATGTGTATGTTGATAGCTTCAATCTTTGGGAAATGGTCTACGTACGCGCGGAGTTTGCATAGGCGGCAGACGAAAGAAGTGTCCCACGGCGCAGACACAGTGGGTTTGGATCGTTAAAGAGGCAATCAATTCCGAATCGGCTGTGCACTTTTCTTCTTTGACCGCATTGCCGACTGCACTGTCAAATGAGAATTCTTTGTTCCCAGGATCCAAGATGAGACGCGAGAGAAGAACGCGAACAGAGCTGCTGGGTAGACACCTCAATGTTGTGCCCTTGTGGGGGACAGTGGCGATGTACAGGTCATGCGGTGAGAAAAGGAAAAAAAAAGTCTACGTTTGAGGAAGAAAAAAAAACGAGATGTACTTTCAAAGGGGGAAACAATGCAAAGACTCGAAACGAATCACAAGAAAAGGCACAAATGTGCGAAGAGCGGACCAGCGACGCGGCAGACGTCGATCATTGAAACGAGCGCAAAAAAAAAGAAAATAACGAAGAACATGGCTGACGAGAAAGGAGAAAATTTTTTCAAGTTTTCTTTTTCTCACTTTTACCTTTTTTTCAACGCACGCACGACGCTACTCTCTAGTTTCCTCTAATTTGGGGGAAAAAAGGCAATGAAAAGATCTAAAAGAAGAGGTACAAAGAGAAAAGGAGACCATATAGAATTGGACGCTTTTTTGTTGTTGAATGGGAGAGAACGCAAATAAAGAGAGAGAGAGAGAGACGAACGAGTACCTTTCAACGAGCACACACACGAACACGCGTACTGAAAGAAAGGCGGTACAGGAAAATGCAAGAGGGAGAATCGCGAAACTGAAAAAAAAAAACTGAGGAGACTCGTATACCCTAGACAGCAAGCGCGCTGCCACTTTTTGTGTCGCTACTTTTCCCACAGCCTTACATAAGCGTACACTGGCATTGCGACTTCTTCTCGTCAATCTCGCCCTGCAGCCGCCGCATCTCCTTCTCCGCGTCATCGATCTCCTTCTGGTACTTGGCGATCTCGTCCTCCAGCTCCTTCTTCTCACGGCTTGGCGCACTTGCCTCCTGCGCCGCGTCGTAGTCCGCCTGTAAGCTGCGCACCTTCTCCTCTGAGTCGTCAAACGCCTTGGCAGCCGACCGCTCGTGCTCGATGCGCAGCATCTCCGCGTCGGCCTGCGTCTTCTCCTGCGACTCGGCAATCAGGATGGCGCGCTGCTCATCGGGAGAGGCGAGGTTGAAGGCCTCGAGCTTCTCCACTGCCTTGTCCTCCGCCTCGTAGTCGCGGAGGCGCTGCTCGTAGATGGCGCAATTCTCCTTCTGCTTCTCTACCTTCTTCTCGGTGGCATCTGCGCGCACCTTGGCGTCGTCGGCGTCGCGCATCAGCTTGTTCGTCGCGGCCTGGCTGGAGGTCTGCGTGGCCTGGAACTTCTTGATCTCCGCCCGCTTCGCGTTGAGCTCCTTGTCGATCGTCTTCTTGGCGAGGTTGGAGCGGTCGGCCTCCAGGTTGCGGCCCACGGTGGCGAGCTTCACGTTGTGCTGCGACTCGATGATGTCGTTCGCCGTCTTGTTGTAGTTCGCCTCCTGCTTCATCAGCTCCACTTCACGCGCGTTGAGCTCGTTCTGCACGACGAGCATCGCCTGGTTTTGGTTCTTCTCCTCTACCTTCAAGTCCTTCAGCTCATCCGCGAGGCGGCGCATCTCGACCAGGCTCTCGTCCTGGCTGAGCTTCGGCCGCCCCTTCAGCTGCTTCACCTTGAGGCTGAACTGCAGCGTGTTGATGTCCTCCCGGCCGTACTCGTAGTAGGGGCTGAGGCAGGAGACAAAGTTCAGGTGGAAGCCCTGCTGGAGGAGACTCGGGTAGAGACGGGTGAAGGCGGACTCCCGCACCGGCACCTTCGCCAGCGGGTTCTCGTCGCTGTCGTGCTCGACGGCCACGTCGATGCAGCGCTGAAAGGCGGAGGGCATGTTGCGCATCAGCACAAAGAGCACCTGCACCCGCCGCGACTTGCTCACCGACTGGTTGCAGTTCTCCGGGTCCTCGAACTCAAACGTCTCGGTGAAGCGGATGGAGACGGTGTGGGTGCAGTTGCGCTTCTCGGCGATGCGGAAGAGTTGCTTGATTGTCTTGCGCAGGTCGTCGGCGCTCTCGAGGTCGACACGGTTCACTCCAACAAGACGAGGGCCGGCGGGGGTTGCCTGCAGCTTCAGGCCATCCTGCGCCTCCGCCGCGGGACGACGCCCTGCAGCGAGCAGATCGACGTAGGCCTCGCCCAAAATATCGATCGCCTCCAGCTCCACGCTGAGGCTGCTGTTCGTCTGCGCACTGCGCTTAAAGGCGTCGAAAATGTCATCGGCAAACCGCGGCAGCATGCCACGCCCGGCTCCCTCGGGCTCGCTGCCGTAGAGGGTGTAAAAACGACCGCTGCTGCTGGCACCGGCGACGCAGAAGGCCGTGTTGTAGCCCTCCACAATCGCCGGAATCATCGGCGCGACGACTTTGTTGTACACGTCCTGCTGCGTGGCCACCTTCTTGTGCGCCGCCGACGGAACGCTGCCGTCCGGTTCCTGGAAGGACCACAGCACGTTGCCGACAGGGAAGATGGCGTTGCGGCGTAGCTCGAAGTTGTTCTGCGCGTCGAGAACGCAGATGGTGTCGTCGCCGTCCCAGTCGATGATGGTGCGGGGGATGGCGTGGCCCTCGGGGCAGACCTTCGCCTCGGAAGGCGTGTACGGGCGGACCCGCACAAAGCTGCGGCACGTGCCCGAGCTCAGATCAATGGTCGCCATAGCGCTGAGCGAGCTGTAGAAGATGGAATGGGGAAAAATATATATATGGGAAAAACAACTTCGCAGCTGGAAAGTGCTGTCCACGCTATCTCGTAGCTGTAGGTGAAAGTTGAGTTTTTCTTTTAAAAAAAAAAAAGCTTCCAGGAAATACAAAACTTTGCAGGTGTTTGAATCTCGAACGTTGAGGGACACGCACCGACACAAACAAAAAGAAAGGGAGAAAATGAGAAGAAGAGAGACACGACAACAATGAAAGAAGGGAAGAAAGAAAGAAAAAAAACGCTTTTTGAAAGAAAAAAAATGATGAGGGCAACTGGAAGGAAAATTTAATCACAAAGAGAGAAGATGAAAACGGCACAGCAGTGATGAAGCTTGCGTGTGAAAGTGCGTGTAAGATGGTGTTAGTGTTTAAGAAAGAGGAAGTGGGAAACGTGAAGATGAGGAAATGCATGCGGTGCAGAAGTCATCGAACACTCTTACGGAAACGGTGGGTAGAGAGGTAAAAAAAAAAAACACCAACATGACGAAAAAAAAGAACCTCACCGTTAGACAGCATTAAGCACTGCTGTCTTTTTTGGAAAACCGAAACACTTTTTAGTGAGAACAAGGAAGTGCAAGAGCCGAAGGTGGGCCCTGGAAAAAAGCTCGTGTCATCGTTAGCAGTTGCCGCAATCCGTTATAAGCTCGTTTTCTTTTTTTCTTCTCACATTATTATTATTGGTAAAAGCTCGTGGCGCAACAGATTAAAAAAAAAAAACCCAACTCGCGAAATATTTCGTCCAGTCCAACACTCCCTCTCTCTCATCTCTAGTACTCCACGCGGCTCCGCTTGTGGGCGGCCCGCTGCTGCTCCAAAGCGGCACGGAGCGGTGCCGTCAGCTCCGAGAGGCCCATCGCAACAAAAAGGTTGATGGCAGCCTCCAGCGCCTTAGCGTCTTGATGCAGGGGAAAGAGCTTCTGTGTGTGCCAGCGCAGCTCCTCGTCTTTCTGAAAGCGCTCCACAACTGCCGACATGCCCATCTCCTCCGCAACGCCCTTAAAGAGGTACTGGATCATCAACCGCTGCGACTCGTTGTTGTCGATGATGTCCAGGCAGCTCATGCACCGGCTCCAATAGATGGAGTTAGTGCGCAGGAGGTGGCTGTAGACCTTGCAGGTGAAGTCGATCTGCTTCAGTGTCAGCACCTCCGCGCCGTCGTAGCGTGCGTGGAAGGCCTCGACGAAGAAGGCCTGGAAGCGCGAGTTACTCTTGCACAGGCGCTCGGCGGCCATGCTGTACATTTTCCGGTACGCGCGCTCCTCGCAGCAGCCCTCAATCACCATAAAGCAGATCGTCCGCTCCGTCTGCGGCTTCATGCAGCGCAGGATCTTGTGCACCGCCTCGTCGGCGCGGATGCTGCTCCGCATGGCGAGGTAGACATCGCGTCGCAGCTGGCGCTCCTCGGCGTCGATCAGCGTCTTGGACGCGTCGAGCTCAGCAGCCGTCGCCGCCGCCGCCGCTGCTGCCGCAGGGGATGACGAAGACGCTGCGGTGGCGCCTCCGTCGATCTCGCGGCCTTCACCCAACTCCTCGCCTTCCTCCTCGCCCTCCTCATCTGCCGCAGCCTCATCAGCGTCGGCTACCTGCTGCAGCAACTCTAGCTCCCAGTCCTCCCCCAGGATCGCCTTGCGCAGCACCTCGTACTGCTCCTCATGCGTGTCGTAGTCGGCATCGAAGGCGTAGCGGTCGAGCGCGTCCTCGGTAGAATACTTCTCCTCCAGCTCCAGCTCGTGCGTCTGCTGACTGTCAAGTTCGAAGAGAATCAGGTAGGGTGGGATCACCTCCTCGCTGTCCTTGCGCCGCTCCCACGCCTGCACCTCCTTCAGGCACGACTCCAGCACCGCCTGCGAGCGCGTCGAGAGGCGCAGCGCCTCGTCATCCATCGCGAGGAGGTCGCGGAAAGGGGTGAGAATCTGCTCGTGAAAGGAGCGGCGCTCGCGCGTCGACATTACCTTGAAGGTTTCGCGGAAGAGTTTCGCCGCCTGGTCAATGTCTTCGTCGCTGCGCTTCTCCGACGTGAGGTGCTTCAGCAGCAGCTCGTAAATGAGGTCCACCTCGACCACCTGCAAGAGAAAGAGCCACCCCAGGAAGCGGCTGGCGTTTTCGACGTAGCGCCAGTCCTTGCGGAGGTAGGCGCGGCCCCACTGGACGACAAGGCGGCGGCACAGCAGCTCAACAACAGTGGGCAGGTCTTTATTTAGACGGCTGACCAGCGCAGCCAGAACCGGGGTGAGGTCGGGGTCGACCTGCTGGGTACGCATGAGACTGCGTGCCAGCAGCCCACGGCCACGCACCAGATTCTCGCGAAAGAGTTCGATGGCGGACTGCTCGAGGTTGTCCTTGCTCACCTTGTTGATGACGCCCGTGATGCTGCGGCCAAGCGCGCGCCACGCCTCTTGTTGGAAGGCGGGAGAGCTTGTGGAGTCGAGGTCGGCGGACGAAGAAGCTGCTGCATCCTGCCGTCGATGCGGCGGGACGTAGAAAGACATGATGTGTGGCTCAAATGTAATCTTTTCCTTTTACAAGTTGATTGGCTCCCGCTCCTGCTGTTGTAGTAGTAGTAGACAGTGAATTGGATATTCGGCTCGGCTTTATGTGTGTGTGTGCGTGTGCGTGGAAGCAAATTTAATCGTGGGTTTCTTTAGTGGAAAAAAAAGGGGGTTTGACTGATGGATGCGTAAGAGAAGGATGCGCAGAAAAAATCTAGCTTATTAATCTTTTTCCCTTATTCTTGCGCTTAGTCGAGAGTAGCCGGCAAGTTGAATTTTTTTATTTTTTCCTTTCTTCCGTTTCCTGCGCAAGTGATGGGAGAAAGGAGAAAAGAGAGAGAGAGAGAGAGAGAGAGAAAGATGGGGCTAGAATTTTGGAGCACGAGAAATTTGCGGACTGCAATAGATGACGGCACACATCCCCTCTTTAAAAGCCGACTCAAGTCTCTTTGCGGCGTCGATCACCTACTACTACGATTCGTACATCATCCAATGCGACCACACTAGATAGCAGGAAATGATTGACTGACTCAATGGCAAGTGAAAACACACTCAAAGAGTCACCGGAGTACTACTACTTTCGCGACAGCAAATAAAAAAAAACATAAGTAGTAGCCGGACTCATTCATAAGCGTTGCAAAACTCTTTATCGCGTGCACGTCGACCGTATCTTTTCTTGCTTTATCCAGGTTTGTCTCCTTCACTCAGTTGACGTCGGCAAGAACACAGCATGGAAAGGGCCGCCACCAGCAGTTATCTCCAATGATCGCATACACAACTACACTCGCACAAGCAAAAAAAAGAAGAATGAATAGAAACTAGATAGCACATATAATGACCGCATCAAAACACACACGCAAAGCGTTCTGAATAGCTTGATTTTAACATTTCCACTTGCTCCGTCCTCCACAGAATACAAACTGAAAGAAAAACCTATGTTGAAGAGAGGAAGTGACGAGTTACCTGCAGCACACGTCTGCGGAGATACAACGACAAGCAAAAGCAGATCAAGGCCGCAGAAAAAAAAAAAGCAAGCAAGCATTCTCTCATCATCTGACGGCCGCACACTATCTACAGGAAAGAAAGAGGAACACGTGACAAAAGAAAAGAGTTTGTGCCTGCAGGGTCGGCAAGAGGTAAGGCATAGACGGAGGGAAGCAACAAAAACAAAGAAAAGAAAAAAAAGACAATGCATGGTGAACAACACCCAAAGAAAGCCACCATGCCCTTCTCAGCGCCGCTTCGACAGCGTGGGGTCGCTCTCCAGGTACGCCTTCAAGCAGGCATAGCCACGCTCTAGATCGTAGGCAAAGTCGCGCGTGGCGGCGTCGTCGAGCATGTCGGCCGCATTCATGCCATCGAGCCGCCGCTGCCACGTCTGCAGCCGCACGCAGAAGTCCTCCTTGTTGAGCCCCAGCTTGCCCAGCACCTGCAAGAGATCCCCAAGCGGCGGGTTCAGCACGTCCACCGAGGTCTGCTGCAGCCGCAGCGAGTCGAGAAGCGTGATGAAGTGGTCACTGCACTCGACAGACTGCCGTGCGAGGAAGCGGGCGTTGTTCTCGTTCGGGCTGCTCATCGGGCCGTCACGAATCGTCGCGCGGGCGGCGAGGCAGCGCGTGCAGTACTTGTCAAAGAAGTCATCAATGGTGGTGAAGTACGGGTTGCGTGCGCTCTGCAGGTGCGCCACCGTGCTCTTGTACTTCTCCAGCAGTCGCCGCACCGTGGCAGAGTACTGGTCCTGCGTGATCAGATCGCGGCGGTTAGCCTTTTCGATCTGCTCAATCGCGATGATCACCGCGAAGAGGTCGGCAAGGTAGTCGATGTGCTGGCGGTCGCCGGGCGAGATCTCAATAGACGACATGATGCCTTTCTGAAATGCTGCGGTTGAGAGAATGCGGTCGACGCAACCACTACTACACAAAGTGAGTTGAAGCGAAGAAAACCAAACGAGCCGAAGTAGCTCACTAAGATTGTTATGTGGAGCAGATTGGATTGGCAAGAACAGGAAGTGTTTTAAATAACAATATACCACAAAGAACAGGAAGTACGTGTGTTGTGATTTCTTTACAAACAAGGGTATGAGCGGACGCCATAGGAGGTCAAAAATTTTAAAACAAAAGAAGGAGAGAGGAGCAAGAGGAGAGGAGTTGACGTGAGAAAAAGTCAGAGAAGAAAAAGATGTACGCACACACCCATACAAGACAAATACGGGGTTTAGTGCTCACTAGTAGAGTTTTCTCTTTTTTTGTTAGAAGAACGAAAACTCTCGAAAGAAGCGCACTTCCATTGACCCCTTATCAGACAGAGAGTCGCGATCGACTCTTCTTGCGTGTTCGCCTCACTGTTAGAGTCACGGCCCGCTTGTGCTTCCTCAGGTCGACGAACTAACCCGTGACTCGTGGGTGTGTAAGTGTGTGTGTGTGTGCCCGCCTTTGCATAGACACAGCTTTGGGAACATTGATGAGAGAGAGAGAGAGAGAGAGAGAGAGAGAAAGAGAAACAAAAATAAGGGACGCGATAGCACATTATGAAGTCACTGACCTCACTCTCTCCTATTAAAAGAAACAGCACTGGAAACAGGAAAGAAAAGTAACTGAGTAGTGCCCTGAAATAAAAGAAGTAAAGGAGTAAGTGACATAAAGTATAGCTGCAAAGCAAGTTGGTGATCCAGTGCGGTACTGTCTGAGAGTGACGAGGTACGCCTTTGCAGTGTCGTCCCGCTCGTCACGCACAATTTTTTTTTCGTGTAACTGTGGATAAAGGAAAGCAGTTGAAAGTCGTGCCTCTCATGACTTGTTTTGCACCTTCGTTGCGCGAGCGAATAGAGGGAAAAGAAGATGGATAGAAAAAACATAAATATGGAGTGCCAGACAGCACAGAAGAAGAAAAAGGGAAGAAAAAGCACACAGCTCAAGCTGTCAAGGCTTGGCACCGCGAGCGAACGCACCTTGATGCCTTTCTTTTCACTCGCTCTTGTCCTTCACCTTCCACGCTCTGAACATGTTGCCGCTGTGCGTGAGAACGTACCACAGGTTCGAAACCATACTGCCGAAGCTGCTCGGCGCCGCAAAGGCCAGAGCACTGCTCAGGAGCTTGTAGCTGTCGGCGCTGAACGGGTACCACCAGAGGTTGCGCGGCACCCAGCCCGAGGGGAGCGAATCGGTGTTGATGCACTTCACGTTGCACATCTCCTTCAAGCCGAGGTAGCCGTGGGTGCGACCCAGCCCGCTCTCCTTCCACCCACCCCACGGCGCCTCCGACATGCCGTGGGAGTAGAGGTGATCGTTGATGCTCACAACGCCGCTTTGCAGCTGCATCGCCACCGCCTTCGCGTGCTTCGCGTTGCGCGAGAAAACGCTGCTGGTGAGGGCGAGGCCGCAGTTGTTGGCCATCTGGATCGCCTCCTCCTCGGTCTTGAAGGGGACGACGGGGAGCACAGGGCCGAAGGTTTCGTCCTTCATGATCCGCATCGACGGCGTGCAGCCCGTCAGCACCGTGGCAGGGTAGAAGAGGCCATCGGTCGGGCAGCCTGGCACCGGGCGGCTCTGCGCCTCGATCTTCGCCCCCTGCGCCACCGCCTCCTTCACCTGCGAGTCAATCGTGTCGTACTGCCCCTTGGTCGTCACACAGCCCATGTCGACGTCGAAGTTCGCGCTGTCGGGGCCGTGGCGCAGCGCCGCCGTCTTTGCCTTGAGCTGCGCCAGAAACTCGGGGTAAATGGACTCATCGACATAGATGCGCTCCACACCGCCGCAGCTCTGGCCCGCGTTTTGGTAGCCAGCCCAGCAGGCGCAGTTCACCGCACGCTCAATCGATGCGTCCTTCAGCACCACCATCGGGTCGTTGCCGCCGAGCTCGAGCGACACCGGCGTCAGCGTCTTCGCTGCCTCGGCCATCAACTTCTTGCCAACGCCGACGCTGCCGGTGAAGAAAAGCTTGTTGATGCCGGCAGCAAGAAAGGCGGGGCCCGCCTCGGCACCACTGACAAGAAGATGCTGGAAGAGGCCGTCTGGCAGCTCGCCTGCCTTCACCACCTCGTCGATGAAGCAGCCCACAGGGGTGGAGTTGGTGGCCACCTTCAGCAGCACTGCGTTGCCCGCCATGAGTCCCATCAGTACCTCGCCAAAGGGGATCGAGAAGGGGTAGTTCCAGGGCGAGATGATGCCTACCACTCCCACCGGCTCGTAGACAAGCTCGTTGCTCTTGTTGGCAAAGAAGAGGGAGCCGGTGGGCAGCCGCTGCGACGCGAGCACCTTCTTGGTATTCTTGGCGTACCAGTCGCACGCCAGCACACCGGAGATGACCTCCGTCGCGAGCGAGTCTTGCCGCAACTTCCCACTGCACGCCGTGATCACCTCACAGGCGCGCTCTGCGTTGGCGGCGAGGAAGGTCTTCATCTTGTACACGTGCTTCGCGCGGTCGGCGTAGCTCAGCTTTGCCCACGCCGCCTGTGCCACACGGGCACTCGCCACCGCCTTGTTGATGTCCTCGGTGTACTGCTGGACATACTCGCCAACAACCGCGCCATTGGCCGGGTTGCGAACGGTAAAGCGAGCAGCCATGTTTGGCGTAAGTTTGTTCCGCAAAAAAAAAAGAAGTATGTGTATATATATGATAGTACTTTGTTGTTGTTGCTATTGTCAGCAATGTATTGTATTCCAGAAAAAGTATTGGTGTTACGAGATAATTGCACTTGGCGGCGAACGGAAGAGAAAAAACGAATGTAAGAGAGAAAAATGTTTTTTTTTTAAGCAGTACAGTAAAACTTGGAATCGTTTCCTTCTTGCACGGTGTAGGGGAGAAATGGAGAGAAAAAGTGGGTGTGAAAGAAAGAGCTTATGGTGTCAGTGCGAAAACCTCAAGCAACAACTAATCAGTGTCATACTTCTTCTCTACTCGCTACGCCTCTTGCTACCTTTTTTAGCATCACTGGTAGCGAAGCAGCCTTGACGGCTTTCTTTTTGTGTGTCGACACACAGATGCACCTGCCGCAGTACACACAAGCGTCGTCTCCTGTCATCCATGACTATCTTGTCCTCTTCAGCTGTTAAAAAAAAAAGAGAGTTGGAAAGCAATCATGTGAACAGCTCCTCTCATCGCGATCCCAGGTGATACGAAGCACGGAAGCGAGGCAGCCGCGCCTCTACGCCACGCTCCTCCTCCTCCTCCTCCTCTTCTTCCTCGTCCTCCAGCAGATCCATGTCGTCCATCTGAGCTGTGTAGGTGTCCACCAGCGCGTCGTACCGCGCTTCAGCGTCGTCGCGTTGGCAGCGACCGTACTGCAGCGTGAGCAGCTGATCCACCGGCAACGCGAGCTTGCACGCCATTTCCCGCTGCCGCTTCCGCACCGCCACGCACACCGCCTTGTCATTCCCCGCCACAACAGTGGCATCGGCGTCATCTCCAGTGGTCGACTCGGTGGCGTCCGGTGCGGGCGCTGCGGCGCCGACGAGATGCGGCAAGAGGTAGAGGTCACGGAGAGTGTTCGGTCCTTTCCGGGTCCACGAATCATCATCTTCGCTCTCCTCTCTTCTCTCTCCGGTGCCAGACAACTGTGCGCGCGCCGCCCCGCCGCTACTGCCATTCTCGAGTCGAGCACGTTTGCGTGATGGGTCGTTGATGTCACCATCGCCGTCGCTCTCGCTCGCTGCGTCCTCTGCTTCCCGCTCCGCAAGCTCACGCGCGGCGTCCTGGCCAGCCCTGCGGTCCTCCTCATCTTCGACCTTCGCCATCTCCTCCAGCATACTCAGCCCGCTCGTACTCACAGCCGCGGCATCACCGCCGTCAACATTACCACTTGCTGAAAGCGTTGCCAGCCCTGCCGCCACCGTCGCGTCCTCGTCAAGGTCGTGGAAGAAGCTGCGCAGGTTCACCGGGTCCGAGAGAGCAGCGAAGGCGGCCGCACTGTCCTCGTAGTTCTCGCTCACGCCAGCGATGCTGTGGAACTGGCCGCCGCGAATAACGACGTTGTTCAGCTTCTTGCGCTCCCGCGCCTTGCGCAGGATACTCTCCTCCACCGTGTGCTCGCTGATGAGGCGGTAGATGGTAACGGGGCGAGTCTGCCCTATGCGGTGGCAGCGGTCCTGGGCCTGCAAGTCCATCGTTGGGTTCCAGTCGCTGTCGTAGAAGATGACCGTGTCGGCCCCGGTCAGGTTGAGGCCCACACCGCCAGAGCGTGTGGACAGGATCATGCAGGTGAGGCGGGCATCAGCGTTGAAGCGGTCGACGAGCTGCTGCCGCACCTCAGCCCGAGTCGAGCCATCGAGGCGCAGGTAGGCCACGCCAATCAGCGCGAGGAAGCGCTCGAGGATGTTCAGCATGTTGACGAACTGCGTAAAGATGAGGACGCGGTGGCCTTCTTGCCGCATCTCCTTGAGCGCCACGTCAAGAAACTGCAACTTGCCGCAGTCGTGAATGAGAAGTCGCTTGTCGGGGAAGCCGAAGCTGCGCCGCACTTGAATCGGCCACAGCTCGCGCAGAAAAAAGGCACCGTCGTATCGCGGTCGAGGCGCCTCACGGCCGCAGAGAAGAGCGTCTTGCCGCTGCGCCACCGCACCCACGAGCGGCGCACAAGCCTCCCAGTCCAGCGCCGTGAAGGGCAAAGTGTGGGTGATGGGCTGCCGCCACCGCAGACGAGGCGCACGCGGCGCCAGCGCCGCCGGGACGTACACGCACACCTTCTCCACCAGCGGAAAGAGGGCGGCAGCTCGCGCGGACACTGTGGGGCAGAGAGCGGGAAAGCTGCGAGCGAGGCGTGTCTGGCGCAGCTCCAGTGCACACGGCGCGGCCACGTGCACGTTGCGGGCACACTGCATGGCACGGTGGCGCTGTTGCTGCGCCGCTGTCATCTGCCGCGCTCGCAACGCCGACGCCTTAGCGGAGCTGCGCAAAACACCGAGAAACGCCGCCTGCAGCGTGGAGCTGTTGCACCGGGACAGCAGTTGTGGCTCAGTTTTTCCGTTGCTCGCGCTTTTTGCTCCGGTTGCGTGTGTTTCTTTCGACTTTGTGGGCTGCCAGAAGAGGTCGGGGTGGAAGCGGGCGGCGAAGTCGGCCATGTCGGTCTCACTTGTTGCGGCGGGGAGGTCGACGAGGCACTGCGCCGCCCACCACGGCAGAGGAGCGTCAATGGCAGCGGACAGGAACGGCAGCGAGGTGGGGTGGTAGTACGAGCTAAGGTCAGAGGTTGATGAGGAGCACCGCAGACGCTGCTGCTGCTGCACTCCCCTTTCCTCGGTTCTTTCTGCCGCTGATGCCTCGTCCGCGTTCACGTCCACCACGTAGAAGCATGGAATGCGCTCCCTCGTCGGTCGAGCCTCCGCCACCGCCGCGGTGTTGCCGAGCAGCAGCGCCGCACGCGGCACCGCCACCTCCAGCAGCGCCTCGTAACCCAACACGAAAGGTGATAAAGTCGGCCGCTCCTCGAAAAGATCGGGGTGGTCGCACACCTTCCGCAGAGCGAGCAGCACACTGAACACACCACCCGCCCCACCACCACCGCGCAGCTTCTGGCGCGTGTCGGCGAGCTGCATGAAGTCGTCGTAGAGCGAGCGCTGCCGACGCGAGAGGTGGCAGAGGACGACCTTCTCCGTCTTGGTGGGCAGCTGCGATTCCACATCCTTCTTGAGCCGGCGCAGCATGAAAGGGCGGAGCAGCGCCTGCAGGCGGCGCACAATGTCCTCGTTAAGAGAGGAGCGGCCGGTGATCATGGCGTCCATCGGGTTGCTGAACCACTCCTTAAAGTCCGCGTTGGAGCGAAAGGCAGAGGCGAAGGGGAGCAGGAAGTGGAAAAGAGACCAGAGCTCCATAATCGAGTTCTGCAGTGGGGTGCCGGTGAGGAGGAGACGGTACTCGGCCTGCAGGTCGAACAGCGACTGCCACTTGAGGCTCATGAAGTTCTTCACCTGGTGCGCCTCGTCGAGCACGAGAAAGCCCCACGGGCGGCGGCGGAACACTTTGCGGTCTTGCACGATCAGGTTATACGAGGTGACGCAGACGTGGAAGGCGTCCTCGCTCGTCCACCCGCGCCGCAGCTGCTCCCGCTCCTTTGCCGAGCCGATGTAGGTGATCACCTTCAGCCCCGGTGCCCATCGGTCGAGCTCCGCCTTCCAGTTCAGCACCACCGTTGTGGGCACGACGATCAGGTGCGGGCCCCAGTCGTTGCGGTACTCAGCGTAGTAGCAGAGCAGCGCGATGGTCTGCACTGTTTTGCCGAGGCCCATCTCGTCCGCGAGGATGCCGTTGAGGTTGTTCTCGTAGAGGTGCACCATCCACCGCAGCGAGGAGCGTTGGTAGTGGCGCAAAGGTCGCTGCCCGTCCTCTGTGTCGAGGAGGGAGAGGGCACGCTCGATGGGCGTGTCGTCGTCATCGCCGACTTTGGCCCAGAAAGACGCACCGCTGCTGTCTACTGGAGACGTCGAGGAAGACGGCAGCCGCGATGCATTCTGCACCTTCATATTGGATGCCGCAGCACCGCTGCTCTCACTGCCGCTGCGTGGCCGCGCCTCTGCTTCTTCCACAGCCGCCGCTGCTGAACCCGCCGCGTCTTTGCCAGCGGCTGCGAAGAAGCTCTCCAGCAGCTTCCGCGTCAGCGCCTCGGTCTCCCTCAGCAAGTCCTCCTGCTTCCGCCGATCGTGCTGGTGCTTCACCACATCGAACTCTACCTTCATCAATTGCTGGTAGCTGTCGCCGCGGCGTGCCCAGTACTTCTGCACCGCCGCCGCCACCCGCTCACCTGCGCGCGCGCGTGTTTCGCGCTGCTGCTGCCGCTGCCGCTCCGCCCGCTCTCGCAGCTCGACGTGGTAGCGTGTGAGCTCACGTGCAACGTTTTGGCGGATGTTCCGAAAGTTGCGCTGCTCCGTCAGGGACTCCTGTCGCGCGGTGAGGGCTGAGATGGCTACTCGCTGCCACAAGGGAAGGGGAACAGCCGGGGCGAGAGCGAAGGAGGGCGGGGACAGCCGCTGTCGGCGTGTGCGTTGCAGCAGCGGCACCACAACAGCGAAGTCGCTCGGCTCCGCCTTGCGTTCGTCCTCTTCGCCATTAATGTTGCGTGTCGCAGCACAACCGCCTTTCAGCGAGTCCACATGGGTGAAACAGGAAGGTGAGACAGCGTCGCTGCCGTGATGATGGGGCAGGGCATCAGAGCGTGTTAGGCGAGAGGAAGCGCCTTGGTCCTCCATGCTCTTCCCTCCGCTGCTCCGTAGTGCGTTACTGCTCCCGCAGTGGGAAGAATAAAAATGCTCAACTTCTTCTATGTCGTCCTCTCCTACCTTACTTGTCTTTTTTTTTCTCCCGAAGGGCGATCACCGCGCGCGGGAAGAAAAGCCAAGAGGCACAAGGAAAAAATATAAGGCGAGAGAAGAGAAGACTGCTGCGTAGTTCAACAATACAAAAAAGGCAACGCCAATCCCACGAGCATTTAACGAAAAAAGAGAAAGAAGGAAGGGGTAAGGACACGGTAGAGAAGTTGCACGCAGAGTAATAAAAACGATGATGCACGGCATACAGCAATCTCAATAGAAGTTGAGAGAAAAAGAAGCGTGCTTCGTCACTGTGTAGGGTGCAGTTTCCCCTCCGCTGGAGGAAAGCCGCAAGAGCCATTCATCGCCAGCAATCAGCGCGTTTCGTTAGGTTTTTTTTTGTGGGTGCATTGAATTGTTTGTGATGTGAACAACAAAAAAAAAGATGACGAGAGAAGGAGACAACAAGAGCGGGATGCGACAACTTTGCTTTCCTTCCTTTCACACGATTCCCCCGCAGAGAAGACGTGCCTTCAGCACAGCCGCCTCGTCGGCGCGGCGACCTCCAGTCTCCACGTAGTCCGCCAACCGCAACAAGTCTGTCTGAAGGTTCCCCACCTCTTTCAAACTGGAAAAGGTGAGTGTGAGAAGCAGTTGAGAGCTCAACACAGCAGCGAGAAGGCGGCTCGCATCCTGTGCACCGCGCCGAACCTCTGATGCACCCTCTGTCCTCTCTTCCGTGGATTTCAGGCAGTAAGCAACGTGCGCCTCGACACACCACAGCAACTCAGTCACACTTGCACTCGAGGGAAACAGCAGACTTGCCGTTCTCTGCGTTCTGGTGAGGTGCAACACGCGCACGATGCAGCTGACATTGGGCACTTCGCGAAGACGCCCCACCAGCGATGCGGTCAACTCCGATGCCACGCGCAGCGAGAGGTCATCACCAGCACCAGTATGAGGTAATCCGGCATCCGCAATAAGCTGCAGGAGTTCTGCCGCTGTGTGTGCACCCACGCTATCAGGACGCGTCAGCACAAGGGGGAAGCGCAATATCGGCTGGACAGCTGCTTGACTGGCTTCACCTCCGCTCGCAGCGCTGCAGCCAAAGACAACGCGTACGCCGGCTTGTCGAGCACGGCGAAGGACTCGCACGATTTGCCCAACGGTTTCCGCCCCGACCTCTGTGGCATGCGCGCATTGCGTCATGTACCGCTGGTACTTCCCGCACAGAAGCCGCAGCAGAGGACGGGCCTCGGCGTCTGCGGCAGCGCTCGGGTACAGCTGCAGCTGGGCCAGACAGCGCAGCATCATCGAGGAGTCCACCTCAGCGGTCGAGTGCTCAATAACTTGCAGGTGGGAAAGATACAAGAGCATGAGTCCATCAGCCGCTTCCTTGTCGCTTGAAAACGCCGCATTGGCACTGCACGCGGCGAGTACGTGCAGACGCACCGTGCGCAAGACCAACCCCTCCCATCCCTCCTCCGCAGCCACCTCCTGTGAGCCTTCCCAATACTTCAGCAGAACGCGTTGAAGAGTCGCGAGTGCTGCCGCGAAGGCGTTCTTCTCCTGCGCCGCATCGCTGCTACTCCTGTTGCTCCACTGAGCCTCAGCTGCCGAGGAGGCGCTGTGCAGGTCCAGCAGCGCCACCAGAAGCATGTCAACGTCCTCCTTGTGCGGCGCAGGCGCGCGTGCAGCCTGAGCAACCATAAGGCGTCGCGTCACCTCTCCCATCAGCTTGGCCATGTGTTCCTTTGGAAGCACGAGCGGCGATGCAGTCAGCTTTGCGCTCTCGCCGCTCACCTCCTCCACTTTCTCCTCCTCGTCCCCTTTTGCTTCCCGCTCGCCGTCAGCAGACACTGCAGTCTTCGAATGGCTGCGCAGAGACGCAGGGCGGCTGCCGGTACATCTGCGCGCGGCGTCTGCTGCAAAGCGGCTACAGCTGTACAACACCTCAACATCAGTGCGCAGGCTACGTTGCTTCACCGCGCCGACGCCAACGTACCGGCGCAGCAGTAATCCGGCATTGGACATCAGTGCCGCACCATAGCGACCACTGCTGCCCGTTGCGCTGTTGCTGGAAAGCGTTGCAAGCGATACAAGCATCCACGACAGCTGGGACGGCATCGCGTTGGTGATCTTGGGGAGCAACCCAAGCAGCACGCCTAGTGTGTCACCGACGCACGGCGCAGCGCTGCGGCAGAGCGTCGACTTTGCATAGGCGTGAAGAAGCGACGCAGATAGAAGGTGTCGGGCGGTGCGTCGTCATCTGCACGCACGGTCTTCAGTTTCCCGGCTTGCAAAGAGTCGACGAGTTCGCCAAGCGCGTTCATCGCCAACCGCACCGCCTCCTGTGCGGTGTCAACAGACGAGTCGCGTTCTTGTTCAGGTGCCGATAAGAGAAAATCTACATCATCATCATCCGCATCGGCGACCGTGTCGCTGTGCTGCGTGCCTAGTGGATGACTATCACCGCGTGTGAATGCTGCTAAAATGGGCAGCACCTGCGAGATGGCACCCGCCACTTTTGTCGCGTCGTAGATGTTCATCGGCCGCAGCCGCGAGGTGGACTTCGGCGGCTTCTGCTCACGAGTAGCGGCGCTCACGCTTTTCAGGTTTCCAGCCTCCGCAACAAACAGGCCACGTAGCAGCGTACAAATAAGTTGTGGGCTGTGTCGCGCAGCATCCGTGGCAAAGGTCTGCAGGAACTCTGCGTAGGCGCCGATACTCGTCACGTGCGCCAACCCACCGCTCTCGCAGTACGCCTCAAAGTCATACACGAGAGCCACCGGCACTTCACAGACGTTCTCGTCGTGATGAGAGAGGGGTGGAAGCACCAGCAAGGCGTGCAGCAGCTGCCACGCCACGTTGCCGCTCGCCCGTCGATACGCCTTCGAGTCCTTCAGCAGGAAGCGCAGCGAGGCGGCAAGGGTAGAGACAGATGGCCTGTGGGGCGGGATGGAGGACCACCAACACGGCTGCTGTGTGAAGCGAGAGGAGTAGGTGTAGAGGGCAACATAGGCGAGACGCAAGCCAGGGTCACGAGCGTGGTGGCGGAGCATCTCGTGCAGGAGGCGCAAGACGTGCTCGACCGCCGCCTGCGACGACGCAGTACGGCCTACTTTTATAAGCGCCAGAGCGGCCTTCTGCGCCGTCCGCGGGTCGAGCGAAGACGTTCGTGTACCCTCGCGCTGCTGGTGCGCCGACAGCTCACAGAAGCGCTGCAGCAGCACCTTACGCACCACGGGCAGGTGGGCACACTGAAGCTTGGCGAGGTGGTTGACGATGTCCACAGCGACGGGGGCGTCCACCTCTTCCGGAGACGACGCGAGAGAGAAGCACGCCTTCTCGCAGACCGTCCGCACCTCTTTTCGGTTCATGCGGAGGGCGGCGAGAGCGTTGACGAGCAGCACGGCATCTCGGGTGTTGTAGGGCTTTGTGATAGCGGCAGCGCGATGCAGAAGGCGGTCAAGCACCGCAGACATTTAGGAAGAGAGATGCAAATAAAAATAAGAAAGTTGCTCGAAATCTGCCCTTCTTCTTTTTTCCTTGTACTCTACAAGCGACGCCTGTAGAGTGAGTGAAATTGCTCGCGAGATTCGCGATCAGCGCGACATACTCAACGTTCAAGCCCGTCTCGCTGCGCAGGTGAGTTGTGCTTTACGAGTTTTGGTGAGGATTCACAACCATGAAAAATTGCGCAAAAACCAGCGAGGTGTCTCGCCTTCCGTTCGGAGGTTCCTCGTCCGCAGTGCTTGGACTCCTCGCATATTTTAACACAGGTGAGAGAGAGAGAGAAAATAGAAGATGAGCGATATACAAAGGAATTCAGCAAAGCACAGTGAGCAATCGACGTTCGAGTCACTCCCAAACAGGGAGAAATGAGCGGCGGTGTCGTACACGTCCCACCTCACCTCTCTCGCCTCTCTTTTCTACTTCATTCCATAAGACATTGTTTTCTTAAGAGTGCACTCGTTACTCGGTTAGATACAAAGCCAAGGGAACACACACACACTTACACACACGTGGAACGCTGGCAAAGCCCTCTCACAACAATCCGCTGGAAGTCTCCTTGCGCTCTAATGGTCAAGGTGCAATTTCTGTCGGGACACGTACGTCACACCACCTCGAAGCCTTGGCCAACAATGGCGACTTGAGGATAGTGGGTAGTGCGATCGACATCGCCATTTTCCCCCTCCGGCGCGTCTGGCGCCACCACGGCAGCCCCGCTGACACAGCGCACGTTCACACGACGCTCAGCAATCACGGCAAGAAACCCACCTCCTTCTGCGTGCGCGTTGAAATACGTGACGCGCTCCTCCGACACCGCCACGATGGGCTGCGAGAGATGCGGCCAACGCACGCTACGACCGGCAGTGACACCGGTGGACACGCTGCCCAGCACCGTCAACTGCACCAACACCACGGCGTCAGACGAAGAATGGAGGTCGATGTGAAGGAGGTGAACGTTGCCTGAGTCGTGCGCCGCGGCAAACCGCCAGGTGAGATGCCTCGTCTGCTGGCCGTCACCAAGAGGCGCATCAGCAGGAAGGACGTGCACCTCGCTTAGTGCATTCACAGAGGACTGCTCTAGTCGCCGCTGAGCGACAACACGACGCGTTGTGGCCTCGACAACGTAAATGAGACCATTCGTGTCCCCTGCAACGAGGAGCGGAGGCACGACGAACGCCTTCGCTGCTCCCACGGCAGCTGAAGTGGCCGGAGCTGTTGCGCTGACGCTTAAGATGGGCTTCGGTAACTCCGCGTTGAGAGCACCCTGCCACTCCAAGTGCACCTCACTCCTCGCGTTGGGTTGAGTGGCATCATCGTGTACACGGAAAATGAGCAGCGTCCCGTCGCTGCTGCCGACCGCAAACGTGTGCGAGTCCACCGCAGCGACGCACAGAAAGCGGGCAATCCGCTCCGCGAGGGCAGCAGACGATGAGGACGACGGCGACGCTGCCGCCTGCTTCACACGCCGTTTCTGAAAGCGCGCGTTGCTCTGACGCTGCGGCTGCTGTTGCTGCTGCACCGCACTGCTCTGCACACCACTGCAGTCCTTTTCCAGCGCAGTCGCCAGCGGTGCATCGACACCACCACCAACACCACTCTCGTTAACACCGCTGCCGCCACCGCACCACCAGTCTACAAGACGCAGCGGCGAAGTGGCCGCATCGGAGCTCCAGAGATTCACCATGGCCCCACCACCCACTGACACAAAGCGCACGGCACGATCCACACACGCAGCAGCAGCAGCAGCAGTATCGTCAGGCTGCGGCAGAACGGCAATGGCAAGAATGTTCGAGTGGTGCGCACCGCAAATGTTCATCGGGCTCATCAACCGGCTGAACAGCGACTGCGGGCGAGTGGAGAAGTAGACGGCGCCGCTACCGCGACGAGGCTGCTGTCCTCGCAGCCCATCAGCAGACTGTCTAGCGGAGGCGGAGCATACGCGACACAGTTGTAGTCCTTACCAGGCAGCCCGCTTCCGTGGAGCAGGGCAGTTTGCACGCACGACACAGAGTTGGGCTCGCGCGCTGGCTGGTTGGGGAAGCTCATAAAGGACTCGACGGTGTGACCGTCTGAACAGTGGGCAAGCGTCACACACGGACACAACCGCTGCGCTGCACCGCCGCTTCTCGTCGCAATGCCCTCCTCATGAATGCGCGCCGTCAGCAAACGCGGTGCACGGATGTCCTCGTAGGCGTTCACCAACACCCACGAGGTGCGGCCAGGGATGCGGTAGAAAACAGAAACCGTCGTGCCGCACTGCGTGACGCAGACACGGGGAGAGATGGCGAGGACAGCGGAGGCGTCGAAGGGCAGTCGCAGCGGCTCCCGGCACCGCGCTGGGTGTGGGACACTCTTCTCACTTGTTTCGTGAGCGCTTTTTGTGGTAGGCAAACACAGCAAGGCAAGCACGCCGCCAGTGCCGGCAACACGCAGCACCGTAGTCTCAAGGAGCGTAGAGGAGGCGCGCTCCGGCTCCCTGTCAACATGCAAAGATGTAGAAGTCTCTTCGAGGCAGAAGGCAGCAACGGCGACGTGCTGGGACTCGGGGAACACGTACTCCACGACACTTGCGACACTCGTCGTAGAGAGGAATGCGCTCTTCGTTGACGCAACGTCCAGGCTGGTCGCCGAGGTCACCACGTGGTGTTCGCCGCGTACACAACCATCTCTGTCGCCGACGAGAAGCCAAAAAGAGACGGTAGACGCAGCGACGGCGTTTGTGGAAAAAAGGGAAAGAGCTGTTGTGAAAGGCCCAGGACAGCTGCCCCACACAGACACGCAGCGCCACTCGCTCACAATCTGCTCCGAGGCTCCATCACTCGAGATGGTGTTGGACGCGCCACGCGAGAAGGACAGCGTTGAAAGCACCACAGCGTTTTGCACGTGACTCGTCGCTACAAAAAGCGTGTGTGTCTCTGCAGCACCGTTGCCATCTCCGGCGACGGCGAGGCATGCGATGTGCGTAATCTTGCCGTGGTCCTGCAGCGCTGGCGTCGCCGCGCAAGGAGACCACCGCGTCGCACACGTTGTACGGGGCTGTGTTGGGTGGACGCAGCGCACTGCTGATCCACTATCACCGAGAAAGGCAGCTCCAGAGCACGCGTACGGTACGACGTAGAGCACACCCGTCGTGGTGGCAACGACAGCGAAGGAAACAGACAATCTGCTCCCATCCCCATTCCCTGCCGCCTTTTTTCTGTCGTCAGCACTAAAAGACACGTCGAAGCTCTCTGCGCAGGTGGGAAGACCGCATGCGCCATTGAAGCAGCTTGCATCCGACACGAAGCAGCAGCGGCTGCAGAAGCTGCCACCGACGTCAGCATCATCAGCGCCAGCGTCTCCGCTGAGGGTGTTAGGGAGTGGTGTGTTCCAGTAATGAGGGGGAGTATCGCAGTGACTTGTGCCACTGCCACGTTGCGGTTGAGCACACAGCATCTCGCTCGTGCAGGCAATGAGACGGCCCGCCGCGTCGACGTGCACGACGCGCACCTGCGCTGCTTTGGAGGAGGAACGACGGCGGTGACTTTCCGGAGCCTCACGCGGGCTCGATGTCACCGCCGTTTCCACAGCCACAGCAGCAGAAGTGTCAAACAGAGAAGACAGATTACCGCCAGTGGCAGCAGACACTTCGTCTTGACCTGTCAACGCGTATGTGTGGGCGAACACTGCCCCGTCGAAGCCTCCCGACACGAGCGTCATTTGGCCATCCGCAGAGCGGCAAAAACAAACGCGGTAGGCACCGTGGCCGCGGTGCTGCCGCGCTCGCACCAAACACGGCGTCGCCGCCACATTAGTGACGGCGCTCACGTTACCGCTTTGATCGTTGCGTGGGTCTTCCAAAGGCCCTGTTCGTCGAACGCACATCACCTGCACACAGCCGTCCTCCCCAGCTGCGGCAATCTGCACAGCACAGCTCCAGCACGTAGAGGCGTCCGCGGACGACAGAGACGTTGATGGAGACACCTTCTCTGCACTCCACACCGAACAAAGGGCAGCGTCAAAGATGCGGCTTTTGGCAAACGCAGTGCCGCCGCCACGCCACAGCAGCACCCACTCCGACCCTGCTACCAACGATGCTGGTGTCGAAGAAGCAAGGAGAGACAAGCGCTCGTACAGGGCAACGGTCCGGTCGTCGCTGCAGGTAACGAGGTGTGTCCGCTGCGATGCACGACTACCCGTCTCATCGCAAGCCGATTGCGGCGCTGCGGTGAGCTCCACACGCACCGCGAAGACGGCGCAGCCGCGTGGGTGCGCCTGCACACGAGACACCACCGACCACTTCGCCTGATGAAGATCGCCGCTGCGTGTGTCTTCTAACGAAGGACACCACTCTACCACTTCTCCCGAGTAGGTGGCAGCAAAAAAGCGGTGCACAGGACGCACCGCTTCGTTTTCGCCACTCTTGCAGTTTTCCAGGAGAATGTCCGCCGCGAGAACAACACCGAGAGGAGGCCCACGCAGACACGTGTGCGGCACCTCCTGAGACAAATCGGCGTACAAAGGCAACGTGGCAGCGGCACTGCGCAACGCGACAACGACACGATCCAGATGGAGAAGAAAGACGTCGTTGGAGGCCGTCAGCACCACGACTGTCTGCCGCGCCGCATCAATCGTGACACGCAGAAGGCGACTCGCCGCAGCTCGCAGCACGCACCGGCAGCTCGATGATGAGGCGGTTGCTGAATGTCCGTTATTTTTGTGGTGTGCGCCGCTCGGAGGTGCGAGCTGTGCGAGCAGACGATCCGCTGCGGCAATCAGCACAATGGTCAGCTCCTCACCATCGCCATCATCACTGACGCGCTGTCCCGTCGCTCCTTCAGGGGAAGATAGGCGATAGTGGGCGATGGCGAGGGAGGTGATAACGGTGCTGTCTGGCGCATGAGCGCATCTCTCCGTCTTGCTCAGCGGCAGCGTCGCAGCTGCTAAACTCGATGCTGCGGAGGAATCGGAAGTAGCAAGACGGTTTCGCCACACCGCGTTTCCCGTTGCAAAGTACACGACACCGTCGGACGTGCATTGAACGGCGGTGATGGGGAAGTCCGAAAGAGGCGGACTACTGGTCATGATAGAAATCACCAACCTTTGCCCTGCTGACAGATGAAACGGAAAGAAAGCGATGGAATTAGTTTACAAAGAGTAAGAGAGAGTGCGAAACAAAGAGGGAAAGGAGGCAGCGAGAAAAGAGAGTCGATGTTTTTGACATCGTAGCTTCTGCAACGAAACGCTTAATGGACTATCGAGGAGATACACCGGCAAGAGAAACAAAAATAGCTTTCGGGCACGGTTCAGATGAGTCTCTTACCTCAAAATGCATAAAAAGCACGACAACTTCTCGGATCCAGCTTCACGGCAAGGGAATAAAAAGGTCGACGTTATCGAGCACAAAGCAGCGGAAACAAACTCACACACGCCACGGAAAGCTATGAGGAGACGATCTAATTTATTAGCGCTCCCTTATACGCCAAAGTCTTCTTTCTCTTTCTCTTTTCTTTGCTGAGGGGGGGCACCGCGCTGCTCATAGCACTTGCGAGGGCGATGCAAGACCCGTTGTGAGCCCACACAACGGGCAAAGCAAAAAAAAAAAGCTCTTAAAGCAGAAAACACATCTGTAAACACAGTGGAAAAAAGAGCCCCAAGCAAGACACGCTTTCGGGCACCCAAGCAGCCGCGACAGGCCTAATCGAGCATGCGACACTGCACGGTTTCCGTCTCCACAGCGTGATCTAGCTGTGGAAGGTAACAGAAGCGATTGGACAAGACGCGGAGCACGTAGTTGCACCGCGAGGACTCATGCAGGGTCAAGAACGGAATTGGATTCTCTAGCTCCGTGTAGCGGCAGTAGAAGCGCAGCTCCGTCGTTGTCGGCCGCTTCTCGTACGGACACGCATCGCCGTCGCCGTATGGGTGGCAGCGTACGGGCCAAACGAGTCCGCACCCGTCCAGTACTCCCCTACTTTATCTGGAAAAGTGCTCAGGTTGCGCCGGCCAAGCACCTGTGTCGCCTGCTCCTGTACCTTGTCGCTCCGCACCTCGCGGTCCCAACACAGCACCGTCGCGTACTGCCGCTCAACCACGTGCGTGCAGGGGAGGCCGGCCTCTTTGATGCTGTTCAGCACCGACTGCATCCCAAGGCTCACTGAAAAGTCGGTTTGCGGCCGTGGGTCGTGGTGTTGAAAGGACGTGGTATCGCAGACGAAGCGTGATCCGTTGCTGAGCTGGACGTACCGCGTCGTGGCGGTGGGAGTGGCGCCGCTGCTGCGGCCGTTGTTGTATGCTGTGTTGCCGTAGTCACCGAAGAGGAAGACGTGGTTGCGCAGCACCGGCTCGGAGAGATCGACAGAGATGGCAGAAGCGCTGTGTGAGAGAAAGAGGCACACACCGCAGAGCAGCAGCGCAGCCCACAAGCTCCACTGCGGCGGTTTTGATCTCATGCTTTTGTTGCTGTTGTTGTTGTCCATCCTACTCGTGTTGATAGCAAAATAGAGATTATGAAGAGCCCCACTTGTAACTGTACGTTGGGAGAGTAGATAGGCGGCTTTTGTTTAATTGTTGTTGTGTGTTGTGGGTGCGGGGCACCGAATATGCTCAGCGGTGCAGCGCCAGCCGTTTCTTTTTCCTTTTCAAGGTGTTTTCTTTGTTGCTGATGTTGTTAAGAGGAGTGAGTGGTGGATTTGCAAGTGGAGTTAAGTACACACATAGCCGGAAAGAATGGAGAACGCTGAGGCATTGGCGAATTCCCACATAGATTTCAGCCATCGGCATGTAGAAGCTTGGCGGCAGCGACGCCGAAGCAACATCAACAACGGAGACTCGATTCCGCCTCTTGCTTGCTTTTTAGGTGTGGGTAGGTGCATATGTATGTAAGTGCTCCAGCCATGAGCGAAGGGCAAGGCAAAGCCCAGCATCCGGAAAAAAAAAAGAAAGCACGTTCCAGTGACGCCGAGCGTGGAAAGGGGGAAAAAAATCCCACATCTACATGCACTCTGTAAAGAAGAGAGAGTCGCGTGGTCAGCGCCGAGGTGCACGCGCGCCTTCGACAACAAGCTGCGCAGCTCCTCCGCATTGAGGAGGGGCATGCGGTACTCGCGGGCCAAGACGCCGCCGTGCCACTTCGAGGCCGAGAGCAACGACGTGCGTACGTGTGCGCAGTCTTCCAGATCTGTCAAGGCCTGCACCAGCTCCGTTTCCTGGTTGGCAGTCCACAAGTCCACTGGGGTGAGGTAAGCTTCCAGCAGCACGAGCAGCGGTGCGTGCACGACGTCTGCGTGCTTGTAGCGCACCCCTAGCTTCTCGCGGTCATTGCGAATAACACGTAGGACCTTCATGGCATGCTCAGACAGCGCGCCAGGTGCGTCGACTGAACTCGGGGCTAGGAAGGCGAAGGAGACGGCGTAGTGCAGGCGCAGAGGGGCGTAGTCTGGAAAGAGAACAATCAATTCCTCCCACGTGGCCGCCGCACGACGCGCTGCAGCGGCGGCAGAGACGAAGGAGGACTCACAAAAGCGCAGCCACGCTTTGGAGACAGCGCCGGCTGGCCCCTTGCGACAGGCGGTGTTTCCGCCGCCCGACCAGTTAAAGAGGTCATACATGGTCTCCGCACCACCCACCGGTGCATTGTCTGGCTGGGCACTTGGTACGGTGTGAACCAAATGCGTCCAGGACAGCAGGTTCACCGCACGCAGCAGCACCGCAGCGTGGGATGCCGTGTCGTCTTGCAGGAGGTAGTACTCTGGCAGCACCGCCCCGTAGAGAAAGAGATCGCAGAGCATCCAGCCGTACATGGTGCGCACGAGCGACGTCGGCGCCAGTGCCAGCTCAGCATTGGGCAATTGCAGCAGCATGCGCTGCAGCTTCGTGTACGCGACATCGGCAGCCGCCCGCAGCGCCGTCCCCACGCTTGCTAAATAGTGTTGGCTCACGTCGAGCTGACGCAGAGCGTGTCCGCCGTCCTCCAGCTCCTCGGCGGCAGCCACCTCCTCCAGCAGCGAGAGGTACGCCGCTCCGATGGGGGCGGCTGTCCTGCTGAGCTCCTCAAAGTTGGGCAGTGTTGTGGCAGCGACTACCTGCTGGGTGGCGAGACGGAGCGCTACCACGTCCCGTTCCGCAACGCGCGGGCCGCTCTTGGTAGAGCGCGATCGAGTGGAAGCCGACGCGGTAAGACTCCTTCCATTACTACTGCTGAAGCAGACGTACACGACAAGACAAGAGAGAAAGCAGCCAGTGGCGATCCAGAAGCCGCGTGTACGTGACCGCCGTGTGGAGGGTCGCTTAGAAGCTGAAGCCCGCGCAGCTGCTGCAGCTGCAGGTGATGGTTGTTTTGCCTGCTGCTGCTCCGTAGGTCCGCGTTGGCGCATCGGCTTGACAGCGGCAGTGAGCGAGAGACTTCCAGGGAAAGGGAGAAAAAGTATGATATGCGACTCTATGAGTCTATGAGACCGACCTAGATGGTGACCGTCTACAATCGTCAACAATCGCGTACTGCAGTGCAAAAGAAAAGTGTTAAGTGGGACAGGTGATGAGTTGAAGTAGCTGAGGAGTGGAAAGCGGCGCCGTTTGAAACGACCTTTTTATTTGCTTTGAGAAAGTGAAGAGACAGCGTTCGTTGCAGAGCCACCGTAGTGCAAGTGGGCAAACACGGAGCAGCCACACCCTTCTGCAGACGAGCTGTGGGATAGACGTGCAGCCAAAGCACACTGCCTAACGTATACCAAGGCTCCACTTGAAGAGCTTCATCTACAGCGTCAGCTCTCAACTGTACTTTTTTTTTTTCGCCCCACTACCGGCAGAAATAATACAGAGCAGAACACGTGCGTGCTGCAGGACAGGCTCACATGTGCGCCGCAGACCCACTTTTACACCTTCGTGAGATAATTCTCTTTTATTGGTTGCTATTGTGTTCTGCGAGTAACGCAGTACCGTTCGCAGAAAGGGCTGAAGAACAGCCGAGGCCACACACTCTCACTCACTCACACTCACACTCACGCCTGGGAGAGAAGACGCTATGTTGCGCACAGCTGCAGCAGCAAAAACGATCCCTCTGCAGTCGTACACTTGTATGATCGCTCAACGTCAAAGAAAAGAAAAGTTTGAACAAGAAAAAAATACAGTGGGGAGGACGGAGTAGCGAGAGAAGAAACAGCAAAACCAACAAGATTGCCTTTACCACTCCCGCTCATCCTTCGTCAAGCCAAAACACCAACACGCTCGCCTCACAACAGCAAAACAAAAAAAAAAAAGTGCCCGAAAACAAGCAGTTGAAAGAGACGCAACTGCTCACGTCCCCTTTACCCGCACACACACATCCACACATCCACACATCCACACACACATGCCCTCACCTCACATCTCGCGTAGGTGGTTCACGACACCGCCGCGCACGGTGTACTCGTTCAACGTTTCGATCGTGATGTCACGCAGGCTCTTGGCGATGAGGCGGGGAATCGAGAGCTTCGTCTCCTCCGGCGCCGGGCTCACATCGACCACCATGCGGAACTTCTCGAGTGCCTTCTTCGAAAAGCCGTCGATGCCGTCCATCACAACGACGGCGCGGTTCGTCGCCGCGTCCATGCGCCGCGCACACGCCTCGAAGTAGTCCATCTCAGGACGCCACCGCAGCCCCAACTCCGCCCCTTCCTTGCCCTCGAGAAAGCTGTCGAAGATGGAGCTGCCCTTCGCCGTCTCGTTGATCACCCACCGCGCGTTCTTGCTGCCGCTGACGCAGCCCACCGCGATGCCGTACTGACGGAGCAGCGAGATGAGCTGCAGCACGCCGTCACGCAGCGGCATGCCGTGCGACGTCGCGTAGGAGCGGAAGAGCTGCAACTTGCGGTTGCACAGCCCGTAGAGGGAGTTCGACTCCACCGTGTCGCTCGCCTCGCCAGCCGGCAGCGGTGCCTGGCTGTACTTCTTGAAAATCTCATTGAGACCGTAGAAGGGCTTCACGTGGCAGAGGTAGGCGAGGTACAACTCCTTCGTCATGGCGAAGTCGGCAAAGTCGTGCTGGTGGAAGTATTCCTCCAGCGTCTGGGTCCAGGCCTGGTAGTGCACGCCCTCGATGTCGCTCACGACGCTGTCAAGCTCGAAAATGATGCAGTCAAAGTCGAAGACGCGCACCTCGTGGAAGAGGCGGACCGTTTCGGGGTGGCCCGGGCGTAGCGTGATGCGGTTGGCTCCGGCGTGCACGAGCATCAGGTCTGTCACCCCTTCCGGGGCCCGCACCAGGGTGTAGGTGACAAGCCGCTGCGTTACGTGCACCCGCACCAAACACCCGCGGTGGCGTGCGTGGAACTCGAACTCCTCCATCTGCTCGTTCAGCACCGGGTTGAAGTGCAGGACGCCCTGGACGACGCGCAGGCCACAGATGCCGGCGGCCATCGAGAACCACGACCCTGCCGCGGCGGTGGAGTGGAGGCCGCCGCCGGAGTTGCCGATGAGGTTGTCGATGTCGACGAAGAGCGCGTCGTGGAAGTAGCTCATCGCCTTGTTGGACAGCCGCAGCGTGGAGGCGACGACGCTGAAGATGGCAAGCCGCATCGCTGAGTCCTGCGCGGTCACGGCCTCGTAAAAGGTGAAGTCCGCCTTGGCCTCGTCACGCGAGAACTTCTCCGGCGCCAGCATGATGGCAAGGAGCACATCCGGGATCCGGCAGACCTGATGCCGGTAGATCACGGTGGGGTGGTAGAGCGTGTGCAGCGCGCACTCCGTGTTGTCCTTGAGCGAGGAGAGGTTCCAGTGCTTCTTGCGCATGAAGGACTGGTCCATTGGGTGGATGCGGTGGGCACCGTCGAAGGGTAGCACCATCTTCGCCGCCGCGTGGTCCATGGCGATGATGTCGTTCTCGGTCATCTGTGCCCGCCCCATAATCTCGCCCCACATCTCGGGGTTCTCCTGCCGCAGCATGATCGCCATCTGCACCGCCCACTGCAGGTGCATCTGCGCCATCAGGTTTGTAAAGTAGTTGTTGTCCGCCACGTCGTTGTACGTGTCCGGCCCCGACACGGAGCGCAGGTGGAACCAGCCCTTCTCCCACGAGCCCCACTGCAGCCACACCAGCGCCGTGGCAAAGACCAGCTCAGCGCCGCCCTGCACGAGGATGCTCGAGTCGTTCGTCGTCGTGACGTACTCGCGCAGCGCGTAAACAACGACGGCGTTGACAAAGAGAAACGCTCCGCAGTACGGCGTCGGGTTTTTCTCGCCCGTGACGGTGCGGAAGGGAAAGAGGGCACCGCGGGGCAGCGAGAGATCCGCCGCGATGTCGCGCGCCTCGTTCATCGTGCGGATGCGGAACTCCAGCAGCGCACGCGCCTTTTCGGGACAGGCATGCGCAAGGAAAGGCACGATGAGGGCATCGACGTCCCACTGCTGCACGCCGAGCAGCATATCACCCGTCAAGCCACGCGTTGGGAAGCAGTAGTAGGGGGAGCCGCTCGCCGACATGTAGGTCTGCAGGATGTTGAAGCGGAAGGCCCCCTGCACCGCCGCGTTCGGCTCCACACGGACGTCGGCCGTCTCCCAGAAATTGTTCATGACGTAGCGGTGCTCGGCCAGCAGGCCCTCGTAGCCCAGGGCAGCCGCCTCGCGGGTCTGATGCGTCGCCACGTCCATCAGCTCCTCCGTCGGCGCGTCCTCGTCGCCGAAGTGGCCGATCACCTTCACAATCTCGATGGTGACGCCGTCGGAGATGCAGCTCGTGTAGGACGTCTCGGTGCCCCACTCCGTCTCGCGGTTGTTCGGCGTCAGCGTCGTCGGCGAGGCAACACCGGCATTCGAGGGCGAGCCAACAACGGACGACCCGCCCACCGCAGGAGAGGAGACGAAGGCCGCGTCGCCGTTCTGCGTCGGCGAGGCGCTGTCCCGTGTGGGAAAGCTCTGCATTCCTGGCGTGTACTGGCACGACGAGCACGTCTCCACCGAGGCCACCACAAGGTGGCGGCAGCTGTTGCGGGTGCGGACAAACACCACGCTCAGCGCATCTTGGATGTTCGACTGCGTGAACATGGTTTCCACGTCGTACTCGGCGGCGGAGAGAAAGGTGCGGGAGATGAGGCGAACATCCGTGTTGACGGCGTTCTTCACGCTCATCTTGTAGTGCATGACGGAGATGTTTTTGCGGGCAACGGAGACGAAGCGGCGTGTCTCGATGGTGACCTCGCGGTGCTGCTGGTTCGAGTACCACACAAACTTGCGGTGCACCTCCCCGGTGCGGAGATCGAGGCGGCGGGTGTGGCTTCGCGTCGGCCCGCGAGCCGCGCTGATGTGCTCCCCGCTGAGGAAGGCGTCCACGCAGAAGGCGTCAGGGGCACGCAGGCGGTAGCCTTCTTTGGTGGAGATGCCCACCGAGAAGGAGCGGGTGTGCATCAGCGGCCGCTGCTCGTAGAAGCCGGAGAAGTAGACGCCACGCTGGGTGTTTGTGGCAGCTGCCGCACTGCCGTTAACGCTCACGGTGCGCGACCCCGACTGCGAGCCGTTGGACTTCATCGGGCTGGACTTGTTCCTGCTCTCGTGCGAGCTGCTTTCACGCCGATGAGCGTTGTAGCTGCGGTAACGACTGCTGTAGCGCTCATTGCGCTCGTGGCGGTTCTGCCCGGCGTCTGTCTCCTCCGCGTAGCCCCGCACGCCGACGAGGCCGTTGCCGACGGAGAAGAGCGTCTCGCTCACGAGCGCCTGACCATCAGTGGGCAGCGCCTCTTCCCGCAGCTCCCAGCGGTCGACCTTGACGGGTGCGTCGGGGGCACGGCCGAAGGACTCGTCGCGCGGCGCCGTCTCGGACGCCTTGGCTGCCATCTAAATTAGGCCGCGCTCCTCTGAACTGCGTCTTCTTCAACTCGGATTCTGTCTCTCTTCGTCCAGATCGACCGAAAGGCACACAGCACGTAGAATAATAATAATGCAAACCTTTTTTTTTCTCTTCCACGTACACCAGCCGTCTTAAAAGAGGGGAGGAAATAGGAGGAGCTTCAGAACGACTCAAGAAAAACAGCGAGTGTTTTAAAAGTGGCGCGGGCGGACAAGAAAAGAGGGGAATAGGACAACACAAGCGCGCGCGCACACACACACGCAGGACGCACTCGTTAACAACGGCACAACACAGCAGATGATGGAGATCGTAAAGAGAAAGAATTTAGAAAAGTAGAGGGTGGAAGAGAGAGAGAGGCAATAGTAACTGGATGTATGGGTATGCGCGTGTCTGTGAGTGTGCGCCAACGCTGTGACTCGCTCTCACGCGCAAGAAGCAAAAAAAAAAAAACGCGACGAGGGAAAAAAAAAGAGAGAAAAAACCGTTTTGGAAACCAATTTGTTCGCTGATTAACGCTAGCACGCGGTAAAAAAAAAGTCTTTTTTTATTTTTGTTAGGTGTTGCTGTTGTTGCGGTTTCTTCTCGTCCGCTATAAACCGCTTTCGTTCTTTTCTTCTTCTCGCCGAGCTCTCTATTTGAAGAAAGTTATAGACGTATTCAGGAGTTGTTTTTTTTTTTGATCTTTTGAAGTGTTTCTTACGCACACATAAACGAAGCGGTGATGGTGGTGGTGGTTTGGTGCGGATACAGCCAGTCGTGTAGGAGTCCCTCAACCGGTAGACCTGCTCACGTGGCAAGAAAGCAATTACGTCCACGCGTCTTCCTTCGTGTGAGGGTGTGAGGTCCTGTCTTTTTTCTACCCACTCCGTTTTTATCGAATTGTGACTTGTGAGCGCTTTAGGTGTGAGAGAGTGGGGCAGCGATGAATAGCGCAGGAGGAGCAGCGAGTGGCACCGGTACGAGCTACGCACCTATGAGGTGGGTATGTGAGTGTGTGGGTGACTATTAGCTGATAGAATACAATAGAAAAAAAAAGGAGATAAATAAAAACAAGCAAATGGATCTAGCTTTGAATTTTACTTCCTTTGTTCTTGATTATTAGGCGGCGACGACTGGTCGATTCGCACTACTGGACCGCTTCGTCGAGACCAAAAACAAAGCGCACCGAACGAATCGAAACAAAGAACGTGACGTAGCTGATGTGAAGATGAGATGGAAAGAAAGGAAAAGCGAAGGCAAATGGACAGAGAAAGAGAGCACTTCGATTCGCAGTTAATGTCACTCATTGCGGGAAAGAAAACTTCGCGTCCAGAGCTACTTCTTCTCTTTGTTTCCTGAGATGCTCTCTCTAAAGGCACAGTCGCAAATCTAGACGAATGGGGCCATAGCTCAACCCAACGAACGAGAACTATTTGCATGCCACACACCGAACAAAGTCTCACAGAACCGAGATGTGCAAATGAGTTTCTTTTTTGCTTGTTTGTTTCATTAATAGGCAGTAAAGTGCGAAACACCTTTAAAGAAAAGCAGTCACTAGGTCTCTCCACTAGTCATTTTTTTTTTTTCTTTGGCAACCGATGTAGGCCAACAAAAAAAAATGATCGAACGCCTAGCGCCGGGGCGTCTGGTTTAGGGAAAATGCACTGGGCGACGTGTTGCCTGCCTTTTCGGAGGGGAGCATTGCGGCGTGAATGGTCGAACGCATCGCGGTGAAGCGGCGCACAATGGCGTCCTTCTCCGCCTGGTACTTGAAGGCCAACTCGCGCGCCTGTAAGTCCAGGTGCATGTCCAGCTCCCGCAGGCTCTCCTCCAGCCGCCTGTCCTCCATCACCTTTTGCTTCACCCGCTGACGCAGCTCCAGCAGCATGTTCTCGGCTGCCGCCTGATCATGTGTCATCTCATCCAGCTGCGACTCGAGTGCCTCCCGCTCCGTCACGACACGGTGCAAGGCGGCGTGTTGGTCCATCAGCAACGCCTGCAGACCCTCCAAGATTGCGTCTCTCTCTCGCTCCTGCCACTCCGCGCGCAGCTCTGCCACGTCGCCGGCAGAGGTGAGCGGGTAACTCGTAAATGGCGTGCCTGATTGCAGCCCATGTTTCTCGGGGTGCTCAAAGGCGGAGAGATCCACTCGCCCACCATGGCGGTGCACCACCTCGACGAGGGCATCCATGAAGACGGGCAGCCGTCGCGCAAGGTGCTGGTGACGCTCACCGCACACCTGCAGGCGACGAAGGCTGTCGAGAAGACCGCCCAGCCACTCCACAAAGGCGGCAGGCCGGAGAGACGCGAAAGCGGTGGATGTTGCAGGCGACGATGTATTTTTCAACACTTCGGTCTCGATCTCGTGCAGGAAGTGGAGGGTGGCGGTACTCTTGGGACCGACGGCAACGTGGACCAGCCTCGCCGTTGCCTCTACTGCTTCACTGAGGCTGGGGCGACCAACTTGCACACGAGTCGTTACCACCTCAGCGGCAGTTGCGGCGATCTGCGGACGAGGCGTGACTGCCACCACACTTGCATCTGCAGGAGAGACACATAAGGTGGGATCGCCAAACACGCCGTGCAGCACGGCGTGGACCGTCTGCATCGTCTCCTGCAGGTGCTGCAGCTGCTGATCCGCCTCGCGGATGCTTGCCACGGCGGCATCACAAGACGCGTCAGAATCCACTGCCGCAGTGCCATGCACGGACACGCTCAGCGCTGAAGGGTCGACGTAGCTCGCAGAAGCATGTGCTATGCTGCTGCCGCCATCGCCTAGCAGTCGTGGCAGCAAGGACTCGTGCAGAGCTGCTAGCAGCTTTGCCAGCGACCTCTCAGCCGCCTCGCTGTTGCCCTTTTCCTCTACACCAGTCTTTCCTCTTCGCTCCGCTAATTGGCTCGTCGATGCTGCTTCACCCTGCGCGCGATGCAGCAGCTCTTCGATGGTGACTCGCATCGCCTCCACACACTCCTCCGGCGATGCGTCCTGTCCGACGCGGGTAAGGGCAGCACAGGGCAGCACCGTCGCCGCGCGGGTCTGCGACGTCGCAAAAGCATCCCGCACAGCCTGCTGCAGCCTGTCGAGGCGCTCCTGCAGATCGGCGGTCATCTTCACAGCCGCAGCGTTTGCCTTAACGGCCTGTTGGTGCAACGCCTCGGCCGTCTGAAGACGCTGCTCTGCAGCGCGCATCGAACGCTCTCCGCTCTCCTTCTTCTCCGCAAGCCGCTCCAGCTCCCGCACGGCGGACCGGTAACGGTCCAGCTGGTCGTGCACACGCGCCACTGCCGTCTCCATCGACGCCGCCGGCACGGTAGAAACAAACGCAAGTGCGGCGTTCAGCTTTGTGAGCGCGTCCTCCTGGACCGCTTCGGCTCGACTCAACGCATCCGTCAGCTCTGCAGCACGAGACTGCGCAGCGAGTAGCCTGGAGGCTGCGCTGGCCTCCGACGCAGTTCGGCGATCGATCTCCTCAGCCAGCCATTCCACTGCCTCCACTGTGGCATTCCAGAGTGCTTTGCTAACAGGTGCGCGACGCGATGCATCATTCTCCTCCTCCACCGGGACTGGCGGTGCTGGGACAAGCAGGCCAGAGAGCGACAACGCTGCAGACTCAGACAGCGCCGTCGCCAGGCGCTGATGTGCTTCCTGAGTCACCTGAAGCTCCTTCGTCAATCTCATGACGCTCGCCGTCTCGTTATGCTCGTACCTGTCGACCAGCTCCTGCAGGCTGGCCGACCGCGTCTCGGTAGCAGCACTGCGCTGCTGCAGCTCTGCGACTGTCTGTGCGGAAGCAGTGGCGCTGTCCTCGAGCCGTCGCAGTGCGTCCGCTTGTTGATTGAGTTGCCGCATTGCCTGCGTCGTTGCCGTGCTGATCTGCAGAAGCGCATCGGCCAGTTCATCACAGGAAGTGATCCTGCTCGCCGATACGACGCTCTCCGATTCGCCAATCTTGAGTGTGCGAAGTGTCGCGTTTGCAAAATCGGCAACGCCTTCAAAGCGCTGCTTCCAATCCGCCAGCTGCGTGCGTACGGCAGCGAGGTCATTCTTCTGCTGCTCCTCCATTCTCTTGTGGGACGCGGTGGCCCTCTCCAGCTCCACACGCTGCTCTGCTGTGACTCCATTCAGCTCTTGGTAGCAACGCCCGAGCAGCAGCATCAGATCCGCTTCTTCCTCCAGCAGCCCCAGTGCATTTTCGGCGTCGGAGGAGGGACGAGTATCGCCACCGATGATCTGGCGGGCCTTCTCCTGCCCAGCAGCAAGACGCAGCGCGGCAGCCTCCAGCGTGCGGCATCGGTCGCGCATCTTCGTCAGCTCTTCCTTCTGCTGTGCCACCAGCGTCTCCGCAACCGCAGCACGGGCATAGGCGCCATGACACAGGTCCTGCAGCTCGTGGTGAGAAAGAGTGTAGCACGCCGTTGCGCGGTTCGTTAGCTCGGCAGCGTGCACCGCGGTGCGACTCGCCCGCTCCTCGCCGAGAACGGCGTCAGCTGCGGCGGCGCGGATCAGGGAGTGCAGACGTGGCACCACGCTCTCCTGAAGCTCTGTCAAGGTCGCCATCACCTCTTCCGCAACACCAACCAGCGACGGATTCGCGCAAGAGGTGCCTGGCAACGATCCAGCGTCGCCTGCAGTGTTGTCAGTCTTCACCAGCACGCGCCGCAGCTCCCTCTCCAGCGCTGCGAGCCGCACGCACTCCTTCGCGTAGGCGACACATTTGCGCACTAAACTGGCGCCATCAGGAGCGGTGATATCACTCGTCTCCACCATCGCCTCTCTCTGACGTGTTTCACTTGCTCCAGAAGATGGCAAAAACGCCGCATCGTCCGGCAGCGCAGCGGAGGCGTCTCGTATGATGGCGGAGAGTGCGTCCACAGCGCTGACAGAACGTCGCTGCGCCTCACCTTCATTACGAGCAGCGCAGTGCAACGCATCCACTTCCGCCACAGCGGCTGTCACGAGCGCTTCAAGAGACGGCTCAGTCGTAGACAGACAAGACTGCAGCTGCCCGCGTAGCTGACGGAGGAGCTGCGAGTGAGAGGCCATGTGAGCAGCGGCTCGTGCTGCCACCAACTCGAGAGATCGCTGCGCCGCCTGTTGCGTGTCGCGAGGCTCAGCAGATGCGAGAGAGAGGACACGCGAGTCGCCAACGCAGCTGCTTCCCTCGTCGAGGCAATTCCCTATGCCTCCGGCGGCCGCGAGTGCGCTGTGCAGGCTGTCGCGGGCACGCATCACAGCAGCGTGCCAACCTGCGTCGCTGCGTTGTAATTCTTCCTGCGCCTCGTGCAAGCCTCGGGCTCTCTCCAGAAGCCGCGCCACAGCATCGACGAGCCGCTCCGGTGACGCGCGCCACGTTGCGGCCGCAGGTGCAGAAGCGCCTTGACGATCCAATGAAAGAAGCGATGGCGTGGTCGGTGACGGCGAATCCATCAGGCTTGCCTGTGACGGCGGTGCACTCAGTGCGGGGAAGAAGAGGCCGTGCACCTGGTCCACTGCACACAACAGTGCATGACGAGTCGCCGCGATGTCACCTCCACTCAACGCGAGTGGAGCTCCTAGCAAACGCTCCGCCTCTGCCAGCTCGCTCTTCAAACGCCACACCTCCGTCGCTAAATTGCGTGGCAGCACACCAGGAAGAGGCTGTAGGGCGGCGCCTACAATGCGCATTAGCTCCCTCACCGCACCAGGAAGGCTTTCCAACGTCGTCGCGTACGCCAAGAGGAGTTCGCAGCGCTCGGTCGACTCCCGCACTGTCAACGCACTAACCCTCAGCTCTTGTCGCTGCACGGTCATCGCCTCCGCAACCTCCACAAGGTTGCCTACGTCGCCGACGGCAGCAATACACGCACGCACTTCCGCCTCCCGCGTCTCGAGCGACCGCTCCAGGTCTGCCGTTCGATGCTGCTCCGCCTCGCAACGTTGCTGGGCACTGCGGAGCTCCGCCGTGAGCCGCGACTCCGTCAGCTGCGACGTGCTCAGCTTCGCCGTCACCTCTGCAAGCTCCGTCGCTGCGGTCGCCAGCGCTGACCGGTGTGCAGCGGCAGCACGACTTCTTTCCTCCTGTGTCGACTCCACCTGCTGCGACGCGTCGGCTTCCAGCTTCGCCATCTGGGCCCGCGACGCCTCCAGCTTGGCCGCCAGTTTACTGATCTCGTTCTCGTGACATGCAACGGTGGCGGCCAACTCCACCTTCTCCTGCCTCAACGCCGCAAGAAGAGACTCAGCACGGCGGAGGTCGCTGCTGCGCTGCTGACACGCGTCTCGCACAGGCGCCAGGCGAGTCTGCAGGACCGCGAACGCATCAGCGTCGCCGTCACACAAGCATAAGCACTGCTTCACCACCGCCACCACCTCCTCTATCATTGCAGACGGGCCGGCAGCGTTGCTCTTCGCTGCGTCGTACACTTGCTGAGTGAATTCGCCAACGATCTGCGCCACAGCGTCGCAACGGTGCTGCAGGCGCGTCACGCTCTGCTGCAACGCCGCGAGCTCCTCAGCGGTTTCTTCGAAGGACGTTGCGCCTCTCTCACACCGCTCACGCAACGCGGCCACCTCCTCCGCATTTGCTTCGCTTGCTAGCCTCGTCTCCGCACGCTCACGCTCACACTGCTGCTCCAGGCTGCGCTGTTGTTGATCCAGCTGCCGCACACCAGCACGCGCCGCCTCCGCTGCGGCCAACAGCTCATGAGGTCGGGAACTCACCGACGCTGGTGCGCGCACCTCAGGAGCAACGTCACGCAGCACCAGCATCGACTGCGCGCCGTACTCGAGGCAGTCCCGGAGCGCGCGGATAACTGCAGTTGTGTCGGCACTTAATTGAGCTTCCGCAGCCTCGCTCGATCGCAGCCGCTGGTCTGCAGCCAGCGACGTCAAACAAATGCTGCTTTCCGCGCCGTCAGCCGCCGGATCAGTATGCACCTCGTGCGCATCGCTCTCCGCAAGTACACGGCGCAACTGTGCAGAACAGGTGGAGATGGCGGAGATTAACGCGTCGCGCTGGTGCATGGCCGTGGTAAGATCCTCTACACCAGCTGCAACGGTGCGCAACTCATCCACTTCCTTCGCAATGCGCTGAGCCAGCAGCGGAACCTTGGACAGCCGCACCGTCGATGCAGCGCTGTCCGACACCGAAGAAGGCGCCGCTGCTGTCTGACCAGCCACCGTCGTCTGAAGTGTTGTATAGGCAGCCTCCAGCAACTTTGTGACCTCTGCCAGTCGCTCCGCAGAGGCCTCCGCTGCTCCCGCCACCCCACTGCACGCCGTAGACATGCCCGTCTCCGCACTTCCCGGCGGCAGCGAAGTAGGCTCGACGAACGGCGGCGGCGGGGCGAGGATGCTGGTCGCGGACAAGACAGCCCAGGTGTTGTGCAGAGACGTGGTGCTGCGTTGCATCAGTGCGTTCAGCGCACCCACTGACACCTCCAGCTGCTGGAGCCTCGCTCGGTTCTCTTGCACCTCATCTGCGGCACCGTCGAGCGTTGCAATGAGCACAGCGAGCCGCTCTTCACTGCTACCTGCGTTCTCCCATGAGGGGAGAGAGGAACCATCCGCAGCACGGTGCGCTACAATAGCATGGAGGCGACACACGGCAGCAACGGCGACAGCGTCGTGGTCCCAGACAACTTCACTGCGATGCTGCGCTGCATACGCGTCCAATCGACGCAGTGTCTTGAGGCGCTCCTGCAGTACGGCGCACACGTCGGTTGGACTGCACTCCAAGAGGGAGCAGATCTGCACTGTGATAGAGAGGCAGTCTCCGGCAATTGCAGAAAAATGGGAGGTCGACATCTGCCTCGCACTGATCTGCTGTCGCTCCTGTTCCTCGGCACGAGCCATCGCAGCTTGCTTCTCGAGATTCTCTAGTTGCCTCCTCAAATGCTCTTTCTGCTCGAATTGTTCTTGCAAAGCGCTTTCCGCAACCAGCAGCCGCGACGTGACGTCCTTCACACGCTCAGCAGACGCGCTCAGCTGAACCACAAGGTCAGCGTCGCGCTTTAATACCTGCTTTGCAGCTTTAACGAGAGCACCACCCGCCTCACCCGGCGACACTCCGGTGGCACCCAGCTCGACTAGAGCCGCAGCGACGTCTGCTGCCAACGCCTCAAGGGATGTCGACCTCTCCGCTAACGCCGCCGTTGCAGCCTCCAACTGCTCGGCTTGCATCGCAGCCAAAGAATGCAGCTCATCCTCTGCCGCACGCTTCTTGTCTTTTCTGCCATGCAGTTCATACATGTTATGGAATGGAAAGTCCTCAAGGCGAGTGTCGATCTCCGCCGGCTCAACACTGGTACTATGACGAACAGAAAAATACACCCACAACCCATTGTATTCGCGAACGATCACATCCACGATATCCTTTTGTAATACATGGCACGCCGCAGCCGCTTCGCTGCGGAAAACGTTACTAAGTTCCAAGCCGTGACTTGCCAAAACAGTAAGCCACCTCTCCCCCTCAAAAAACCTCACATGGGAAGAAACAACAGTTGAACCGCTGTCAATCATCCAACGCTCATCGTGCGCAGCCAACTCCCGCAACACACTACGCTGCTGCTTCTTCGCCTCTCTCGCCTCCTCCAACTTCGCACGCAGCTTATCGTGGTTCGCCATCGCTGCCTCGCGAGTAGCTGCCAACAAAGCCTCTAACTCCTCCTCTCGCCTAGCAGCCTCGGCAGCAGCGCGTGCCACAACAGCACCGACAGGCTCGTCCGCTCCGACGCGATCCCAGGGCCAAGCGCGAGCGAGGCACTAGGCAACGCCGTTCCGCCAGGACTCGCTCGGCTGGCGGCGTCTCGCAAGGTCCCCGCGCCGTCTCGGTCGCTGTCAGCTTCGCAGTCGCGCTCCGCAGCCCAGCGCTCGCTTGTCGCTCCTCTTACGGCGAGCAGCACGGCAGCAGCAAGACTCGCCGCCTCCACCGTGCGCGCTACGCTCGCAGCAGCCTCCAGCGACGCCGCTGCAGGTCACGCTCACCGCCTCGGCGCCTCCGGCGAGCAGCGCGTGCCACAACAGCACCGACAGGCTCGCTCTCGGACGCATCCAGGCCAAGCGCAGCGAGGCACTGCAACGCCGTCCGCCAGCTCGCCGCGCGTCGCGTCCGTCTCCGCAAGCCGCTCGTCCGCGTCCTGCAGCTTCGCGTCGCGCTCCGCAGCCAGCCGCTCCTGCTCCTCTGACGCGGCAGCACGGGCAGCAGCAAGCTCCGCCTCCAGTGCGCGCTCACGCTCGGCACAGCGCTACGACGCGCCTGCAGGTCACGCTCCGCCGGCGGCTCGCAGCAGCGCGTGCCACAACAGCACCAACAGGCTCGTCCTCGACGCGCATCCAGGCCAAGCGCAGCGAGGGCACTGGCACGCCGTCCGCCAGCTGTTCCCCCGCGTCGCGTCGCGTCTCTCCGCAAGCCGCTCGTCCGCGTCCTGCAGCTTCGCGTCGCGCTCCGCACCCACCGCTCCTGCTCCTCTGACGCAGCAGCACGGGCAGCAGCAAGCTCCGCTCCAGTGCGCGCTCACGCGCTCACCAGTGTCACGACGCCTGCAGGTCACGCTCGACGCTCGGCGGCTCGGCAGAGCGCCGTGCCACAACAGCACGACAGGCTCGTCCTCGGACGCTCCAGGCCAAGCGCAGCGAGGGCACTGCGAACGCCGTCCGCCAGCTCGAGCCGCGTCGCGTCCGTCTCCGCAGCCGCTCGTCCGCGTCCTGCAGCTTCCGCGTCGCGCCTCCGCAGCCAGCCGCTCCTGCTCCTCTGACGCGGCAGCACGGGCAGCAGCAAGCTCCGCCTCCAGTGCGCGCTCACGCTCGGCACCAGCTGCTACGGACGCCTGCAGGTCACGCTCACGCTCGGCGGCCTCGGCAGCAGCGCGTGCCACAACAGCACCGACAGGCTCGTCCTCGGACGCATCCAGCGCAAGCGCAAGCGAGGGCACTGGCAACGCCCGTCCGCCCAAGCTCGGCGCCGCGATCGCGCCGTCTCCGCAAGCCGCTCGTCCGCGTCCTGCAGCTTCGCGTCGCGCTCCGCAGCCGCCGCTCGCTGTCCTGCTCTCTGACGCGCAGCACGGGCACAACACCAAGCTCCGCCTCCAGTGCGCCTCCACGCTCCCACCAGCTGCTTACGGACGCCTGCAGGTCACCGCTCACGGCTCGGCGGCGCTCGGCAGCAGCGCTTGCCACAACAGCACCGACAGGCTCGTCCTCGGACGCATCCAGCCAAGCGCAGCGAGGCACTGGCACAACGCGTCCGCCAGCTCGCGCCGCGCTCGCGTCCGTCTCCGCAAGCCGCTCGTCGCGTCCTGCAGCTTCGCGTCGCGCTCCGCAGCCAGCCGCTCCTGCTCCTCTGACGCGGCAGCACGGGCAGCAGCAAGCTCCGCCTCCAGTGCGCGCTCACGCTCCGCAGCAGCCTCCAGCGACGCCTGCAGGTCACGCTCACGCTCGGCGGCCTCGGCAGCAGCGCGTGCCACAACAGCACCGACAGGCTCGTCCTCGGACGCATCCAGGCCAAGCGCAGCGAGGGCACTGGCAACGCCGTCCGCCAGCTCGCGCCGCGTCGCGTCCGTCTCCGCAAGCCGCTCGTCCGCGTCCTGCAGCTTCGCGTCGCGCTCCGCAGCCAGCCGCTCCTGCTCCTCTGACGCGGCACAGCACGGGCACAGCACAGCTCTCCGCCTCCAGTGCGCGCTCACGCTCCGCAGCAGCCTCCAGCGACGCCTGCAGGTCACGCTCGCGCTCGGCGGCCTCGGCAGCAGCACGCGCCACAACAGCGCCGACAGGCTCGTCCTCGGCCGCCTCCAGACCAAGCGCAGCGAGGGCACTGGCAACGCCGTCCGCCAGCTCGCGCCGCGTCGCGTCCGTCTCCGCAAGCCGCTCGTCCGCGTCCTGCAGCTTCGCGTCGCGCTCCGCAGCCAGCCGCTCCTGCTCCTCTGACGCGGCAGCACGGGCAGCAGCAAGCTCCGCCTCCAGTGCGCGCTCAGCCCGCACGCACTCCTACAGGACGCCTAGTCAGGCCTCACGCTCACGCTCGGGCCTCGGGCAGCAAGCGCTCCGTGCCACAACAAGCACGACAGCTCGTCTCTCGGACGCATCCCAGGACCAGGCAGCGAGGCACTGGCAACGCCGTCCGCCAGCTCGCGCGCGCTCCGTCGCGTCCGTCTCCGCAAGCGCTCTCGCGTCTCCTGCAGCTTCGTCATGTCGCGCTCACGCAGCCAGCCGTCCTGCTCCTCGACCTGCGGCGCGTCAGCCGGAGCAAGCAATGCTCCGGCCTCCAGGCGCGCTCACGCTCGGCACCAGCTGCTACGACGCCTGCGCAGGTCACGTGCTCCACGCCGGCGCCTGCAGCAGCGTCGTGCCCAAACAGCACCGACAGCGCTCGTCTCGGACGCCATCGCAGGCCAACGCGCAGCGAGGGCACTGGCAACGCCGTCCGCGCACAGCTCGCGCCGCGTCCGTCTCGTCTCCGCAAGCCGCTCGTCCGCGTCCTGCAGCTTACGCGTCTGTCGCTCCGCAGCTCAGCCGCTCCCTGCTCCTCTGACGCGGCAGCCCGGCAAACAGCAACTCCTGCCTACCACAAGTGCGCGGCTCGACGCTCTTCGGCACACGCCTGCCCTCACGGTACGCCTCGCAGGTCTACTGCCGCACGCGTCGCGTGGCCTCGGCAAGCAGCCGCGTTTGCCACAACCAGCACCGACTTAGCCATCCTCCTCCGACCGCATTCAGGTCCCAAGCCGCAGCACGGCACTTGGCAAACGCTCGATCCGCCAGCTCGCGCCTGTTTGCGATCGCGTCTCGTCTCCGCACAGCTTCTCGCTACTGTCCGCGTCCTGCAGGAGCTTCGCGTGTCGCCGCTCCGCAGCCAAGCCGCCCTCCGCCTCTGACGCGGCTACGCCCACGGCAAGCAGCCTAAGCTCCGCCGCCTATCCGTGCGCGCTTTCACGCTTCGGCACCAGCTGCTACGGACGCCTGCAACAGTCACCCACGCTCGCACGGTTTCTATTCTGCTTATTGAGCCTTCGCGAGAGCGCCGGCACTACAGCATCCGACAGGCTTTCGGTCGCCTCGGATCGCTTCGACCAGGCAAGCGCTAATCGAGGCACTGGCAACGCCGTCGCTCGGCAGCTCGCGCCGCGTCGCGTCTCACGTGCTCCCGCAAGCCGCTTCTCTCGCGTCCGGCAAGCTCGCTGTCGCCGTCCCTCCCGCAGCCTAGCCTCGTCTGCTCTGCATCCTGACTGCAGCAGCACGGCAGCTCACTACGCTCCGCCTCCTAAATAGCTCGCTCCACGCCACGCAGCAGCCTCACACGTCCTGCAGGTCACTGCTCACGCTCGCGGCCTCGGCAGCAAGCGCGTCCGACAACAGCACCGACAGGCTCGTCCTCGGACGCATCCAGGCCAAGCGCAGCGAGGGCACTGGCAACGCCGTCCGCCAGCTCGCGCCGCGTCGCGTCCGTCTCCGCAAGCCGCTCGTCCGCGTCCTGCAGCTTCGCGTCGCGCTCCGCAGCCAGCCGCTCCTGCTCCTCTGACGCAGCAGCGCGGGCAGCAGCAAGCTCCGCCTCCAGTGCGCGCTCACGCTCGGCACCAGCTTGTAAAGACTCACGTAGATTATAGAGCTGCTCTTCGTGTTGCTGAAGAGTGGCTAGTGTGGTATTGAGTGTCGTACTTCTGCTTTCCAGGTCGCTTATGTAGGAACTGATCTCCGTGGTCTGGTGCTGGCGAAGGAGGGACTGGTACAGCAGGTGATCTTGCTGTGCAGACCGGAGGTAGCTGGCCAGTCTATCTATGTGTTCATTATCTATGGGATACGAGAAATCAGGTATCGGTGGAGCACTGCCTGAATCCAGGGGTGTGCTGGAACTTGCGGTTTCCGTTGCTATCTGTGACGCAGGTGCACAGAGCTCGTCGTGAAGGATGCCGCAGAGGCGGGTAAAGAGCGCCTGGTCTTCTTTGATTCTCGAAAACACATCCTTCGCATCTGTTTCCGATGAAGAGGGCATTGCGCCATAGACGGATGACGTCTGCTGCAGGAGATCGTGGTAGGCGTGCACGACGGTTGTGATCATCCCAAGAACCGAGCTTTCCGTGCGGGAGCTCGCCGTGAGTGGAACAACGTGACTTAAAGCCCACTCATAAAAGGCCTGCAGGCGCTGCGAGAGCACACCGGCGTCCACTGCCGAGTCATCCGAAGAGACTGCTAAACGCGATGCGACCGAGACAAGTGCATCGTAGCCTGCTGCAGCGGTGGCGGCGGGTGTAGGGGTCGCATCGCCACTCGCAGACGCAGCTGGCGGTGCCGCAGCGCTCTCCACGCCGTCGGCGGCCACCAGAGGAGCTGGTGCGCTGTTCGCCTTCAACCGCTGGGTAATGTCTTCTGCCTCTACGGCACTCGGTGGCGCTGCGGGAAGAAAGACGGCCCCGCGCGGGATGGCAGACTGCAGTGCGGCCAGTTTTGCCTGCAGCACCGCCACGTCCTTTGACCAGCCTTCTTTCGCCGCCATAAAGTTCGACTTGAGATTCGTAATTTCGCTGTCGCGCTCATGGCGCAGGGCGTCGAGCTCAGTGATGACAGACTCCAGTGTTTGTTGCTTCACCCGAGCTGCCTGCCGCTCTCTTTCGAGGGCCACTACGGCTTCGAGGTGCGCGGCCGAGACGACGAGCTTCGTCGAGCCTCGCGCGTTAGTTGAGAGCTCACTGCGGCGCCCCTCGCTGTAGCCGCGCGCGCTGTCCAGTACGGCAGACGCGTTCTCCGCCGCGACTGGGTAGTCCGTCGAGCCTTCACCGCGAAGTGCGCCGAGAAAGAGGCTGCGCAACGAGGCGTACTCGCGGTACTGCGACCGCATCAGGTCGTGTGCCGCCTCGGCGTAGAGCAGCACGGCGGACTCGAGCCACCGTGAAAGCTGCTTGGCGCGTCGACTACCATCAAACTCCTGCTGCTGTAGCGTCTCCAGCTCCAGCTCCTTTCGGTTCAGCGTCTTGCGCAGCTCACTCATTTCCAAGTTGAGGTTAGGAGAGGACGGTGCGGGGGAGGCTGCGCGGTCGGCTAGTTGAGCAGTCAGCTTCGCCGTCGTGGCCCGCGCGTCGGACAGCTCCGTGAGGAGAACGGTGAAGACGAGGTCGACCCGCTGCGGCAGCGCTGCGCGTTCCTGCTGCACCGCCTTTTCCCTGCTCGGCTCCTCCTCGAGCGCCAATGCACCACTGTGCACGCGACTCGTGAACTCCTGAACCGCTCTTCGGCAGGCGTCTTCAAGGGCGTCGCTGGCCGATGGGGAGGCAGACGCTGCTGCAAGCGGTGGTGGCGGTGGGGAAGAAGAAGACTGCTCTTGGCTCGCCTGTTTCACAGTGGGTGGTGCAGAAGCCGAAGCGGGCACCTTCTGCAGCCGCCCAAGGTAGCCGCGAAGGGTGTCGGGCGTTATGGTCTGCGCCAACACCTCCTTCTGCTCCACAAAGGAGACGAGTTCGGCGGCGGCGGCCTGGAAGTGCTCCGTCTCCACCTTAAAGTGACTAAGCTCATAGCGTACGTCCTCGATGCTCTCTTGTCGCGCAGCACCCGGACGGAGGGATGTCGCGGCGGGGGCGGCTGCAGAGCCGGTCAGCCCACCCTTTTCCTCTCCTGTAATGAGAGGCAGCACCTTTAGTGCAGGTCGCATGTCCTGCTCAACGGCGTGCAGCACCGCCTCCACTCGTGCATCCCAGTCCAGCGGGGCTTGGCCCTTGGCGGCCTCGAACTCTGCCGCACTGTTTACCTGCAGGGACGCGTCAGAGAGGTGGGCGATGTCGTTCAGCAGGGCAACGCAGCGATCGCGCCAGAGCTCCACGGCGCGACGCTCGGCTGTCTCGCCCTCGTCGCCACCGCTGGAGGACACCTCGTGGGCGTCAACATTATTCCTTGCAGCCGCACCAGCAGACGCCTTTGTTTGCTTCGTCGGCGCTCCACCCTCACCGCCTTCCTGGGCTGGTGCGCTCTCATACAGCTCCGCGAACTTCTTCCAAATGTCGAAGTCCTGCTTGTCCTCCGTACAGAGGACGACATGCTCACGCTTGCTGAGGCCGGCGTTGGCTGGCAGGGCGGAGTCTCGCACAAATTCTAAAACGAGGTAGTGGTAGATGACTTTCCCGGCATCCTTCGCTGCCCCTTTGCGCACCACACCGCCGATCTTGCTTTCTGCCGCGGAAGGCTTCGGGTGGTGGGAGAAGCAGGTGGCCTGTCGCATGCTGCGAAAGCGCACCTCCATGATCGGCTTGGTACGATCCTTACTCGTCGCGTAGGCGATGAAGCGGTCGTCTTCGATGCTCACGTACTGCTTGGGGCCGCGGCCCGCGCCGGTCTTGGTCGGCTGGTCGCCACTCGCGCAGAGCCACATCTCCCCGGTGATGCTCATGGGAGCATCCGAGATGTCGTCCAGCACGGACATGGTGGTAGAAGAGGAGAATGCACGAGCAGGACAGATAGTGTGAGAACAAGAGAAGCACACTGGCGCACACCCGAGTACGGTGCTGTCTGCGCTATGTAGTAATACAGTCAACGGGGGAAAAAAAGCAGGGCTTCGCAAAACTTTTGCACACCGCTGGTGCTAGAAAAGTACGCTATGAAAGCGGAGAAGATAAGCTCGAAAAAAGAATAATGGGGTCTCCAGCAAAAACTCTGAGACTTTTGTGAGTGTGCGTGGGTGAAACACGGAGAGAGTGAGAGTGTGTGCGTTAAGGTGAGCAAGCGGCCCAGCAACGAATAAAATCTAGAATAGGAAAGCAGGTGGAAAGAACGAGAGCCAGTGTGTGCCGGGCTAATCAACAGCGCCGAGTGTGGTTGACGCACACGTCACCTCGAATAAGAGAAAAAAGAAAAGCGAGATATTTGAACGCCAGGTAAGAGGTTGACCTTTTTTTCCAGGCCCAACTTTCGTCACAGCAAGCAAAAAAAAAAATCAGCGATAGAGCACAGCGAGTCAAAAAAAAAAGAGGGAAAAAGATGAAGGGAGTAAAAGTTTCAACGCGGCGAGAGAAGAAAAGGGTGTAAGGGTTTGTTGTGTGTGAAGGTTTTTCTATCTCCGTGTGAGGTATACGTGATTGGCTATGTACAAGATGCGAAAAAAGTGATAGTTCAAAGAGAAAAGGGAAAGCGTTTGCTATTCAAAAAGAATAAAGGGAATTAAAAAAAGAGGTGAGCGTCGGCAGCTCCACAAAAGTCAGCAGATTGGGAAAAGGAAACAAAGAAGACGAGGTCCACCGCAGTGCTAAGTGCAGCTGGCTTTGTTAACTTTTTTTATTTTATTTTTTGAGATGTAGTATGCCTGCTCGTACTTGTTCTCTGTTTGTTTGTTTTTCTTTCGTTCTAGGTTAGACTGCCCCGCGTTGTCTTCAGTGCAACACACAGAGGGATATAGATTGCTGTGAGGCACAAAGCACACCCGCAGCGCACAGAACAACAAGAAAAAAGAACCTGTAAGAAATTGAAAGCGGCGCAGAAGTGCAGTCTAGTCTGGACGGCGTCGAAGAGGTGAAGAAGTTTTGATTCGGCAATTGTGTTGTTGTAGAAGGAGGCAAAAAAAGGGGGAAGTAAAGTGTTCCTCTTCTAGAGAGCAAAAGAGTTGCCTTTCCCAGCTTCAAGGCTTCGATCAATGAAGCTAAAATTCGAGATGGGCTCTCCCAACCTAAGGGGCTAGTGGTTTTGAACGTGTGACGTCATCGAGGCCAATGCAGAAACGCACGTGCAAGAACACAGACGGCATGTATGGCAGCAATGAGACCGTGTTCGGTACAAGAAAAGAAGTTGAGTCATTGCCAAGAAAGAAAGGAGTGATAAGTAGGAGAAAGTCAGAGGCAAAGCAATGAGATGCTGTGAGAAGACCGTCAACGTGACGAAGCGCGGCGTCGCTTCACATTACTCATGTATCTCTTATCTCAATCGGAGGAAAGGCCACCACATGCTACGAACACAGCTCCGACACACAATTGCATTGAGAGAGTGCAGAGGTGACGGTGAAGAAGACCCTAAGTGAAAGAGTTCTGCAACGGGAAAGAATAAAAAACATTTCCAGGTTACAGTGCACTAAGATCTTCTTTTCCTTTTGGATTGTGCAAAGGCCTCTTTTTCTTTTATTTTTCACCTTTTGGCATCGGCTTTCCTGCTCAACACGGGTGCCACTGTCGATCAACACCGTCGCATGTTATCCTTTTTTTCGAATTTAAAGTCTCCCCACGAAGAAGCTCGGATGGCTGATCGATGTTGTTTGCGGCGTGCATCGGATTTATTTTTTCTCTTTACAAGAAACGGAGCACATTTTAAGTGTTTCGATACTGCGCCGCCGTTCAGACAACGCGATTCTTTGCGGGGTCGCCTTGCATCATCAAACATCAGATGGCGCCGCAGTCGTGCCTGCTGGGGTGGCAGTGCCTTGGTCGTCAGCCGTTGCGCTTTCACGCGGCGCCGACGGGCTCTCTGCCTCTTCACGCGTGCCCTCCAGCGGTTGAGCCGCCGCAGCACTCGGCGGTGCGGCAGCGGTCTGCATCGTGACACGCACCGTCACCTTCGGTGGAGAAGCCGCGGCAGCACCGCCCGACGCCGCCTTTTTGGCCCCGCGGTGGTGCTTGTTGCTGCTGCGGCGACGCGCGTCAGCTGACGTCTCGCTGTCGGAGTCGGACGACGCGGGTGAAGCGGCATCATCGCCATTGCCGTCCGAGGCGGCCAAAGAAGAAGATGATCCGCTGCGGCTTCGTGAAGATTCGCCGTCCTCGTCACTGGGACTCGCACTGCCGCTGCTGCCCGAGTAGCTGCCACTGCTGCTCCCGCTCTCCTCCTCCCCAGAAGAGGAATACGACGAGGCAGACGTCGACGACTCGAAGATGGTCACGGCGGCCGCCGCGGCATTCATCTCCTCCACCGTGCGTCGCAGCGTCGGGCTCGATGGGGCGGTGGCCCACGCCGGTAGCGCGTGGTAGCCTCGCACCGACGGCCCGAGCAGCTGTGCGTACGTGCCGAGCTCAAAGGCGGCGCGTTCGGCAAAAGGGTCGGCGGCATCAGGCAGCGGCTTCTCCCGCAGCAGCGCCGTCCGCACCGCCACGAAGGCGTCGCTCTGACGGTCGAAGGTGGTGGCCACAAGCCGCTCCTCGTCGCGGATGCTGTAGTCGTCGTCGTACTTGGCGAGCTCGGCGACGTAAAAGTAAACGAGCTTGAAGCGCTCTGCCAGCTCACTGCTGCCCTGCAGGTGCACCCACACCTTGCACCCGAGCGTCAGCACCTGCCGCTTCACCTCGGGGGCGAGGCTGCCGAAGCGCTTCGCAAAGACGCGGAAGCAGTCGGGGGCGGCGGCCGCCATTGACGCGTGTTTGGGAATGTTCTCGCCAGCCAGCCACAGAATCGTGGCGACAGCAGCAGGCTCGGTGACGCGCTCCTCCATGATGTCGAGCGTCAAGCGGCAGACGAGGCGGGAGATGCGGACCGGATCGGTGCCCTGCAGCACCAACACACGCAGCACCGTCACTGCCTCCGCCACGACGGCGGGCGAGCTGGTGGTGCTCGACAGCAGCGGCGCAATAAGGCGGATGGTGTGTGCCGCAAAGGGTGGGTGCTGCTGCACGACAAGCGCCAGCCCCTGGATCGCCTCCACCACCGCCGTGTCGTTCCACTGATGCACGTAGGAGCGGAACTCGCGGTACACCTCCTCGGCCGTGACGGGCGAGACGAGGCGGGCGAGGATGCGCAGCTTCAGCCCGCGGACGTCTGCCGCGTCGTGCGGGAGGAGAAAGAAACTCTTGAAGTAGGGCCGAAAGGCATCGCTGTGGAGAAGGAGGAGGGCGTAGATGACGTTCAGGATGGCGATGTGGCCCTCCGCGCAGGTGTTGAGCAGTCGCATCGCGGGCCGCGTGCACGCCTCGTGAAACCGCCGCGTGCCGCAGTGGGTGTAGAGGGCGATGGTGGCGACCACCACGGCGCTGTTCATGCTCCGCAGCAGCGGACGGGCCGAGTTGAGGAGGAGGAGCAGATCCGGGTCTAGTGCCTTTTCCACTTCATCGACGCCAGCACCATCACCGTTGCCCGCCGCGTCGCGTCCACCAAACGAAGACTCAGAGGAGGAGGTCGCGTCGTCATCGTCGTCGCTGTCAGTTGCAGATGTCTCGCTGCTGGCGCCGCTGTCGTCACCGGAGCTTCTCCCGGCCCCTCGCGCACCAGCGAAGGGCCCGCTGGGGTCGACAAAGTGGAGCCGAGCGTAGCGCAGGAGGAGACGCAGCAGCACCACCTGCCCCCACTCCTCACAGTCGGGCAGGCTGCGGCAGAGGCGGCGGTAGACGGGGTGAAGCAGCTCCCACCGCGTCGGGCAGACAGTTGCGAAGGCCAGTGCGGCGGCGCCAACAATGTCAGGATTGCGGTCAGAGAGAAGGGTGCGAAGGAGCTTGTGAACGCCGTCCTCGTCGAGGTCGTGGCGTGCAACGGTGTGCATCTGCACCAGCGCCAGCGCGGCCGTCTTGCGCACCACCGGCGCCACGTCATCAGCGCACTTCCGCACCGCCACCATCACAACAGGCTGGATGGCCGGGATGCGAAGGGCAGCGAGCATGCGGAGCGCCAGAGCCCGCACGTGCATACTCGGGTCGACCAAATCCCTCTGGAAAGCCGAGATGGAAAGAAGGGTCTCGTCTGGGCAGTCCTCCGCGTAGTAGACAATGAACAAGTAAATGAGCTTCCGCAGCTCGATCGAAGGGACGTGGATGTTCTTCACCACGTCGGTGAAGAAGTGGCGCATGTTGCTGCCCTTGCACATCTGCGCCACAATGCGCTTCATTGCGTCGCGCTTGTCGTGCAGGGACTCGGAGTTGAGGCTGCGCCGCAGGTCGTCCACCTTTGGGGCAACGGAGAAGAACTGCGCATCGCCGGCGACGAGGGAGCGGGCCTTGTTGAAGACGGAGGTGGTGCTGCTCGCGTACTCCCACGCGCGTTCCGTCACGAAGGTGGCCTGCTCTAGCAGCGCAGCGCCGTTCATTTTTTTTCCTTCTGTCTTTCTCTTCTTTTTTAAATCAAGTGCGACTCGGCACCTCGTTACAGCGAGGGATAACACTACAACGGCGAGAAGACGTTGCGAGTGGTCGCCGTAGGCCGTGCGTGTGTGTTATGAATTTATGTTCCCTCTCTTTCTTATAGACAATATGGAGTGGAAATTGCAAAGCAGCAGTGACAGAGCCCAAGTCACCGATGCCAATACACCCTTTCTCTGTGGCGCCGTCGCCCGTAAGACAGGCCAGAGAGGTCAATAAATTACCGCAGCCGTGACAAGAGAAACAAACAGAAAAAAAAATTAGTAATATAGCAGGCCTTGACAACGTACTGAGGACCAATACGTTAGAGAAGTGGAAGTGAACAAAGAACGGGGAGAATGGTGTCATGAAGAGCAGGAGTATGAGTGGTAAACAACAACTTAGATGCTCCTCTTATTCTGTTGTCTCTAGATCAGCAACCGTAAAACAGGCAGGCATAAGATACACGTACTTACGTGTGCGCAAAAGGGAGCTTTGGTTGTTGTCTTTTTATTCGCTGTATTCGCAGTTAGTCTTGACCGTTAGGTGGTGGAGCGGTAATGTGTTTGTCTGACTGAACACCTTTATGCGTATCAGGACATGCTACTCTGGAAGATAGTCTTAAAAGACGACGGACTCCATCGTGCGCACGCAGACATACAGACACACTGTAAAAAAACAGAACAATAAAAAAACATTGGCAACTGCCTTACAGCTCATCCACGTCCACCACCTCTGCATCTCCCGCGACGGCAGTATCGTGCGCCTTCGCACTCTCCTGAGTGCGCGCCGACTTCACAAGGGCCCTGCCATCGCCGCCGCTCTCCACCCCCAACGCAGCACGGCGCTTCCGTCCGCCGTCCATTGTGTCCGTTTGATCCTTCACCGACGCGCTCAGCGCAGCAGTCGCGACAGTCGATGCAGCGTGCGGCGGCGTCGCGCTTTCAACCGCCACGGCAGTCGTCTTCTTGGCCGCCGCTGCAGCCGCAGCGAAGAAGGTCTGCAGCCCCACCGGCGGACGGTACATGCACTTGTGGTCCTCCACGAGCTTGCCAGGACGCGGCACCAACTCGCTGCGACCCCCGATGCGCGTCAAGTCGAGCACCAAACCCACACCGATGTGGTCGCTGAACTGCGGCGGCGTGACGAAGAGGCCCGTCGCGGGCAGCCCGGCGCAGCACAACTCACGCGCACTCGCCGACAGCGCCGGCATGCCCGACCCATCAAAGGCGGCAGCGGGGTAGGCGCCACCGGCCATCGCCCGCTGGATCCCATCGCGGTACTCGCTGCCCGTCACCTCGCTGAAGAAATCGGTACGAGTATGTCCGCTGGGTGGCCCGCTGATTGAAACGCTTGCGTTGTTGGCTGTGTCGCCGCGGCACACAACGGCAGGCAGCAGGGCTGCATCGACCAGAATGTAGTCCAGCCGAGTGCCGACGTTCTCGAGGCGGCGGTTGCGGGATTGGTCCCAGACGGTGTAGGGGCAAGGGCAGTAGGGCCGCAGCTGTGGCCGCTCCACCTCCCCCATCAACAACGCATCCACCGCCGCTGGAGCATCACCACCGGTTTTCCCTCCTGCTTGTGCGGCAAGTATGTCGTCGGTGAGAAGAAAGGAGTCAAACATTCGCGTCGCGCTGTATTCTTCCCTATTCCCTACGTGGTAAGAGGCCGGCGAACAGGTCGACGGACTCCAGCGCAGACGGCCCGTCAGCACCGGCGTGGCCGACCTCGCCAAGGGAAGGTGCAGCAGGCGGCTCATGAAGCCCACCGAGGCGTCGGAGTGCGGGGAGAGGCCGCAGTAGTGCACCACCGCGTACAGTTCGTTGTTGTGCGCACAGGGAAACCCTTTCGCGAACTCTGACGCGTAGGCGTTCTGAAAGCCAGCCTCGTAGAGCGTCGCCAAGGTTAGCGGTGGGGCCTCGTACATCTGCGTCACCCGTCCACTGCTGCTGCTAAAACCCTCTCGTACAAGGACAGAGTGGAGGTGATCGAGAGCGGCGCGGTCGATGGCGTCGCCGTCCACGACAACCTCGGCGTCTACGGAGACGACACCCGTCGTCGGCGTCTGCGCTGACGAGAGCGGCGACAGCGGGGACTGCGACGGCGTTGCGGAACTCGACGCCGCATCACTGCCGCTCAGAAGCGCCTGCTTTATCTCCACTACGCGGCCACACAAGTAGTTGGCGATCATGTTCACCACGCGCTGCAGAGCCGGCTTAGGGAGGTGGGGCACTTTTGCCGCCCACTCCGCCTCCGACATGCGAGCTGCCGTGGTCTCCAGCTGTAGCAGCGTGCCGAGGTGAATGCGGCGCAGCGACCACGCCCCATCCAGAGCTCGATACGTCATGTTCAAGTCCCCCACGAGAATGACGGCCTTCCGCGTCTCGAGGCGCAGCTTTTCCATCAGCCTCTCCAAGGCCTGCAGAAAGCCGAACTTGTAGCTGTGCCGTGCCCCGCCGCGCGCGTTCGGCACGTACACGTTGACCAGCACGAAGGCGCTGTGGTGCGTCACGACAACCCGCCCCTCCTCGTTGTACTCCGCCTCGTCGAAGGGCTCGCTGTCGCAGCGCCACGTCAGACCCTTGCGTGCGAAGGTGACGACGCCGTTGAAGCCGCGGTGCTGCTTGCCGCTGAAGGACCAGAACGACTCCCATCCCTCGATGCCGTCGTTCACACCACCACCGGCACCACTGCCACACTGTTTCTTTTTGTTTGCGGAAGACGCGAGACGGGCGAGGGGCTGGACGGAGGGCCGTCGCTGCGGTGGCGGATCGCTCGCACCCATGTCAACAGGGGACGCCGTCAGCTTCCCCAGCGTCCCTTTACACTCCTGCAGGCAGATGATGTCGGCGTTGGTGCAGGCGAAGAAGTCGTGCAGGCTGCCGTAGCTCTCGCGGATCGCCTGCGATGTGGACGACCACCCGGCCACATTCCAGCTGATCAGGTACATGCTGTGCTTTGTGGGTAAAAGCAAAGAAAGCAAAAGCACGGCAGAGTATTCAAGCAGTTTTTTGTGTGTTTCTTTTACAGTGAAGAGTGCGAGTTTTGTTGTAAGGAGCGCCTATGTTGCTCAATGAAGAAAAGTGTACGAGTAGCGGTGGTTTAAAAATAAGGCGCCGGTGTGCAATGCAGGCTGTAGACTCTGCTCAAGCGCTGGAACAACGGCGACAGTACAAGTGAGTACGTAAAGTAAAGCGAAGAGACAATTTATGACTTTCTATGACGTGCTAGATCGTGCGCTGCATCACGCATCGAGTCCGTGTGTGAGCGTGCTGTGTTATCGTACAAGTTCTGTTTTTACTTCGGTAGCTTTGCACCCGTGTGTTGAGTGCCTGTATGTCTCCGCCTTTAACAAGACGCCGATCTGTGGGTGTGTATAGGTGTGCATTGTTGCAGAAGAGGTACAATAAACAAGAAAAAGCAGAGTGGATGCGTGGTTCACATCGAAAAAAGCACAACCATCAATAGCAGCAACATCAAAGACCGGTACTGCAAGTAGTGTTGAGTCTAGAAAGCACATAAATACTTTAAGCAGTGCGGCTGTCAATAGCAGGGAGTTCTTTGTGGCACGACACAGGCCTTCTTCTGCGTAACTCATTTCAGACATCACACTCTACACCAACGATGTGCAATCCTCATTGCTGTTTATTCGTGGCCGACAATACGCTAGGTGATGGGCGCTGTCTCGACAAAACAAAGGAGATGACGGACCGAAGAAAAGGAGCGAAGCAAAAATTGCAATTGACGAGAAAGCAATGCGTTCGATACTGACTGTAGCGCTGGAAAAAAAAAGGAAGCAATAAGCGTTGACGACTATTACACTCACAGGCGCCTCTTCAACTCATCCTTCACGCGATCCAGCAAATTCCCAGCGCTGGAGTGCACACCACCAGAGGAGTACCGGCTCGCATTGCTCTCCGCAAAGAGTAGGTAGTTCTTGAGCAGCCGCTGCCACCGCGTGCGCACATTTGCGCTGCAGGCGGACAAGACGCCCTCGCTGGCCAGCTGTTGAATGCCCGGCAGGAGGTAGCGCGCCACCAGCGTCGGCGTCACGACGGCGCAGCGCAAAATATTGTGGAGGAGCGCCTGGAGGATGAGCATCGTGCTCTCCCACTGCTCGACTGAGCGGTCCTGCGGCTCGCACGACACGACACGCGGCGCGGCAGCTGCACAATCGACGTGGCCCGCGAAGCTTGTCGACGGTGCAGCAGACAACGATGACCCTGCGCCAGCTGTACTTGCAGGCACGGGCTGAGATAGTGGTGGCGGTGGAGCCATCCCCACCTGCGAGACGCGCTCGACGTACTGCTCCGCGAGGCGGTCCATCAACGCGGAAAGCTGCGGGTAGAGGAGCGCCTCACGCGGCTCGGCCGGCATGCGCTGCATCAGCTGGTCCCACTGCATCAGCACACAGCAGGTGAAGCGAGACGTGCAGCCGGCGACGTCGGCGACGCGGAGGACGGGTCGGATTGCTTTCTCCTGCGCGCGTGGCTCGGTAAGGGCGATGGCGGAGGAAAGGATGCCCGTCAGCGCAGCTTCCTGCACGAGGGGCAGCAGGTCCTCCAGCAGAGGCAGCAGAGGCTCAATCAGCAGCGTCACCTTCAGACGCTCGTTCGCGATGGCGGCACACGCGTCGTGCACCAACACCACAGCTGTCAGTCGAAGACGTGGATCCGGTGAGGCCACGAGGAAGCGCGTCAAGGCGGTGAGACCGGAAGAGACCTCATGGCTCTCCAGCGCGAAGGGAGCCAGAGAAGCGATGCAGTGCACGCACGTCGTCATCGCTGTGGTGCGCGGGCTCGTCAAGTTGTCCGACTCGAGTCGAATTTGGTGCGCGAGAAAGCGGAGGCCCTCCTGCTGCAGACACCTGGAGGGAAGGCCCTGATGTGCCGAGGAAAAGGAAGAACCAACAGCGCCGCCGTCCTCCTCTATCCGCGGCTCTGCGCGGTCGGTAAAGGCGCCGGCGTCACCCGAGAGCAGCACGAAATAGGCGTAGACGAACAGGCGGCGGCCCCGCAGCAGCTCCTGTGGACCTTGCGAGGAATCGTGCGGGGCAGCGAGGGCGAAGGAGGACGACGAAGATGCAGTAGCAGTGTCGGCAGCACCACCACGCAGCGAGACTGTCGAGCCGGGTGGTAGATGATCGGTCAATGAGGACTTGAGGAAGTCTGCGACCTTGTCCCACGCTGCGGCACCGAGAAGGGGCACCAGCGACGCCAGCGCGGCGCACAAGGCACAGAGGGGACCACAGAGTTGTGTCGCGGGGTCCTGGCGGCCACTAACGCCACCGCCAACGCCGCCGCTGCTGCTGTTGTCACCGTCCTCCCCGCGAAGGAGCGAACCGTAGTGCAGCTTCGACAGGAGTGGGGTGAGCAGGTTGTGTGCCGTTGGCAGCACCACGTGGACGTATGTGTTGGCGAGCGCCGTTGCAGCTGTCGGTGCGGCACCCTGCTGGCCTCGCTCGCCGTGGCGGCCTTCTTCTTCGCGTGCGTGCACCACCTCCGCAGCAACGCACCGCAGGGCCACCTGCACAAGCTGCACCAGCGTCAGCACGTTACTCAGCGACAGCGCCGACGCGACAGCCGCAGCCGTCTCATCGACGTCGCTCTTGCGGCTCTCTGCTGCGGCTGCGGAGGCGGCGCTGCTGCGTGTGGTTGGCTTCCGCTGCAGCAGCGTCTGCGTGGCCTCCATCCCGATCACCGTGAGGAGCAGCGGGACGAACTGGGTGAGCAGTACGCCGTCAGAGAGGAAGACGGGGTAGAGCACCTCGCACAGCTGCGTCTGCGCCGCCTGCCGCACCGTCCTGCTTCCCGCGTCAGTTGCCAGGTGGACGAGCGTCTCCATCACGAAGGCCTGCTGTGCCGGGGCAAGGGAGACCGCTGCTGTGGCACCCGCCGTGTGGATTTGCGCCGTCGAGGCAGCAGCAGCAGCGGCACTGACAGTCGTGCTCTGCGCTGCAGCATTATCGCCACCACTGGTATTCGCGTTGGTGCTGCCCGCACCGCTCGAGGCGGCGTCACCCCACAACAGCGAGAGACACCGCGGCAGCTCACGCCGCACCGCCGACGCCTCATCCTCGCACAGCGGCCGCAGCAGGCCCTGGCAGAGCGAGTAGCGCACCTGCGGGGACTGCCTCAGCAACGGCGCCACCGCCGCCGCACAGTCGAGTGCCAACAACCGCCGCTCGAACACCGGCGCGTTCACCAGCGAGTACAGCTCAGGGATCAGCTCCTGCTCAAGCGACCGCAGCGGCGCGTCGCGGGCGATGCGGAGCCACTCCTGCACAATGGCGAGGCGGTGCTCGATGGTGGGCCGCTTGTACAGCGTCAGCGTCATGTGTCGCGCGGCGGCGCGGATGCTGCTGGAGGAGCCAAAGACAGCGACAGTGCGGAGCAGAGGCAGCAGAATGTCTTTCCGCATCGGGTCGACAGAGGCGACGAGGGCTTGCAGACGCTCGGCGATGATGGTGACTGTCAACTTCAGCTGCGCGTCGAGTTCACGCTCGCGAGTGCGCAGGCGAGCGCAGTTCTCGCCGAGGTCGTCTATGCGTTTCTCCAGCTCACTGCGCTCCAGCCCGTTGCCGCCCATGCACCTGCGTTCGTGGTACGTGGAAAGGAGGTGCGGATCCCAGTGCTCCAGCAGCGTGTAGATGCTGCTCTCACCGGCGAGCTGTTGGTAGGCCGTGAGGGCCTCTTCGACGCTGTTGGCGAGCTCCTGCTGAAGGGGGAGAGGCGGGCTGGTGCTCCTACTGTCCTCTCCGCTGGCTGCACTGCACGATGGCAGCCGAAACTCGAGGTCGAGCTGCAGTGCCGTATGTGCGCGGCTAAACTTATTTGCCGCGAGCCACCGCAGCACCTCCTCGGCAGTGAGCTCCTTTACAGTGCTGGGTGCGCCAGGACTGCCACTACACGCGGGGTCCATTTTGCTGAGCTACACATGCGGGTTCTACAAAGAAAAAAAAGAAGAGAGAAGAAGTCGACGTGAGTGCGCACGCGAACGTGTTGCTGTGTGCCGCAAAAAAAATCAAGGAGCGACACGTGTCGGTGATGAAAATAATGAGAATCAAAGAAAGGCAGACAGAGAGTGCAGAAAAGAAACTAGTGCAAAAAGGAAAAGTCAATGAGGCCCTCGCAGACTCTCCTGCCCGCCAAGCAATGGCAGAGCAAGTGTTGTTAAGCTGCCACCGCAGCTATCAAATCCAGCGATTCGCTTCGCCCGCTGGCAAGCCGGAAGAGGCCTTTGCAGTCCGTCCTGCACATATACTGCTTCAGCTATACACTCATTTTTCTTTTTCCTTACTCGGTGATTGTGTGTTCATGTGCACTCACAAGCGAGGCGGCACGAGCCTCGAGTTGGACATCCGTGAGTAAAACAAAAACGAGATGGAAGAACAAGCTCTTGGTGGTTGGAGAGCGACAAGGGACAACAAAAAAGAGGAAGAGTCAACCCGCTGCACGGACTTCCAAATAAGTCAGAGATAGATACTGTACATCGCAACCGCCAAAGACGTGACGCACTCCTGCGTCAACAACAAAAGTAGAAAAAGAAGAAGAGAGAGCAGCAACAACAACAACATCTGGTGTTCCACATCGTTACGGCCTTGCAGCAATCAGGCAGACTCGTGGCGTTCTGAATAGGAGAGGAGGACAGAGTACGTCACGACGTCACGCCTTCGCCCTTCGTCATTTTATCCGCAGATGCGGCCAGCTCCGCCGTCGTGCGCGTCGCCGCCGGCATCTTCCGCGCCGTAACGTACTTCTCATACAAGTCGATGTGCTTCTTCCGCTCCCGCTCCATCCCCTCGCGGTAGAGGCGATCCGCCGTCGTCGCCTGCTCCTCCTTTGTCAGCTTACGGCTGCTCCGTGCGTAGTGCGACGTCTCCTGCCTCATCAGCTCATCGAAATTCTTCTTCTTGAGCGCCACAGTTTCGTCGTACAGGTGCTGCACCAACGCGTCCTCCTCCGCGCGAGTGATGGAGGTGACGGTCATCGTGCTGTCCTTCTTGGCGGCGGCCTCCATCTGCCGCGCTGTCTCCTCCCGCTCGCGTTGACGGCGCTCGAGAGACTCGTCGTAGAGGTGGTGGATGCGCTTGTCCAGTGCCTCCTGGGTAATGGTGTGGCGGGGGGCCAGCGGCTTCAGCTCAGCAGCGGGACGGGTGCTGCGGGTGAGGCGGTCGACGCTTTTTTGCATCTCGCTGCCCGTCAGCCGCTTCGGCGTGGGGCAGCGGTCGTCGTCGTCCGAGTACATGTATGGCGCGGCTGAAAAAAAAAAAAGTGAGTAAAAAAGAGAATCGATTTCGTCTTGGAAAGTACGAAAAGACGTGGCTGTCGAGGTCGGCGGGAGGCGTGAAGTATCTGCCCTCGCCTGTGCTGTTTTGACGCAGAGAAAAGAGAAAAGAGAGAAGAGATATGCAAGCTGACGAGTCGCACGGAAAACCAGTTGGACATTGCAAAAGTGTTTGGGAATGAGAAGGCGAGAGAGTAGACGATCACCATTCATGTCTGTGCGCCACAGGAGACTATACTCGTGAAAGCAAGCTCAGCGCGGCGACGCCACTGTGAGGAAGGGCAGACGGCCATACCAGCTTTTCATTTCTTTAGTGTTTCGCCAAAATGAAATCGAGTCTTTGCCTCTCTCGATAGCGTTGTCCTTTCTTCTCTTTTTCCTCAATTTCTGTTTATCTTTCCCGTCCTTTTTTGGCTTCCTTTACACAGGCAGAAAAGATGTCTTTTATTACAATACTTTGAACTTGCTTTTCCTGTATTTTTTATTATTGGGCTTGCCGACGGTAACGGGAAAGAGCCAGGCGACTGGAACTGTTACTGGACGGGCAACTATAAGAGAGAAAAAAAAACGCACTAGAAGCGATAGCCAGTCAAGTAAACAAGAGTCGCAAGACGCCGCGCTCCTTCCAACACGGAGGAAGAGATAGAAAGAAAAAAAAAGAATGGTGGGCAGTAAAGGTTTATTTGTTTTGTTTTGATTCCGCATGGAACACGGGAGGGACAAACAAAACGAATAAGAGATATGAGAATCGTCAGGGTAACAAATAGATGGGGGAGAGAGAGAAAATGCGAGAAAACAGTGGAGGCGAGAGAGTAAGCAGAACAGCATTGACCACGCGGGAGAATTTCTAAAATAGAGATAGAAACGTGGAAGCGCAATGGAGATCCGCACTCGTACATCGGTACCAAAAGAACAGCAAAAAAGAAAGTGCACACGCTACACAAGACCTTATGAAACAGACAGAAACGCACTGAAGAACTCTAAAGAAACAACTGGGCGGATAAACAAGTGAAAAAGAGAGAACGGAGTATTCGAGACTCGCACAAATAGAAGTACGCCACCCGCGACTGCTACCATGACAAGTGGAGGAGGTGACACAAGAAAAAAAAAAAGGAGACAAGAACAAGAGAGAGGGGAGCGGTGCAGTGACCGCAAGACCACGCAGCATGTGACAAGAATTCTTCAGCGAAAAAAAAAAAGAGTAATTGAATAACCAGAAGAGTCTGTGTACTACAGTACATGAACACGACGCCGTCCTCCTGACAGAGTGCAAAGAGAGAGAAAGAGATAAGCGAGTGTCTTTTTCAACCTCGGCACCTGTCAAAGCGGTGATGTGAGCAACACGTACACGAAAAGAGGAAAACATGCGGCGCCGTATAAGGTGGCACCTGCACGCCACAAGTAGCGTGAACAACAAACCGAGGAGAAAACAAAAGTGCTAGAAAAGAATCGGCTTGGTACGTATTTGTATCTACATCTGTGACGAGAAAAAAGAACCAGAATGAAGGAAAAGGTTCTTTCAAAAAAAAAATTCGCCGCTGCGGCAAATTCAGCTAGTACTTATAGCGGGAAGAGGGAAAAGAGAGAAGGCGGTCCGCAGACGTGCGACGGAAGTCGCACCGGCCCTTCTCCGTTTGCTTTTTTTTTTTTTTCAACATGTCCTCTCCACTCTTCCAATCTATTTTTATGTATGGGTAAAGTTGCAGTTCCTCTGACTCTACTGTGTCGAGGTACGCCCACCACCCACTCCCTTCATCACTCCGCCCGATACACGTACGCCTCTTTGAGCTCAGTGACGTTGCCCGGCGTCCACGAGAGACACAGGTAGGTGCGCAGCTCCTCCTCCGTAGGGGCCTCCACACCATAGGTGCCGTAGTAGCGGAAGAAGAGATCGTGCAGAGCATGGAACGCGTCTTCTTGCGAATTAATGCGCAGCTTGCTGCCCCACGCCACCACCTCTTCGCTGAGCTGCCCCTTTACGTCCACGTTGCGGCAGTACAGCTCGTCCAGCGGCCAGAAGCGGCCAAAGCCGTCGTCCTCCACACAGGACGGCACCACCGTCTCACCAATGAAGGCGTTGCGCACAAGCTCCGCCACGTTCGGCTGCATCCCTTGCCCGACGTCAATCATGCAGATGAGCCGCAGAGGTGTGTCGCTGCCCTGCGCCGGAAACGCTGCCGCAGCCGCGCCGTCAGCACTGCCGGCATCGGCAGCAGAGAAGGGACTCTGCGCTGGGAAGCGCAAATACCGCACGCTCTCCTCCGATGAAAACTGGAAGGCGTAGAGGAGGCCGGCGTAGTACTGTCGTGCCAGCGCCAGCGCCGCGGCCTCCTCGGGGTGTTCGCGCAAGTAGGCAGCCTGGGTCTGGGGTAAACCCACGTAGCGGTAGCCGATGTTGTCGCCGCGGAGCTGGTGGTTCAGCATCAAGTCCAGCACCCGCCAGTCAAAGAGCGTCTTAAGAGCGAGCTGGTTGAACAGAAACTGGAAAAGCTCCCCCTCCTGCAGCGGGGTGTTGAGCAGCTGGTCGTACATCGGGTCGAAGTCCATGTCTCGTGCATCGAGGAAGCGGCCAATCGTGCCGTCCATCAGGTCCGTGACGAGGTAGCAAAGCTTCGTGGTGGCCGGGTCACGTCCGCGTCGCGCCTCCGCTGCGTCGGGGATCGGCAGGCCCACTGGCGCCACACTGCTCACAATGAAGTCGTGCGCGCGGCCGTTGTATGAGATGCTGTAGTCGTTCAGCTGGTTCGTCAGCACGTAAAAGGCGACATCAGTCAGCGACTCCCGCACGTACTGCTCGTGCGTCATGCCGTCTGGGATGATGAGCACCTTCACCGCAACAGGGAGCCGGCGGCTGCCGTAGCTGCCCCGGTAAACCAGCCCACTCCCACCGCGGCCGAGGAATTCGAAGAGCTGGATGCCGGCTGTTGCGCCGTCAAAGATGGCACAGTTCCCCGATTGCATGTAATAGCGCCACCGCGTCACGAGGCTCTCCTGCTTTGTGAAGGGGCTCGCCGCGCCGACAAAGGACAAGTTCTGGACCGGGGCGGTCAGTCCCGAGTTCTCCAGTTCAGAGAGCGTCTCCCGCAGCGACACGTGGTTCTCCCCCACCTTCAGCACCTCGGGTGGCACCCGTCGCGGTGAACTCGCCTCTGCGGCGCCACAGTCGCTCTTCTCTGGTGACGTCGGCGCGGTGGCCGCGGCGCACTGGCTGGCGCGTTCGAGCAGGCGGCTTGTCGCGGTGGTGGCCATCGTGTCGGCCGGCACCGCCGCCTCGGGCCTCTGCGTCATACTCGACGTCCTCACGTCTTTAAAGGCCTCCGGCTCCACCTCCCCGTTGTCGGGCACCTGCAGCGTGCTCAAGTGCACGACATCGAAAGTGCTCGCGAAAGCGTTGATGCGACTCTGGCCCATCACTGGACTCGCCACTTCGGTGCTGATAAAAGGCTCCGTCGTCCCGCTGCAGCCGTTGCCCACTGCCGAGGCGTCAAGGTCGAGCACCACGTCGTTCAAGGCGGGTGCGTGCGGCGTCCCGGCAGCGCTGGAGAGCGCCGTGTCCACCACGCTACTCTCGCGAGGGATGCAGGGCAGCTGCGTGTGGCGCGTCACGTTCGACGGCGTCGCAGAGAAGTCGGCGGAGTCCTCCTTGTCGCGACAGGCGGAGGCAAAGGCGTCGGCGTGCGCCACCGATACGCCGCGCTTCTCCGGCAGCACAAAGAAGCGGTTGAGGGTGCTGCTGTCGCGGTCCAGCTCCGCCCCGACAGAGGCGACGCCGCAGTGGAAGAGGTAGGCCAAGGGGCTCGTGCCGTTGCCGGCGCGCCGACTGAGCGACGCACTCCACAGCTCGGCCCGTGTCGCGCGGTTGTGGTCGCCCATCTTCTCAAAGAGCAGCACGAGAGCCGCCATTGCTGCAGCGGGGCTGCTGATCTCAACCGTTGCCGCCCACTGCGCGACGGCGTGGCCGACGGCGCCGATGCATGGCAGGCTGCTGCCTCCGCCGAAGAGCGGCATCACGGCCGTCTCCTGCAGCTCGGTGGGGGTGGCAAAGAGGGGAATGACGGCGCCTTTCAGACTCAGCAGCGTGAGGAGGCGGGTGTGGGCGGGGAAGCGAAGCCACGCCTCGCGGCTCAGCGGGTGCTCAAAGGCGACGGCGCGGCTGCCGCTCGACCGCACGGCGACGAGGTCGGAGCGCAGATGCCACTCCGACTGCCCAGGGTGACGAAATCCCAGCGTGGGAAAGCGCACGTCGAAGTAGGCGCGGAAGATGAGCTGGAGGTAAAAGAGCTGAAACACCTCGGCATCCGTGAACGGCTGCGTCGTGAGAGAGAGCGGCTGCCGCATGACGCCCTTGCGGCTCGTCGGGAACACCACCGCCACCGGCACCGGCTCCATCTTCCGCTCGTGGCGCGCCAGCTGCAAGGTGTGGAAGGCCGACGGGGAGCAGCTCGCCATCATCTCAATCCGGGTCTGCGGCTGCGCGACGAGGTCGCCCCAGGTGCAGAGCTGCACGGTGGCGAAGGGGAAGTGGGCCGTGTCGCAGCAGCCGGCGTCGCCGAGGGCGAGGTAGAGCGCGGCAGCCGTGCAGAAGCGCTTCCAGCACGGCACGACCGACTTGGCAGCGTCGCTGTCGCCCATTGCGCCGCCCTCCAAGGCACGACCAAAGACCGGCCCATCGATGACAACGTTGGCTGCCCCAGCAGCGGAGAACGGCGCGGACGCCGCCGCCGCCGCTGCGTTTCCCTCGGCGGGCCAGACCCCGTCCGCGTTGGCGTTCATCCCCTCGAAGGTGTGGGCCGAGCGCAGGAAGTTCATCTGCATCCCCAGCACCTCCGTCCCGGTCTGCGACTCCTGGGCGGAGATGAGCGAGGTCGTCTGGGCCCCGCTCAGCGCGCGGCTGTCCTCCTCGTGCTGCTGCAGCCGCAGCCCCTTCGCGAGGTGTGCTGGCAGCGCATCGGGTGGAATGCGGCGCTGGTCCTCCAGAGGGACGAGAAAGAACTCGGAGCCGTCCCAGAGGCAGCGGGGGGAGGCGTCGACCACGGCCTGCAGCGGACTCGCCTCACCGGCCACGACGGCGACGCGAAAACTGTGCGCCTCCACGTCGCCGAGGTGCACCGCGACGGCGTCAGGTCGGTGACGGCTGCCGCGGCGCCGCCACCGGTCCTGATCGCGCAAGGCGTTCCACCGCGACGACTCAGCCGTGCCCGTCGCAGCCGCCTCCCTCGCGCCGGCATCGGCTGGGGCAGCGGTGTGCGTGTTGGCAGAGGACCGGGAGCAGGGGAGACGGAGGTCGAGGCTGGGGAGAAAGGAGTTGAGTGGGGCGTCGTTGAAGGTGGCGGCCCCCAAGTGGCGCAGCGCATCCAGCGGGCTCTTTTTTGGCTCCGCCACACCCGAGAGGGGGAAGGGGTGGGTGCTGGTGCTCGCTGTGGTGGCGGACGGGCCGGCAGCGACGCGGCGACGGCGCAGGCGGTACGACAGCTTCGCCGGATCGTTCTGCGGCTCCAAAGAGACCGGCGGGGGCTTCGGGGCCTCAACGGTGTGTGTTGCGGTACGCGGGGACGTCACCTTGGCCACCTTGCGCGTCAAGGTCGACTCGCCAGAGACGCTCCATTCGGCTTGATTGTAGGGCGGCTGCCACGGCTCGAGGGAGAGGCCGGTGAAGGGCCGCCCCCGCGTCGACGACGAGGACAGCGACGACTGCAATTGCTGGTGGTGCCGCTGATGCTGGTGGCGGCGCTGCACGGTGTGGGCTGCTGCTACGGTGGCCGAGGCCTCGATGGCGGCCCGACGCTGTCGCCGCTTCTGCACGGGGCCGACGCGACCCGGCAGAGATCCTTTTGGCGGCGGTGCGGGAAGAATAATGCGTCGCAGCCCCGGCCCGTCATCCTCGACGGGCCTGTCAAACACGTTGGCAAGGCTGGAGACGAGGGAGAGCGGGAGGGAGGGCTCGGTGTGCTGCCGACTCGAGGCTATGGGAGCGAGCTCGAGCAGCGTGTTGGCAGGGTCGCGCCATGCAAAGGTCGCCGGGGCTACGTAGAAGGTCTGCAACGCATTTGCTAGATGAGCATCTCGGACTCGTGGTGCGTCGTGCACAACCGCGTGCATCGGCAAGCAGGAGGGAAAGAAAGAGAAAGTAAAAGTCAAAAGCGAGCAGCGACAAACACAACCTCTGTGCGTCAACTGCTGAGTGGCCTGAGCGGAGATGACAAAGGGAAAGAAAGAGAGAAGCCAAAATGTGGAGAGAGCACCTTGGCTGTGTCGAAAAGAAAAAGAGGAAGAAGAAAAGATCTAGAAAAAGAAGAAAAGAAAAAAGACGGTGAAGAATACGTGAATGATCTCTTTGAGAGGGTGCAACTCCGTTAAAGGAGCAAAGGCAGGGTGAATATGTACAAAGGTAAAAATGTTCGGTGGAAAAAAAAAACTAGCGGGGAAACAAAAGAAAAAGAAAGAAAACCTTATTTTTCCCTTGGAGAGGTACTGGGGGTTATAGACAGGGAAAAGCGACAAAGACAGAAAAGTGGGAGAGAGAGAGAGAGAGAGGGAGAGTATAGAGACTGGAGGAAAGGAGACGCAGAACAGAAAAGGTGGAGGGGTATTCGCTGTGTGTAATGCGTTTGCCCTAATTTCTCTGTGTTCTTCGTACTGCCAGTCAACAGGGAGCTGAAAATGAAAATGAAAAAAAATTGGAAACAGAGTGTAGGAGAAGAAACCAAAAGCGTTTTCAAGAAAAAAAAAAAAACAGAGGTCACAACACCAAAGCAAAAGAGAAGGAGAAAGAGGATAGAAGTTGTTCGGCAAGGGTCAACTCACCATAGAGCTACGGGAAAATGCGGCGTCAGAAATGCACAAGTGAAAAGAAAAGGCGCTACTACGCTATCAAACGTCGCTAATTATTATTGTGCGTTTTTTTTCCCCCATTTGGCATGTATTGTGGAAATTTGAAGAGATGAGAAATGGTGGGAGAAGAAGCGTGAAGTGAAAGAAAAAGAAAAACGGCATCTGTCGTGGCCCTCACAAACGGTTGCGGTTGGAAATGCGTGGGTGGGTGAAACTACTGAGACGCACTTCATGATTTGTGTGCCATTTTCTCGCAACTTGTCATCGTGTACTCAACAGAAAAAGGGAAAAAAAAGATTTTTGTTTCTCCCAGTGGTCGTTGGCAAATATATTTTTTTACTCGGCTTAATGAGTTTGTTACGGGTCATATGTGAGAAAGGCTGAGAGAGAAAAGCTTGAGAAATGGAAACCGCGGCTTTCGGTAGTCTGTTGCAAAGGACTTTGGCAGCGAGCAACAGCAATTTACAAAATGAAAAAGACAGACAGGGCAAACAGAGGAAGGAGGCAACACACAGAAGACACGAAAACGGCTCCGACAGCTGCTCACCGCACAAACGACGGTGGTGGACTGAGCTGCGGCGCAACGCTCCGCCCGCTTTTGTCGCGGCTGCCCTCCCTCTCCGCCAGCTTCGCCGCCCCGCGCCGCTGCTCGTACTCCTCGAGATCGCGCCGCATCCGCCGCGTCTTGCCGGCGTTCTCCTCCTTGCTCCAGAGGTAGGGCATGAACCACGGAATGTCGCGCATCCGCTGGTTCACCGTGTCCATCTCCTTCAGGTACTTCACGCGCGTCTCGAGGGTGGAGGCGTGATCGCTCACGTAGGCCTGCACCTCCTGCTTCAGTTCACGCGGCAGCTCCCGCTCCAGCCGTCCGCCGTCGTAGATCCACGAGATGACGGGGATGTTGGGTCGGGTGCGGATGCGCTCCATGATGAGGCGCTGTACCCAGTGGTTCAGCCGGTGCAGCTGCGGCTCGAGGGCAAAGCGGGCGGCGGGGTCGACGGTGGCCCACACAATGTACACCTGCTTCGACCGCCGCGAGGCCAGCACCTCCTGGATCATCAACTGCGCGAAGTCCATCTGTTCCGCAATGTGCGCCGGGCACGCCTTCAACGACCGGCGCAAATGGTAGGCGATCTTCTCAGAAAAGGCTTGCGCAGAGGGCGACATGTTGGTGCGGTGGCGCAGCATGCGTACCTCGGTGCTCAGCATGCCGCTGGGCTCCGGTGCGCTGGGCCACAGCTTTCCCTCCGCCAGCTTGCGCGCTGCTAATGGCGTGAAGGGGATGGGCGGGGCCTCGTACTTCGCCGCCTCCTGCGGGGAGTCGTACTTGAGAGCCTCTGTTTCGGAAAAGCCAAAGCTCTTGCTGTTGCGCAGCGGCTCGAGGTCGCCGAGTCCCTGCAGAGCGTACGTCGTATTCAGCTTCGCCCCTTCGCGATCCAGCCGCGAGCCGGTTGAGTAGAGACGCTGCTCGACGTAGCGGTAGTCGGACTGGCTGCTTGGACTCACACGCCGCTGCTTCAGCACTCCGCGAATCGTCTCATCGCGCTGCGCCTTGGTCTGCTTCAGTTGCACGACGGACGGGTTGCGGAAGCGGTGACGCAGCTTGGTGTTGTACTTCAGCGAGCGCTTGCTCGCGCAGAGCAGCGCTGTGGACCACATCGCACTAAGGCTAAGACAGTTGTGTTTTCAGGAAGAGCTAGAGTAATGCGATGGTTGTTCCGCTGTTCTTGGTATCGCTCACCCAACAACGACGTATATATTTTTTCTTTGTGCGCCGTAGTGTACCAATAGGAGTGCGTGAATGTGAAACAGTGTGGGGGTTGAAAATGTATTGAAAAGAAGAGTTTCAGAGTCGTAGAGGTCAGAAAAATGGCAGATTCTGGAAAGATACTGAGCGACAAAAACAAGAGGGGAGGCAAAAAAAAAAAAAAAAGATTTAACACCGCAGGCAAAAGAGCAACACCCTCCGTCATGTAAAACCCGCGGACGAAGCGCTGGAGAAGAAGTCGCCGCACTCGATCCCTCATAACTCACTACGTGGCTGCTTTTTGAATGAGTGCTTTTCTCTTTTTTTCTTTTTTAAGAACGCAGCGTTTGTGAAGATTCTCACCGATGGTGAGTAATGACAGAGGTCAGCTAAAACAAACAATGGGTAGACGCACCTACCTCAAACGAAGCCCACAGCCACCCCTTTTTTTCTCTAGCTGGCGCCGTGACGGCCTTTGCCTCACGTGCACCTCACTTGGAGCCCTCTCTCGCAGACGCCGCCTGCTGCTTCGCCTTCTCCGCTGCTGCTGCTGCTGCTGCTGCCTCCCTCCGCGCCTTGCGCACCTTCGCCACCTCGTACTCCGGAATCACCGCAACATAGAAGCGGCGGCCATGAAAAACCGTGGCGAGGGTGTACTGTGGGCAGCTCATCTTGGCCAGCATCGTGCGCAACGTCGCCAGCCGCTTCATCACGCCGCCGTCACGCCGCACCACCACAGCGCTGCTACTGCTGCTGCCGCTGCTGTCTGTCAGCCCCGACGCGTTGGAAGCAGTGGGGAGTGCCCCGGCCAGGGATGTTGCGCCTCCGCCGAGTCGGCGCCGCCCACCACTGGAGAAGGCGCGGTAGAAGTCGGCGTCCTCGGGGTCAAGTGTATCAAGGTCCAATGGCCGGTCGAACTTCCACGCCGGAGACGCAGTGACGGCGGCGTCCTCCTGCACCGCCGCGGGTACTGCCGCATCCCCAGCCGCCACCGCAAGCTCACGTCCCGCTGCCTCCGCGTTCTCTGCTGCAGTCGCAGCGGTTGCAGGGCTGGTGCGCTTCCTCTCCACCTCCGCGAGAGCGAGCTTGCGCTTCTCAGCCAAGCTGCGCGGCGTCGATAGCGTCGGCGTAGGTGTGATCGGCGACTCTGCGCCGCCGTCGTGGCGACCAAAGTCACGCAGTGTGTCGTCAAGAACCTCGCGTGCGGCGAGAAAGGCCACCTCCAGATCTTGCGAACGGGTCAGCACAGTGCTCACGTTGTCATCGACGATCATGAGGGACTTGATGGTTGTCAGCTGGGGCAGCAGGTAGGCCTCGCAGCCCTTCCACTCCCCCTCCAGCGGCTCTCGCTTAAGCGTACGCACGCCGTCGCCGGCCATGAAGGCGGTGAAGGCTGCACACTGGGAAAGCAGGAAGGGGAACACCTCCGCCATGAGCGCGAAGCACGGCGCGAGGGACTCGGGTACAACATCGGGGTAGTCCTGCGGATGCCCGCTACCCGACGCACTTGCTGCCGCCGTCGCTGCGGCGTCCTTTCCAACGCCAGATTCCGCCTCGTCCGCGGCAGACGTCCCGCTCTCGTCCGTCGAATCCACAAAAGTCGCCCCGCGCCACCCCGTCACCCGCTCAGCGTACTCCGTGACGCAGGGGAACCTCTCGGCGAGCATCGACGACGGCGGGTCGTCCATTAAAAAGAAGCCGGAGAAGACGGCACCAAGCGTCACATCGGCCAGTGTCGGGTGCGGCGTGCCAAGCAGGAAGCGCTCGCTCGGGTGGTCGCGTAGGTGGGCCTCCAGGGCAGCACAGAAGCGCGTGAAGTGCTCGTCCATGAAGGGTGCCGTCAGCTCCGACGCCCCGGTAGAGCCCACAACCCGCTTCATCAAGGATCGAAAGCGCGGCGCCATCGACCGCGCAAAGCCGATGCCATTCGCAATGAAGAAGTACCGCACGTAGCCCTCCAGCACGTCAAGCGATTCGCCCCGGATGTAGCGGTACATGGCACCGGTCTTGGCCAGCCACCAGCACGCGTAGACCACGACGCACCAGCTCGCCAGGTGCAGGTTCGGGTGCGTCTCCTTCGACAGGAGCAGCCGCTGCGTGCGTGCTGGTGGATCACTAGTTCCCGCGTTGTGCGCATTCGTTGCACTGCTCGTGCGCTCAGCCGAGGTGTAGGCCACTTCGCCCCTCGCTGCCTTGGCGACGGCCTCCACGTCCTCGTCGTACTCGGCGGTCTCGGCCAGCTGCCACACCTGCACCCGCGATGCCCCGCTCGGGGTCAGCGTGCAGAAGCAGTTGCGTGCGCGGTAGTAGATGGAGTACAGGAATGTGGTGGTGAAGTTGGTGCAGTAGACCTTGAAGGGGACCTGCTTGAGTCGGAGGTAGGTGACGTGCTGGTGCAGCGGCAGGGTGTAGGGGGAGCCGAACACGCGGAAAGGCGCCACCGAGCCTTTTCCCTTCATTTTTCTCTTCTCTGCTCCGTTTCAGAGGCTTTCTTCTAATAATTTCGAGGGAAACTTTCGACTCGCTGTGAGACAGTGGCAAATGGAAAAAAGGATGGATGTTGAAGAGAAAGTTGCGACAGACTCCACCTTCACAGGAAATTGCGTGAGACAAGACATCTACATTACCTTCACTAAGAAAAAAAAATAGTCGGAGTACGCACAACCGAAAAGAGAACGGCACAATTCACTCTCTCTTTATGTGAGAGCGAACGTCTCATCGCGATAGACATGTGTCCTCCCCGCACCGTTCAGCGCTGGAACTCGCTTTGATGCGCATCTGCTGGTTTTGATTCTTTGTGCTCTTTATGACGACTCCTGGCGCCTCCATATGTGTGTAAGCCCACGTTGCTCACATGAGTTTAAAGTAGGTTGCGTATGCTGAAAGAGGCCCTGTAAAAAAAACACGCTGTTCGAATTCCTCTCGCAAACAAAAGATAGAGGCTACTCCAGCAGGCCACCGCACACGCGGCACAGCGGCCCGTCCGCGTAGTCGCTCAGGCCACACGACTCGCATCGCGTCAGCACGTAATCCGGTGCGAAGAAGGAGAGGGGGCTGAAGGTCGTACCGGAGAAGAGGGTGGTGTGGGACACAGCCTGAGCAGAATCCGCCGCAGCATCTTCATTACCCGTTAACGACGCGGTGAACGGGATGTGGCGGGAGGTGCTCGACAGGGATAAGCGAAACGGCGCGGCGTTTTTGCGGTCACACAGAGAGCAAGGAAAGCGGATGTGATCCAAACGAGAAGGAGGCGGTGGTGGGCTCTCTGACACGGAGGAAGGACCACCGGCAGTGTGAGGAGCTTGAGAAGCCGCCGCATTGCCCTTGTTCGCGCGAGCAACGCACGCCAAGAACTCGTTCAGCGTCGCTACCCACGCTGCACTGACACACCAGTGCACATCCTGTGACGCGTGAGGGGTTGAGCCTTCTTGTTTGGTGTTGCCTGCGGAGACAGGCATCTTGCTGGCACACCGAAGATTGCTCAATGCGCAGTCCGCCGCAGTGAGGACGGTGGCTGTTGACACGGTCGCCTTCGCCTCGTTGCTTGCGGCTGCGGTATCTTGGGAAGCTCGACGAAGCGCCTCCTCCTGGTGACGCACGTAGGCCTCGACGTAGCACCACGCGCCGTCGACGTCGACGGTGAGCGGGTCTGTGGTGCACGCGCTTGCCGCGCCTGTAGCAATGGCGCTGGTGGCGGCCGTCCCCGACTCGCGATACTGCTCTGTGGCGCCAAAGGCCATATTCGCGTAGTGGAAGCGCTTGGCGAGGACGCACACCGCGTTGGATAGCACCAGCTCCAGCAGCACCGGCGTGTCCCATGGACAGGTGGCCCAAATGTGTCGGAGGAGGCGCCACCAGGGCCACGACATCGCTCTCGCCGCCATCACAGCCGTTGCAGCGAGAGAGGAGCCATTCGAGCCGCCGCCCGATCGCTCAGCCACGCCGGTGGCGGACGACGGAAGCGGCCAACGCAAAAACAGCGCAACACCATGCTGCGCGCGCAGCTGCAGGTAAGCGTGTCGCAGGCCGAGATCTGCGACGAGCGACAACGGTGAAACGGCGCCAGCCTTCGTCAACGCCAGCGAACGCAGTCGTCGGAGTGCTTTGCTCGATGGCATCTGCAGTGCGGCGTGCCGCTGCTGATCGTAGTGCTGCCACTCACACACCTGCTCCGCCATGCCAGGAAAGAGACGCTCGCGCAAGAAGTAAGAGTCGCCAACTTGCCGCAAGAGGAGCTGCCGCGTCGCCCAGCGCGCACCACCAAAATCGTAATCATCGCCATCGGTAGCGTCAACGGCGTTGTCGTGCTTTGCGTCTGATGCGTCGTCGGTGCCGCGCAGCATTCCGGTGACGTCAAGAAAGCGCCGCAGCCACGTGCCACTGCCGTCAACTGAAGCCAGCCAGAGGTGGAAGGGCTCCTGCCGCGGACGGCCACTCTGCACGGCTACCACCGCCAACGCAGCAGATGGGTGCAGGGCCACACCGACGATGCCGGCGCACTTCTCCATCGGCATCTCTGTCCAGGCTGCCAGGAGGGGACACTGCAGCAGCGCCACGGTCGAGGGGCCGGTGAGCAGATATTGGAAGACCGTGCGGTCGCCGATACCAAGGACCGACGTGCACACCGTCTTGCAGACGCCATTCCGAGTGTCAGCGAGAGCGGCGGCACCATCGAGATGAGAGTTCTCTGCGTCGCACACCTCTGCCGAGAGAGGGGACACGCAGAACTCACGCAAGCACACCTCGCCTACCAGCTGCTCCGGGCCAAACCTCGCGTCCGTCACCCACGTCGCAGCGCACGAAGACGACGTGGCGGTGGACGAAGAAGTCGAAAGCACAAAGCGACCGCGCAAGACGAGGCACGGCGCCGCCACAAACACCACCACCTCCACGCCCGCAGCCTCGGCAGGTGGCGGAGACGACAACGCTGCCGGCGAAGGCACGGCGCTGGACGCACGTTTCAGCTCGGCAGCGACGGCGCACACGGCGTTTGGGACAGATTGCAACGAGGGAACTTCCATGAAGTGTACAAGCTGCACCTCGGCCGGCGCGCCTGAAAGAGCCGCAGCGGGAGCAACGTGCAGCACACGCAGGAGAAAAGGGCTGGCAACGACGAGTGTGCGCTGTACAAAGGCAAGTGCGGCCGCGGAAGGAGGAGGCGGGTTGATCTGCGCCGCCAGTCCGGTTGCGGAGACGGCAGCGAAGCAGACGGGGGTTGGCGCCGCAAAGCCCATCGCTGCGACCTCGCCACGGCTACCCCACGCGTACACCGGAGGAGGCAGATCGCGTAGCTGTGGTGCGTCGTCGTCGCACAGGTCGCCATAAAAAGAGACCACGTGAAGGCCTTGCGTGGTGAGCACGACCAGATCATCATTATCGAGCCACACGTAGTCCAAGACGGAAAGGTGGGTCACGCTGGCGGCGGTGTCGGCGTCTTTGCTTTCCTCGTCGTCGCTGCTGTCCTGCGCTGCCGTTGCGCGGCTCCGACGGGCACGCTTGGGTGGGGGAGCTTGCGACACCGCTACATCGCCGTCTTCTTCCGCCTCTGTCTTGACAGAAGCTACTGTGGGCCGTGCTCTCTTTCCTGGCGCCGCACAGCTGCCAGAGGCACTGTCGATTAGTGAGGCGTCACCTGTCAAACCCGCAACGCCGCCACGGCAGCACGCAATACCGATCCCATGGCTCACCTCCACGCGGCTCGCCCCAAACCGAGCGACGCGGTAGATGACAAGGTTCGCCGTCGTCTGCACACACAGGCGGGCACTGGCGGGGTAGAAGACTTCGGGCAGCAACGCGCCGCTCCACTTGGCACCCACCACCACGTCCATCGACTGGTAATCGGTGCGCCGACAGAGGGGGTGGTGGCGGATGGGGCAGAGCTGTGCGGGATAGAGCAGATTCGACAAGAAGAGGGAGACACACCAGCGGCTGCACACCTGCAAGACGTTGTGAGGGCCCCAGCTCGCGCAGTGCACCGACCGCACAGGGGCGTCGTCGACAGGGTAGCAGTCGTCTACCGGCACATTAGTGCCAACGGGGAGCGTGCCAGCCAAGGAAGAGGCGGGGCCGCTCATTGGGACTGAGTAGCGCAACTGTCGCTGCTACAATTTATGGCAGTAGCAATGCTGCTGTAGCAGCAAAAAGAAAAAGAAAAGACTTCTAATGTGACGTGTACAGCTCTATGAGTGTGACAGACAATGGATGCATGTATCTCAAAGAAGAAACTCTTCTCGTGGTGGTGCTGGAGTGCCTCTCGATGTTGCTGCGCTGTTAGTGCAGCGTGCGGTTGCAGTGGTTCTTCTCTTACCCCGAAGTGAATCGGAGACAGGCGGAGGCGAGGTGAAAGAAAGAGAGAAAGGGGGGAGGAAAATGGGAAGGAAAGAGTGGATGGCACAACATAAGAGGTCACAAGAGAACCACAGAAAGAGTGGTGGCGAGTGGGGCAGCTAGAGGAATGTCGCTTCACCTCGGGGTGGATATCCTGCGAGCGACACAGAACCATACATGTGACAACAATGCCTACTTTTTCGTATTCCCCGGCAAGCGGCATCTCAAGACGCCTTTTCTCTGACCGAAATGAAAAAAAATAGGTAGACCTGAGAGAAAAGCTCGCAGGTTTTTGCCATGATGCACATTGCTTGTCCGCAGCTTCGCACAAACGACCTTGAAAACAGCGTGTTACGTACTCTTTTTTTCTTTCCTTCTTTTCTCTGCATCAGTTGACAGAATTGAGGCGTGCCAGAAACTGTACACACACGCAAAAAAACCACCCATACCCTCTTTTGCGTGGTAGGAGCAAGACACAAGGAAGTACAAGGAAAAAAAGGTTCAAAAGACCCAAAAAGAACACAAAGGAAGAATACCTTTCAGCGACTGAGGTTCCAATGGACATTTTTCCCCTTTTTTTTTCTAGTCGCAAGTTGGAGGGAGATTGCAGATTGCTGCCTAAGAGCAAGCGCCTCGCTCCGTAGTTGATACTATCTCCTTAAAAACAGTACATATACATGTGTAGGTGAGTAATTGTGACAGTACACCTTCACCGCTCCTGCTGCGCCAAACAAACACGCTTTAAGCCCCTTCCAAAATAAAAAAAGAAAAAATAGAAAGTGATTCCAGTCAAACTCAAGAGAGGGGAAAAAAAAGATAAGAAATACATCGGAACACAATAATAGTAACAAGACTACCTGAAAAGTAATCGTACATCAGGTTAAACTCGCGGCGTGTCAGAAAAAAAAAATAGAGGACACAGAGCACGAAATGGGAGAGGAGAAACACCCGAAAAGAAGAGAAAAAAAAAAGGAGAAGCAAAGGAAGACAAACTGATGTCTTAGTACTGTACAAGATAATACGGATGTCTGTGTAGACAAGGAGCAAGCCTAGTTGCCTCTGCTGAAGCAGGTGCGCACGAAGGAGAGGCGAAAATAGAAAACGACGGTGCAGATTTTGAAAGAGGACATCTGCTTTTACTATAAGAATGCAGGATGACTTACACACGCACACAAAAGCGAAACACGCTGACACTCTACAGGCTTAAGAAATGGGAGGAAGCCGCACGTGGTCCTCCAACGGTGCGTTAACGCCTGTCACGATGATGCTGCTCCGTGTTGCGTGTGGCTTACGGAGCGTCACGCGGGCCTTTGCACCAACAGGCAACGGCGACGGAGGGCGGGGCTCCATTGCTGCAGGGAGGGTCGCCAGGCAGTCGACCGTCGTCGGCGGCGGCGCCGCAGCATCAGCAGCAGCATCAGCAGCAGCAGCCACAGCAGGAGCGGCCATCACAGTATCAGCAGCAGCTGGTGGAGCGGCCACCCTCTCCGCCTTGCTCGCTTCCTGCGCCGCCGCTCCGCTTTCCTCGCTGTGAGAGGCAACGAAGGCCGACACCTGATCAAAGGACTCTAGCGTCTCGTAGAGGTCGGGATTCAGCGACGGAGAGATGCGCGACGCCGCGAAAGTGCGGAGCTGTCCAAAGACCGGCGCCATCAGCCGGTAGCGCTGCTCCACTTGCCGCAGGCGCCGCGACAGCTGCTCCTTCTCCTCCTGTGCCTTGCGCACCGTGTAGCCGCCCATCGTCTCCGCCTCTGACTGCAGCAGGGAGACCTTGCCGTTCAGCGTGGCGGCGTGGCGCTGCGCTGCTTCGAGTTCCCGCGTGAGCCGGTCATTCAGCTCCGTCAGCTGGCGGTGGCTGGCCTGGTCACCCAGCGCGCACTCAAGCCGCTCAATCGTGCGCTTGGCGATGCTCAGCTCGCTGCGCAGGTCACGGCTCTCCGCCTGTAGCGTCTTCACAGCCTCGCCGTGCGTCTCGCCGCCGCGGAGTGCCTGGAACTCAAGGTCCTTCACGTGCTCCTGCAGGCGGCGGATGTTGCGCTCCGCCAGGTCGGCCCGCGACCCTTCCTTCGCGCGCGCCGTCTGCTGCGCCTCGGCCTCGGTGGTGAGGCGGCTCCTCAGCTCCTCTGCCTGCTCCCGCATCTTTTCCAGCACCTCGGCGTGCGTGCGGCGACTCTGCTCCGCTGCCTCTGTCACCTCGCCCAGCTTCGCCTTCAGGTTCTCGCGCTCGGCGGTGAGGCAGACGAAGTTGTGGGTGTACTCGGCGTCCTTCTGGGCTGCTGACGATCGCAGCCGCTCCGCCTCCTCCGCGGCCGCCGCGTGGTAGGCGGTGACGCTGGTGAGCTGCTCGTACAGCTCGTGTTCGCGCTTCGTCGAGCTCTTCTGCAGCGTCTCCAACTCGACGAGAAGGCCCTCGCTCTGCCGCAGGGTCGACAGCAGCTGCGCGTGGAAGTGGAGCACCTCCACCTCGTGCTCCTTCGACTGCTGCTCCTGCTCCAGCGAACGCTTCATCGCGTCGGCCTTGAGCACGGCAATCGTCTCGGTGGCCTCGCGGTCCTTGCGCTCCATCGTCTCCTGCAGCCGCTGCAGCCGCGTCTTGAGACTATCCAGCTCGGCCCTCGTAAGGATCTTGTGGTGGAACTTCTCGTCCTCGGCGGTCGCCTTCGCCTTTAGCGCGAGCTCGAGGTCCTTCTTCTGGTTCGCCAGCTCAGCCTGCATGGCGATGTTCGTGACGAGGTCCGACTGCGCCTGCTGCGCGGCGCTCTGCGACACATGCGTCAGCTCCTCGCGGACGGCGGCGTGCTCGTCGCGCAGCTGGGCAAGCTCGCGGGTCAGCTTCTCTGCCTCCCTGCGGTGGACATCCGACTCGAGCTGCAGCTGCCGCTGCTGCACGGCGGCCGCGGTGAGGGCCTGGTCCATCTCGGCCAGCGCGCTCTGCCGCGCCTCCTGGGCCTCACGGCGCAGCTGCGCGGCCGCCTCGACCTCCGCCTGGTGCTTCTGCGCAAGACTGTGGAGGCGCTTGTTGTCCTCGCGCACCGATTCGAGCTGGGTGTTGAGGACCGCCACGAGCAGGTTCGACTTCTCCTCCTCGGCGCGGGCGTTCGTCACCTCCTCCTGCAGCTGCGCCGCCGTGGCCTTGTAGCGCTCCACTTCCGTCTGCATCACACGCAACAGCGCGGCGGACTCGGCATCGGCCGGTGGTGCGACTGCAGCGTCGCCTTCCTTCTCCGGCACCTCCTTCTTGCTACTCGCGGCCTGCTCCTCCGCCGTCTTCGTCACCTGCGCCTCGAGCGCCGCGTGCTTCGCCTCCAGCTCGTGGTGGCGCTGCTGTAGAGCGTCGAAGCCCGCCTCCTGCGTCTTGAGCGTCTCCTGGTGCTCGTGGTCGGCCGCAGCGGCACGGCGCTCCGCCTCGACGACGTTGAGCTGCGCCAGCTCCAACTCGTTCGAGAGCAGCGCCACACGACGCAGCGCGGAGGCCTTGTCGCTCTCCAGCAGCTCACTCGCCTGCTGCATCCGCGCCACCGCCGCCTGCGCCTCCGTCAGCGTCTCCTCCTTCTGCTGCAGCTGCGCCGCCAGCTCCGCCTCCCTCGCCTCGTAGTGGGCCTTGTGCTGCGCGGCAATCACGACATGGCGCGCATCCGCCTCCTCCGCGCGAAGCACATCCAGAGCGACAGACTCCTCGCCTGCGAGGTGGCTCCGCGTGGTGGACTCATCGTCGTACAAGAACTCCCGCTCGGCGATGTGGCGCTGCAGCTCCGCCTCACGAGCGGCGTCCGCCTCCTTTGCGGCTGACGAGGCCCCGGCAGAAGACTTGGAGCGACCACTCTTCTTTGCAGGCATCGTGTGTAGGTGCTGTTGTGATGGCTGAAGTAAGGACACTTGTGGTGTGCGACAGTAGAGAGAGAAAGAGTGAAGAAGGAAGAAGGAAGGTAAAGCAGCATGCCACCGAGATGTCGGTTGTTGCGAATTTTCTTCTGCTGCGCTCCTGGAACAGCTGGTAAGCCCTCGCCGCTTCGTTTCTTTGTTTTCTAGCAAACCTTCGCAGACAGCAGAACACTACCATAGCGGGAAAAGCAGCACAGCTCACGAAGATAACGCTGCTCCCCAAGAGCCAGTCAGAGTGATGAATGTCGTCCCATCCATGCGGCAAGGCTTTTCTTCATCCTGAAAGTGGAAGTGCAGATGTTCTTAACCGAGTGTGCTCCCTACCTTCGCCGTCGTCATAGAGTCCGGACAAAAACTTCACTTTGCAAAGTTCAAATCATTTTTTTTTTTGCCAGCATTGCAGTCGATGATAAAAAGTCTATTCTCTAAAGAGAAGAGGAACGAAATGAACAGCCGACACCATCACAAGAGTATCGGGAAGTCGAAAAAAATAAGGGTAGAGAGAAACAGTTCTATGAGTGTGTGTGTATGTGTCGATGGAAATGTATCCAAAAAAAAAGGTTTGAAACCGGAAATTTCATCACACAAACTTGATAGGCTCGTGACAACCTGACAACAGTCTTGACTCCAGAGAAAGAGAAAAGAAATATAATAATAGTAATAACAATAAACGACGCTCTATAGTTATGCAACACAGCAACAACACGCGATTCCCCCAGTGCTTCCCCAAGCATACAACAAAAGGGAAGCCGTGACATCCCAGCGGATTCGAGATTTTCCTGGGTGGGACGGCATTGTTCCGGGTATCATCTGAAAACAAGAGTAATAAACTCAAGCGAAAAGAAGCAAGCAAGAGCAGGAAACGGTAACGATGCTTTTTTATGGTCTTCGACTGAAGAGAGAAGGAAATACGGAGTCGAGAAAGCGCTGCGTCAAGATGCGTGGAAAAGAAACACTCGAAGAATGCCTACCGTCTAAAGTTGTTGTTCAGCACGGACTCTACCTGGGAAAGGATGCCTGTCTGATCCACCACAAACGGTTCCGCTGAGCCGTCAGCGTTGATGTAATACTTCTGCCCCACATTATGACGGCGGTCGCTCTGCCAGCGGATGTCGACCAAGGCGTTGCACACAACCTGCGAGCGCAGGTTAGACAAGCGAAAGAGGGTGAAGGCGCCGGCGGGGTCGGGAAAGACCTTGCGGATGTAAACAAACTTTGTGTCGCGCGGCACGTGGGCCATGTTGCGGTGGTGCACGTACGCGGCGTGGACAGCGGCAGGCGTGAGCCCCTCAGCCCGCAGCCGGCTAAACTCGTCCACGAAGCCGGTGATGCAGCGCAGGACGCCGCCGAGGTAGCGCTGTGCCTCGGCAAGGGTGAGAATGCGCGCCTCTTCGTCGTAGAACGTCTGCACGTGCGGGTGGGGCTGACTGCGGTTGGTGCTCTCGTTGCTCATACACGGCACGTACAACACCAGCTTCGAGTAGACATCTAGCACCGCCGTACCGACACCAGCCTCGGTGGGAAACATCGCGCCGTAGCGACCGGGCTGCAGCGAGTAGTACATCACCACGGTGTCCTCGTTCGTGAAGGAGTAGAAGCGCACCCAGCCGCCACTGAGAAAGTCGTCCATGAACTGCTGGCGGTTGTGCTCCTCACGCGGCAGTGCCAGAAAGCCACCGTTAGGGCGGCTCAGCGCGTGGCTCCGAGCTGGCAGGGGTGCGCCGCGCGTCAGCGGTGGCGCCGGACCCGCCATGGCACTAATAGAAGCAGTAGGGACTGCGTCAATGTGAGCGGCGGCCATCGCGCTCGGCATGGAGTACCGCGACTGCCGGATCGCAGCGAAGTTCTTTGGTGGCAGGGCGGCCGGAGTCTGGAACGCGTTCAAGTGCGCCGCTACCGCAACAGCCGGAGACGGCGCAGCGGGACCACGGCGCGGCAGCGGCGGTCCCCCCTGCGCGGTGTGCCCGCTGACGGACGGCGCGCGGGCTGGCTGCCGACCGGGTCCACGCAGCGCCTGCGGCGGTAAGGCGGTCTCGCGTCGCACGAGATCCTCCTCAGCAGCGGGGGCAGCGGTGCGCGAGGATGAAGCAGCTGGTGGCGGCTGGAGAGGCCGCTCCGCCTCCCGCTCGCGCTTGTAGGAGCCCGGCGCGCCGCCCTGCGTCCTCGACGAGGACACGCTGCGTGGCACGTGGGGCTGCCGCGGCAGATCGCGCGGGCGGTCCGCCGCGTCTGCCCGGATCGTGATCACCTCCGTCCGTGCCATCTCCACACTCTCGGCGCGCCGTCGCGCGGCGATGCCGATGATGTTGCCTTGGTCGTTGAACTGCGGCGGCGCTGCAGGAGCTGACAGCAGCGGGTCACTCTCGATCGCACGCTTCTGCTGCTCTACCTCGTCAATGATGTCTCGCAACTCAGCGGAGCTGCGTGGCTGCAGCGGCTTCTGGCGCGACTCCTTGCTTGGCACCTGCACCTGTGGCGGCAGGTCCAGCGAGATGCTGTCGTTCGCAGAGAGCCGCCCACGCCGTGCGTTGCTACTCTCGTGCAGCTGCGCGCGTGTCGAGTTCCGCCCTGACGCGGAGGCGCGGCTGCTAACCTCCGGAAAGTCCGCCTCGCCGTGCTTCGCCACTGCAGCGTCGTAGTCCTCTGGGCTGCGCACGTTCTGGTCGCCGATGGTGATGCGTCCGCCGTCAGAGGTGCGGCCGTACGTCGGCCGCCCGGACCGTCTGCCGGTGGAGCGAGGGCTCGGATCGTCGACAGGAGAGTCAGGCAGCTGCGCATCCAACAGGCTCGGCCGCTGCGGCTCGTCCCACAGGAGCGTGTTCATGCGCGACGAGCGGCGCGGCGATGGGCTCTCACTAGGCCCACGGCACCGCAGCGAATGCGCCTGCAGCTTGGCGGTGGAGGTGAACTTCTTGGCGCACGTCACGCAGACGAAACTGACATCCTTGAACTTGCCGGAGTAGGCGCACTTCATGCAGACGTCGTAGTCACACTTGTAGCAGCGGAAGGCCGGCGCGGCGGGGGTGATAGTGACAATGCCACAGTCGCAAACGTTGCAGTCGAAGCCGTTGTAGCCGTGCGGCATTGACGTCAGCTTCGTCATCACATGCCCGTTCATGCACTGGAAGTCACGCTCGATGTCTTCGACCATGTCGCGCGGGAGCGACACCACCGGCCGCAAACCCCACCGCGTTGACGTCTCACGACCGGGGTAATGCACGGCGTATTGGTCTGGGCTGGCACGCACGATCGTGCCGTCTCCAACTTCATCAGCCAAGCTCACACTCCGGCGCAACGAGCGTGAGCCGCGCGCGGTGGTCGGCGTGCGCTCAGCAGCTTTCGACACCAGCGACACGCTTCCGCCACGCCCGCGCGTGCTGCGGCGAGTGAGGTGCTGGTTGCGGATCTTGCCTCGCTGAGCCTCTTCAGCGTCCAATAGCTTCATCCGCGCGTCCGTTTCTGCGCGGGACAGCGCGAGCAGGCCCCACAGCACGTTGAACGTCTCGTTGTACTCAAGCTCGATTTGCGAACGGCCGCGCCGCTCCGTCGCCTCAATGCGGGCGAGTCCTTCTCGCACGACCACCTCCGTTGTCCGCTTCGCACGCAGCTGCACGTTCTCACCGAGATTGTTCAGCGCCTGCGCGTTAGGTGGCGTCGGCTCCAGCAGGTTCAGCTTCTGCAGCAGTGACAGCGGGCACGAGAGCGGCCGCCGGTTCCACACCGAGTCCTCGAGCACCTCCATCAGGGTGGCACGCTTGGCGGGCTCGCGGTGCAGAATCCGCTCCACCAAGCGGCACAGCTGACCATCACCTTTCCAGTCTTGCGGCCAGCTCCACGACGCGCCAGCGACTGCATTGAACAGCGCAAGTGTCTTCTGCTCCTTGTCAAGGTGCCGGACGCCCTTTCGCTCCATCGAGTCGAGGTACGGGTTCATGCGTGTCAGAAGCACATACAGAACCACACCGATGCTCCACGTGTCCACCTCCTTGCCGTAGCTCAGCGACGGCGCCTCGGAATTCTTTGTCATTCGCTTGTAGACCTCGCTTGCCATTTCCGGTGCCATGTACATGGCAGTACCGGCGACGGTCTTGCGCGGGTGTGCCTCTGAGATGCGACTAGAGAGACCAAAATCTGTTATCTTCAGGTTGCCCTCGTTGTCGAACAAGAGGTTCTGCGGCTTCAGGTCGCGATGGATGCACCCTTTTGAGTGGATGTAGGAAATGGTGCTCACCAACGCCCACCCCACCCACAGCATTTCCGGAATTTCAAGGCTTCGGTACGCGATCACGTCGTGCAGCGACTTCCCAGCGCACCGCTCCATCACCACATACGCCCGGTTCTCATCTCTTCCAGCGGCGTAGAACTTGACGATATTGGGGTGTCGCGAAAAATGACTCATCAGCGTCACTTCCTCCTTCAGTCGCTTCCAGTCGTTCTCGCTCATTTGCTTGGATGACACCTTCAGCGCGAATGTCTCGCCACTATTTGACACCGCATCGTACACCTTGCCGAAACCACCTTTTCCTAGGAGTCCAGTGGTCGCAAGCCGTAGATCCTCCTCCTTGAAGTAAATAGTCATATGATCCGAAGAGTGCTCCTCATCGTCGGACTGGTCCACCTGGCACTTTTGGATGTGCGGCGTTTTTACCGTGCTCCCTAGACGAGCTATTGCCGGTGTCTGCGACATGTCACGCGGCATCGAGATCACGCCGCCCCGTGGCGGTGTCCGCGATGAAGAGCTGTGCATCCTGGCTATCTATGATTCTGTGCACCTCAGTCAAGACCCTTCCCACGAGCTGCCCGCGTGCAATTCTTTGTGCCTTTGTTTGTCTATGTGTTCCTCTAGGTTGAAGGGCAGTACTCTATCTTTTTGTGGGTCAGGTAGCCGGAAGGCAAGACTGGGAAAAGTAGGGCTGTGCCTATGTAGCCTCGGAAAAAGAAAGAGAAAAAAAAAACACCTACGCCGTTGGGAAAGGTAAAAATAACTCTAGACTGCACCGTCGACACTGTTGCCCACACTGCGAGTTATTCAAGCTCTCAGCTGCAAGTGTAGCTGATGTCATAAAGCACGAAAAAGAATAGAAAGAGGTATGACGCCGAACAAAAGCGAGGACGTAAATGAGAGCAGTAGCAAACAAATAGATTTAGTTACCACGTGCACTTGCTTCAGACAAGGTTTTTATTATTTTTTTTAGGTCGCGCTGATCAATAGTTCAAAGGGCGTACATTTAAAATTCATTTTAGTTTTACTTTCTTTTTCTCGTGATGCGCCAAGAAACACCATCCGCCTTCCAATGCAATTAGAAGCATGCTACGCAGCTTTCGCCATTTCTGGTTGAGTTAAATCCAAAGGGCGTGCGTCGAAACAGAAAATTGGCAGATCACATGCATTTGAGCTGCCTTTTCCTTCGTGAAGGCACGCTAAACCGAACTGTACGCTTTTCATAGTGGAATCACAAACTAAGGACACTATTGAGTTATACGTCAGCTTGTATGAACTTCAACTGCTTTTTTTTTTTTGAAAAGAAAGTTGCTGTGCAAGACAAACTGGTTGCTTTCTCGACAGCTTTACAAATGTTAAATGTGAGATTGGTGGCAAAGCGAAAAGGATACTACGTTGCAAAAGCGCTTGCATTTGAGCTTGTGTGATCCGTTTGAAAAAAAAAAAAACCACGCTAAAAACTGGCAAAACAAAACAACCAAACAAACAAACAAGCCAAATGGAGATGAAGAAAGCCCGAATCGCGGCTAGCTTTTTATAAACCAATCCTTGTTTTTCTTTTTCCTTTGCTGGGGACTCAGCAGCTAAGAAAGGTTTTTTTTTCAGACTTGCAGCTGTGAGCACCTTCGAAAAAAAAAAAATTAAGCACAAACCCTTGCACTATTCCTTAAAAGTTCCCTTGTGCGCTTGTGGGGGCAAATAAGCGCAGCCGCCAGACAAACCAAGTGCGCTTCCTACACGCTGTTGGGCTCCGGCTTCAAATCCACGGGCACCTCCGCCTTCTTCGGCGTAGGGATGCTAGAATCGGGAGAGGCGGCGACGGGCGTAGGTGTCGTCTTCACGGCGGTGTGGATGCACGCAATTCCGCCCGTGAGGTTCTCGTAGCGCACGTAGCCAAAGCCCGCATCGCGGATAAGCTGAGCAAATGTCTCCTGGTCGGGAAAAGCACGGATGCTATCTACCAGATAACGGTAGCTCTCCTCGTCTGCCAAGAAGCGACCGGCCTGCGGCATAAAGCCGTACGACCACACGTCGTAGGGAATACTCAGCAGCGGGCAGTCCACCTTGCTAAACTCAAGCACGTTGAGGACACCACCGACTTTCAGCACACGAAACGCCTCGCGCAGGGCCCTCGGGCGATCGCTAAAGTTGCGGATGCCAAAAGACACAGTGTAGCTATCAAACGCGGAGTCCTCAAACGGCAGCTGCTCACCGTTGGCACACACCCACTCGATGTCCATGTAGCCCTCACGCTCGGCACGCTTTTGGCCCTCCTTTAGCATATTCGCATTGATGTCGCAGACGACCACCTGCGTCTGACTCACCGTCTTTGGCACCAGACCGAAGGACTGTTCGCGTGCGCGGATCAGGTCCGTGATCTTGAAAGCAATGTCGCCGGTGCCACCTGCCACGTCGAGAAACTTGCCGCCCGGAAGCGGGCGGACGCAGTCCTCAACGAAATGCTTCTTCCAAATCCGGTGAACGCCGAGAGAGAGCACGTCGTTCATCATGTCGTACTTGGACGCCACGGAATCGAATACGTTCTTCACGTAGGCGTCCCCGAGGCCCATGTTGCGGCAAACACGGCTGTAGCGCAGCATCTTCTCTTCGTTCTTGGTACTTTATTTATTTTCTGCAAAGGAAATTCTGACAATATGAATTATCAGTCGGGCGAGTATACGTCCTTTGGGCAAAAAGTTGCAATAATAACGCTTTCTTGCAGGAAGTTGAAGTGAGGGAGAAAAAAAAACGAGTAAAGTGGAAAAAAAAATCAGATGAAGGATTGACGCAAAGCAGACGAGGAGCAGATAGGAGACTGAGAGTCGGCGTCAACACATTTCATTGTGTGCAAAAGTAGTCGAGAAGCTCTGGCGGGCATACAATGTGGATTTGGAGAGTCGCACGAGTATCTTAGCGAGCAAGAAAACACAAATTGACATAAATTTCGTTCAACGGGCAGAGTACGATCTAGAAAAGTGTGCCGCCGCGTGCATGTGGAAAACCTATCACATTTTTTTGGGAAAGAAACGAACGCTTTTTTAAAGAGCTAGCAAATATATTAATATTATTTCGTCAACAACTTGTCGTTTGCTGTTTGTGATAAAAAATAAATAATCTAATTCCGTTTTTGTTGTGAGCTGCTCACGTAGCTTTCCCGTTCTATATTTATGAATCTATAATCAAATGTATGTCTCCGTCGTCACCGCCCACAGCAACAACATCATGTCGGTTTGCCATCGCCACGCTGCTGATCTGCGGCGACCACTCGTCAAACGCAAAGGACTGAACAAGCTGCGGATTGCGCATTCTCGCAGCCGATTCGCAAAGAGAAGGCATCTCATCGTACATCTCAGCTTCTTGTTGGAGCAGAAGAGAGCGCGCGCTTCTAAAATCTCCTCCTGCCGAATTGACCTTAGAGTTTACTTCATTGCGTTGCGCAACGCTCAGCTTCGTAGGTGAGCCAGCACACGGTTTGCTTGTGAAGCTACTGTCGTTCACTTCGTAAAACAGGATAGTGTTGGATGCCACGTGCGGGTAGACTAAAACGCTGTTTTGAGCTGTAAAGGACAGCTTCGGTGGGGCAAGATTTGCCGAACTCCGCGATCTGCGAGTGTCGTTTGTTTTAACCTGACTGATTGTCTCGAAAGAAGTCGCACCGACGGCGAGACAGAGCAGCTCTCCTGCGTCCGTGTTGAGCCAGAGCGTCGGCGCACCGCATCGACTGGAATGGGACGTACAGGCAACCTTTATCTTTTCGACAGCACCTCCAACGCACGATGAGGCTGCCGGCTGGCTGCACATGCGCAAGTCCCACAGCTCGACCAGTCCGCTTTTCGTCCCACTGACGAGCTGCAGGCTACCGCCGTGCGTGACAACGTCAATTGCGGAGTTACAGCGCTGTTTTTGCGTCCGTCCTGTAGGAGAGCCGTAAGTGTTGATGATATCCGACGACAGAGGCGCCCGTGTGCACACGCTAGGCTTTCCTGTTCTGGTGTCGATGTACGCGCAGGATCCGTTAGACAGTGCGGCTATGGCCAGCGTGTTCGAGAGAGTAACAACGGCAGTGGCACTCGGCGAGGTGGAGCATACACCTTGCGCATCCCGCTCGAAAAGAGAGCTCAAATTAAAACTACAGAGCGGCTCGCCCGTTGCTTCGTCGAGGTCCTCTAGGTCAAACACGTCAACGTGCGGTGAGCCGCTGTAAGTGCATATTGTGTTCAGGGTATTACCGAGGAATTGTGTGGTTGTCAAGCCGAAGCTAATTCTGTTTTCGGTGCTCAGGCGGGTCTGCACAGTTGAGGACTTCAAGGTCAGCAGAGGCTCTAGAATGCCTCTTTGCTCCTCATTGCGATCGAGAACAGAGGAGGCACCAAAAAGCTGAAAGCGCGATCTGCGCGTTGCGATGAAGAACTCGTCCTTTGGATCCCACACGATTTCAGTGATGCAGTTCTTAAAAGTGTCGACAGAAGAAATGAGCGATTCCCCGTCCTCATTGCTGCGGTTCAGATGCATAGAAGAGCTTACCTGAAACACTTGTCGTTGTGCATTCGCGTGGAAACAGGCTGGCAGAGGAAAATGAACAGCGCAGTGCAAACGGGTGTGGTGACGGCTAAATAGTCGAGCGTCTATGAGTCGCAGGTGGGCAGCAGCTCTTGTGGAAAAAAAAGAGCGCAGAGGGTAGGTGTCGGTGTGGTCGGTGTCGCGACTCCGCTTCTTTGGTGCGCTTAAAGGACAGTCCGCTGCTGCAAGCGAGAGTGTTTCTGGGACGTTGTCCCTCTCCAAAAAGTCTGTAATTGATGTTTGCATAGCACTTTGTATTTTTTTGTGCGGCTCGAGGCTAAAGAATGAGAGAAAAAAAGGGAGAATTGTTACGAGAGAGGGAAAGGTAGACGAAGCGAAAGCGACGAGAAGTAATGCAAATTATGGGAGTTCTTTTTCAGTGCGCCAAAGAAGCGAAGTGCACTTCGGCATCGCCTTTTTTAGGACACCTCACGGTTAATATATGCTTGTATTTTTTATTTAAACGAGGATGGCGGCAAAACCAACAAATACCGTATCGCCCGTACTAGATCGAAGCATGCAATGAAGCGAAAAATGTTTTTTTTTTCCCTTAACTCAGAGGCTGGCCCGTTACGTTTTGAATAATGCTGTATTTTTGGAGAAGGGGGGGGGGTTTGTTTTTCTTTTCCAAGTCTGGCTGCCGTTTTTTCCTTGGTTTTGCTACTTATTCTACGTGGGGGTTTGGGCTATGCCCCAGCGAGGAGGGGTTTTGGCAAAAAGGAGTGCCCGAACCCATAGTGGTCAGAGCAGAGCAGGCGATAGGCCGAGGAGAAGAAAGGGTCGGATAAGACGAGGGGAGAGTGGACTTTGTCGCATGGTTTTTAGCGTCGTTTTTGCAAAATGGATTATGACACCGCGACTTTTGCGTGGTGGTCGGGTGTTTGCACAGAGAAACCGCTTTTGTCTTTTGCTTTTCGTCGGCGTTCGAGGGGCAGAGTGAAGGATCTGGTCGGGAGCAGCAGGTGCTGAATCGATGCGGAGATATTAAGGGACACAGGTGAAAAAGAAAAGTAGAGCATGAAGCAGAAAAATTGGCCAGCCGCTCGCCCGCGCGAACGCAGCTTGCCGTCGCGGCTGCGGGACAGAGTTCCCCATAAAAGAAAAAAGTGCGGCGGCAACAACAGCGATGGCAAAAAGCAACAACAATAAAAACAAAGCAAAAAGAAAAGTCTAAGTTGTGGTTGTACAGCTGAGAAAAGCAAAGTGTTAAGGGTTGAAAATAATTAGCTCCTCAAATGCAAAGGTGAATCAGGCCGAGCCGAGCGGCTTGACATGATGGTGCCGCCGCGTGTCCAGTTCCCAAGTGAGCTTCTTAAAACTCGTTGTAGGGCACGCCACCAAAGGAGGCTGCGGAGTTCGACGCGTACGCGAGAGATGGCGAGAAGCGCTTGATGCGATTTGCGTGTTGCTGCCGCAGCAGCTCCTCTTGCAACATTGAAGAGGGGCGTGAGAGCGGTGTGACGTTCTCCATTGAGGCCTGACTCACGCTCGACCGGAAGGCGACGGGCTGGCGCCACTGCGGCTCCGGCTCGCGGGGAATCGAAATGACGAGGTCGCGCGGCGACGCCTGCTGCGACTGGTTGCCGGCCTGCGCTTGACTGCCGATTTGCGACCGCGGCATCTCGAAAGACACGCGGTCGGCCGCAACGCTCGTGCTCGGGGTGCGCGGCTGGCTGGACAGCGGGCTGGCGCGTTGGAGGTAGCTCTCCATCGCCGTGGCGTCGTCGTCGGCGTTGCGGAAGTTCGCGATTTGGATCGGCGCCGACCGCCGCTCTGGCGACGCGGCCGAGCCACCGGGAAGAAAGGACGACAGAAAGGACGGGAGGTGGCGACTGCCGCTCGGCGCCGGCATGTTCATGATAAGCGGCGACGCCATCTGCGCCGTGGGCGGGCTCGCTTCTGGCTGCGTCAGCGCCGTCGCCAGACGCGGCCGCCCGTCAAGGAGGTTGACGCCGGTCTTCTCGGACAGGATCATGCGCTCCATCTCACGCTGCACCGCGTAGTAGAGAAAGAGGTACTGGTCCTTGCGGCGCACCATCCCACTGCGGCACGCCTTCATGAAGCGGACGATGCGCGGGATGCTGATGTTCGACTGGCCCAGCTGAAATTGTGCGAGGGCGATGTGCATGCCGATAAAGACGCCAGTGCGACCCACCCCACCGGAGCAGTGCACGACGATCGGTGCCTGCGTGCTGCGCGGCGACTTGGCGATGGCCTGGATGATCTCCATCAGCGACGCGCTGCTCTGCGGCACGCCTTGATCGGGCCACGCCACGTACTGCATTTGGTACACCTCCTTCTCGTCTCCGCGGACGCTGCGCAGCAGGATGCGGCGGTGCACCGACTCCTGCCGCACGTTCTCCGCTACCACGGTGACCGAGACGAGCCCCATGTCGTACGTCTCCCCTCGCGGTGGCCAGTAGGTCTCACTCTTGCCCTTGCCGTTTTCCTTCACCGCGCACAGCATGACGATAAAGGCGCAGTCGTTCTCGTACACCATGCGCCAGAAGTCAAGCACGGTGTTCTTCATCGGCGCCTGGGTGGCGATGTAGACAAAGGGCACGTGGAACTTGTCGCGGACGTCGATGTAGTTGGCGTTGATGTAGGTGCCGTCACCAGACGCGCTCGTCTCACGCAGACGCACGATGGTGCCCTCGTTCGGCTTCACGTCGGCGAAGCGGTTCTTCGCCATGCTGGAACCGAGGGAGGCGGTGAAGAACTCGTCGAGGTTGCTGCGGACGTCTTCGTCAACACGGCGCAGCTTTGCGAGCTCGCGGTCGAAGCCATCCTCGACGGCAGGATACGCGCGCTCGCTGAGCTGACGAAGGTGCGCGTCAAAGCGCTGCTTTTCTTTGAGCTGCCCCTCGCTCATCGCACTTAATGTTTTTTGTTGTTGTTTGCTGTGTAGAAAAAGAGTAGCGTCTAACGCGGACACCGCATCAACGGGCAACGGACACTTCGGACCCAGCTGCTGCTCAGGATTTAAAATTGCTTATGGGGAATACTTTAATGAAAGGGGAAGAGGCAAAAAGAAAGGTGGGCTGTGTGTCGGTGTTTGCGTGGCGGTAGCGATGAATACTTGTGGAAAGTAGTGAAACGAATGATAAAAGAAGGCAGGCGCGTAAAGCAGTTAGGCGACCAACACACACTCACACACACACTGAAAAATGAAAAAGAATATTTTTAGAACTCGAAATAGAATTCGAAATTGATATACAAAAGAAGTCAGCTGTGGGAAAAAGAATAGTCGTGTTTGTTCTCCTTCCACTCAAATTGTGATAAAGTCGTCGCGAGAGGGCAGCTACTGATGGCTGTTACTTATGGTCAACGTAAGAATGCGTGCCTTGTCGTAACACCGTAATTGGTGCGTTTGTGTGCGTGTGACTGCGAGAGCGGGAAAAGGGAGGAATAGCGGAGACTGTGCGGTGGCTGTTTGACCTAGGTGCAAGTAAAGAGCGCGCTCCTCCGACTCACATTACCTCTTTCCGTGTGTGCGTTATGTCGAGACGAGGTGGATGAGAACTGGAGGAGATTGTAGCTTGAGAGAGCGGAGGGAAACACACAAAGTGCTGTTGCTGCAACGCTGCGCAGCGCGAGAAGTAAAATAGAGATAATTCAAGGAAGCGAGGCGCATTTAGTGGTGCTCACGTAGCGACGTAGCAGAGCAGCGTCACTTCGTCGTTTTTGATTTTACTTTGTTAGAAAATCGTTTTAGCGAGTTCGGAAGTTACCACTTCTTTGACCGAAACATGAACTGTGAGAAAAAAAAAACAAACAAACAAAGAAAAAGAAATGAAGAATAAGAGGCTAAGACAAAAAGAACAAGCGCGGAGGGAAAAAAAAACCCAGTCGAAGAAGAGAACATTGAAACTTTTTCGAAACAAGTGGCCGGCGAGTGTGTGCGTGCGCTTCTCTGAGGATAGCCTTTTGGCGCTTAAGTGAAGTAAGAATCACCAAAAAAAAAAAGAAAAAGGAAGTGCTATTAGGAAACGGCTTTTTCTTCTCATTTTTCTCCGGTCATTTACAAAGTGCACGTGCGATGGAGTGAGGAGCAGCACAGAAAAAAAAAGGAAAAGAAAAAAGAATTTGCAGCCACCACAGAAACAGCGAAGACGCGCTCCACATCAAAAAAAGAAAAAAAAAAGAAATAGCGAGGAACAAAAAGCCATAAATCCCCAATATCGAAGCTCTTCAACACCACGAACGAGGACCGAGAAGAGGAAAAGGAAAACGGAGAGCCATGCGCAGGCGTTGATGAAAACGAAGAGAACTAGAGGAGAACGATACACTCTTGAAAGCGAATATGCAACCTACACAAAAATGCTTGATCGGGTAAAGACCGTCTTTCTCCACCTTCGTTAGTTGTGCATGTGTGTGTAGGAAAGAAAGGCCACGTTGAGCTTGCAATTGCTCAGTCGTGTTGAATGGCCTCGTACGCATTTGTTTCCTCATGTTTTCTTCGCCATGCACAGACATAAGGCAGCCGGTCCTTGGACGGCTGAGCGACTAGTACAAAAGAGACGAGGAGCAAAAAAAGAGAAAAAATGCGTGCTCCTCATCCCACAAGCTTGCTAAATGGTACGAGACATGCCGGCGTTGCCTGCCTGAGTTTGGGGTGGCGTTTATGTGCGATGAAGCGCGCGTCACGGACCATTGCGCGGAGCAAAAAAAAAAAAACACAATAATAACAAGTGGCACCGTAGCGCGGAAAAGTGAAGAAGGCACAACAAACTAACAAGAAGAAAGAGGAATCGACAAAGCAAGGTGCAGTCGGACTACGGTCAAATCGCGACCGGACAGGCCCGTGCGAGACGTGAAGGCCGTCGTCATCTCAGGACGCAGACGCCCTGGGAAACACGCCGATCCGTCTACGTCTGAGGATCCCTCTTTTCTTTCTGCTTCTACATCGCCAACAACAACGGAAAACATGCGAAGCTGCAATGACGTGACGAGCAAGGGCAACAAGAGCAAGTACACGGAGCGTGCATAAGTGAACTAAGAGGTAAGGATTGGCGAAGAAACAACGACATTTTAAAAGCAAATTTTGCATCGTCACTTGCACACAGCCACACACACCACAAGAGAGAGATAAAAAAAAAAAAGAGCTGGAGGGGAACGTCACTTGGGTTGGTGTTGCTCAAAAGCCCTCTTCGTTGGGCATTTGACGGCTGCGACCAATCTGAAAGATTCTTCGGGAGAGAAAGCCCACGCTACAGTCGATTGCGTGGCCGAAAAAACAGCCACGAGCTCCGCCCTCTTCCTAGGCGGAAAAAAAAGGGAAAGAGGTCAAGCAACGCTGCGAAAGCGACAAGGAGGAACATAGCAGAAAGAGCACAGCATCTCCCTTTGCTTGTTGGGGAGAATCCAAAGCACGAGAACAGCGACAACAACAAAAGTCGTCGGTGCCCTTGAGCATCTTGTTGAAATGTTATTGCGTCGATCTCGTGAACCTCCCCAGCTCCTGCTTCCCTTCACAGCTTTGCGTGCATCCACCTTTTTCCTTTTTTCTATTTGCCTGATGATCTGGGGCCATTTTCCTTTTCTTTCTCGTGGCTCGCGCAAGGCTCACAAAGTTCTCCTGCACCGATATTCTACTGCTTCTTCTCTGCGCTCTCCGCCTCCTCCTGCGACGACTTGGGCTCGGCCTCGAGCTGCGGCTTGTTCGCCGCGGCCCCCAGCGGCAGCAGCGGCGCATCGCCTTCGCCGTCCTTGCGAGGTAGGTAGCCCTTCGCCGCCCCCGCCTCCACCATCGCCGAGGTGAAGGTGCTTTCCGTCTTGAGGGACTGCAGCATCTCCTGCGCCTTCTTGCGGCCGCGCTCCTTCGACACCTCCTCGACAGCCAGCATCGAGTACATGCGGTCCTCGCTGAGGTCGCCGATGTAGGTGATGTCGCGGCCAAAGAGCTGGCTGCCCGCCCAGTTCACAATCACGTAGAGCTTGCTGCGGATGGAGCCGAGGATGGTGAGGTAGGCGCTCTTCCACACCCACAGCGCGAGGTAGCCGTTCACGTCGAACTTGAACTTCTCGCCGAGGGAGACGATGGCCGACGTGTTGCCGATGGAGGCCATGGTGCCGAGGCTGCGGTACTTGAACTCCTTCGTCACGGGCTGGCCGCGCAGGATGTTGTTCAGCGCCTTGCCGACGTAGCGGCCCTGTCGCGAGGCGACGGCGGCGAGGGTGGGGAGCGGCTGGTCCTGGAAGGTCGCACAGTCGCCGGCAGCGAAGACGTTCGGGATCGGCTTGCCGTCGCGCAGCACACGCAGGTACTTGTCGATCGACACACGCCCACGGCTCGTCTTGTCACACGCGAGGCTCTTCGTAATCGGACCTGGGCCGACTCCGGTGCTCCACACCACAAGGCCAGTCGGCAGCACCTCGCCGGACTTGGTGAAGACCTCGTTGTCCGTCACGCCGACCACCGCCGACTTCTTCAGCTCCACGCCGAGCTGCTTCAGCCGCTTCTGCCCGTACTGGCGCAGCGCCTCGTCGAAGGTGCCGAGCACGTCGCCTGCCTCGAGCACCGACACCTTGCAGTAGGGCAGCAGAGACTGGTTCACCTTCTTGATGTCCTCGCGGAAGAAGTCGGCAAGGTTGGCCGCGAACTCGACACCGGTGGGCCCGCCACCCACGACGACGGTGTGCAGCAGGCGCCGCGCCTCGGCCTCGCTGGTGGTGGGGAGGTCGGCGGCCATGATGTTCTGCACGAGACGCTTGCGAATGCCACGCGCCTCGTTCACCTCGCGCAGGAAGAAGGCCTTTTCTTCGACGCCGGGGATGTTGAAGGTGTTCGGCCGCGCACCCTGCGCCATGATGAGGTAGTCGTACTGCACATCGAAGGTGTTCACCGGGACATTCTCCGAGCCGCCAACGACGCCGACACCGACGCAGTGCACCACCTTCCGGTCGAAGTCCACGCCGTAGATGACGCTGCGGAAGAAGCGGTGCGGCAGCTTGGCGAGGGCCGGCTGGATGTTCGTGATGGGCTCGCACACAGAGCGGAACTCTAGCGTACCGGTGGTGGTCTGCGGGAGCAGCGGGGTGAACACCATGTGGTTGCGGGTGGAGATGACCTGGATGTTGCACAGGTTCGGGTCGAGGTGGTGAGCGGCGTAGCAGCCGGCCCACCCGGTGCCAAGAACCACGACATTCGGCTTCGTCAGCCGCAGCACGGATTTGCGCAACATGATAGAGAAAGGGAGAGACGAGCGGCGGCTGCAGCGGCGCAAAGAAATACACACACAATGCAGCTAGCAAGGACGAGAATCTCGGGTACCAACGTCTAGGGAAGCAACGAGTATCCAGAAAGAGTCCAGAAAAAAAAAGTTAATGCCTGGTCTTTATGGACAGTGTAAAGAGAATTTAAGCGAGAGAAGCGATGCTGGTTTTTTCTTTTACCTTTTTACCTTTACTCTTTTTAGCCGACAAAATATGCTTTGTTAATATTGATTTGAGCAACGGCGAGGAATAGTAGATATGTGACGAGATTGGTGTCAAACCAAGGAGAGAAAGAAAAAAAAAACAGATGTTTTCGGATGCACAGAGAGAGTGAGAGAGATCGAGGGAGAAGACGCCGAAGAAAACAATGTGGGTGTATAAAGTGGGGCGTTAACGCGTGAAACACACACTCACACTCACGAAAGGATCACTGTCTCTCTCTGCTGATCAGTTTAACGGAAATCGAAGGAGAAAAATAAAAAGAAGAAAAATATACGGAAGAGTGCTGGCGAATGAAAGGCCGAGGTGAAGGTCGCTTTGTTCGCAGAATGCTGTTGTGAATCTTGTGTTTTACTGTGTCGGAGAAACAGCGATTGTGGGAGTGTTAACAGAGGAGTGTGTTCCAGTGCGATAGGGAATACAGCCGAAACAAATCAGCAAAAAAGAGAGAGCGACGAGAAGGCGAAAGTAGGGGAGGACGTCAACAGCACAAGCGCGCACTTCTCCACCCAACATGCAAGCGAAGAAGCCTCTTGCGTTTTTGACAGGTTTTGTATTCAAGTGAGCGCTCAGTCTCGACTCACCAAAAAATCGATGCACATCGAGTATCACGTCTCGCTGAAGAGGCGATTGAGCACGGCCAACCAGCTACATACTGGCCTCTACGTGTTTAGGGCTGCGCAGCAAGCGTCGCGCGCATGCAGTGAGCGTAAGACTAGGTTCTTGAAAATACAGAAAAGGGTTTTGTGGGTGTTCAAGTCGACTTGAAACGAGGAGAAAACACGAGAGAGAAAAGACAAAGAGAAAAAGAGAGACCATGCATGTGCCCGACGACACAACTTACCGTCATTGCCTCATTCTTTTGAGAAATAAAAAAACGACTGAAAAAGCACCGATGCCTCTTGCAGCGGTTCCTCTGCTACCGGCACGCACATCAACAGGAGGAGCGCTTCCCCTTCGCCCCGCTCCGAACATCACTCATACGGAAGAGAAAAGGAAAGGGTGAAGCACGCTCAGTCGTTGACAAAGAATTAAAACACTTGAACACGCCAATGTTCACACCCACCCATCCAATCACACGCACACAACAAGAGCATACTAAGAGAAGAAGGACAGGAGGAGAAGGCGGCGTACGCCACAGCTGCAGGCAGCACACATAGAAAGTGTGCGCGTGAGTCTGCGCTTCTCTCTTATCTCTCTCCGAAAGGTTTATGAAAAGCCACACAAAACAAAACGAAAAGAAGAAGAAACGGCACTTTCGTCGCCTCTTAATGCGGCACACTTAAACGTATCGTAATCCACAAAATAAAGAAAGAGAGAGCAAGCCTGCTCTAGCGTCGTTTGCGCTCCAATAAACAACAACTGAAAAGGAAAGGGTGAGTAGCGCGAAAAAACAAAACCCATTTTTCGTCACCCTCCGAAGCCAAACGCGGCGAGGAGCAACAGAGACGACGAGCACACTTACATTAACACCACCGGTTATAAAGGAACATCAGGGGGGCAAACGTCCTGTGGAGATCAACTTCCCCACCACTCCCAAAATACCTGCGGAAGGGACAAAAACAAAGATCGTGACATGGAGAGAACAGCACTTCAGAGCACCGCACCGCATTACAAAACGAGTCGACTTTAGGTAGGCGGAGGCAGGTACGACATTTTCCTTGATTGCTTCGACAGCTTAAAAAAAAAAAGATGAAAAAGAGGCGTTTAGAGTGTTTTAAAAGGTGCTGCTCTGCGTTCGATGTACTTCCGCTCTCGCCGTGCTCTACTCGGACGGGTGTGCCCAGTCGTCGTCCTCGACGAGCAGCTCCACCGGCTGCAGGTCCTCCTCGCGCTTGCTCATAAACGTCTCGACCTGCCCCACCGTCTCGAGGCTCTCCTCCGAGTGCATGCGGTAAATCGCATCGGCAAGCAGCTTGGCGATGGAGATGACCTTTATCTTGTGGCACTTCTGCTGCGACTCGACCTGGGGAATGCTATCTGTTACCACCACCTCCACCAAGGCACCGCACGCAGTAATCCGCTCGCACGCCGGGTCGGTGAAGATGCCGTGCGTCGCGTACGCGTGCACCTCCTTCGCGCCGTACTCCTTCAGCACCTCCGCCGCCTTGCAGAGCGTGCCGGCCGTGTCGATCATGTCGTCCACAATGATGCACACGCAGCCCTCCACCTCGCCGACAAGCTGCATCGAGTCCACTTGGTTCGCCACGACGCGGCGCTTTAGAATCGTGACGATGCGGCTGGCACCGATGCGGTCACCCATGCGGCGTGCACGGTTCACTGCGCCTGCGTCTGGCGCGACGACGACGACGTTGTTCGGGTCGAAGTTCTTCGACTTTACGTACGCCGCAAACTCGGAGCTTGGGCTGAGGTCGACGACGGGGCAGCCGTGGAAAAAGCCCTGGATCTGGCCGCAGTGGAGGTCCATTGTCACGACGCCGTCGACGCCCATCTCCGTCACCATGCGGGCCACCGCCGACGCGCTGATCGGGACGCGGCCCGTGTGCTTGCGGTCCTGCCGCGCGTAGCCGTAGTGCGGAATGACGGCGATGACACGGTGGGCGGAGGAGAGGCGGAGGGTGTGAATGATGAGGAGCAGCTCCATCACCGCCTGGTTCACGTTGGTGCCGTCGCTGTTGCCGCAGGTGGGCTGAATAATGAAGATGTCGTCGCCGCGGATCGACTCAAGAATCTTCACATTGATCTCGCCATTAGCGAAGGAGCCGACGCGGCTGGTGGTGACAGGGATGCTGAGGAAGCGGCACACATCTTGGGCCAGCTTGGGATTTGCGTTGCCGTGCACCACACGCAGGGAGCCGTTCCGGTTCGGACGAGATTCCATCAATGGTGAAAGAACGCGTGTCTGAAGGTGTGGGGGTGTGGAGCGTTGTGGGTGCTGCAAATGCAAGAAAACAGAAGTATGGAAAAAGCGCTGTCAGGCAGCAATTGAAAAGGAGCATGTCGTGGAGTGTAGAGTCGGAAATAGAGAAAGAGAGAGAGAAAGAGAGAGAGAAAGGCCACCAGTAGACCAAGCACTTCTGTTCTACCACAGTAAAATCAACCTGCTGCGCGACATAAAGGCACACAACGCCAGGTGGCAACTTGATCGAAAGCCCTTGGAATTCTTTCCGCTCTTGCGCTTCTTGCTGTTTTTTTTTTTCCCTTGGTGTTTCGTGTTTTGGCGGTCCGCAAAATAGTAAAAATAATGCCGCGCATGATCACTCTAGTTTTTGCAGTCTCGAACCAAAAAAAAAAAGTGGAAGAGAAAGCACAAATTCGAGAGAACAAGAGCGGTGTGAATCGAGCACAAAAAACGGTGACTCTTCGACAGCCTCTTGCCCCACCTCGCTGAAACACGTGTAGAGGAAGCGAGCGGGAACACGGTGGAACATCATGCGGAGAAAATTTGTAACCCGAAGGCTTATGTTGAAAATGGCAAGGCGATAAAAATGTAGAAAAGAAAGAGAGAGAAGAAAAAAAAGAGGTTTCCCTGTAGTGGAAGAGAATTGTGTGAAAATGGCGAATGCAAAGAGAGGAACAGCAACACAAAAAACAATGGGCAAAGGATGGCACGCACGTACGGGAGCTCTCGAGGACGGCGTTAGATCAAGAAGCTCACGGCTTCTCGGCGGACTGCAGCGAGGTGGCAAAGATGGAGTTGAGCAGCCGCTGCTGGTACAGGGCAGGCGTGCAGCTTGCGACGTCCTGCGCAGACCCGCCACCTTCTTCCGAAGCGTCCGCCGCGGCGCTGACGTGTGTGGCAGCCACCGTAGCGGCAACCGACGGGAGACTCTCCTGCAACGTCCGCTGGAACGAGTGCTCCATCTCCCGCACCTGCTCCGGCTGGAGTGTCTGGAAGACAACACGCCGGTCGATGCGGCCGGGCCGCAGCAGCGTCTCTGCAAATGGAATCTTCGACGTGTCGTTCGTGGTGATGAGCAGCAGCCTGCCCTCGCTGCTTGAGACGCCGTCCAGCGCGTTCAGCAGCGCACTCAGCGAGAGCGCCGAGCGAGGCCCGCCACCAATGTCTGTAGAGTAGGTAGAAGCCCCACTGGCCGCGGCACCAGCGGAAGAAGACCCTTCGCCACCTGCTCCCTGCGGCGTCTCGGCTGACCCGACGGTGTGCTTCGCCTTCAGCGCGTTCTCGAAGTCCTCGATGAGAAGGATAGACCGCGGCGGCAGGCCGCTGACGAGGGAGAGCAGCGCATCGTCGTCCATGTTGTCGCTGCGGAGGGAAAGGATGTGCAGCGGCAGCCCCAGCTCCCCGGCGAGGGCCATCACGAAGCTCGACTTGCCGGTTCCAGGTGGGCCCTCCAGCAGGTACCCGCGCCGCCACGGAATACCCAAGGCCGCGTAGGTGCTCTTCATGCCCAGGAAGAGGCGGGCCTCCTCCACGATAGCCTTCGTCTCGGCGGGGAGGTACAGCGTGCTGAGGGGGCGGCGCAGGCGCTCCGACAGCAGCCGCCACCGCGCACTGTAGCCCTCGCTCAGATAGATGTGCACCGTGTTGCGTACATGCGCACTCCACGACTCCCGCACGTGGCTCATAAACTGCTGCACGACGGCGCGGCGCCGCGTGAGGAAGGTGAGGGTGAGCTTGTCGTTCTCGCGGTCGACGCGGTTGGCGGCGGCTGCCTTCTGCTTCGACGGGTCCTCGCTGCGCGTGATGTAGACCCACGTCGAGCCAAAGCAGAAGAGGTGGCTGCCATAGCCAGGGACGAGCATCACACGCGGATCGGCATCGGCAGCGTTGCCGGACTCATCAGCGGACCCTTCCGGCCCCCAAATTGTCTTCTGCTCGTCCTGCACCGTCACGGGCTTCAAACTCAGATTTCGGATGCGCTGCCCGTGCGGCTGGCGGCCCATCCAATCCACAATCATCGCAAACTCCTGCGCAGAGGAGCGCACCTCGAGCGTCGTCGCCACGCTGTTCTTGAGAGCAGTCCAGAGAGTGGACTTCTGCGACGTGAAGAGGTCCCACAGAGCACTGAGAGCGAAGATAGCGAGGGCCAGCACGACCGCCTGTGTGCTGAAGAGCGAGCTGGCAGCGGCTGCACCACCGGACTTGTCAGAATTCTCCTCACCTGAGCGTGACGAGCCGCTGCCACCATCAGAAGCACCAGTTGCCTGTTGCCGGCTGCCGTGCAGCTGACGGCGCTGTCGTGAGCGGCGCGCTGCTTTTCCGTCTTCTGCCAACGTCTCCGAGGATGGTGGAGTCGTGGCGACACCGCTGCTGTTATTGCTGCCAGTGCCGGTGCGGCCGTAGAGCAGCGCCATGAGCCCAGCAGGGGAGGTGAAGAGGTCGGCGGGGTCCGGCATGCTGAAGTGTCTTGTCGACGTCGCAAGAACGTTGTGCCGCGCGTGGCGGTTGAGTGAATATGTGAGAGGAGAGGACAGCGCCGCACCGCGAAGCGTCCGCGTCGACGCGGCAGCGTAAAGAACTGCCGCACATCGAGAGACAGACGCCGCACGCTGTGCTTGCATTGGGCTGCCAGGGAAAAGTAAAAAAAGAGAAAAAGAAAGACAGTCTGCGCGGGAAGATCCGTCGCGGCAGTCCGTTGCAGAGTGAGAAACCGAGAGAGAGAGAGTGGAAGAGTGACGTGTGGGATGGAGAATTGAGCACTTGAAGAACAGTACAGCTGTTGCTTGTCCCAATAGCGCTCTTTTCTACTGGCAGACGGGTGCACACCGAACGACGCCCTCGTCCTCTTTCACGCATCTTTTCATTTCAACATTGTATTTCAGCGTGACGCCGCAAAAAACGGCGGCGCGTCATGTGGGCGAGCTCAAAGTTGTGAACAGGTGAGAAGATGCAGAAAGCACAAAACTTAAGAACAGTAGTTTTGCCCGAGTATTCGGGCAGAGGATAAAAAAAAAGTCTCCCTCTTTTAAACCTCTACGATCTCGTAGCCGTGCTCAAGCCGGGCGTACATGGCGTCCTCCGGCGCATCCGCAGCCCGCGCTTCCACCCGCCCCACAATCCACGAAGGGCAGCCGCCATCCGCCTCCTCCAGCTCTTTCTGGAACGCTTCTGCGGCCTCGCGACTCGCCAACGCGACGAGCAGCCCACCGCTCGTCTCGGCCGAGTAGCCCTCGAAGAGGCGGTACTTGTCCTGCATGAGCCGTGACGCCGCGACGGCTGTCTTGAGCATTGGCAAGCGATCCAGCACGAGACACAGCGACTGCGGTGCACTGCCTACTGCCTGAGCAGCTCCAAAGTTGTTGGCGTGGCCGAGAATGCCAAAGCCCGTAACGTCGGTGGCACCGTGCGCGCCGTGCTTCAGCATGAGCCGTGCGCCTTCCCGGTTTAGGCGACGCATGCTGTCAGTGGCCTTGTTGTACAGCTCCTCGATTTCGTCGCGGGAGATGTGCCCCTCGATGACGTCCTCGTAGAGGGGCGAGGGCCGCATGAGCCACTGCTTGAGGTTCATCGCGATTTGGCACCCAAGCGGCTTCGTCAGCACCAGCACATCCCCCGCACGCAGCAGCCCAGCCGGACGCACCATCTCAGCCTCCGAGACGACCGCCATCGCGACACCGCCGATGAGTGGCCACGGGTTCATGACGGTCTGGCCGCCAGTCACCGAGGTTGCGGCGAGACGCGCGCGCTCGGCAAAGCCCCTCATAATCTCCCGCGTTGTGACGAGACGCTCGTCTTCGTCCATGTCGGTGCTGGCGGCGAGCAGCATGAGCATCGTGTCGCAGTGGGCGATGCCCATGCTGTAGAGGTCCGACAGCACGTTCGCCGCGCCAATGTGACCTTGCAGAAACGGGTCGGCCACGCTGGGGAAGAAGAAGTCGGTGGTGGAGACAAGAAAGAGGGCCTCGCCCTTGCCGTTGGTGTGGTGCAGCGGGACGATACTGCAGTCCATGCCGACGTCCTTCTGACCGGGTGATGTGGCGACGGCCTGCAGCAGCGCCAGCAGCTTCGGCTGCGGCAACTTGCAGCTGCAGCCTTTCAGACGCGTGTAGTCGGTGAGCTGGAACTCTGCTGGCAGGCCGAGCGAGACGGGGTCGAAGCGGGGGCGTCGCAGATCGCTTGCCTCGCTGCTCGTCGTCGCTGCCGCTGCCGCATCCGGCGAATGCGCGCGTTTAAGTGACATCGACGGTCGAAAAGAGTTCAACTATTTTTTTTTTGGCAGTGACTGTCGTGGAACGCTGTGCCTTCCTGCCGTGCTTCTGTCCAGAGGTGTGTGCGTGTGTGTTGCTGCCGATGTGTGGGAGCCGTAGACGTGAGAGAATTAAAGCGGGGACAGACTGAGGAGGTAAAGTCGAGGAGGAGCCACGAAATCGGGGCAGCAAGACAGCATACGAATGAAAACAGGAGGGATTTGCAGAACTCAGTACCTCACTGAAGTGCCGCAACCAGATAAGCTCCGTTTTCTTGCTTGCTAGGCCTGGCACCATCTTATTGGTTATTTTGTTGACGCGTGTGACCAGTCAAGCATTTCTTGTCGAGATCGCAGTCATATCTGGGGCGAAGCAACGCCTGAGTTCGCCGATGTCCACGCCAGCTTGCAGTTTTCGTTCTAGATCGAGAAGCAGCGCACATCGCGCAAGAGGGAAAAAATGAAAGGGCTTGAGACATCAACAACTCTTTTCCCTGAAAAAAGCGTCTGCTTTATCACCTGTCAGACAGACGGGCAACAACAACAACACCCAACACAACAAGACAACGACGCTACAAATCCTCAAGGAACTCGTTGAGCTCTGCGTCTTCGTCCTCGCCGCCGCCCTCCTCACGTGCCCGCTTCTTCCCCGCGTCCGCCCCTCCCTCGGCCGCACCCGAGGCCGCCGCCGCCGCCGCCGCCTTCTGCGCTGCCGCCTTCTTCTTCTTCTCTGCGACCGTCATCCACGTTCGTGGGTCGTAGCGGCCGTCCACCTGCGCCATGCGACGCCGGTTGTTCTCGCGGAACTCCACCGCGTCGGGCTCGTCGGATAAAATCCACTCAATCTTCTCCGACGCCTTCTGCAGGTCCTCCTCTGTCTTGGCGGTGATGCGGACGTGCGGGTCCTCCAGAGCCATGGTGGCCGCGTTCGGGTTTGTGTCCTTGAGCGGGTTGGTAATGCCGCGTCCGACGAGCACGATGTGGCAGTGCGTCTCCTTCTCCAGGTCCTGGTGCACCTGCCCACGAGGGCCGATGAGAGCGCCGTAGTCGCCCGTCTCGATCTGCTCGGGCGTGAAGTAGATGCGGTGGTTGATGTCCTTCGACTTGTTCGCCGCGTACTCGGCCCGCTCGACGTAGGTGCGGAGCAGCTTGCTAATGTCCTCCATCACCTTCAGCCGCTTCTCCATGACCACGTTCTCCGGGGTGTTGCTGCGGTTGCCGTGCTCGTCGTACTCGGGCTCGAGGGGGATGTTGCGGAAGTACATGTCGCAGGTGCGCGACGCCAGCATGCGCTGCATGTCGGTCGCCAGGACGCGGAGGAGGAAGGCGCGGATGAACTGCCCGTCCTCGTGCACGAGGGCCTCGGAGGGGACGTAGCTGGGGATGGCGAGGTTGGTGTAGCGCGCGTCGCTCCACCGCGAGGTCGTCTCCTTCGACATCTTTGTCTGTTCTTGCCAACGGTTGCTTTGCGAATTCGTGAGCTTCGTGTGTGTGTGTGGATGCGGAGTTTCATGAGACGAGAGAACGTTGAGAGAGAGAGAGAGAGGGTGAAAGAGGCGGCGATGAGGAAGAGGAGAGAGTCTTTCACCTTTACGATTCCATACTGATGAGAAAGTGAAATTCCCTTTCATTTCAGAATTGTTTTTTTGTGTCTTTTAACTTTGCAAAGTTAGAGGTGTGGGCATCTGTGACTGCCCCAGTCATTGGCGGAGAGAAAAAGAGAAGAAAAAGCAGCCTTTTTGAGTGCACAACACTAGCGTCTAACCTTCAGTCTCGCTGCGGCGTTGACGAAGAGAAGGGCACGTCTCGCGGCACCATGAAGGTCACCGCATTGTCGTCGATGTCCTCCACACACGGCGGGCTACCGACTGTCGTCGACGTCGATGACGGCAGCGGCCACTTGGCCAGGTACTCGTCCACCGCTTTGCGACACCCTTGCCAATAATGATAGTCGTCTACCTGCACCACTCGAAGGGGCAGCGGTGACGGCCGCCCATCTGCTTGGTCCCCGCGCCGCATCACCGGTACGAGCAAACTCAGCGCCGTGCGGGTCGAGGCGTACCAGTCGGCGTCCACGTGCAGCAGCGCCACCCCATCGCGCTGTATTTCTGCGCGGGGCAACAGCTGATCGGGAATGGACGACTCGAAGTTGCCGGGCAGGAGCACCACTCGCTCCTCCACAGAAAACGCACGGGCGAGACGGCGGACGTGTGCGGTGGAGGAGGAACACGTGCCGGTGCCCCACGAGGCTGCGGACACATCGCTCTCTCCTGTTGCCGAAGATGTCAGCAGCACATCGTCGTCGCCTGGCGGTGGCATCCCCGTGAAGGTGTCGAGGGCAAACACACGACGCTGCGACGGAGGAGCTGAGGAGGCTGCGGCTTCTCCTTCGGCCAGCACCACAGCCATGAGCACCGCAGAGCCGCCACCGGCCGTCCCACACTCCACAATATGTCCGCGATCTCTCTCACCGTTGCTGCTGCGCGCGAGACGCTCCGCTGCTTTATACAGATGGAGCAGGCGGGGCCAGGCGAGCATTGTGGAGTCGAGAAGAGCGTCGCAGAGAAGCGCAAAGAGGGGATGCTGCTTCTGGACTTCGGTGGGAGGCAAGAGAAGAGGACGTACCTGCTCGTTCAGCTCGTAGAGGAGCAGCTGAGCCTGCCGGTGCTGCGGGTGAAGACGCAACTCTTCCAGCAGGCTCTGTCGTGCTTCGAGAGTGTTGCGTTGGGGGCCGTTGGCGAGGAAGCACAACGCGCGTGCGTAGTCGACGCCCTCCACAGTTGTGTGCTCGGCTTTAAGCTGGTTGAGGCGAGGGAGAGCTTCCGTGACGCCGCCGTGGCGAATAGCGTCAAGGCAGCTGCTGACAACCTCAGCGGCCGCGATGGCGCTGGCGCCGCTGTCGCACAGGCAGCGGACAGTTCGCCACATCGTTTTGATGTTTTGCACCTTCTGTTCCTCTCGCGAGCGCCTTGCGTTCCGGGAGTTGATTAAAGGTCGTTTGGCATGAGGAGCCGTTATAGAAAAGATGTGAAGGGGTGCGGCGAACACAGAGAGAGAGAAAGAGAATGAGGGAGACAACTGTGTCACAAAACACTTTTTCCGCTTTTTGCCTGTGTGTGGCAGTGCCGGCGAAAAAGAAAAAAAAGAGGGAGACAGCATTTTGCCCAACCACAGCAGTGGAAAACGCAGCATCCGCTTTAATTTGCGGTGTTCTCACGTTGTCAGATCCCCGGTCTCTGTTCAGTGTTCTTTTGTTTTTGTTTTCGTGTGTGTGTGTATGTGCTGTGGAGGTCCACAGACTGCGTCTTCACAGTTGCCGCGTACTGTACATATTCCAAGTGCCACGCAATGATGACGGACTCAACAAAGAGAGAGATAAATGAGGAAGACGCAAAAAAAAAAAAAAACTCATTATATTCGGTGCCTACCCTCCTTTAACCATGAGCGTGCAGCTTCGCCCAACGCCGAGACTCGCCAGCGTGCGATGGTGCGCACTCCACTCACACTTCACAGGAAACGCTTGATACAGCTCGTAGGCTACATGTGCGTACTGCGGTGCCGCCGCAACGAACTCCTTCCGCAGAGTCGCCACGGTGCTCTCGGGTGCGACGTGCAGCGTCACCTTCTCTCCGCTGGGCAGGCGAACAAGAACCGCAGCAAAGTTGCCGCGGAATATCGAGCCGCTGCTGGACAGCGCAGTCGGCGCCGCATTTGGTGCGCATTCTTTTTTCTTTTCCGGCGGCGGTGCGGACTGCAGCCGGCGACCTTCTGCGGCTCGTCGGGACGCTGCGTCTGCCGCGGCAGTCCGCTTCACCGTGCTCGATGGGCCGAGCTGCGCGCTCTGCTGCGACGGTGACGCCGCGACAGGCGACTTCACCCCCATCATTGCGGCCACGCCGTCACGCACCGACACAAGCTGCCCGCTGGCGGTGACGCGCTGCGCCGGCACCTTGCTGAGAAACTCCGCAGCGCTCATCGGGCTGTAGCCGACGTCGTCCTTCACATCCTGCAAGGTGTGAATGGGCCGCGGCCCGCTGCTTGGCAGTGGCGTGCCACCGAGACGCCGACCTCCCTCCGCGGGGAAGGCAGGCTTTGGTGAGGAGGAGGGAGAGGCTGCTGCAGCAACTGCCTTCTTCACCCCTGGTTTGCCGTTCGCGTCCACCTCACACGTCTCGTCGCTGCGGTTGGTCACCTCAATCGGAAAGCCGTCGGGGTAGCGGTCCTTGAATTCGTACGGGTAATAACCTTCAGTGAGGTCGTCCAGGAAGGCGTCACAGAGGGCCCAGCCGTACGGGCGGAAGGGGCCACGGTTCACGCAGATGCCGTTGCGGTAGACGACGACGTGCACGACGTTGCGCTCGCGAATGCCGGCCTGCTGACCGTGCCGGACGACGCCTTTCCAGCCAACGTAGTCGGACAAGATGCGCGCGTTCTTCTGCAAGAGAGCCACGTCCACCGTCGCCGCCGAGTGGTGCCGGCCATTCGCCCCTGGTGCTCGCTGGGAGGCTTTTGCCACGTCCTTCCCCTTTGCGTCGACGTGAATCTTCTGCGGGCTGAAGAGTAGTGTGCCAGGTCGTGCGGTGTTGACGAAGTGCGTCGGTGCGATTTTCTCGCCGTCCTCCTCCCTAAAGTCACCACTAAAGAGGTCGAACTTCTCGTCGCTGCTCGCTGCGGTGGTAGTGGTAGTGGCGGTGGTGGTGGTCGCTGCCGGCGCGTCAGTCGTGGCAGACGACGTGGTGGCGGTGGTGGCGCGCTTGCGCGGCGTGGCTCCCTGCTTTGGAGGACTTCCCTCCTCATCATTTTGCTGGGGTGTGCGGCACCCCGCCTCCTCCATCGCCTCCAGCTGCTGCTCCAGCATTTCCTTCTCATCGTAGAGGGTGAGCACCGCCGTCTCCGCCTCCTCGCGCAGTTGTCGCTCGCGCTGGTAGCGGTCGTTCAGCTGGCGATACTTGCCATGCAGCTCCTGCAGCTCCGACTGATACGCCTTATGCTTCGCCTCCAGCTCTTTCAGGCGCGCCGCCATGGCGGTAACAAGGTCCTCGCTGCTCTGGCTGCCTGCCCGCACACGCGAGCGAAGTTGATGAGAGAACGGCTCCTTGTCGCCGCGGTAGGCGTCTACATTGTTTCCAGCACCACCGCCGCCATGCGGTGGAGGCAGCGGGTCCAGAATGGCCGGTGAAACACGGCGTGGTCGCAGCACGTCCTGCAGCAACTCGCGCCGCGTGGCGTCGTCGAGGACGTCCGGGGAGAGCAGCAGCGGGTCGGCGAGCACACCGTTGACCTTCCGCTTTGGTGGGCCGCCTGGGCGGAACTTCTGCGGCGAGGGCATCGGCTTTGAGGCGCGGCGGTGAAGGTTTTCCATTTTTTTTTTAGCTATCGGTGTCTCTCTCTCTCTCTGTGGCGCAAAGAGGGGAGGAAAGGCAAACAAGCGCTCGCTACTGCTATCGCTGGTCAAAAGAATCGGATAAAAAAAAAGCAGAAGTTTTAACTCTCTAGGAGATGCTCCAAGAGTGCGCCGGGGTAAGAAGGAGTAACACCTAGCAGAAATACATGCGCTAGCACACGTAGCGCGCCACTCCAGAAGGGTGCCAGCACCTACGAGCGCCAGTCAGTAGGAGAAAAAAAAAGAAACTATCGGACCACAAAAAACAGAAGGAGTAAGGAAAGCAATAAGAAGCAGATGAAGAGCAATAATAAAACAAAGCAAAAAGTTTCAGCTGCAAAGGTTAGAGTCGAGGTAATACGACCACGTAAGTAACAGTTCAGCAACAAAAAAGAAAAAAAAACCAACCATAGACAGAGAGAGAGAGAGAGAAGTAAAGATGAAGAGTTCAGGCACAATTTCAATTAGCTGGCGTGTAGCGACTCCATCGCGGTAGCACGCAACTCGAGTTGAGGCCTTGAGGATCTTTGCCTACCAGAGGAAGAAGACGAGCATGCATTCTTCCTTTTCGTTGCTCTAATTTTCTTTTTTTGGGATGCCATTGTCGACAGCACTAGCGCGTTAACCCAGGTGCAGGAAGACAGAAGGAAAAAAAAACGAGGATGAAAAAGCAGCACAATAAACAACGCACTCGACAAGAGGAAACGTATAAATTCACCGCCACTCAGTCCAACACAACACAGGGCACCGGATTGACATTAAAGCTGTCCAGCTCCTTCTCCCACCCACAGACTAGCGGCGTCATGAGTTCGACGTGGTACTCGCACAGCTGCCGCACCTCCGTCACCGTCCACGTCGACACCTCCTGCGCGCCTTCCGCAGTGGGCTCAGGTGGGCATCGGAAGCGCACAACCGTCTTCCAGTACGCATCCTCCGGGTGAACGAAGTGGCGCCGCTGAGACGCATTGAGCGGTCTTGAACGTAGTGGCCGCTGCTGCTGCTGCGTGGCTGACGATGCTGCGGTGTAGTGCGTTCGGCAGGGTTGCACCGAAGGGTACCAGCTCTCCCACACCAGGTACTCCGCATTCCACCGTGGCTTCGAGTACCGCGGGTGGTAGCGACCGATCTCCTCGAAGACGCCGTTGTAGTGCGGATCGCGCAAGACGGCGTTGCGACTCGCAGGGCTGTCGTGCATCTCGTGCAGGAAGCTGAGCACCGTCGGCGGCTTCCCCGCACCCTCCTTTGGTAGGTGGTTTGCTTCGTCGGCAGAGGCGTTCGCGGACCCGCGCAGCAGCGTCGTGAGCCGGTGGTGCTGCACGCGACTCACCACTCCACTTGGGCACACCTCATAGTACCGCTCCACCCCTGTCAACGCCTTCTCCCCGTCCCCGTAGAGACACCGGGAGGTGTGCTCAGCCGGCGTGGTGTGCCACCATGCCTCGAGCACGTTCGACAGGGCTCGCGCGTGTTGCGCAATGTAGCGCCGCTGCTGTTGTTGCGTCTCGGTGCGGTTGTGCGGCAGCGGCAGCCGACAGTGGAGCAGCAGCGGCTCAGCAGAGGTCTTGCTTGTGTCCCCTGCGGTGACGTGCGGAGGGCCCTCTTTGATCCGCACGACCCACTCGCCAGAGAGACGACCACGCAAGGGAAGAGGGGCGTCGCTGGCCGCTGCGCCTCGATAGGCGACGCTGGTGGTCAGCAGGGGGTCGAGACGGTACGCAGCGGACGGCGGCGCTGCCTCCTCCTCCATTACCACGGCATCCCAGCGGACTTTGCGGGGTTTTCCGTCCCGCACTACTGCCGTGTCGAGAATGCGGTAGCCGTCACGAGATACAATGAAGGGCGTCCCATTTGGTGCGTTGTAGAAGTGCTCCTGCAGCGCAGTGTCGCTGTCAAAGGAGGAGAGAAGGACGACGGTGTAGGCGTCAGAGCCCGACCAGCCCTGGACACACAGCGGCAAAGCAGAAAAGCCAAGAAGGACGATCAAAAGACAGAGGAGAGAAGGGAATAAAATTGCGCTGACATACTCGGGGCGGTGTCTCCGCGAACAGCGCAAAGTAGCGCTCATGAGAACAACGGTGTAGAGCCGACGCTCCACCAAGAAGAGCAAGAATGGTTGCACCCTTTTTGTGGTCTATGGGAGACTACTAAGGTGCGGCGTATTTGTGCGTGCAGGAATTGGAGGGGGTTTATAAAAGAGAAGGGAAAGCGAAGAAGGAGGCAGGAATGTATTAAACAGCGAGAAGTGCGACGCATTACTACAAGCGGAGGTACCTTCCACCGAAATGCAGAAGCACACGAGATCACAAAGTGCATAAAAAGCTGCCACGCGGATGCACCGCGCTGCAAACAACGCACACAGCCCAGCGCGTGGGAGGCAGCGAAGCTTTTGCACAACGGCGTCGATCCGAAACACTCCAGTCTTATTCCCCCACCGAACACCAGAACACACACATAATTTAGCTCGACACCGGCAACGTTGATCCTCAAAACATACTACACATGGCTCTTTAAATTGGCCGTCCTAACGAATAGTGGGGTTGTTTGTGACTTCTCTTGCACCGCTTTTCGAATGCGAGACTGAGGGAAAGTACGAAGGCGAAAAAGTGAGTGGTGACCACGAACAGAAGTCAGCGGTAAGAGAAGCTGGCAAGAGCGCGAAGTCTTCTCTGTTTTTTTTTTCGAGAAAACAACGACAACACACAACAGAACGGAACGGAGGAAGAACAGAGCATAATAATGTGGCGGCTGCACAGATGAAAGAATGAAACCTAAAAGAGCACTAACTCACTCAGACACAAGAACCACAGAGTCGACAACCGCGACGCACACGAGACTCACTATGCACCAGGAACTACTGTCCAAAATTTGGTGGAAAAACGAAATAAACTGTTGTTGTCACACCTCTTTCAAAAAGAAGAGAAATAAAAAAGATCCTAGAGAAGAATGACCTAAGCACAAAAGAACAAAGAAATTGGAGAAGCGTAAAAAATAAAAAAGACAGCATAGTTTAGCCACATAGCCGTGACGATGGGCCAATGTGCGCTACACGTAGTCACAATGCAGCTCTCAGCTCAGTTACTAAGGAGCGCAGAGGTAGTAGCACTGTTCCTTTTGTTTTTTCCTCAGCGGAAGGGCTGGCGACGATGATTGTGTAAAAGCAGGAGAGGTAAAGTAGAAAAGAGCTCACCTGGACCAGTTGAAGCGAGAGCTGGCCGTCTGCACAATGTCCTCCGCAATGGCCATCGATGCCGTCGCAGCAGGGCTCGGTGCGTTACGCACATTCAGAATGAGCGGCTTCCCGCTGCCATGCGTCACGAGCGCCTTCCCTTCATGCGGTAGGTCCTTCACAGCGTCCAGCACCTTGTCCTTGTTGATCGTCGCCTCAAGCGTGACGCGCGGGCGGGCGAACTCCATCGCAAGGTCCATGCTGAGCGTGCCGTCCTGCGCCACACCGATCGCCATCACGCCACAGTAGCTGTCCACGATGTCCTTCGGCTCGATGGTCGGAATGAGCTTCTGCGCCTCGCGCAGGAACACCTTCTTGCTGAGGTCCATATAGTAGGTCTGGCAGATAACGTCGAAGTTGGAGATCAGACTCACCCAGCCACCCTTGCTGAAGGCGCAGTTGAGGCAGTATTCGAAGTCGATGGTATAGGGAGTGTAGCCGTAGCGGTCGAGCGCCACTGCCGAGCCGGGGCCGATGATCACCTGGCGTCCACGGCGCTCGTCAACAGTCGGAGTGAAGTGCACACCAACGCTCATGCCCTTGCGATTGTCTGGGCACGGGTAGACGTGCATGTGTACCATGTCCTTGCTCTCCGGCGCAAGCTGGTAGTAGCGTCCACGGAAGCCGTAGGTCTGGACCACACGCTTCCCCACCCACTCGAGAATACCACCCGAATGCTTTGCGACCACGTCATTGTTCAGGCCGCAGCACGTGATGACGTTGCGCGCGAGGATGGTCTTCTCCGGGCCGAGGTGGTTCTTCTCGCGGCCGCGGATCAGCACCATCTCCTCCGCACCGAGGCCCTTCGTGTTCGCGATCGACACGCCGACGAAGTCCTGCGCGTCGAACTGGAACTGCGTGGTGAAGTTGTTCCGGGCGTTGTCCACCATCTCGCGCAGCATGCGGCGCGTGACGGCGGCGAAGTCGATTATGCCGGTGGTGGGCGACCACAGCGCGGCGACGCCGGTGACGAGCGGCTCCTTCTGCTGGATCGCCTCCGAGCCCTCGATGATCTCCAGCCCCTTGACGCCGTTGGCCGTGCCCCAGTCGTACATCTGCTGCACCGTCGGCCGCTGGCTCTCCTCCGTGGCGACGATCATCTTGCCGCACAGCTCGTAGGGCAGCCGGTGCTTGCGGCAGTAGTCGATGATCATGTCGTGGCCGCGGGGGCAGAGACGCGCCATGGCGGTGCCGGGCGGGTAGAACATGCCGGCGTGGATGCAGCCGCTGTTGTGGCCGGACTGGTGCTGCGCCACGTCCGCCTCGCGCTCGATGAGGATGACGCGCTTGCGGGGGTAGCGCTGGCGGATCTCGCGCGCCGTGGCCACGCCAACGATGCCGCCGCCGACGACGGCCACGTCGTAGACGTCGCGGCGGTCGTCCTTGGAGAAGGTGACGAAGGAGTGCGCGGTGCTGACGCCGTCGGTGGCGAGGTTGCCGTACTCGCGGCGGTAGTACACGGCAGCCGCCACGCTGCCCACCACCGACACCTGGCAGAAGCCGGAGAACAGACGGCCGAACACGGAGGCCATGGCTGCGTAGTCAAGCAGGCAAGCTGGTGAGGGGGAGTGACAAATGCTGCTGCTGCTAGTTGAAAAGCTACCGTACGCCGACGACTGTGCGAAGGATCTAATGCGTACTGGTGGTGCGTGTGTTGCTATACTGCTAAATTTTTTTTTGTTGTGAAGGTAGAGAGGTGGTTTTTGACGAGATAAAATGACTGTCAGAGAAGAAAAAAAAAAAAGAAACTATCAAGCGATGAAGGGGCGAAAGGTGGCCGGAATAATGCCAACGCTGAACGATACCGTTTCAGGCAAAAAACCGCGCACGAAAAAAAAAGAGAGAAGGAAATACAGACGAAAGAGCGAACAAAACGGCAGAAATTTAAAATATAATGTGAAACGAAGGGCGATAAAAGTATGAAGAGAATGTCAAGAACACAACACGAATTCGTTAAATACGGGGTAGGAAATTGTTATAAGAAAAAAAGCTCGCTACGTTGTCAAGGAAGGCAGTGGTACGCCGATTCAGCACCAAAAAGAAAGCGGAGAAAAAAGAAAGAGAGAGAGAGATCCTAAAAGACGAGTCGTAGGCAATGTGTTTAATTTTTGATTGTGGGATGCAGAGAGAAGAGGTAAGAGGATGCGTGCTAATTCTTTTCGTTTCTCCTTAGTGTCCTGATGTGGGGCATGTAGAGGAGTGGCGATAAAAGAGAAAACAGCAAGAGCTACTGGTGGGAAGGTGGCAGTTAAGTTCATTCGCGAGAAGCAAAATTGCAAAGTAATAAGGCGAAAATGTCAAAAGAATTAATGTGCAGCAGACAAGGGAGGAGTTGAATTAGGAGAGAATAGGTGCAGCGTAGGAGTTAAACGTAATTGCCCCGCAATTGTGAAGTTGAGCCCGCAAACTTCGAGAAGTCGCCGACGACTTGTACTGAGGATCGGGTCCATGCGTTGTTTCACAATGAAACCGAAGCCTTCAGCGTGCTATTGAGTTTTGCGTCGTGCTGCTTTGCCCTCTTTAACCACGGGTGTGAGACAGAGGACGAAAAACAGCGTGCATCGTGATCCATATCCCCACATCAATTTCCCCGTTACTCAACCGCGCATGGTGTATAGCAGCAGGAGGAAAAGAAAAATGATCTAACAAAGCGGACTACGTCATCTGCCGCAGTGAATAGAAAGCGCCACTGAATTAGGGTGAGGGAAAAAGAGAAATAGAGGGAGACTTTTTTTTCATGTGTTTTGTTATTGTGATGGGAATTGAGCAACAACAGAAGTGAAGGAGAGAGAGAGAAAAAAAAACAAACAGGTGAGACGAAGAGCGGTCCACCCTCAACTGCGCTGAGCGCCACAGCAACTTCAAAAAAAAAAAAAGAACGCAAACACGCGCCAACACTGAACTCCGTATGGTAAATAGTAAAGCAGGGTAACAAGAACAACAAATAAATACACAAAGAAAAATATAAGGGCGTCCACTCTCAAAAGTGAAGAGTGGTAGTGGTGGCGGCAGTGAAAGGAGACAGAGAGAGAAAAAGAAGTTTCGTTGGGATGATCAGCAGCGCGATAAAAAAAAAAAGAAAGAGATAGCTAAAACAACAACACAGCATGCAGATACATGTGACATCCAGCACTTTCCTTACACGCTCGCACCTCTTTTTTTTCCTTTTTCTGGGAGTTGAGTGCGGCTCTCAAGCAAAGCCGAAGCCCACGAAGAAAGCGGGACCACCGCAACTGCCACATAAGCGCAAAATTTGAGTTCGAAGCGACGGGCAGCACTTGGCACCACAACGCTGCCGTTGAGTCGCTCAAGACTGATGCTTTTAATCTCCCTCTCTTCACACCCGCAGCGCCATCATTGACAGTTGGAGGAAGGAACAAAAAAATGGTGAATTGTACGCGATTTGAATTCTACCACGCAAAGCGGGAGCTGGCGGTCTGCACAATCTCCTCCGCAATAGCCATCGATGCCGTCGCAGCGGGGCTCGGTGCGTTGCGCACATTCAGAATGAGCGGCTTCCAACTCCCAATCGACTCCACACCGACGTTCTCCTGTAGCGGGTTCTTCACTGCGTCCAGCACGTTGTCCTTGTTGATCGTCGCCTGCAGGACAACTCGCGGACGCGCGAACTCCATCGCGAGGTCCATGTCCAGCGTCCCATCATGGGAGACGGCATACGCCATTACTCCACAGTAGCTGTCCACGATGTCTTTCGCTTCAATCGAGGGAATCAGCTTCTGCGCCTCGCGGAGAAATTTGCGCTTGCTGAGGTCCAAGTGGTACATCTGACACACAGTTCCAAAGTTTGAGAAAAGGCTCACCCAGCCACCTTTGCTAAAGGCGCAGTTGAGGCAGTATTCGAAGTCGATGGTGTAGGGGGTGTAGCCGTAGCGGTCGAGCGCCACTGCGGAGCCGGGGCCGATGATCACCTGGCGTCCACGGCGCTCATCGACAGTCGGAGTGAAGTGCACACCGATACTCATGCCTGTATCATCTGGCGGTAATGGGTAGACGTGCATGTGTACCATATCCTTGCTCTCCGGCGCAAGCTGGTAGTAGCGTCCGCGAAACGCGTACGTCTGCGCTACACGTTTGCCGATGTACCCCATCACCGTGCCGGAGTGCTTCGCCGCATCGTCGTTGTAGAGGCCACAGCACGTGATGACGTTGCGTGCGAGGATGGTCTTCTCCGGGCCGAGGTGGTTCTTCTCGCGGCCGCGGATCAGCACCATCTCCTCCGCACCGAGGCCCTTCGTGTTCGGGATCGACACGCCGACGAAGTCCTGCGCGTCAAACTGGAACTGCGTGGTGAAGTTGTTCCGGGCGTTGTCCACCATCTCGCGCAGCATGCGCCGCGTGACGGCGGCGAAGTCGATGATGCCGGTGGTGGGCGACCACAGCGCGGCGATGCCGGTGACGAGCGGCTCCTTCTGCTGGATCGCCTCCGAGCCCTCAATGATCTCCAGCCCCTTCACGCCGTTCGCTGTGCCCCAGTCGTACATCTGCTGCACCGTCGGCCGCTGGCTCTCCTCCGTGGCGACGATCATCTTGCCGCACAGCTCGTAGGGCAGCCGGTGCTTGCGGCAGTAGTCGATGATCATGTCGTGGCCGCGGGGGCAGAGACGCGCCATGGCGGTGCCGGGCGGGTAGAACATGCCGGCGTGGATGCAGCCGCTGTTGTGGCCGGACTGGTGCTGCGCCACGTCCGCCTCGCGCTCGATGAGGATGACGCGCTTGCGGGGGTAGCGCTGGCGGATCTCGCGCGCCGTGGCCACGCCAACGATGCCGCCGCCGACGACGGCCACGTCGTAGACGTCGCGGCGGTCGTCCTTGGAGAAAGTTACGAAGGAGTGCGCGGTGCTGACGCCGTCGGTGGCGAGGTTGCCGTACTCGCGGCGGTAGTACACGGCGGCCGCCACGCTGCCCACCACCGACACCTGGCAGAAGCTGGAGAACAGGCGGCCGAACACGGAGGCCATGGCTGCGCACTTCAGCAGGAAATTCTGATGAAGAGAAGTCAATTGTCTATGATACGCGACCGAGACTGGTCGGCGTTTTGTTTTTGATGTGGCACACGTGTATGTATGTGCGCCGTGACTGTGTTGCGATAGAAAAGAATAATAAAATACGAAGAACAATTTATTGAAAAAAAAAAAGAGAGATCAAGGAGATCAGAGACGCTACACGGGCCTCAAGAGTGAGAGGAAAAAAAAAAAAAAACAGCAAGCGATGAAAGGGCAACGGAAGGCAGTCAAAGAAGTTGAGTTTGTGGGTGAGTTATTGAAACGGAAAAATGAGATGGCACCTACGACAGACAGGCGAACAGTCGCCGATAAAGCAGTTTTTGTTTTCCCAAATGGTTTTAAAGCAGTGCAGATTTAAAGGTGTAAAGATCTTTTTTTTGCTGTGCCACGTCAGGCTTGATGCGTGACGGCAAAATTTGTTGTTGCTTTTTAAAGGGAGTCCGTGTTGAGGCGTCGCTGCACGCGGAAAGCGTCGAAGCTAATCGTGCAATGACAAAGCGCAAGTGTGCGTGTGTGGAGGAAGTGGAGAGAAGAAAAGAAAACCCGCATTGTAGGAAAGCAGTAATGTTGGAGTTGACGGCAGCCGCCTTGTCTTTGCTTCCTCAGTTTGGCGTTGACAGAAGCGTTATCCGGAGCGTTTTATTATTATTAGTGATGGCAACTGTGTATTTCGATAGCGACACTCGTTGTGGAAAGCACCTAAAACCGCTAGGAAATTGATTGGCTTCCTCTTTTTATTTTCCCTTTTTTTTGTCTGATACAATTCTGTGAAGAACAACACATTAGAGGTGGCGTTGTGGAGGCTTGCCTACCGCAAGTCAGTGCATTACCTCAGTTTGAGAATAAACACAACCAAGGGAAGTCCGTGAATTAAGAGGCTCTGCCAGAAATGCATCAAGGCAGGGTTGGTATCTTTCTCCTCCACATATGTGTGTGCCAATCAGTCGCTCCCTTACTCGATCTCAGATTCGAGCAACCAGCCACTACACCGGGATGCTCTCCTCTCGATTCAGCGCACTCAGTGCACGCGTCGTGGTGTCGTCGAGCAGGCCGAGTGTGTGGAAGCACTCCCGCAGCTGCCGCTCCACGGCGTCGCGCTGCGCTGCCGGTAGACGCCGCATCCGATGCCACAGCTGGCGGTCGTGGAGCACGAGCTCGTGCAGCAGCCGCGCCAGCATCCGGACAGACTGCTGGACAGGCAGCAAAGAGGAGGGCGTGGGAGTGTTGGTCGTGCTACTGCTGCTGCCACCGCCGGCAAGCTGACGGAGGGACTCGTCCTGCGCCGCGTATTCGAGGATGCCAGCAGTGAGCGCCACCACCGCGTCCATCGTTACGCTCTCACCCGTAGGCGGGGCTCCAGCTGCGGCGCTACTTACCTGCCCATCACTTTGTGATGTACTTGCCGCTTCACTGCGCCGTTGCGTGGCCACACCACCACCGCCGCTCCGCATCGCCGTCGCCTCTCCCTGCCGTTGCTCGTGTAGGTGTTGCAGGTGCGACGCCAGCGAGGCGTTAATGCTGGCCAGAATGTGCTCGGCGAAGGTGGCCCAGATAAGCGACTCCGTGTGCGCCGCAGCAGGCAGACGGGAGTTGCCCGAAAGGCGGGGACGCTGCTGCGCCAGCTGGCGGGTGCGGCGCTGCCGGATGAGGGGAAAGAGTGCCGCCGCGCCGTCCCAGAGGGTGGCGAGCTCCATCAGCGAGTAGCCAGGCGCCGACGAGGCACCGTCGCCCGCGAGGAGGAGAGTTTCGGCGAGGAAGAGACACCCCGTCGTCCACACATCCGCTGCCTCCGTCTCTGCCACTGCCGCGCTGTCCCGCTCACTCGTGTGGCGGGTGTAAAGGTCGAAGAGTTGGACGAGGTCGCCAGGTGGGATATGACGAGACAGCTCTCGCAGGGTCTGCACATGCACCTCCGTCACGTGCTGGCTTCGAAGGGCGGCGGCGAGTTGGCGCTGTTGCAGCCGTGACTGCTGCACCACGGTCTCTAAAATGTGCTGCTCGGCGTGGTGACGGCCGTGCTGCTGGTAAAGCTTCTGCCGGTGCGGCCGCGTCGCGAAGGCGAGCAGCGACGACTGCCGCGCTTTTTCTTGCAACAATCGACTCGTCTGCGTCCGCAGCTCGGGAAAGATGTCGGTGAGTAACCGCGTCAGGAGGAGGCCGACACTGCCGCTGCTACCAGTGGGAAGGAGACGAAGGCTGTGCAGCTGCACGGCGAGGCGGGCAGCCTCTTCTGGCGTAAAACCGCTACGTCCTGCTGCACGTTCAGCTACCACCGACGAGGATGACGGTGAGGGTGAGGAAGGGGAGCTGTAATGAGTCACCAGGTCGTCCATCACGCCGTTGCCGACGCTGGCCAGCGCACTTTCCAGCGATCGCAGCGTGCGATGCAGCGCTGCCCCACTCAATTCGTCACTCTTTTTGACCGTCAGCGCTAGCGTGGTGGAGGCGAGGTGCTGCAGTGTGACGCAGAGACTGATCAGCTCCGACGCGCAACCGCATCGCATCAGCGCGACGACGTTCAACTCGGGGAGGACGAAGCTCTGGAGAGCGAGGGTGTCGATGACGAGGGGGATCACGGCGGCGGTGTGGGGCGGGATCCATCGCACCGAGGTGGGTCGGCCACTCTTCTTGTCGCTGATGGTGTGCTTGCCCCTCTGCTGCTTTCGACGAGTGATGGCGGAGGCCGGTGTAGTCTTCGTCGTTGCGGGCGTCTCTGCTGCGTCTGCGGCATCCTGGAGCATGGTGAGCAGCGGATCGTTCACCTCCGACTCCGCCTCTCCGCCTAAACGGGCGTCAGCACTCACCTTACCATCTTTACTGTCGCTCCGCTGTTGCTGCTGCTGCTTTTGCTCGTCCAGACCTGTGAACGACGGTGCTTCCGTCTCGTCCTGCTCTACACGAGCGCGAAAGGCGCGGGAGGGCAGCGAGACGACAAACCGCGGTGCCTGCCGACTGAGCTGACCACCCTGTACATAGTCACGCAGAATGCCCATTGCAATTCGCGTTAGCGCCAGCGAGAGCGTCAGCAGGCGCGTCAGCTCCGCCGCATTGCTGTGCGCTCCAGCGGCGGCGGCGCGACGGTGCTCGAGAACGGCCGACATCCACACCGACTCACGCAGGAGTTGCCGCCAGAGGTGGGCTGAGATGAAGGGGCGGGTAAGCAGCGACGACCGGAGAATGGCAAGGTCGTCGCGTGCGGCACGTTGACGACGTAGCAGGGAGTCGGCAGTGTCCCGCAGCAGCACCGCGTCCTCGTCTGTCACACTGACGCCGCGCCGATGCCGCGGTTGCGACGTCCTGCCGGAGCGAGCCGCACGCAGCTGCTGGCCAAACTCCCTCTGAAAGCGCTGCCACGTCTCGGCGGTGGTGTCGCAGCGACGCTCCGCGGCCCGCAGCTTTTCGTGCAGGCGCTGCCGTCGCGTGATCTCCAGCGAGTGGAGGAGTTGCAGAAGAAGGTGGACCGCCTCAACTTGCTGGCGTGGTGCCGGCGTCGCACCACCAGAGGAGAAAGAAGAAGCTGTCGCGATGGTACCTCCTGTGCTGCTGCCTGAGGCGAGTGCGGTGCTGTCTGCTCCAAGCGGAGAAGCGAAGGCGACAGCGGATGCGGCACCGGTGTCACCAACCAAAGGCGTGTCATTCGCAATCTGATTTTCTACCGTAGCAGTGGTGCTACCCGTTGGCGCCAACGACACTGAAGTACGCTGCGAATGCAGCTGCAGCTGCTGTTTTGACAGCCGCTCGCGCGCCTTGCGGTCAAGCCGACTCCAACTCCGCTCCACCAACGAGACGGCGATGGGAATGCGTCGGAGCAGAAGTTGATCCTGCAGCTGCCCCCGTCGCACCTGAGCTGCATGACTAACCGCGACTCCATGACGGCGGCGACGGAGGACGAGGGCGGTGTCATCGCCGTCGTCGCCGTCTCCCTGCGGTTCTGCCTTGGCGGTGAGGGCGGCGGATTGCAGAAGGCGCTGCGCACGTGCCTTCTCGGCCTGCACGCGAGTCAGCCGGCGTGCGAGGTGCGTCAAGTCACCGATACGCCGTGCAAACTCCATGGGCGGGAAAGCTACGAGAGCGTTTCCTGAAGTGAATTTGAATCGGCCCTTTTTCCTTTCTTTATTTGGTGTTTTTTCCTCTGTTTTTTTAATTGTGGCTTCTTTCACCAGGAAATTCTTGAGAGTGTGGGCAGCGGGCAAATCGAAAAAAAAAGGAGTCGACAAAGAGCGGAAGGTGGAGAGGCATGGGGGATCAGAGATGTATTTGACAAGTAGCGCCAGTATAGTAAGTACGCATGCCGCGTCGCAGCCAAGGAGGTAGCGTCTCAAGAGAGGCTCCTCATAACACGCGGTCCCTCATTGAGACACCGAAGCTGAGGTCGCGAGAGTGAAGGAGCACACGTCTGCTTGCTTACGTCTCTAGTGCTTGGAGTAAGAAGCGCTTCGTACGTGAGCACCAGGCCCTTTTTCGTTTCTTTTGTTTCTTTCTGCTAAAGTAATTCGGCCCAAGGTGGAGACCGACAATAAGAAGATGATTTGAGTAATAGGGAAAAGACGAATCCGAGAATCAGCGAATAAACAAAACAAAAAATAAAGAGACACGCAAACGCGCAGAAGATCTGCGCAGCCTCGAGGAGTTGAACGCTTCGTGAGCACAGTACCCAAGAGACGACAGCCGTCAGCACCAGAGAAAAGTAGTTGAAAAACAGAATAGGGTATGAAGAGGAGAAAGAAAAAAAAAATACGACACACTCTCTAAGGCTTCAAGGGAGATGACGCCCACACAGTTGACGGGAGGAAAAACAGTGAGAGTGAAGGCGTACGCGTCAAAGAGAAAAACAGAGAAAAAAATTATTGTTAAAAATTAGCTTTCTTTTTTTACGCTCTTTCTTTTCCTTTGACTGGCCTCTTGCCACCGCGCACCTTTCCGTTCCACAAACTGTAAAAAAAAAAAACAACACAAAAGGGGGAATAAAAAGAAATGAATGTGAAGGAAGGGAGAGGGAAAGCAAAGGATCAGATACAAATAACGCACAAATCAGAACAGAACGTCTTTCTGCTAGTAAGCGCTCTTCTTCGAAGGCTTAGAGCGATGACACCGCGGCGGCGCCTCTCCAACCCCTACATCCGCGTAGAAAAGAAAGAGAGACACTGAAGAGATGAACAGTGAAGGGAGAGAAGAGGTAAAGGGAAAAAAAAAGAAAAACAGCGGAAGGTAGGAAAAGTGAATTGGCACCGAGGGGGCCGTGATAGTCAAGAGGAGAGAGAAGACAAGAGAGGAAAATAAAAAAGTGTTTGTCACGCACTTTGCAATAGAGTACAAGTAGGGAGAAAAGATAAGAAACACCAGCCAAAAAAAAATCTACGGGGGATAAAAAACATGCGCACTTGTGAGAGAAGAAATCTGGTTTCGTCCCCAAATTTAATTTTCCCTCTTTTTTACTTTGTCAAAGTGGATGCTCGGAGCGGCTTATCACAGGCTTGACACAAAAAAGAAAGAAAGAAAGGTGTGCTTCATCAAAAGTAAAGAGCAAGAAGAAAACTGGACAGCACCAACCTTACAAAAGAAAATAGTGACAACCATCCTCGACGGTGCAACACAACATGAATTAACGCCTCCGAGAGTTAAGGAGAACACACAACGGTACAGGATCCTCCGTCTTGAGTACAAGAGAGACCACCACGGCAAGAACGCAGGAAATCGGCATCTCAGTTCGACCCAGTCGCAACAATATGCCTAGTGGTGTGCATGACAAGGACAATAGTGGTGGGGAGTTCAATTAAAAACCCGCAGAAGAACATCAGGTGTATGTGGAATAAAAAAGAATGCCAACCCGGAAAGACGGCGGCGTACACACGACTGCTTCGCATGTATCGAGGGGAAAAAGTAAAAACAAAAAGTCCAAACAAAAGAAAGGAGAGGGAGAAAGAGGAGCTAAAAAACAGTAAAGTAAGATTGGGTAAACTTGAGAGTGGATGCCGAGTGGAGACAAGGAAGAGCTAAAATGCACTTGGTTCTTCATTGCGAACCAAACATCCACAGCACAAAAAATATATGTGTTTCGAAAACAGAAATAGGAGAGAAAAAAAAAAAAGAGAGTCAACAGCGCGGCTCGTGTGGTTTTCCCTGCAGTGCTAACTGGCTTTCTCAACAACAACAAAAAAAACACGTCGCTTGCCTTACTTTTTAGCTGGTTGCCATGAGATGAATAGAGCTCAGAAAAACTGCGGTGTTGAAAGAGGAGCAAACTTCTCCTTTCTATGAGAAAAGAGCTGAACAGCGTCAAACTCACTATGCAATCAAACGAGATGGTAGAATCTTTCGTTGAGAGTGTCTGCTCTTCTGCTCCCCGGCGTTTCTCCTTACTGACTTTTTCATTTGAAATTCGGAGAGGAGGAGGAAAGGAAAGGAGGCGATGAAGGAGCTAGCGGAAAGGATGTTATTTTAACCGCAGTCAGTACAGGTTAGGTGGAGAACGAGAACGTGGTGGAGTGTCTCTCACAGCGCAGAAAATAAAAAACTCTCATATTTCCCTTTCTCACCTCATACCTTGAATATGCTGTCTCTGAACTATGCACGTTACAGAGGAAGCCGCTGCAAGCAGAAAAAAGAAAAAGGTGGTCCACCTACGCGCAAAGGCCGAAGCAGATTTGCCATCAAGAGCACGTGTTGTAAAAGTAAAAGAGAGAAATCCAAAAAAAAAAACATTAGGTTAGCATGTATTAGTTATCAAATGTGTACGCCCATGAAAAATAGGTAAAATAAAAAAGAAAAGTGGAGGGAGGTAAGAGGGTGGCGGCCGGAATGCATAGGCTTGCGTTGGAGCCACAATGCTCGCGTGCGTTCGCGATGACCCCTTCCCAGCTGCACTCTTCTGGCTATCACGACTTATTGCTCTTAATATAAGTTTTTTTTTTTGTTCTTATTACCACTAATTTTCCATTTAAAAATGTATGCGTTGAAGATAAACACAGAGAAAAAGAAAAGCATCGTCTCTCGTCTCTCCACTCTCCTTTACCAGCATCGCGGACAGCGAACAAAACATCCGCCTTGTGGAAAAACAAACAAATAAACGAACAAACAAACAAACAAACAAAAAGAAGTACAACAGCGGTGCCGTGAAGCCATACAGAAGAAGAGAGAGGGAGAGAAAGAGAGAGAGAGGCGGAAAGGAGTTGAAGAGAATAAAATCTTAGAATAGCACTTCCGGAACTCTTCTCAGTATCATGGAAGAGGGCGAAAAACAAAAGTGTTGATAATGATAATAGTAGAGGAAAATCGAAGAGGTAGAGATGAGAGGCGTTGATAAAACACTTCTTCGTTGTCTACCTGTCCCGCATGTGCATCGCGTATCGCTGGTGCACCATCTGGGAGAGCTGAGAAAGACAAAAACGCACACAAAGAAAGACAGGCAGAGAGACGCAGACAGGACGATGAGGGGCCGAGTAAGACTGCACTCTTTTTAAAAACAAACAGAAAAAGAATCCCGGCGCCGAGGATGCAGCGACCAAAAGAAAGAAGAAAGAGAGAGAGGGAGAGATAGAACATTATTGCATTTTCGTAGTGCTGTCATAGACAGACAGGAAAACAAAAATAAAAGAGACTGTAAGATAAACAGGTAAAAAAAAAAGAAATGGTTCAGAGGGGTAAGAAAAGATTTGATGTATCAACGCGAGCACAGAGACGGAGGCACACATCCTCCAGGAAGAGAAAGTAATAATAAGTGAATCAACATTAAGCGTTAGAAGAAGAAAAAAAAAGATTTACGTCCCAAATGAATTGAGAAGGAGGTAAGAAACACAGGAATTGAAGAATTGGGGGAAAAAAAACAATTGGCGGGGTACACTAAAACACACACAGAAAAATTGTGGAGGAAACGGTTTGTGGGAACATAATACTATTAAGTGGAAAAGGAACAGGGTAAGCGGCCAATATGTTTTCAGACGCACCAAAATTACTAAAATGAAAGACGAGTCAAAAAAAAATGAGAGAAAATATTGAGGAAAATCTTTTTAGGTAGAAAAAAAAGGACACTCTTTCCCGTTCCACAAATAAAGCGAATTGCACTGCATGCAAGGATAAGGGAAATTATAAGAAAACAGGGGTGGGAGAGAGAGAGGAAGCTGCCCAGCTCGCCTCCTGTCCCTTAAAGCACGCCATACATGACACTGCGAAAAAAAAAAAAACAGCACGCGGGGCGGCACACGCACACAGAGAGAGTCACAAAGACGCTGACGAGGAAGACAGCCACAGCGTGAAAATATGGATGGGTCGCTTCGAACCACAGCCCTGCGATGGCAGCGCAAACTTTGCCCATCATCAAGAGTACGTGCGGAGCGACGAGGCAGTGGTCAGCGACAGTCTGGGTAAGGAAAGGGGAAAAAAAACCGATTGTGATAATAAGAAAAAAAGAGGGTCAAAACAAAACTAAATTATCATCAGACACAACACACTATGCTTATGACACTGAAAAACAAGCTTCCTAAATAAGGAAAAGACGTGTTAAAACCCAAGCAGAAGCATAGAAGAACCTGTGACTGAAGGTGATGTGTGCGTGTTTGTGTGTGTCCCTCTGGAGAGGAAGTTGGCGTCGGCTCCTTGATCCCCGCCATGTTAAGCAGATTGAACAGACAGCCTTCTGCTGCTTCTTCTCCATGAGACAAACAAATAATAAAGAAAAAGAGAAAAAATGTTCACTTGTGCCGCCGCCCTTCCTGTAGCCAGCTCATGTCGGTGAGCGAAAAATTAGCGTTGAAAATAGTGTGGAAGAAAGGGGAATATAAGGAAGAGACAGGAAAAAAAAGAATTAAAAGAGATTAGAACACTGATAACCAAAAAGGGTACATGCTTGAAAAGTTGAGCACTTCGAGAGGAGAATGGTTGAAACACAGAGTTAAGCCGTGGTGGTGAAGTGAAGGCGATTGCGGCGCACTCGCGCAACGCCGAAAGAGAATAACTAGCCATGATTTCGCCCCACTAGTGCTGAAATGGGTTGTAGGTCACGTTGTTGAACACCATCGGGTAAGAAACGGTCCGGTAGCCCTGCACGTTGACCGTCGACGCCGGAATGTACGTTGCTGAGGTGGAGCCTTGCTGCTGCTGCTGCTGTTGTTGTTGTTGGGGCTGTTGGGCGGTAATGGTATCCGAGGACTGGAGAAAGGTGGGTCCCATGTGTGTCACGTTAGGCGGCGTTGAGGGAGACAGCTGCTGCAGGTAGTGCTGTGGCTGCATCTGCTCCACCATGGGAACGGCATGCTGGGAACGGTCCCACTGCACCGCTGTGGCTGACGGCATGACGTAGTACACCGGCGCACCGCCGACCGAGCCGGAGGAGAGCGCGAGTGTCTGTTGTTGCTGTTGCTGCTGCAGCTGCTGGGGCTGTGGCGCTCCTTGCGGGTGGTTAAAGAAGGGCGAGGAAGGTGGGTTCGCGAGGTAAGCGCCGGTGGAACCTCCGATGTGTGGCATCGGCTGGAAGTGCGAGGGTCGCATCATCGGCACGGGCGGCGGTGACGAGAGGGGCTGCATGCTCGGGTGCTGCGACGACAGCGGTGCCATGTAGAGCGAGGGCCGCAGCGCATAGCCCACACCGGGTGGCGGCGCAGTGGCCGCCGCAGGCTGGAGAACCGTCACGGTCGGCACCGTCGTCATGGGGTGCATGGCGGCCGTTGCGTGTGCCCACGCCGTCGCGGAGGGGTAGGCGAAGCCCTGATTTATCATCATCGCAGCCGCGCCTGGGTTGTTGGCCACCGCGAGCTGCTGCGGGTGCGACAGTGGCGGCGGCGGCGGCGGCTGCTGCACCGCAGGGAGCTGTCGAGAGCCGCCCGTCTGTCCCGCTGCCCGTGGTGCACTCTGCGACGTCTTGCCGACCGGCGCGCGGAGGTGCTCGACTACCATGTCGTGCAGCATCTCGCTGTGTTCTTTCCCGATCAACCCACGGGTCAGGTCAAGCTCGCCGTGGCAGCGCTCGCTCCAGAAGCGGAACTCCACCACGTCGCACCGCAGCGGCTCCAGCATCGCGTTGCCGAGCTGCTGGAACTGCTGGTCCGTCAGCGTGCACTGGTCCCGCTCGCCCGCCAGGTAGATGTTTGCGCAGGCAAAGTTGACCTGATACTCCGCCGACACGGCGACCACCTGCTCCCCCGAAAGAAGACGCTGTGCCACCACCAACGCGTCGCTGCTGCGGAGGCGCGAAAAGTAGACCCGCTTCTTATCGCGGTTCGTGCCACGTCGCAGCACGCAGGGCAGGCGACGAAGCGCGTGCTCGTTGGCGCGGCCGCTAGACGGTGCCTCGTGGTGGAGCGGAGGGTAGCCGGTGCAGGAGGCGCTGGAGTGGCTGGAGCCGGGCGAGGTGGTGCTCATTCCCCGCTCCACCGGCGGCGCGAAGACGGCGTCCAGCGACGTGTTCGGCTGCACCGCCTCCCGCCGCGCCACGATGTCTGCCACGAGCGACGAGACATCCGCCACGACGGTGGCGACGTTCTCGCTGCCGCCGAACTCGCAGAGAACGAGCTCGCCAACCTGCGTGATGCTGCGCACCTTGGGCGGCACGTAGCAGACACAGAAGAGTTTGTCAAAGACGACGAGGGCGTGGTGCCAGGCGGGAGAGGGCACGGGTTCGGCCGGCGACGGGGCGGAGTACGATATCGCAGACGACGGCAAGAGCGGCAGGGCCGAGGAGGAGGACTGGCCACCCGCGAGAGATGCAGCCCCGACGTGCGTCGTTCCCGATCCTGGCTGGTTCCTTAGTCCGCTCAGCGACGCGTTCGCGCTGCCTGCCATCACACTCACGCCATCCCCACCAGGCCGCACAGCGAGCTGGTTGTGTTCATTGGCGAGGCTATGGCGGTGCTGCGAGGCGGAGATGCTTGTCTCAACGGCACCGGACCGCTCCTTCGTAGTGTGGTGCACCGGGCCGCTACTGATTTTCTCCGCCACACTCTCGCTGTCAAGGAAGCACGGCAGCGGAAAGGACGCAGCTGAGACCTGCGTGGACGGGGCCTCTTGCTCATTTCCGGATGAAGACTGCATGGCTCTTATGGCTAGAAAATATTTCTCCTTTTCACACACGCAAACACACACACACACACACTGCCGCACAAGTGTGCAGAAACAAAAACAACGAAACAACAGCGTACCTTGCAAGCGAAGAGGCACCTGCGTTCAGTGTGCAAACAAAAGGGTCGTCGTCGCGAGGACACCGAAGGTGTCACTAAAAGACAAGATCAACACCAACAACAAGAAAAAACTGATTGAGGGGGAGGCAGTGGTGGTAGGGTGAGCTGACGGCTGTCGCAAAAAGCTTTTGTTTTTCCCCGAATTGTAAAAAAAAAAAAGAAAAAAAAAAGGAGCAGCTGAGCACTCGCAGACTCGATCGCTACCGTTTTTCTTTTTCCCTCTTCTCAGCGAGACACAATTAGACGGTTAAGTTAGAAGAAGAAAGTGTCGAGAGAGAGAGAGAGAGGGGGATAGAAAAGCCAAAACAAAATATAGTAACCAACAAAAACAAAGTGTGATGGAGGAAAGAAAGTGAAACTAAGGAAAACAACGGATGCAAAACAATTTTTTAAAGATAAAATGTTGGTCGTAGCACAAATCGAGGGATAAGGGTGGAAGAGCGAAAGAAAAACGAAGCAAAAAAAAAAGAACACACACAATCTGTGAGTGAACACTTGAAGCTGTTGTTTTTTAGGCGAGTTAGGCCACACAGCAGATGCTCACTCCCGGAGAAAAAAAGAAGAAAAGCAATAAAAAAATGGAAACACTAGTGGGGCCAGCAATGATACGGACTCACGAAGAAAGAGAAAAATACGAAAGCACAGTCGTGATCAAAACGAGTTTGATTCTTCCCCGTTAATACTGAAACCTTTTTTTTTTTGCACGCGGAAAACGCCCAGAAAGAAGAAGGTGTAAACAAACAGACAAGACTGTGACGATGACTCACAAGTTGGCGGAAAGCAAGAAGCGACGATGCTTCTGCAGTCGAAACTGATGGCGAAAGTGTTGGAAAAGGAAAGTAAAAAGCACACAAGAACGCTTTTTGTAAAGAAAAGAGAGCAAATAGAAAATGTTCGAAAGAATTGTGGACAAAAGTGGGTAAGGGCTGCTTTCTTCGCTTTGCCGCACGAATTCGTTGGTTCCGAGGGAGTGATCAATAAACAAATATATATATTTTACACGCGCTGACACGGAGACAAGTCTGTGTGCGTCTGTGCTTTGAAGCCAAAGGGCCACTTGGATACTCAGGGCCGTAACGACAAGCCAGGCATATATTGAAAAAAAAAACCAGAAAGCAACACTCAGAGGAAGCCAAGTCGCACACAAAACAAGTAAAGAAGAGCCGAAAACGATTATAGCTATAGGGGCAACGGTTCGTCACCAGAAAAAAACTCAGCTCGCAAAAGAAATAGGAATAGAAGTGATGAAAAGATGTAAAGGTAGTGAAATGGTAGTCGATAAGAGATTAAGAAGCTGTCTAAAAAAAAAAAAGAGTCTGCTTGACCTTGTTAGTTCTTTGCTTTTTTGTATGTATTCCCTTTGCTTCAGAAAGGCGCTGTTCGCGTTGTCCTCGCAGGAAAAAAAAAAGTTTGTAAACGCGTAAACAAAAGGGAGACTTAAGGGGGAGGAAAAAGGGGAGGAGGAACAGGAGAAAGTGGAGTCTGCTTAGAAACAGCACGTGCACCGTTCACTTTGAGCAATGAGGAAAAAAGAAATATATATTTTTCTGCCGAGTAGCACTGAGGTTTTGTTTTCTTCAGGTGAATGATTACGCTACGCGCGCGGCACAGATGCTGTAAATAGGGTGGAGAGCGAAGAGGTAGCACACACCCGCACGTCGCTGCGAACAACACAAAAAAGGCAAGAAAAAAAGAAATTATACACCGATTGAGTGTGGGCAGGCGAAGCACCTGACAGGAGCTTAAAACAGAAAGGACAACGGCGGCGAAGGAGAAATTCAAGAAAAGAAAAGTGGGTGGACGTTTAGCAACGGTGAGATATACGTACCTGGCCACAAGGGCTATGCCTACAGGGAAAACAAAAAAGAAAACACCTTTTTGTGCAAATACAGAAAAAAACCTGAAATATATTTTTTTTACCGGGTGCTGCCAAAGAGGTCAAAAGAGCGAGGGGGGTATATGTCGGTGGCTGAAAGCCAAACAAGACGAAAACAACAAAAAGAGCGAGAAAGTGCCTTTAGCTCAGCCGAGGAAAAGAAATGAACGGAAAGTGAAGATAGGTGAATTTTTTTTGACGGGGTTTTGCGATATGCGCTTTGGGTGATGAAACCTCCGCACCACACGTGTGTCACGACCCAGAACGCTTTTCCTTCCGTCGTAGTGCAGCGTGTGTGCGTGTGACCAACAAGGAGGGGGGAGATGTGGAGAAAAAAAAATTTAAAGAGAGAGTGATAAAAGGTGGAAATGAAAGACGCAGTGGAGAGTGATGTTTCCCCAAAGAGGCCAACACACACACACACACGCAGAAAATTGAATCACCTACGCCACTAAATCCCTCAATTAGAACGAGAATAAAACGGAAAGGGATACACAAAAAACGGAAAAAAAGAAAGTAGGAAAGGAGGCAATGTTGTGCCTCTTTTTTTTTTTTCTGTTGGTGTCGGGAACGCGATGCAAATGAATCGAAGCGACAAGCTTTTCGTACGCGCAAGAGCGAAAATAGAAGCAGGTGCCTGATCTATCGAGTGAAGATAAACCCGACGGTCGAATAACAAATAAGTGAATCTATCCTTCACCTAAAAAGGAAAAAAAAGGAAGAAGAAGTCAAAGAGACGGAGAATAATCGATTCAATTTAGGGAGAGAAAAAGAAAAGGGGGGTGTAGCGCACGGGGAACTAGAGACTGCAGTTTACCCGCACGCTGGCGGATTGGGAGAAACGGTAGAAAAAAAAAAGAAGGGACAAAAAAGGCGACAAACGCTACAAGAAAAAAAAAACGCGAAAACGCACGTGCACAGGCGCTGATGCAGACACACCTGACACAAAGAAGCAAAGACAAAAAAACAAGAGAGACAATCACGCAGTCGCCCGCCAATACAGCCCCAAATTGCACAGCGCGAATATTGTAGAGGATGGACGGGGTCGGTGCGAGCGGCTTGCCCGCAATGACGAGGAGGAACAAAACGAAACAAAAAGAAAAGAAGGAAAAAGACGGAGAGCAACGAAGAGAAAAATAAAAGGAGTAGGCTGGAGGGAGGAGGGGAAAAGGATGGAAGAAAAGGGCCTTTCAGCCTGGTGCACTGACCAACGCCACCGAAAGGAACGGGAAGAGGGAAGGAGGGTCAAGGTAAAAAATAGAAAAAAAAGCAAAGCTGAACGCCCTATTCGCAGACGCAGAAGAGAAAATTAGACTTTTTTTTCTGTTGTGTTCGACGTGCAAGTAGCTTGATTCAAAGCTCAATAGATTTAAAGTAGCAAGCGAGTGAAATATTGAGGTGGAGGACAAAGCAAAAGGAAACAAACTAACAAAAAAAGGCACAGAGAGAAGTGAAACTGGAAAAGAAAAAAGAAAATGAGGAAAAAGAGACGGGAAAAAAGGAATAAGAGGGCTACACAGTTCTAAATCAAAGTAAAAAAAAAAAAAGAGAAAGTGTCAGATGGGAATTACGAAGAGAGGAAAACACGGGGTTTGGACACGTAGGGTGACCAGAAAAAAAAAGAAAAGAACAACGAAACAACGAAACAACGGGAAAAAACACCAACGTGGTGTCAAGAAACAAGAAGATAACAGAGGGGGCTCTAAAATCACAAAGAGAATAAACCACGGTGGAATAGAAGAGAGATAATTATCAAAAAACCTTTGCCACAAGCCGTTGTTACTCTTCTTTTTTGTTTTTGCAATGTCCGTCACGAGACTGCACTCAGGCGAGCACAGAAGCACGAGAGAGAAAGAACGCGTATTGCTTTTGTTTTGTTCTCTCGTACACTTTTATACTTTTTTCTCTCCCTCTGTGTGAATGTGACGGAAACCAGCAAATAAAAATAATAATAATAAGAGAACGGCTGTTTTATGAGTCCCGTGTATACATGTACTGGAGCTGGGGAGGAGGTGAACAGGAAACTATATATATGTAACTAGTAAACAAGAATTTGTGGGTGACGGGTTCAATTTGTGACGCGTTTGTGTGTGTATGAAGGGCTGAAGAGGTGAGTGCGGTGAAATAATAATAAAATAAATTAGTCGGTGGTGGAGGACACAGGTGGGCGGAGACAATAAAAAATAATAATAATAACCCCGAAGAAGGAAAGTGGGAAGCACACACCCAACTCTCTTCTATCCTTTTCAATTCGAGAGAGTGGAAAACAAAGTGAGAAGAGAGGAAGACTTAAAGGCAAACACACACGCGCACCGACACAAAGTTGAAGAAGTGAAAAAAAAATATATATATATATTTAAAGAGACAATAACACAAAAGAAATCCAATAAAAATCCGACCTCAAGGTGAGAAGAAAGCGAGTGAGAAACCGAAAGTGATTAGCAGCACCAACGACGGCGGAGAGAGATAGTGAGGCTGTGCGGGTTTGCTTAGAAAATATTAATAAAAACCAAAAAAAAAAAAGCAACCTGCTCACTTGCAGTAACAAGGAACAGGTCGAAAGGAGGGCAACAGAGACACTCACTCACAATGCGCGCTGAAGATACACAAAAGAAAAAAAAAAGGGGGGGATTGACGTGGAATAATGAAGAGGATCCACGTTGACTGCAACAACAATAGTGTTAGATCAGAAACACGGGTGAAGAGAAAACGGAAATTAGATTCAGAGCCGATTAACGGTGGCGGCGGGTAAGCAAAGTGCCAAGGAGGGCCGGAAAGGCGAGCCGCGGTGATTCTTCAGCGTAGTGAAACTTTAGAGGAGGAGCGTGGGCAGCGAGAGAGGGAGGGAGAGTGTGAGAGAGAAGAGGTACAGTCCGCGGGGTATGAGGGAGACTGCAGGAAGAAAAGAAAAGAGAAAAAAAAAACGGTGAGTAGAAAGAGAGAATAGACTAGCACCACAGAAAAAAAGCCTTTCCTCCTACTACGTGGCGATCTTCTCTTAGACTTTCAACACGACCTTCTTCTCGCGCAATGCGTTCGTCAGCACTGTAACGACACGAAGCTGACGTGCTGCCGCCCGGCTTCTTCACTCTAAAGATGCTCACTCGACACTGATGCACCGCAGCGGGGTCGAACACACCTCGTCGAGGCTAATCTAAAAGAAAGGCAAAAAGAGAAGAAAAGAAGAAGAATAGAGAAAGAGGCGACGTGGCAGACTTGGAGAGGCTACACAAGCACTTCTCTGTTTCTATTCCCTATTTTTTTTCAAACTAAATATTTTCCTGTTTTTTTTTTTTATCAGAGGAGAGACGAATGTCGATGCCCAAAGAGCAAAACAGAAAATCAGAAATGAAAAAGAAGGGAAAACAAACAAATAATAGGGTAAGAAGGGTGGATCTTTGAGTTGCAGATGAATGGTTTTGTGGAGGCGAGGTTGATGGGCAGGTGTGGTAAAGAGGCAGCCGTGACGTGCCCAATGGGAGGAGAGATGAAGAAGAAAAGGAATTCGAAAGAAGAAGAAGTAAAAGCTGTGTTCAGGGTACAGAGGCTTTGTCAAGAAAAGAGCGACGGTTGCGAGTGGGGAGACCTTAGCGTCACCCACGTTGCGAGAGCAAACAAGAGCAGAGCAGAGTTTGCATTCAACGCGGGCCACCATGACTGTCCTTGCTACGAGAGTTTCCGTTTCCTTCAATAAGTGCACTTGACGCTCGTGAATTGCCAACTTACGTGAGTGGTTGAGAGACATCTCGGGTAGAGAGTGTAGCAGCGGCAAAACAAATACACAACCAACCAGAAAAAAAAAAGAAAGAGGCCTTTAAGACCATATAGCAGAAAGATGACAGGCGCAGCAGAAAAATACACGAGTCTCTGATGGCCCACCGCGGCGATCGGGGGGCACTACAGCAAAAAGCGAGCCCATTCTTCCTGCGCACATTCACGCAGCTTTTGGACTTTCGATTGGCGAGGTGCCTGTCGCGACGACATCCACCACGTCACGCAGCAGCTTTACGAGGCGCTGCTGCTGCTGGGCCAGTCGTCCATCCAGCAGCGCAGCGCCGTTGCACTCCGACGACGCGGCTGCTGCCTCACCAACGCCGTCCTGCACACAGAGCCTCGCCAAGTCGGCTTCCAGATTCTCCCACAGGGTCGATGTAGAGGTGCGTGTCGCCATCGATAGTGTCGTCACTGCCTCCACGACCCACTGCTGACGCGCCACGCGCCAGGCTTCGTCGCGCAGCACACGCGTGCCAACGCGTTGGAGAAAGGCGCTCATCTGCTGTACCCTCACCTCTATGCGTTGCACCCGTGGAATGCAGGTGTGCACCACCGCCCGCGTCACGGCCTTCTCGAAAGCGCTGACGGATGTGGAGAAGCCGCTGTGGTGAAAGAGTGCACCGGCTTCTGGTGTTGTGCGCCAGGCCCGCCAGAGAGCATCGGTGGAGAGACAAGGGGAGTCGACGAGTTGCCTAGGCTCCGTAGCAGCGCCGCTCTGCTTGTTGTTTGTGTCATCATCTTGTGGTTCATCCTCGGTGGTGGGCTCTGCAGCAGCAGCAGCAGCCACCACGCCATCGACACAACCTGTGATACACCGCAGTACCTCGCCGATGCACTCCAGCTGCTTACGAGCTCGCTGTGTGCTGTGCGCCGCCGCCGTGAGCCGCACTACGCATTCCTCGTACGACGCAGCGTGCACAGTGCACTCACGGGCGGTGGACATGTCAGATGGAGCGCGGTTGCGAGTCTATTTTTTTTTGTTTGTTTGGAGGAGGGAAGCAGAGAGGCGCGGACTGAAGGGGGTGAAGGAGACGCCGCGTTTGTCTACGGAGACAGCGCCACACACAACATAAAGTGGGGCAGAAGAGATTAGAGGTAGAGAGGCAGAGGGAGAAAAGGCTGTAGTTGTATGTGGGCAGTGCGTAGCATACGCATGAAGAGAAAGGAAGAGAGAAAGAAGAAAAGCGAGCGACAGTTTCACACAAAGACTAGTACAGTCAGCTGTTCGTCTTCAAAATTGTGTGAGAGGCCTCGAAATGTACACACGCGCACCCTCGCATTAAGCAGTAGACACTTTTCATCGCAAAGATCACTGGCAGCCAGCTTTTTTATTTTTAGTTTTATCATTGACACTTTGAATTGCTGCTTAACGTGGCGGAACTTTTTTTTGTTGAGAAGCAGCAACGACAACACACACATACGCACACGTTTTCCATCACGCTCAGCGAAGAAACGCTATTGTCAAAATTGAAATAAATCAGCAAAAAGTGGAAAAGAAATAGAGGGCGGGGTGTGTATGAACGTGTGAGTGTATAAATGTGTGTGTGTGTATGGCAAGGAGCAATGAGCAGCCCTGTCCTCCGTAGTGGCGAAGAGAAAACTCGGGAAAAGGTGCGCGGAAAAAAAGAAAAGAAGAGAAAGGACTACAACAGCGCGTGACGCCGTTTTCTGCAGTCTGGTCCCACTAGCTGCGCTTCAGGACAAAAAGAGGAAGTGTGGATAAAAAAGGAGAATAAAAAATACGTATTTTATTTTAGGCGGGAAGAAAAAGAGAAAACAGCACTCGTGGTGCCATCTTCGAACACCCGCATTCATGGCGAGTCTTTCAATCGCTTTCTTTTTTTCTTTTGCAAAGGGTCCGCTTTTCTGCAGCGTGTCATGAAAATAAACTTGAACTTTCTGTGCTCTTTGTGAGCGCACCGCATCTGCATCTCTAGTGCTCTGAAGGGGATCCGGGTCACCGGTTTGCGCGCAAAAAAGAAAGACAAAGAGGCGGCGATCGCAAAGCACAGCAGAGAGAAAGATGAGGAAGATGACAGCTGCATGAACTCGGACCGTAAGAATGCAAAAGGATTCGACGAAAACAAGCGATTTTTTTTGATAAAGAAAGAAAATAGCAAAAAGAAAAGGGGTAGAAAATAGCCGTCGGTTGTGTTGTCCATTCGCGTGTGTCACACAACCAGTAAAACTTAATGCTAGATAGCATCCATCACAAAGGGGGAAAAAGAAGACTGTGAGCGAAGCAACAGAAGCAACGCAGAAAAAAAGAAAGACAACGTGCCGCCGCCTCCCTTTTTTTTCTGTTTTAAATTCCCCCTTCCGTTCATCTCAGGCGCACACAATGGTGCTGCGGTTGAGGTACATCTGGGTGCAGTTGTAAAAGTGCGTGATGGCGGCCGCCATGACACAGACATGCCAGATTTGATGACTGGAGAAGTAGACGTCGAAGCGGCCAGGCGCGAAGACTTCGGGAATGCGGAAGGCGTAAATAAACACGCCGATGCCGTAGAGCGCCAACATGATAAGCAGGCCGAGTACATAGGGGAAGCTGATGACGAGCGGTATCATGTAGGCGAGGTGGATGGTGGGAAGGATGCCGGACGCGACCATGCACACATAGAACAGCGTGCGCTTGCTCGAGAAGGCGGTGGAGGTCCAGTGCCGGAAGAAAGGGCCGACGAGGCCGATGATGCCAAAGACGCTGATCATTGAGATGTAGGCGTTGCGCCACACCGGCGCACACCCCATCGCGTAGTAGCAGAACGGCAGGAAGGAGCCGACGATGAGAAAGGTGATGCCGAAGTAGTCCAAGGCGTGGGCGCGGTGGAAGAGTTCCTCGCTCATGTGGCAGAGAAAGGTGTGGAAGCAGGCGCTGCAAAGCATGCACATGACACAGGCAAAGGAGTAGGCGCCAAAGATGATGAACGGCCACGTCGTCTGCTCACCATCCATTGCGACCGGGAGGGAGGTGCGGTTTACGTGAATGAAGACGTTGCCAGCGTGGTACTCAGGGACAATGTGGCGCCAAAAGAGGCGTGCAATAAGACCCAGAAAGACCACAACGCCGATCAGGTGCGACCAGATGTTGATCGTCTCGTTGTGCATGCGGAAGATGCTCGTGACGCAGCGGGCGGTGGAATAGAAGGCGCGGTAGTGGCGCAGGATGTAGTGGTTGTCGCCAAGGTACTCAGGGATGTCTTCGCGGTTGTACAGCGGCAGCGTTGGGTCGTCGTTGTGGGGGCAAGGCAGTTGCGCCTGTGGCTTGTTTTGCGCGCTTGCTGGTGTGGCCGGCGCGGGAGACGAAGCCTCTCCGACACGACGGCGGCGCATCGCGGCTGCGGAGGAGCTCTTGTCGGCGGCTGAGGCGTCGGACGTCATTGCCTCTGTGCGTTTAGTCGCTGTTGAGAAGCACGCAAGAGGAGACAAAAAAAAAAAAAGAGGGAGAGTTCGTAGGTGGAAGAGAGCAGCAGTGAGGGTGTTTTGCAGTCTGAGCTGCAAGACGACCAAGGACCGCAAGACCGGTAGTAGCAAACAAGAAGCAGAGAAAGAAGAACGAGAAAAAGAGTGTTTGTGTTGAGTTCCGCAATTAAAATTAGTAGCGGCTTAAAAAAAAGAATAAAAGAGAAAATAGTGCACTTCCTCTTTCAATGTCGTTGGAAAGGGCTATGACGGAAATAAATCTGCGGTTGCTTGCGGAATCTGCATTGTTGTTGCCCAGCGGAACCACAGGAGAAGAAAATAAGCAGAAGAAGGAAGGAAGGAAGGCGGGAGGTGGATGTAATCTGAGGACGGTGTGATTTAGATGATAATTTTAGAGTAGCGTTACGTTATATTCCTTGTTGAATGCAGCAGGAGTCCTTCATCTTGGCTGCTCTGCGGTCTCTTCTCACTGAGGTGACTACCCATCACATCGGTTTTGCGCTCCAGAGGCGAGATTCGGACACCGCCATGGTCACGCCTACCAATGGCTTTGCCACCAAATCTTTTTTCTTGCTGTACTTGCGTCGCTTAAGTGTGTGCTCTGCCTACGCACAGTCAACGAAACCATGCCACGCGTTTCCCTTTCCTCTTTTCATCATCGCGACTTCGGCAGATAGAGAGCAAGCTGGTAAAAGAAAGAGAGTAACAACAACAAGAGGAACCCACATCAGGGGGGAACAAAGAAAACAGGAGAAAAACACACACACAAGAATATTTGTGGCCGCAGTAGAGAGTGGAAGCGAGAGTGAAGAGAAAGAGAGAGAGGGAAAGAACAAAAAAACAAAAGAAGAAGAAGAAGACATCTTCGACCGCGACACAGATTAACCTTTTCCCTTTACCTACTCAGAGACATACCTAAATCAGCAGCAACGACCACATCAATACGCAAAAAGGAACTCAAACGACGTATCACCAGTGCAGCAGAACGTGGAGGGGGACAGTGTGGAAGTGTGAACTACGTCCAGAAAAAAAAGCCACGAAGCACCAACGCACCAAAAGAAGATTAGATAAAGAAAAACTGAGAGCACCTCAGCTCTCTCTTCTTTTCCGATGGCTTGCGGAGCGCTGAGCAAAACAAAAAAAAAGCAAAAAAATAAGCGAAGAAAATGCAATCAGTCAGAGCCACACGAGAAACACATTCCCGCCCACGTAAGCGGTCTTCTCAGCGCACACACACACCCATTGACCAAGAAAGAAAACAACGCGAAAGACGGCACCAACACATCCACAAGCCCGACGGCCCACCTTTCCGTGCCGCGATTGCTGAACACCCGAGAAAAAAGCGTGAAACACAGAGAGGGGGAAAAACAAATGAAATAGCCCGGTGAGTGCGTGCGGAGCAGGCGGTATATAGCACATGCGGTCGGCCCTCCACCGCTCGTTGGCTGAGGCGGGCACGAGGCACGCGGCAGACAAGCACACGCCACACATGCTGGACAAATCCTGTTTTTTTTTTCCTTCTAACATCCCATTTCAGGCTCCGGGTAATATAGACGAGAATAGTTTATTGAAGTTGGAGTTGAAGAAAGAAAAAGACGAGAGTGAAAACGTAGCCGCTCACGCACACACCGCAGCGTTTACTGACGTTTAGCGCAGACTCACACAAATACACACACGCGCATACACACCACAAACACGCACGCAGACGCCATGATTAAGACTGATAGTAAAAAAAAAACAAATAACAAAGAAAAACAAGAAAGACAAAAAGTAGGGTGATTACTGGCATCACAACGCAAAACAGGGGACGAGGGGGTGAAAGTGAAGAGACCGAATAACAAAAAAAAAGTTGTGAAGGGCAGCACAGCTCCAGAATCACGGACAGGTGCATTTCCTCGATTAAATTACGCCGCCGTCGCAACGCGAACGACGACCTCACGTACAGAAGCCGTCGCTTATCTGCCACATTTGGTACATGCTGACACAGTTGAAGTAGTGCACGAGCGCTGCCATGGAAACGAAAAAGTGCCAAATTTGATGGCTCGAAAGCCAGAAGTCGAAGTGCCCGGGGAACTTGTTCTCTGGAAACTGCGTCACGTAGAAGACGACCCCGCCACAGTAGAGAAGCACCATTAGCACGACGCCTTTAATGACCGAGAAGGTCGCCGTCGTGAGCGGCATCAGGAAGGCGCTGTGGACTGCCGGGACGATTCCGCTGAAGGCCAGTCCGAGAAACGTGGCCACGCGTAGGCCGACGTGCTCGTGGAAGACGTTCGTCCACGGCCCAATGATGGCGACGGAGCCCAGCACCAGAATCGTCGCGATGTAGACGATGCGCAAGGTGGTATAGCAGTGAAACATCACGTAGAGCGGGGGCAGGAAGCTGGCGACGATGAGGACGGTAATGCCGATGAAGTCGAGGCGGCCCATCGCCGTCATGACGCGCTGGTGCGAGTGGCAGTTGCACAGGTGGTAGATGGAGCTGTTCAGGGTGCAGAGCATCGAGCCGAAGCAGAAGATGCCGTACATGAGCTTTGCGGACGCCATCGACGGCGCTGAGATTGCCTTGCTCAGCACCGTGGTGTAGAGCAGCACCGTGAAGACGACAAAGATGATAAAGGTGATGAAGTGCGAGTAGACGTTGATGGTCTCGTTGTGCCAGCCCAGCATACTCTTGAGGCACATGCCAGCCGTGTAGAAGGCGCGGTAGCCGCTGCGGATGTAGGGATTGTACTTCTGCCAGTGCGGAATCTCAGCGAAGGTGTAGAGGGGGAGGTCGGGGTCGGGACCGAAGGTGAGCAGGTTGAGCTGCTGGGGCCGACTGGGGTCGAAGGGAGGGGCCTTGGCGACAAGGCGGTGGCGGTGCTTGCGGCGCACCACCGGCTTGACCTCGACGTCGACCTCCGCCTGCTGCGGCTGCGGCTCGCCGTCTACCATGTCCGCGGCACCTTCAGCGTGTGACGTGGTGAGCACCGCTGCAGCACTCATCTCCGCCTCATCAGTGGCACCGGCGGCTGCGGTGGCCGGTGCTGCGCCGGTGTTTGCCGCGACGGCGGCGGCGAGCCGTTGGGAGCGGCTGCGGGCCATCACACCATCGAAGGCCGCTGTTGGGCTTGCCACACCCGGCCAGGAAGACTGGCCACCCTTCACGGGGCTCTTCTCGCCGTCCTCGGCGTGGCTTTCGAGGTCGTCCATGAAGAAGCTGTGGTGGCGGCTGGTGGGGTGAAAGGGCGGCGAGGCGACGCTCTCGCACGGTGAGCCGTCGACGTCGAAGCTGAGCTGCTGTGCGCGGCGCGTCTGTGGGCTGCTGACGAGCGGTGGAGCCGTGGAGAGCACGACCTGCCGTGGTGGCCGCGAGGTGCTAGTCTGACTCTGTGCAGGGGTGAGAGGAGTGTCGGGGAGCCGCTCCTCGGCCATGGCGCGACTCTGGGAGAGAAGGCGGTTGTCCTCGCTTTGAAGAGGGCGGGACCCTCCACCCTGCGGACTCTCCCCCGCCTCTACCGTGACCTCGCTCGCCCGCCGCGGCATCTCTTGTGCTCGTTTTCTGAAGAGAGAGAGAGGCACACACGAATTTCAGCGATTAACCCCACACGGTGAAACACAAACAGCGAAAAAAAAAACCGGAAAGAGGAGGACCCGACTGTGTGCTCGAATTTGCTGAAGGAACTGAAATAAGCGCTTTAAAGAAATGTTGATGCGTGGCGTCACCACGTTAACAGAGAGAAGAAAGATATCGAAGTTATTTACAAATGGGGGAGGAAAGGTGAAGTGACGACGAAACACACGGCGTACCCGCGAGGGGAAAAAAAAAAGACAGGAAGGCAATTGAGAAGAGGCAACAACTTCTGGAAATGACTGTAAATGAAGCCGAGTGAAATGACCTTTAAAAAAAGGTTAATGAGAGTAGTAAAAGGGGAAGTGGAGAGGCAGCAACGCGGATAACAGGGTGCACCTACATCTTTTTTTTTTTTAGAAGATTACGTTAGCATCGAGGCTCGCACAATCGAGCCACAACAGCCAGGAAGTGCGTCCTCACACCTCTTGACGAGAAGTAAAGGCAGCAAGTGTTAAGAGAAAGACAGACACACACACACACTTGCATCGAAAGAGAGATGTGTGCGCACGCACCTCCGCTTCTTTATACGTTGGGTATCGTACTCATGCACTTTTTTTTTTAATTTGAAAGGGAGCGACTCGCGCTCAGAGAAGACAAGAAGCTACTGAAGGGGAAATGTCAGGTCATACACCGCTGCTGGGCAACAACAGCGGCACGGTAAAAACTGCGGGGAGACGATAAAGAGAAAAGAAATAAAACGATGAAGGCAAAAAGAGAAGAAATAAGATAAATGAGTGGGCATCCGCTTAAATAGGTGCGCCATCTGCACCTAATGTTAACATGGGAGGAAAAATATCTTAGATAACAGAGCAAAGAAAAAATTGGAAGTGAAACGCAAGCTTAACTTAAGAAAAGGGGGAAAAATGCTTCGAAACTGGTGGGAAGTCGAAAAGGTAGAAACACGCTTGGGGTCCACCACGCATCCTTCCAGTTCCAGCTTTTTTCCGAAATGAAACCCAGCCGATGAGGGGGATGTGAGCGTCGCTCTATCGGACTACATCCCTCACATGCAGAAGAGGAGAAAACTGCGCAGATCTTAAATTTGAGAGGACGCATCACAACAGCGCTCTTTACTTTGTAGACCAACGAGAGATAGTGAGGGATGGTAAAGTTTGGGCAGCCGCTCAACCTGCTTTCGAAGAAATTAATGAGAAGTTTGTGAGGAACAAAAAAATGAAAAGTTGCATCGTGTGCACTCGTCGAAGCAGAAAGTCCTCGTCTCTCTCTCTTTCTCATCATTTGGCCGACTAGAATATTTGACAGCCTTTTAAAGACACTGTCACCGCAGCAGAAAAAAAGAATGGAAAGAGAAAAGCAGTGCGAACAAACAACTTGGAACTGAGACATAACTCGGTGTTCTTCAGACCGCAAAAATAAATAAATAAAAGGAATAGTTGAGTTGAAGCTGCCTACCAAAGAAAGAGCACATAAAAAGGTGGTGTTGGTGTGTTGCGCCGCAGGGAACGAGAGAGGCAAACTTCACTTTGACCTCTTACTTTGTTACAAAGCGGGAGGCGCGAAGAAAAAAAAATTAAAGGTCAAGATTTTCAATTTATTTGCGTTTCACTCCGGCAATTCTCATTTGATGAGGATTTTTGTTTTAAGCGCAAGAGAAAAGAACACTAAACCGAAGAAAGAAAGGAAGCTATAAAGTACAGGCAGTTTTTTTTCTTGCTTTTTTCCACCAAGGGCTGCGTACCAGATGGGGAGCCACCCCCTACTCGGAAACAAAGGGATGGCAACCGCCGGCTCCTCAGGCGTTGCTTCCACGACTCGCGCTCTCGTCACTCGCAACGGCACAACGTTTACGAGCACTCGCCACCAAACCCACCCGTGACGCGCCACATCTGGAAGGCGCCGATGCAGGTGAAGTAGTGCACGACGGCGGCGCCGAGGACGAAGCAGTGCCATAGCTGATGGCTGTGCAGCCAGACGTCGAAGTGACCTGGGTACCACCGCTCTGGAATTTTGAAGATGTAGATGATCATCCCAATGCAGTAGATGAGGAGCATCAGGAACATGCCCTCGTAGAGCGGCACCGTCTGCTCGTTGGTGGGCAGACCGACAAACATGTGAATGGTTGGCAAGATGCCCACCGAGGTTAGCGACGAGTAGAGGATCATGCGCGGCCAGTAAAACTGCTGCGTGTTGAAGAAGGCAAAGAAGGGCCCCATCAGGCCCAGCACACCGAGCAGCGTGATGGCAATCAGGTAGGCTGCCCGCACCACGCTCGAGCACGAGAAGAGGTAAAAGACGGGTGGGTAGAAGCTGCCAATGATCATCGCGGTAATGCCGAAGTAGTCCAGCGCGAGGGCGACGTTGTGCACCTCCTCGCAGTGGTGAGCGCTGAGGGTGTGGTAGACGGAGGAGCCGCCCAGCATCACCATGCTGCCGAGCTGAAACACCGAAAAAACAAGGTAGTCACGTGTGCGGTGCAGCTCCAAGTTGACCAAAATATGCACCGAGAGGGCGAGCACGACGAGGAAGCCGACGAGGTGGGTCCAGATGTTGAGCGTCTCGTTGTGGAGGGCGAAGATGCTTTTAAAGCACTGCTTGGTGGTGTAGCCGGCGCGGTAGTAGCTTAGGATAAAGGGGTTGCCTTTAAGCCACTCCGGAATCGAGGAGACGTCGTACAGCGGGAGCTCGGGGCAGCGTGTCCGAGGCGAGGGGGCTGGGTTGAAGGCGAGGTGACGCTGTGCCTTCCCGATCAACTTGTTCGTGGCATCGCCGACTGTCTTGGCGGCATCTGCCGTCGCCTTGTTATTGAGGATGGCACGGCACCGAAGCCGCGCCTCGTATCCCGTGAGCGTGTCGCCCATCACGCAGCTTAAAATTTTTTTTCCACCCTGGCCCCGGCTACGGTGAAGAGCAAAGAAAGAAGACGAGGAGGCGTGGGGATTAGCGTATCTTGTGCGCGTCGCAAATGCCCGAAGTGGTAGTCGCAGTAGCGACACAAACAAAAACACAAATAGAACAATTCGAAGAAAAGAAAAAACGTTCAGCTCTCGCTGGAAGCCAAGTAATGATCTCAAAAATAATCCTTTTTCTCTTTTTGGCCGCTATGCACTTTGTCAACCATCCAACTCAGACTGCAAAGAGAAAATAAGTTTCATTGTTATCATTTTTGGTGTGCATTGCAGCCGGTTTGACCAATGTGGAGGTCGGGAAAAGGTCAGCGGTTGCGTGCGTTGGTAATTTAGGAGTACAAGAGCCCAAAAGTATGGATTAAGAATTACACCAAGAAAAGGGAGGGAGTAGAAAAAGAAAGGAGGAAGGAGCAATGAGACGGAAGCGACGTACAAACGACAGAGTGGAGCAAATTACTTCCTCTCTCGCTATCTCCCTCTCAGAGAAACTATAAAGAAAGTTGTTGACGCAGCTTCAACGCCACATGGGATGACAGTATCGACAAACCTTCGTGCAGCCAGGCAAGTCTTAAAACAAAAAACTCACACTTCTTCTTGTTAAATTTGCAGTTTGTGTGTTTTCGCTAAACCACAAAGCGGTACAGCGAGAGAGGCAAACAGGACAAAGTGAAAAGTAAGAAAAAAAGACCCACCTTCATTCATCATGTGCAGCCGAAAGTGCACGCCAAGCCGTGGCGACTTCGGTGCCTACAGCAGCACCAGCACCCAGACCTTCTGCGACGTCCTCCTGCAGCACCAACAGACGAGTAGGACACGATAATTGGATAAGTTTAGCGGTGCTGAGCTGCGCCTCGACACCGTCTGCTCCGCGCAAACGTTTTCTCCCGCTCGCCGTGCCTGCTGCCGATTCTAATTTGTCAGTGAATTGGGCCTGCTGCTGCTGTTGTTGTGCGCCGTGGACGTAGAGGCACGTCTTGGCGTGCATGGAGCGCACCCAGCGACACTGCGGCGAGGCCTCCACACTCGCCCGAACCGCCGCTGCGTGCGGCTGCGTCGAGTCGGGAATGATAGTTAGCATCGACAGAGCGAGACGAGGCGGGCACGTCTCCAGCCACCGCTTAAGCTGCGCGAATGCCGCAGCGATAACCTCGTGGTCGAAGGGCGGGTTGCACTCCAGGCGCAGCAGCACCACCGGCGCCGGTCCAACAATCGAAGCATCTGCCAGCGGCGTGTGCAGCGGTGCCAGGTCCTCGCTAAGGGCAGCGTACATCTTCGCCACGCACGCCGCCGCGTCCGGGCACGCAAAGAAGTTGCCAAGAGAGCCGAACGCGGCGTCGGTGTCGGGGAAAGCGGAGAAGAAGAAAGGCCGCGTCGCGTTGAAGGGACTGGCAAAGCACTCCGCAGTGAGAATGCGATCGGCGATGGCGGTTCTCGACGCACTGGGAGGGAGGTTGGCGAAGACGTCCATGACGGGAGGGGGGACGGCAGCTTGCCATCCCGCCTCCTGCTCCAGCTGCCCACCACACAACGCATGGTAGCGCAGCTGCAGCGTCGCGAGTGCCCGTAAGAAGCCCCCTGACGCAGCAGCTCCCGAAGACTGCGTGTAGCGGCGGTGGAGCCGTAGCACCATGCCAGCCGCAATGGGAAGTCGCACGCGCATCGTCGCGGCGTCGGGGCACTGCCAACTGACCTCGTCAGTGCCGTCAGGCGCTGCTGTTGCGGCGCCGGATTCGAACCACGCAGGCACTGGACTCGACAGCGCCACGCTGCTCCACCCAACCTCTACGACAACGGCCACCGGCATACCATCAACATCCGCTTCAGCGCGCGAAGTCTGCAGCTGTGAGACAGAGAGCTGGCGCGCATCGGATGTGTTCAGTGAGACGTGAACAGAGCAGAATTTCCCTTCGTTCTTACCGTTCGCTGCCGCATGGAGCTCCGACATGGTGGCCAGCCTCTCGGCCAGCCGCTTCCGGGCATCGTAAAAGATGTGCGTCGCCTCGTCGGTCAGGTGCCACGCCTTCTTGCGCTTCTGATTAAAGGAGGAGTGGAGCTTGTCGGGGGCACCACACAACTTGCTCAGCCACAGGTCGAGCAGATTCTTCGACGCGTGGTGGGGCACGATGGCCTCGAGTGTGGGGAGGAGAGGGTCGTCGAAAAAAGGCTCGGCGACGCAGAGGCGAAGGTCTTTCAGCGGGGCTGTGGTGGCTGCCTCAACAGACTCGTAAAACTCACCAGAGTGACTCCCATTGCTCACCGGCTCCAGCACACCAAGGATACTTCCAGGGACGTACTGCACACCGGTCAGACAGAAAGGTCCGGTAGCCTCCGCGGCTGAGGTCTCCGTCAGCTGTACGGTGGCGCGTCGCCGCACATCGAGGATGGGATGCACCCACGTTCGTGCAGAGGCGCTGCCGGCAGTCGCTGCCTCATCAACGCCAGCATCCCCACCACTGCGCGCTAATGCCTGCTGCTGCTGACCCTCGAAGACCGCCGCGGGCAGCAATCCCTTGGCATCTGCGGTGGAGGGGTGAAGGTGCTCAGTGCAGAGCCGCACCAGCTCGACCTGCACCGCCACCGCTGCACGGAAGCGCAGAAGCTCCTGTAGAAGTGGCAGGACATCCGTGGGAGCCTCAGTGGGCATTGTGGGCCTGCCGTCGTGATTTTCAATATTTGTATTGATTTCCCTGAAAAAAGAAGAGAGAATAAGAAAGACAAGGGCAGGAGATGGAGAGGCAAAGGGGGAATAAAAGAAAAAATAGCAAAAACCCGCAGTCAGTATGAAGTTGTGCACAGCTGTTTTGCCCTTCTACGCGACGCTCTGTAAGAGGAAAACTAGGAGACATACACTGCCTAAGAACTTGGCAAGTCGACGAGTCGCTTTTCTGCGTTCCAGCTGGTGTCTTTCAATTTGGTGCGAGAAGACCATCGCGGCGCCAATTTGCGTGTGTGTGTGTGTGTGCGTGTACGTGTCGATCAGACATGAGAAGAAAAGCAGCAGCAGCAGCATTAACAAAGCGCAGTCGTCACTCCAACGCTGCGAGGGAAAGAGAAGTCAGCGACTGCTGAAAGCGCACTAAACACGCGTCATGGAGCTCTGCCAGCTCATCGGCGCTGGTCGATTCGCCCTCCTGCGATGACGCACCACTTTTCAAATCCAAAGTGCGGCTTTCTTCCCTGAAGAGCTGCAGTGCGTGCTTCTTCAGCTTCGACAGCCTTGCCCCTATCGTGCTTCTCTGCTGCAAAGGCGGCTGGGTCGAGCAAAGAGATGAGAGCATCCACTGCTTCTCCAGAAGCAAATGCACCACTGCGCGCAGCTGCAGGTCTAGCTGGTGCGCGTGCGAGTGGATCGATGCCGCGCTGCGTTGTTGCTGCTCTGCCCGTCCTTTCACTGCTTCCAGTTGTTGCCGTCGCGCACGGTGCTGTTGGGCAACACGCACTCGCTGTGACTGGCAGGCACGCCACGCCGCCTTTTGCAACGTGTACGTGAAGAACGCGTGCACCAGCTCCAATGCAGCTGGTAGATAGTCACCCCCTTCGTAAGTTTCCTGTTGTCGGGCCGCCGCCGCCGGAGGCGTCAGCTCTATCAGACTCCACGGCTGAGTAGACGGTATCCAACGCCACCACGTCCTTTCAGATGCTTCGCCGTCGTCAAGCGCTGCTTCTGCGGAGGCGTCGACGCAGCGCTCAAACAACACGTCCATCGAGAGAATCACTGCTGTCGGCACCGCCGCACTTGCAGCGCTGTTTGCACTCACGCTGCCAGACTGCTGTGCGCGCGCTCGACGCATGTTACGCTCCACGCACACCGCCACAGGGACGGTAAAGCGCACCTCAAGCACCGCGACGAAGCCATCTGCGACGGTGCTGGTGCCGTCGAGCATCTTCTCTCCCTCTTCCATCTCCGTTTCTAGGCGACGACACAGGCGGTAGAAGCGTTCTCGCATGCTGCGTAGGTGCATATTGTCCTCCACAAAGATGACAGGGATAGCGGCCTCACTCTTTGATGCTGCGGCATCGCGCGAGCAAGAATGAGCGCGAGCTTCGCGCAGGCACGTTCGCAATTCAGACTCTGTCTGTCGATGAAGCTCTTCCACCGCCTGCTTCCACCGCTCTGGTGAAAAAATGGGCGGCTCCGGTTCGCGGCTTGAAGATGGTGAGGATGCCAGTGACTGCAGCACCGCGTCGAGCTGCAGGAGTGCGGCGACGCGACCGCAGCGACGGCCGCCGAAGAGTGGAAACAGCTGACTTGGCTGCGCCGCGACGTGGTGTTGCGCTTCCTGCAAGAAGCTTGACTTTCCGGCGCCGGGAAGGCCCGTGAGCAGAATGAGCAAGGCAGCGGGGTCCTCGTCACCTTCCCGAGGAGACGACTGCTGCATCCGTTTCTGTTGTTGCCTATCGGCTCTGTGATCTCTTTGTAGAGCGTGTCGACTTTGTGTATGTTTGTGTGTGTGTCAGTGTTGGGGGTGAACGCACGCTTCTTCGCGATCACCGCAGCGCTGATACTCGGGGTTCGCCGACAAGCTTGCCCAACGCTTGCCGAGTGCTACACACTCGCATCAATCTTGCTGCGGTGTTTGTGGGACAGGAGAAAAGGGAGGAAAGAGGAAAAATATATGAAAAAGCTGATACACTCAGCAGCCTTTTCACAGCGGAAACCAGTAAGACTTCTCATGCTTCGCTTAGCTCGCTTCTCGATGCAATAAGAGTAGTAGTAAAATATATCAGAGCTGCTTCTGCACTGGGCCTTCCCCTTCTTGCATCTCTTTTATGGTAAAAAAACGGCAAGAAACGTGAAGAGTCCGGTAGTGGTGCACATCGGGATCGAGAGAAAAAAAAAAGAATTAGAGAGAATTCTTTGGCAAATCAGCTTCTGCTTTTTTTTTTTTTTACGTTTGCATGCAAAGTCGACACACACACGGAAAAAAAAAACCCTTCCAGGACAGAAAAAAAGTGCGTGCTTTTATCCTGCCTTTTCGTGTACAACGTAGTCTGTCGTCGTCGCTGCTGCAGCTGACGAGGCTTACCGCAATCAGTTGCCACGTACCTTTGCGCCTCAGCATTCGCTGCTTCTGCTCACTTCTCAGCGGGCTCCTGTGCGCATTGAAAAGTTAATACCAACAAGAACCAGCAGCGCTCTCTCTCTTTAACATTTGCAGACCATACACACGCCTACAACATCATCTTGCGGAAGGAGGAGCAGATGGACAGCCGCCCGGAGCGCAGCATCGATTTGTTCACACTGTCTGCATCATCCCTTATGAAAAACGATCGAGTTCGCGAGGTGTTAGTCACTTCGGAAACGACCACGTCCTTGTGCTCCTGTACGAGGCTGTCTAGCAGCTCGACAAGGTAGACGCGGAGCGCCATGGTTGGGATCGCCTCCTGAAACAAAAAGTACCGTGCGGCGACTTGAAAAGTGATGAGCTTCTCGCTGTCAACAATAGCAATGTGTGGCGTTTCGCCTGGTTGTGTACCGCCAGCTTCGATCAATCGCGATCGGGCCCACTGCCCCCTGTTGTTGTGCGCCTTTGTGTACAGCAGCACCCGCTCGAGCGCAAGAGTGAGAACCGGGTTCAGTAAGGGTGTCGTCAAGTTGCTCGTTGAAAAGATGACCTGCAACTGCCAGCACTCGCGCAGGCAACGGTGCCACAGGGACGGCGCCACCACGTCCTGAAAGCGGTCAGCTAAAGTCAGGAACGTCTCCGCGTGGGCTAGCCACGACAGCCGCTGTGCCGGAGTGGGCGTGGTGCCCTGCTCCGAGAAGAGATGGTTGTAGATGCTCCTGGCAGCATCCTCCACGCTGGCGAAGAGTGTGTTGGCCAGCAGTACCACACCCCGCAGAGTCTGCGGCACCTCAATGCGGAAGAGCCCCTTGTCCCGCTCCGTGCAGCTGCGGAACACTTCCTCGCAGTACTCCATGTGGTCAATGCCGACAGGTGAGGAAGGCGGGGAGTAGTCGTGGCACGTGAGCACCACCAAGTGGCGCTTCGCGAACTGCTGCAGCGACCGTACGCACCGGTCGACCGTCGCCGACGAGCCGACAAAGGGAAGGGCGTAGCAGGACAGCTGCCACATCATCAGCGCCACCAAGACGCTTCCGTCGCCCGCCAGCAGCTTCACGCTGTCCTTCGTGTTGCTCAGGCCCTCAAATGCCAACCTGTCAGACCCCAAGCGCTCCGCCACGAGGAGAAGCTGCGCCATCACGGTCCGGGTAGCGCGCGATGTGGAGTAGCGTTGCGCCAAAACGCGGAAGATGTTGACGAGGTTCACCATGAGCCCACAGCGGCGATAGGGTCGCATGTAGCGGACGAAGTCATCGGTCCCGCAGACGCGGAGTGCCTTGGCGATCGCCATGAGAGAGGCCTCGTCATTGAGGCCCAGCGCGCACAGGTGGTGTAGCCTCGTGGTCAAGATGTAAAGCAGCTGCGAGCACTCTTGTGTGGCTGCCGTCGCCTCCCGATTCACAGCCATCGACGCCGTCACCACCGCTGCAAGGTCCATCAAAGCATCTATCATGTGCTTCGCGGACGAGGCGAAGTGCGGCAGCTCGCTGGAGGTGAGGCCGGCGTCGGCTCCCAACATCATCGCCGCATCGGCCATGCGCACGACCGCGAGCTGCGGGGACCGGCCGCGCAGGAAGGGCCCGTTTGCAGACGCCATGCTCCACTGCGCCTTTCTTGAAGAGTGGGACGTCGACCACATCTTGTCTAGCGCCTCAAGGGCCGTGACGGAGAGCCGCTGCACCGCACGGCGGAGCACGTGAGAGGGGTGGGAGGCGTCGTCGGCAGCCACCTCCGCCGCGTACACGGGTTCGGCAATTATCCGGTGCAGCTCGAAGAGCCGCTGCACAAGCATTGACAGCCCGTGACTTACAACGGACGAATTACTGGCGAGCAGCAAAAGCTCTGTTACGTGGTCAAAGATGCGCGCGAAGTGCCGCAGCGCTTCCAGGCGCTCCTCTGGAAGCAGAGTGTGCGCAGTGGATGGCTTCAACAGCTCCCACAAGAGAAAGAGATCGTTGGTCTTCTGCCCGCTAAGGAAGGATATAAGTATCCGTTGCTCATCAGCGGGAGAATTATTCCCTTCCCGGAATGCGGAGACCCGCAGTTTGTAGCGGTCAAGAAATGCTGTGGTCGTTAATGCGGGGAAAAGGATGCCTGTCTCGGTCAGCGTCGTGAACGCGGTCGCCACGGCAGCGCGGTAATCTTGCAAGGTAAGCGCGTTGTAGCGCAGGAGGCGGAGGCAGTAGGAGATCTTGAATTCCATGAACAGCTGAGTTGTGTCCGTGTCCTCGCCGCGAAGCAGCCCCTCCTCGGACCGGCGGGACTCTGACGCCCGCTCACGCTTCGGCGGCACACGGAGCGCCGTCTTCCCGAAGCCGGCGCCCCGCTTCTTCTTTTGCACGTTTTCGTTGGCGGTGCTAGCGCTCTCAGGCGGCGGCGCAGGGGAGGTGGACGCCGTCGCTGCTGCCGCCGCCGCCGTCGTCTTCTGCTTGCCACCGAGCTGCCCTACGTATGCGTCGCCCACTGCAACGACGGCGGCCAAGAGACCGATCTTCTCTTGCTCCGACACACCCTGCGAAGAGGTTTGCAAGACAAAAGAGAAGTCCCCGTGCTCGTCGTCGTCGACGTCGTCTTCGTGTGCAGCGGCAGCGTCCTGTCGTGATTGTAGCCACGGCCGCTGGCAACTGGACAGTCCGAAGGTGCGAAGGAGGGTCCACAGACACTGCAACCCACTGTAGTCGGCGAACAGCGTGGCCGCAGACGCACTGGTTGCCTTGCGCAGCTGACGCAGGTACTCGCTCAAGAGGGGCTTCGTAGCACCCACGATGCGCTGCACCCGCGCCGGATCGTGGCGAACACAGTAGAGACCGGAGGCGTACACGCGAAGAATCCAGCAGAGGTCGCCTTCGCTGAATTGCGGGAAGAGCGTCTCGTCGGTGACCTCGAGCCCCGCCTTGGTGGCCCGCGCCATTCTGTCACGCCGCTCCGCTTCTGCGGCGTCCAGCGCAACGTGCAAGGCGGGAAGCACCGCAGCCGCCCAGCTCTCCTCCAGCGACGTTGCCACCGACACCAAAAAGAGCCACTCCCCAAAGAAAATGGTCCGCGCGGCCACGACGTCCTTGATACGGCTCACGAGACAGAGATGGGGGATGGCGTTGGCGAACGCCTTCACCGCTGCGGGAGAATGGAGGTTGGATCGTAACCGTTTACAGTCACGGACGCCAGCATTGTGGTTTTCCGACTGAACACGTGCTTTGTTTTTCGTCGCTGCTCGCCCTTCCATGAAGACCAGCTTCGAGAGCAGTGCTGTAAACTCCTCGCGTGTCACGGCAGTGGTGGTGCTGTGCCACTGCATGTTATGGAAGGTGTAGGCGTAGCTCGGGGAAATTATGTCACCGCTGGGGGTGATGGAGCCCTCGATCAGCGTCTGCAGGTAGTCTCCGGTAAGCGTCTCGCCGGCGGGCGGCAAGCGGCGCGTGATCTCTTCGACAATCTGCTGCATCAGCGCGGTGTCGTCTCGAATGATCAGATGCTCCGCCAGCACGGGCGGTACCTTGGCCATGGCGGCGGCCACCTCACGGTTGCGGCGCTCCGTGCTGCTTTCCACGTGCTCAGTAGCCTCTCGAGGGAGCCGCCGCTTCTTATGGCTGTCTTCATGAGCTGCATGGATTGCAGTGAGAACGGCGAAGCAGCCGATGAGGTAGGCGGTGGTGGCCGTGTTAAGGCGCTCTGGGATGAGGTTTACGATAATGGCGCGGAACAGGCCGTGCACCTGCGTCGAGCACCCCCTTCCCGGAACAGAGTACAGAATCCGCCGCACCAACCCGTCACGCTTCAGTGAAGCACCACCGGAAAGGCCATCAACACGGGTCAGCTCGATGAAAAGCAGGAACGTTGGCACGTGGTCGCCCAGCCTTCCCCAGAACTCATTGTCAACATACGACACAGCATGACCCATCGATACTGTTTCGCGATCGCGAGGTCCCTTCATGTCACCCTTCTCCGAAAACCAGCCCATAGAAAAGCGACTGCACTGCACGAGGGTAAAGTGCGTTAGGGTGGTAAAAGAGCGTGGCGGCAGTCGGCTTCGCAGCTCATTTGGGTTCTTGGCGATGCGCTGCAGGAGGTTGATTACTGCGGTCTGGTAGCGCATGTTGGAAAGACGGCTTTTCTTTTGTTTTTCCTTTTCTCCTTTACTATTAAGAAGCGTGTTTAAAATACAGAGGAGCTTACGGCCAGTGTGCGTCTTGCACTCGGCACTCCGCTTTTTGCTCTCTACAAGCGTGCAACACAAAACCCACTCGCACAACAACACCAAAAAGGGTTGCGCAAGAAGGTGCAAGCGGAAGGGAGCCACTCCGCACTTGTTCCTTATTTTTTCTTCTTTTGTATATCCTGAGCGACACAAGAAAAAGCCGATTGTGAAGGAGATGGAGAGAAGAGGGAGGGAGAGTGAGAGAGAGGGATGAAAAAGAAACAAAAAAACAAGCAACATAAGACGTGTGTAAGTAGAACATCAACGGGACAAGAAAATCTGAAAAGACCGGCATAACCGGATTGCGTGAGCTAGAAATGCCCAAACACCCAGTGCATCGCACACATTGTTCAACACGCTTCGTCTTTCTTCTTGCACCGATAAAACGCATCAATAACCTGAAAGGCTACTGGCAGTAGAACATACCACTCCTCGGCGCGCAGGTGGGGAAATAAAACAAATAAGAAAAGACTGTACTGTTTCCTTCCCACGGTAGAAGCTGCAGAAAAAATCTCTTTCGCAGCGCAGCAGAGCGACATCGACACGATCAAGCGGTGCTGACGGATGGCGACATCAACGCCGCGATGCGCTGTCGGTCCTTCGGCACCGTCGCCGTCAACACGATCACCGCATATGGATACCACGCCGCATTCCCAGCCTCCGGCACCGGCACCGCGTCCGCCTCCTCCCCAAGGTACGCCGGATTCGCCGTGTAGGCGAGCCGCTGCGCCACCGCCACGTCACCGGCGAGCGCTGCCACTGCCGCCGCTGTTCCCTCCATCGCCACGCGCTGCGCAAAGAGAAAGCAGACAACGTTCACCTCGTGCGCCGCGAGCGGGGGTGTCGCTGTTGCAGAAGCCACGCCGCTGATGCTGCCGTGCAGGGCATGAAGGTGTTCATAGCACCACGATACCGCGACAGAGGGAGACAGAAGCGATGCGGAAGAGGTCGCGGCTGGCGGCGCCGAGTGCGCCGTCGCTATGCCACCGCCGTAGTAGCGGGCGAAGGCGGCGAGTGCATGCTGCAGGTACACTCCTCGTGACCACGGGCACGTAGGCGCCGCCGCCTCATCTCCCAGTGCCTCTTCAAGAGAAGGGAGCACCAAAATGTCGTCCTCCACCTGCATTCCAACACCGCCGTGAAAGGCAGCGGGTAGTTGGTGTGCGGCAATGCCAAAGAGCTTCGCACGCTCGAGGTCGGGGATGTAGATTCCTGGCTCCACCGTGTGCATCATGCCACCCTCGAAGGTGCGCGGAGCTGCGGCTGCGACTCTGCTCCACTCTTCGTGAAGGTCGATGCCAAACAGGTGGCCAAAGGCGTGAGCGCAGAAGCAGGAGCGCACGAGAGACATCGGCAGCCGCCGCTCGCGGTCCTCCTCAGCGTCAGCCGCCAACTGTGGCTCGGCGGGCCGCGACGTCGCTTTCGTGCCGCACATGTCCACACCAAGTCGGCAGAGCAGCGCCTGCGTCTCATCCAGGTGCAGCCGCACGACGTCCGCCACTGCCACGCCAGGCGCTATGCGGCGCAGGAGTGCACGCTGCAGCCGCAGCAGCCCGTCGTACAGCTCTGCTACTGGCGGCGGTACAAACGCGTGCGACCCGATGGGAAAGGTACGGGTGCAGTCCGTCGGCACCCGGTCGACTTCGACCCCGGCGTCCACACGTACCAGCGCACCTGGCGAGGAAGTAGCGCTGTTCTCCGTGTAGTGGATCTCGGTCCCGCGCACCCCACTCGCGATTACCGGGACGTAGGCCGAGCAGACACGCGCGGCAGCACCAAAGTGGGCTGCGGCGTCGCACACGCTGCGCTGAAAGACGCAGTGCAGCTCGTGCTCCGACGTTGCCGTGGTGGCGGCGCAAGCCATGAGCTGCGCAAAGGCGTGCTCGGTGGCGCGGGCACTGCGAAGGTGCTGCCGCAGCTGCGAAGGAGCCTTCACACGCCGGTAAGACCAAGCGTGTGCGTCCACACGGTGAATAGGCAGGCGTACCTCACCACGTGCGGTGCTCGATGACAACGGTGTCAACTGTGAGGGATTTGGGGTTTGGGCAGAGATGCGAATTTCTCGCGCCGGCGCCGTCACCGTCGTTTCGGTAGGAGCGGCTGCCACAAGCCCCGGTGTGTAGCCCGACGCCGTTTTGTAGCGAAAGGTGGCCGACCTCCACGGCAGCTGTCCCTTTTCCCCAGCGCCGCCGTGGCTTCCGCAGAAGAGGGGACGGGGCAGCTGCACGGTGAAGGCGGTGGCGTCGAGAGTGCTGAAAAACGCCTCGAGAGGATGACGGAACGTAGCTGCTGGCTTTTTCTGCTCCTTCTGCGCATGAATGCCGGCGAGGTGCCCAGGCGGAGAGTCAGGTAGGCGGTATCGTCGGCCATCCCAGCGGAGCTGCTGTGGGTAGGCGGCGAATAGCTGCGGAACAAGGGCCAGCAATGCGCGCCGGTCACGCGCGACGTCGTGCGTCGCTGCCTTCGCGCCGTCCGCAACAGCCGCCATCGTCGTCTCCAATGACAGTTTCTGTGCCGTCATGCGCGCGATGAGACTGCAGACGGCATCGAGAGTCGCACAAACGTCGTTGCTGACGACCGCGGAAGAAGAGGAAGAAGTGCCGCTGCTGCCTCCCACACTGGGAGCGCAGGCTTCGGCATATGTTGCCCACGAGGTCGTCTCCGAAGCCCACACCAGTGTCTCTGGGTCTGTGGTTGGGCCAGGCACGCAGAGCAGCGTGTGCGTGGAGGAGTCGGCGAAGCGCGCCAGCACCGCCATGGTGGCCCGCACGTCATCGGTCAACGTCGCCGGCGGCGGCTCAAGCTGGCGGCGCAGCGGCGTGTTCAGTCCAAAGAGGTGGTACCACAGCGAGTCCTGCCGGTGTGGAAAAAGAATGTCGTGGCTGAAGCTGACCTCGTCCGCGGCGGGGAGAAGAACGACGCTGTGTGGCGGCACACACTCGAGAAAGCGTCGTCGGCGGTCGGCGTACTCGGCGGAGGTTACTTCGCCACGTGCAAAGGGGTGCTGTGAAGCGTGGCGGCGCTGAGCCGTCAGTGGAGGTGCTACACCAGCATCACTGGAAGCGTGAGAGACACTACCGGACAGCCTCGTCGCATAGGAGACACTGCGCCAAATTCGCCGAGACATGACCTATCATCTACGGGGCTGCAAATTATTGTTCGGACTCTGCGGCGCGCTAGTTGGCTGTGAACGTGCTGGAAGTGATGGCAGCGCTGCGACCCGGTTGAGTGGCGATTGTACCCAGCGTAAGAAAAAAAAAAGAGAGAGAGAGTGAGAAACAAGTATGGAAGAGAAGAAAGTGCCTCTAGTTTGACATCCACCACCTCCTTAGTACCGCCAGTGCTCACTCTCGCTGGTGCCGTCTTACAGTACAGCAGACACATAAGTCGTCCATAAGTATCCAGCGAGCCTTGTTCTCCTTTCTTGAGCGTCGCCTTCAGACTCGGCTCGGTTGCCCGCATCCGGTATTTCTCGCTCGATTAGGGGGAGAAATTAATTATACACCGTCTTGTTACACGCACCCCGAGGCCAGCGCAGAAACAATCGTAAAGAGTTTTCTCAATGCCCCAGAGCATCGCGCTATACATCTAATAAAAAGAAAAAAAAAGCTCACAAATTCACTAGCACAACAACGACATTCTCCCTCTCTCTTCCTTACGCAATCTTTTGCTTCACGTAGTACCGCTCCAAGAACCGCTCCGACCACAAACTAACACCGACGGCGATGACGATGTTCAGCAACACGCTAAACAGACACAGGTTGAAGGCCGACTTCGTCGTGTGATCGAAGAAGGAGCGCCGGGTCTGATACATGCGGAGCTCGTCGACGGTGGTCTCGATAGAGATGTTGAGCATGCGCAGGCGATCGTCGTAGTCGGACATCTCCGGCGGCTTGTCCACAACAAAGGCGTCGTCCTCCAGCATCGGCGGCTCAACGACATCGTTGACGGCGCTAAAGGACATCTCAAAACGCATCGCGGGCTTCATCAGCGGCAGCAGGAAGCACATCTTGTACGTACCTGTCTGCTCGGCCTTGAAAAAGATCTGCGTGGTCTCACCGAAGGTGTCAGGTGCCTCGCTCAGTGGGACCTCGGTGCCGCGCTTGCCTGGCTCGCTGCTGGGGGCGTAGAGTTTGGTGCGAATGCTGGCAAGGCGGGGGTCGATGCAGCGGTGCTGGAAGGCCACCGTCACGGGATCCTCCTGCGGGTCACGGTAGGCGTTGTAGTTGAGGCACAACTCTTTGCCAGGAAGGAGCTTCACGTAGACGCCAGAGAAGAGGTTGTATGGCGATGCGGCGGACGCGGTGGTGGTCGCTGCCATCAGCGCCACGAGCAGCAGAGCTGCTGCGGCCACCACAGCGCAACAAAGAGGGCTTCTCATTGAGAGCGCTGGCAATCAGGGCTAACGCTCAGACAAACAAAATGTTGCGAGATCCTTTTTAGTTCCCCTCTTTTTTTTTTCCACAACAGGCGAGTATTGTGTGAGCTATCTATCGTCTAATAACTCGTAGCCGTTGCTGAAGAGCAATAACAAAAAAAAAGGGTACTTAAGCAGAAGTGGGATCTACAGCAGAAAGAAAGACAGCAATAAAGTGAAGAGAGTGAAGAGGGAGAGGTGGAAAAGCGAAGGGGTAGGCGCGGAGAGAGGTAAGATTTTGACGACTTTGTCGATCTCCCGCAGCTCACGCAGGAATAGTCAGCTGTTCAATAATTTTTGTTCGTTCTAACAAAAGTAAATCGGCGCTTCTTTGCAGTCAGTGCGGCGTCGACAGGCTTGCTGTCTTCTAACAGCACGTCTCAGCAAAACAAGCCTTTCTGCGCACTACACCTCATTGAAATAAAAAGTAATTAATGATTGAATGACGTTCTGCCTTCTTGGCTGTTTTTTTTCTCAAGATATCTACCGAAGGGCAAAAAACAACAACAAGTGAGGATGATGGATTCCACGGCCACGAAAAATAGATCCAGAAAAAAAAAGAGCAAATGTATATAAGTTAGCCAAAAATGAACAAAACCGAGAAGCGCTGTTGTTGCTCTGACAAGTCGCCTTAGCTGAGGTGAAGGAGCTTCCCTTCCTTCATCTCTGAACGCAGGCCGGCGCCTTGCATTCATCCGCTCCCAAGCGCACAAACACGCATGCATGCTTCACCACAGAGAAGCCAGGACACCTACGTAACAGTTAAGCAATGAAGATGCCGCAGGAGAAAAAGCAAAGACCCAGTATCGCAATGAAAAGTCGTGCAGCGTGGGCTTTGCGCAGTGACTACCGTTCCGCCCACAACGCCACCACACACGTCTCTTTCGGTGACAGCAGCGACACCCCAATGGAATAATAATAGTAAGAAAAAACGCGTGTTGTCATCACGGTGCGCCGGTGCCACACACACGCACACGCAAACACACACCGATGCACGGGTATATGTGAACAGGGGAAACCACTCAGAAAGGAGCCAATGTACAATCGAGGTGTTATCTAAAAAGAAAAAAAAAGAGGACAGCCGCAACAGCTATCGTTCTACCACCAGCGAGAAAATGCTTGGGCGAGGCGATCGGCCTTGGTGCTTCCACCGTCGCCTTGCGCCGACCGCTGCTGCTGAATGCGCGCTGCCAACGAGTTGTTCTGCGGGTCGCGATAAACCATTACGGAGCGGAACAAGTTGGAGGCAAAGTTCTTGGCGCTCTGCACGTACGTCGGCCGCCGTGACCCCTCGTCAAAGAAGAAGCTGTTGTTGAGGCTCTGGTTGCCGCCGTCGCCACCCTGGTACCGCATCCGCTCCGCACTGGCAAGGATGTTCTCGTAGCCGGCCTCCGCCAACAAGTTCTGCAGCGGGGCCTGCGCAAAGGCGGAGAGAAAGACGCGTATCTGATGCGCGCTGGCCGTCACCGTGTACGAGATAACGCCACGTGTCGTCTGAAGAATCTCCTCAATGTCAGAGATGTCTGTCATCGCGTCCAGCGCCGGAATTTCGAGCACAATGGACAGCGGGCAGTCCTTTCCCACGCCGCGAATCACTTCAGAGGGTCGCTGCTGCTGCTGCTGGTGCTGTTGATGCTCCGGTCCCACCCGCCGCGTCTGCCGCGAGCTGCAACTCGCTGTTTCAAAGCCGGTGCCATTTGATACAATGGAGAGCTGGTCAGCGTCACCGGGGGCGTCGCCTGGCATCACCGACACGATCGTCTCGTAGTCGCCCATTGCGTTTGACAAATCCTTCAAGTCGTTCGAGCTCCCGGTGCGCTTCGGCGTCTCGGGCTGCGTGCGCACCATTCCTACCAAATATCCACCCGCCTCCTGTTCCGCACGGCGTGCCACCACCTTCTCTCGTGGGTCGCCGTCGGCGAAGGTGGAGACGAGCAGGTCGAGCGTGTTGCTTGACAGCTCACACAGCTCGGGGTCGTCGTACTGCGCGGCGTCGTAAATCTCAACGACGCCGTCAATCAGCTCGTGCTCATTGCCCAGCAGCTCTAGGTTCTCGGGGTGCTCAGCAAGCAGGTGAACGGCCTCGAGCGACAGCTTGCGGATCTCGCGCTCTTTGCTGCGCAGGAAGCGGGAGAGCGTGGGGAGGGTGTTGCGGCGTGCCACGGCCGGCCGCGCGTCGTAGTTCTGCAGCAGGGCGTGGAAGCGGCGCACGAGGGACAGCTCGGTGTTGATGGTCGCCATCGCCACTCGAGAGTGCGACGAGCAGTGCTATGCGAAAAGAGAAGGAAAGAAAAATAAACTTTAAAAAAGATGTATAAGAAGAGGACAGAGAATTCTGCGATGCACTTTAAGAAAGAGAAACACGTGTCTACGTACGAACTTTAAAGGGGAGCAAGGGGAAGAGGGGCGGCACGACTCTACGGAGGGGAGGAAGACAGGGGAAAAGCAGAGAGGAAAAGAGAGCAAAACACTCCCCGCACACACACGCACAAAACCTCCTCCAAGATAAGAAAAAGAGTTAATGCAGTATCCACCACACTAAGCTACGAGGAAGAGAAAAAAGAGTTAATGACAATGAACCTGTGGTGTCCACCACTTGGCAAAGGGCACAAGAGAAATGAAAAGCGTGCGTCCACCGCAGGGAAAGTGACGCGGTAGTGTGTGTGCAATGGAGAGAGAGTGTGTGGGTGTGTATCTGTATATAGAAAGTAGAAACAAGAAAACAGGTTGCGGAGAGAAGCAGTAATCTACTGTATCTGCTCAATTGGCGTGAAGCGGCAGCAGTGAGGGTGTTGTGAAGAGGGACGTTTGGCAAGGCAAGTGGAAAGAGACAGTGGGAGAGCGTAGCAAGAGTGAGACAAGTGCTACCTTGATAACAAACTATTCGTTCCTCTAATTAAGCGCGGTGATTTCTTCTTACGGCAAAGAAGCACAGAAGGATTACCGCGGCACCCGTTTAGTCTACTGGAGCACAACGTGGCGCTTTGCCGATGGAAAATCAGAAAGACAACATACGGCGCCACGACATTCCAGACCCAGATCAGCTGTGTTGTCTTGTTATTCCTTTCTTCTCAAAGGTGGAAACGGCAAAGAACGGTGCGCTGGCGCAAAGGAAGAGCAAAAACAGAAAAAAATTACGAACTGCAGCAACACTGCATAGAACTTGTATTTTTTTTGTTTTTTTTTAAATTTCTCTAGAAGGATTCACTCGGCTTCGTCTCCACCTTGAAGCCGCCCTTTCCGTCCAGTACGATGCGGGAGACGAACTGCTCGGGAATGGCCCGCTCCACCACATCGTCCTCCTTATCGGAGGGGAAAAGAATGTTCACGGTGGAGCTGCACGCCGTCACCACTTCGGTGTTGCGCGCCTCCTCGCGGTCGAGCAGGTAGATGTTGATGCTAGACGACCGCTCCACCGCGATGGTCGGCGCCGCCGTCGCTACCTGCACGTCGCAGTTTGTGCAATTCAGCACCTCGAGCGACGCCACGATCGTCTGCAGCGCCACCTGCACCTTGTTGCAGTTCACGACGCTGACGGAGTTCACCTTGTTGGTGAGAGTAATGTAGGCGTGTTGGCAGTTTTCGATGCGGACGGCGTGGCGCATCTCAACCTTGTCCAGCTCGAGCTGCAGTTGCTCATCGGGGCTGCCGGTGTGGTAGCGCACCGTCCACCGCTTATCGCCTTCCAGCTCCAGCACGGGCTCGTGCGCCGGAGCCTCGCTCGGGTCGGCCGCGCCGTCCTCCTTGCGCTGCGCCGCCTTGCGTGCCTCTGCCGCCGCCTTCTTCTTTTCCAACTCGCTCATGTCGATCTCGCCGTGCTGGATGTTCTTCTTGTACGCCTTCTCGTCGTCCGTCACGTGGCGCAGGCGGGACGTGATGTTGAGGCCGCCCTCGCGAATCTCCGCGAAAAGCGCAGCCGTTGTTCCCCCCACACCGCCGTCGTTGCCAGCCGACGCGCCGCCATCCTTTGGTGGCGGTGGTGGTGGTGGTGGCGGTGGCGGTGGCGGTGGTGGCGGTGGCGGTGGCGGAGGAGGTGGTGCTGACATTTCAACTTCTACAGGGCAGCGAGAAAAAAAAGAAGTCTAACGTTGTGTTTGTGTGTGTGTTCGTGTTAGATTTTTTTTTGGTTTCGATAGTCAGTCTTGGACTACAAAGTAGTGTGCGCGAGCGTTTTTTTCAATGGACAAGAAGCACGACGTATGCAGTACCCAGTTGACAGGATATGAGTTTTTTTTTTTTCGTAGATGCGTAAATGCTGACGAGAGAGAGAGAAAGAGAGGTGATGGAGAGCAACGAAGGAGAGCACATACGCACGCGCACTTAGCAGCTCGTTGATAGGCAAAGCTTCGTACAGAGGATAGCGCACACTCGCCTGTGCACGTTTTTATTTTTCCCCTTGAAGAGAAAGCTGCGTTCGATGCGACGCAGCAGCACAGTCGAGCAGCTCTTCTGTGTTGCTCAACGCTCATTGTTCGGAAAGAGGGAGAAAGCAGCCCGCAATATATGGCAAGTTCTAAGCGGACGGTGGAGAGAGGAAAAAAAGAAAAAGCGTTCAGAGCTGGGACATAGACGAAATTACACGACGCTCAGTGCAGTGCGCAGAATTGCTTCAAATGAACCAAGCTGCGATGCAAGGGCATCGTCGGCCTTCACGGTGACACGAACAATGCCCGTCAGTGCCACGAAAACCTCCACGAAGAACCATCCCCGCACCGGGGCGGCGGCCTCGGCGTAGAGGAAGAGCCTCTGTGCACCGTTCTGAACGCCGGAGGCCAAGACGAAGACGTCATGACGCTCCAGCGCGGCCTCCACGGCGTCGGCAGCGGGCACGCCGCTGGAGTGCGTGGTGACGGAGAAGGTGGCACGGGAGGGCAGGCGGCTCCACTGCTGCTGGAACACCGGTGCATCGAGCTCGGCATCAGGAGACAGACGCAGCGGTGCGGGTCGTCCCTCGTCGTCGTTGCTGCCGTGCACACCGAGGAAAAGCCGATCCATGCTCGCAGATACTGCCGGGTCCGTCAACTCGTCGCTGTTGAAGCGGGCAGCCGGCACTTCACGTTCTTCTTGTCTCTCCTCGTCCTCCTCGTCGTCAGCGCCATCGTCTTCGCACTCCTCCTCCTCTTCTTCGTCCCCTTCAACCTGTGGCGCACCGCTCACGATAAACTTGTCCTGTGGCACACAGTACACCACCGAGAGCGTATCAAACTCAGCCATCAGCCGGTCCAGCAGGTTGGCGTCCATGTCCTCCACAAAGGCGCGAATCGGCGCTTTGGGGGCACAAATCACGCGTGCCGCAGCCGCCACGTCGTATTGCAGTAGACGGTAGTAAAGCAACGCCTTGTCCAGCACGTCAGCACTGGTGAAATCGTTCAGCAGGGCGTGGAAGACGCGGCCAAGGCACGGCTGCATCTCTGGCGGCCGCTTGAAGAAGAGGGTGGCGGCCGAAGTAAGCAGCTGCAGCCGCAGCGCTGCAGGGTCCTTCAGCGCCGTGTCCCCAAACATCTCCATGATGTACGGGGCCTCGGGGATGTACTCGCCGAACTCACCGAGCAGCCACAGCAGCGCCAAGCGGCTCTCGTCATCGGCAAAGGGAGCCTCCTTAAAACACTGCACGATTGTCTGCAGCAGCGGCCGCACCTTCTCGAGCTGCACAGGCGCGCGCAGCACGTCCGTCAGGACACTCAGCGTCGCGCCGCGCACGTCCTCCAAGCCCAGCGTGATAAAATCGGTGAAGCACGTCAGTACAGCGGCGAGTGCGTCGGGCAGCTTCAAGGTGATGCGGCCCATCGCCGCGATGGCGCTGCGTGCGACGATTGCGTTGCGATCCTCTGAGTAGGCCACAAGTTCCTCCAGCACGGCGGCGACGCTGGCTGCCGTCACGACAGAGGCGAGAATGTCCATCTTCACACACTTGTTGGCCGACGGCTCTGTCACGGCGCAGTAGAAGGAGCGCACGTCTTCCTGGAAGAGGTGGGGGTCGCGGCGGACGAGAACCTTGACGTGGCACAGCGCCGCGTAGGCCGTCTCGGTGGTACTGCTTGTCGCGATCACAAGAAGTGGTTCGCGGAGTCGCTGAAAGACCTTGCGCTGCACCGCTGGCGCGTTCTGGGTGAGGTGCAAAAAGACGCGGCTGCACGCAATAACGACGCCCGTGTTGTTCGACTCAAGGCGCTCGTCCAGCAGGTTCATGAGCTCGAACATCTCGTCTTCGGTGGCGGGGGTGTACTGTAGGCAGAGGTGGATGACCTGAATCTGCTGCCACTCATTGAGAACGCGGAGACGGTTCAGAAGCTGGTAGAGCAGCGGCTTGTTCACCGCGAAGGGCAGGTGCCGCTCCGCATCCATCTCTCCTTTCGCCGTCTCGTGGCTGGTAATTTCAAGCAGCACGTCAAGTGCGTTCGAGCTCACCTGCACGTCAGGATCGGAGAGCATACGCACAGCGTGGCTAAAGTAGTCTTGCTCGTAGAAGATTTCGTGGGAGCGGTGATACTGCCGGAGAAGGCAGCAGACGGCGGTCTTGCGGACGTAGGCAGAGGAGTCTCCTAGCCCTTTCTCCACTAACGGTACCACGTACTCGTGCAGGTTGGGCACGTGCATCGCGGCAAGCGAGCGCAGCGCCAGCCCCCGCACAACAGGGCTCTGGTCGTTGCACTCCCTCACCAACGCGTTAATCGCTAGCACAGCCAGCTCCTCATTTCCTTTCGATTGGGTAGCCAGGTACAGGTAGATGAGCTTTTTGCACACCACGTCGCTGGAGAAGCAGGACATGATTACGTCGGGGAAGAGCGCGGAGGTGTCGATGCCGCTCGTCATGAGTGCCACGACTTTGCGCAGCGCCGCCCGCTTCTTTGGCGCGTCATTCGGCTTCGGCGGCTCGCGCAGACACGCGCGGATCTCGTCGATCTCGCCCCCTTGCTTCGTCGCGGGTGACCGACTCATGTTCTATTTAAACGGAGAGCTTGGCTACGTGGTGAGGAGAGGGGAAAAGAGAGAAGAGAGAAATTAAAAAAAAATATATTATCCACCCAAACAAAGCACCTTCTAGTGTTCCATGACCTGCAGAGAGGATTGAGTAAAACGGAAAGTAAAGCAAAGGCGGTATAGAAGGAGGACTCACCCAAGGCTCTTCTTGCGCATCTTTTCGCACAGTGACTTCCACCTCTACGGCCAGTCACTAAGTCGTTGCGCTTATCTTGTGCTCGTTGTCGATCTTCTCAATAATGGTATGGAGTAAACAGCTTACGTGCGTTTATGAATGTGAAGACTCGAAAATTACACCACACATAGATATATATAAAAAAAGAAAAGCATTTTGCAGACTTAGCACCGATGAAAGGGCTAATCTGAAAATAAAAGACACGACTGCTGCCTCAGTCGGTGCGGTTCAGCTTGACGAGATCCGCCGTGACGTGGTCGTAAAACGCAACGCGGTCGGAGGGCACCTCCCCAGCCTCCCCACCATCCACTACTACGCCGCTGCTCGACAGCGTGCAGCTCCACGCAAACGCCTCGGACAGTAGAGGCTGCGGCTGATCCATCTCCTCCGTCAGCTTCGCCGCGCGCAGCAGCTGGTGCGCCACAAGCAGCACGTACGCTCGATCAGCGTCGCTTTGAGAAGCAGCACGCGGCTCAGAGGAGGAGGACGAGGGGGCGACGCTGTCGTCGCGCATCGCCGTCGCGAGCTCCATCACACCCGTCACGGCGATCCAGTCAGAGAGGAACGAGACGACGTCGTTGCGGCGATGCACGGTCAGCGAGAGCGCCGTGAGAGCCTCCAGCAGCAGAAATAGCGGGCACCGCATTGCCAACACCGTCGACTGCAGCTCCGCGTCCTGCTGAATCACACGCACCATACTTTCATCGTCGCCAGCAGTGACAGGGAGCGAGTCAGGTGCGCTGGCCGCTACTCCTCCGGTGAGCCCCTCTACGGTATCCTTTGCCGAACTCTGTTTGCGCCGCAGACCCTTCTTGACCGCTCGCATAACACGATGGAAGCGGCCCGACGCGGCAGCTGTGTTGTACTGTGCCGCCCGCAACGCCTTCACAACGGCCTTCATGGACGGCTGCATGGCGTGACCAAAGCGATGCAGTGCGATGAGGAGCATAACTAGCTCGTCGGCGGAGTACATGGGCAGCTGCCGGTACAGCAGCCCGCGACGGGCACGCGATGTGCTGTCGACGGGGACGGCCGACGTGATCAAATCGAGGGCGGCCTCCTCCACTACGCCGAGAGAGGACATCGTGAAGAGCAGCGCTGGGAGGGGAAGAGGCGCTGCAGCATTCTCAGCCATGTTGCCAGCGCCTGCGTGTTCTCTCGTGCGTTGCGGCTGCCCATCCGTCTGCAGGCCACCATCGCGCGCCGTGGCGAGATCCGCGACGCGCCGCTGGACCTCCGCAAGTAGCTGTGCGAGGACGTGGCCCTCATCGCCCTCCACGGCGTCGTAGAGCTGCAGAAAAACGGTGAGCTCGGCGAGTGTGAAGGGGCGTGCTGGTGCGTCGTCTGTTTCGGCAGGAGGCGGGGGAGCGGCACGGGCCGTGGCAGGAGCGGGGACTACCCGAAGGAGCGGTGTGGCACTCGTGCTGGAGCTGCTGTTTGTACGCCTGGATGCCTCTGTTAGCGAGGTGGGTGTGCGGTGCATCGGGGAAGCAGGCAGGCGACGGCGCAATGGCCCGAAGATGTCTCGACGAGCGGTGAAGCTCACGAAGTTCTGCGTCGCTTCTTTCGTCAGTGTCGAAGAGGAAGAAGAAGAGTGACGGTTGAGTTGCAGGAGCAGCTGCTGAGCCTGCTGCACCGTTGGATCTACTTCAACTCCGCTGCTGCCGCTGTTGCTGGAGGTCGTTGTTGTGGAGGTGCCGGGATGTTGCGTGGATCGGTCAACACCTGAGACCTGCGTGGTGGAAGAGCCGTTGTGATGCGCTCTGCTACGCAATGAAGTCTTGTGTTTTAGAGAGAGTGGTTTCGGCGCTGCTGCTGGCGTGGCATTCTTTGCGACAGTCACGCGTGTTGAGCGGGCACCGACACGTCGCGCTGTTGCGTTCGGTCCGCGGAAGTACTGCGGCGTCCACAGACGCAGCGACGAGCGTGCAAACATGCTGTGCCGAGGATGGTGCTTTTAGTCACCCGTTGCAAGCCACACGTGGAGCTTTGCACTGCCACGCACTTCTAGAAACAAACACTTAAAGAAAAGTGAACTGCTTGTTCGGAAAAAGAGAAAAAAGGGTGAGATGAGGTCGATAATCGAAAAGAAGGCAACACGCATGAGACCAGGTGGACAACTCAGTTGGACAATCGGGTTCGAGTAGCAGGCAAACTCCCGCAGCGACAACGCGGACGAAAAAAAAACAGGAATCCAAGCTACGTCGTCGCCGCTTAACGGGCTGGCCTCGTAGCGCCAAATCTCGCAACAGAGGAGATCATGCATATCAGGCATTTACATTTGAGCGAAGATTTAATTGGAACCCTGTTTTGGGCCAGCAAGACTTAGTCGTATTAAATTGGTCAAGAGAAATAAAAGTAGTTTAGCTGAGTTGCGAAGACGAGAAAAAAAAAGCGACAAGAGTAAAGCAACCTACTTCGCATTGAAAACTTCTTTACACACACACACCCTGATACAACGTCGACAACAACAAAAGGAACAAAAGCACTCAACTTCCGGTCCACGCACTCGACAGCTCTGGCAGCAGCTGCCTGCTCTTTGCCTTCCCCGCTTTTGTCATTCGTAGTTCTTCTCGCTCTCATACAAGTGGTGGCTCAGTAAAATGCGATCCACGTCGCACAGCAGCAGTGTCTTGGGCTCCGGCGAACCTGCCAGCCGCATTACTATTGTGTCGTTGCCTCGAGCCTTCTTCGGAATCATCGGGAAGACAATGTTGCCTTGCGCGTTGCGCGGCTTCTTCTCCTTGCGCTTCTTGGCCAAGCGCTTCGCCGTTGTCAAGACAAGCTCCACCGTGCCGGCCTTGTTGGTGACGAAGGTCTTCAACAGCCCCAAGGAGCCGCGGTTCCAGCGGACGTTGATGTCGAGCAGGTGGCGGCGCTCGTACATGCAGAAGGCACTCGGCGCGTCGATGCTCTGTAGGTCGCCCGTGAGCATGCGACCATCCAGCAGGTAGACGAGGTCCCACGTGCGAATCACATCCACGGCAGCGGCCACCGCGTCCTGTTGGTCCTCGGTGAGGAAGTACGGCTGCAATGCTGCGGCTTGCGGCATGCGGCTCGGCCGCACAACAGGCAGCCACGACCGCCACGACGGCGCCGGCGGCGGCACGTCGTTGAGGGCCTCGAGGTCGATGTTGCCACGGATGGCCTGCTGCGCAAACGTGGTGAAGGTGTCAAGCGTGAAGACGTATTTTTTTGCCTTGACTGTCTGAGGGTCCAGCTTCACGCGCGGGTGGGTGAAGACGACCACCGGCACGACGCACTTGCCACACACCTTGTGAATGGCGCGGTCCGAGTACCACGTGCCGCGGCTGCTGCTTTCCGCCGCCTTCTGGCTGCTCTTGCTGTGGTGGCCAAAGATGATGGCATCCTCCTGCACGAGGCCCGAGTCGGGCAGGGCAACACGGCGGGCGTTTTCAATGTAGCGCCGCAGCGCCGCCGCCTTCTCGACGTTGTCCTCCTGCACGTCCTCGAACTGCAGAGTGTCCATCGTCTTCAAGTTGCGGCACTGGTACCAGCTCGAGCCTTTGCTCCACACGTAGCCCTGCCAGTTCTTCACCTCCACCACCAAAATAACCGGGCCGACAGCAACGACGTCGATCTCGCGGTTGTGTCCCACACGCGCAACGGCGACGCGGCGGCGCAGAAAGACGTCCACCCAGCCCGCCTTCCGCAGCACCTCCTCAATCTTTTCTTCCGCCTCCATCGAGTTGAGGAATGTGCGCTGCTCGTTCGTTAGCGTGTCCTCGCGGCGGAGGTTGGAGCGGGCCTGCGTGCGGAGGGCCTGGCGGTAGACATTACGGCTCAGCGCGATCGCGACGGCGACGAGGGCGATGGTGGTGAGCGCGAGGAGGACGTAGACGCTGTCGTCCAGCAGCGCGAGCGCGCTACGGAGGAGAGTCATCGTTTGCTTTTCTCTGTGTAGACTATTAAAAGAAAAAAAACGTTCTTTGCAGTAAAGAAGCGTCGATTTTTTTTTTTGCTGTCAGCGTTGCTGTGTGCCGCACGGCTACTGACCAATCCACGCCGACTGAAAACAATTATAATTAAGGAGTATTGTGTGGATTGCAAAGAGTTGAAAAGAGGTGAGCATGAAGTGGTATGGAGACTAGGAGTAAGAAAACAAATGCCCATACATAACTAGCACTTGTACCTTTTCTTCAAATCAGGCCACAAGCCAGATGAGTGCGTGCAACACCGAAGGATTGACTGACTGGCGGCAAACGATTCGCCGTCTCGCACACACAGCAACACACTGCCTGCTTCCTTTTTTTTTCTCCCGAAGTGCGAAGGAAAAAAAAAACGCTTTCACAGGGATGCACCACTAATTTGGACGGTGCCAGAAATGTATGCATAGTCCAATTTCGACTTCTGTTCGCTGTAAAGTAGACACAACGTAGTCACACTATTCTCCTACATAAGCAAGTTGTTTCCCCATCTTAGTCTCCATATATATATTTTATGTTTGTCGTTCGTTATTCTGTCCAGCAACATCTGTGGCAAAAACTCATTTCACCTCAAAAAGCACCTTTTTATATTTTCTCTAACGAAAAAAGCCGCCACTTAACGTTAAGCCATTCAACAGGAAGCCGCAAACGCAAGTCTCAAGTTTTTTTTTTCTACACGTATTTTCCTCTTCAAAACGACACGGAACAAAAGTCAGGTAACAAAGAAGTCACAAATGAACAATCGCCTTTTTCTTTCTTATTCTTTTTTTTTAGCGATAGCACCGTTAAAGGAGAAACACATCCGTAGTGTTAAGTCTTGCCTCACCCACATCAAGAGGGGCGGGAGTCGGATCAGCATAGGAGCGGGAAAGGAAAACACACACACACACAAACACACAACAAAATAATAGGAGCGGGCCGAAGAAGAAGAAACAAAATTTCGCACCGAGCAGCTCAATTGTAACCTCCTTCCCTGCGCGGAGAGAAAAAAGAAAAGAGGAGCAATGGCGCCTTTGTTTCTGTGTTCCCCTTTCTCCCAGTCGATTCATTATTAGCCGCTGCACTTCTAGAAGAAGCGAAATCCATATCAAACAGTACGAAGCACTCGAGAGCCATTAGGCAGGTGGAAAAGACGAAACAAATTTAAGCAAAACACCGAAAAAAAGACGGGGCACGCGTTTTCTTTCTCTCTCTCTTCACCGTGCACCCCATCCCGTGTAGACGTGCACAGACGCACGATTCGGCGAGCGAGCCCTGCACTGCGCACACACGCTAGAGATTTACAACAATTGTCTGTGTAGGTGAAGGCGATTGTGTGGGATAATACAAGGACGGCCAGGAAAATGAAAAAGTGTGAGGGCTATAAGGAAGAAGGAGGGACGAGACGGCGCCGAGGCGTAAAGAAAAAGGAAAAAAGGAGCCGTTTGAGCATAAACAGAAGTAAATTAGAACAGTAAAAAGGGTCACTTTAGCACCTGTACGCGTTAGTTAGTTAAAGTCGCTCTCTCTCTCATTTTGCCGCCATCAACGGAGACACAATCACGCGTTCCAGAAGGTGGGCGTTTGTGTGCAGCAGCAAGGCAGCGAGAAGAGGTACCGAAAGGTAAACACTATCAGCAAAGACTCAAGGAAAAAAATCAATACCACTATGGCGGCAATAGCTATTCGCCGTTTCTCTCCTCTCTCTCTTCAAGTTCGTCCGCGGCACGTGAAGAGCGCACCTAAGCCGTCGGCTTAGTCAGGAGGAGGCGCACCGCCACACCCGAGATGTTGTTGTCCTCCTCGGCAATGAGCACCGCATCGGCGGGCTTCTGGTCCAGCGTCGTCCACACGCCACGCAGGGTCTGGCTGACTTGCTCCTTGCAGTTCAGGATCGACGTCGTCAGCTCCGCCTCCTCGGCCTCGAAGTAGATGCTCACCTCGTCTGTCACGTTCAGCTTCGCCTTCTTGCGCAGCTGCTGGACGCGGTTCACGAACTCGCGGGCACGCCACGAGTCGATGAGCTCCTGGTCTTCGCGCTTGTCGACCAGCACCACAACGTCGTTGTCGGTGTTGCTCTGGAAGTCCGTCACGCCGTCCTTCACCTGGCGCAGCACCTTCACGTCCTCCAGCGTCAGCTCCTTATCAGCGATAACGGCCTTCTCGTCGTGCAGGAACTTGGCAACGTCGGCGGGCGACATGGCTTGGATGGCCTTGCGGATCGCCGGCATCTCCTTGCGGTACTTCTTGCCGAGCACCTCGAAGTTGGCGTCCAGCTTCGTCTCGACGTACTCGTCGCCGCTGGAGAGCACAATCTCGAAGGCGTTCACCTCGTCCTTGATGTAGTCGGCCACCTTGCGCACGTCATCGAGGTACTCCTGATCCGGGTGCACAATCACGACCTGGCGCACCGGCCGCTTCATCGGGATCACCATCTGGTCACGCAGCACACGCACCAGGTCAACAATGTTCATCATGCGCGCCATGGCACGCTCGAGCTCGGCGTCGTCGAAGGAGGCGTCCTCGTCGGGGATCATCAGGTAGTGCACCGAGTCCACCTGCTCGTTCGCCGGCAGCAGCGGCTTGATCTGCTGGTAGAGCATCTCCGACACAAACGGCGCGATGTGGCCCATGATGCGGGACATGGAGAAGAGGACGTACAGCATCGTCGACAGCGCCTGCGCACGGTCCTCGCTGTCGGTCGCGTTCTTCATGCGGCGGCGGTTCATGCGCACGTACCAGTTGGACAGGTCCACGACGAAGCGCAGAATGCCTGGAACGACGTTGTAGAGGTGGTACAACTCCATCTCCGTCTTCACGTAGCGCAGCAGCGTCTGGCAGGAGGCGAGAATCCAGCGGTCCATCTCGTTCGTGCTGCGCAGCCGCAGCGACACCTCCCCACCAGCAGCGATGCAGTAGTTCGTGTTGGCGATGAAGAATTTGGCGGCGTTGAAGAGGGGCAGGAGGATGTCTTTCACGACACCCTTCACGCCAGCTTCGCGGAAGCGCAGCGGCTCGGCACGCACGACCGGCGAGCTGATGATGTACATGCGCAGTGCATCGGCGCCGTAGGCGTCAATCACCACGTGCGGCTCCGGGTAGTTCTTGAGGCGCTTGCTCATCTTCTTGCCGTCCTCGGCCAGCACGAGACCGCTGACGGCGCAGTTGCGGAAGGGCGAGACGTCGAAGAGCGCGACGCCGAGGACGAGGAGGGTGTAGAACCACCCGCGGGTCTGGTCGAGGCCCTCGGAGACGAAGTCGGCGGGGAAGAGGCTCTTGAAGAGCTCCTTGTTTTCAAAGGGGTAGTGCTGCTGGGCATACGGCATCGACCCGGACTCGAACCAGCAGTCAAAGACGACCGGCACACGCTTCAGCGGCGGCATGCCGGGGCGTTGGCTAGGGATCGTGATGTCGTCGACGTACTGGCGGTGGATGTTTGTGATGCCCGTCACGCCCGAGAGCTCCTCCAGCTGCGCGATGCTGCTGATGCAGATGACCTCCTCCCAGTCCTCGCTGTGCCAGACGGGCAGCGGGGTGCCCCAGTAGCGGTTGCGCGAGATGTTCCAGTCGCGCGCCTCGCTGAGCCAGTTGCCGAAGCGGCGCGACTTGACGAAGTCCGGCACCCAGTAGGTGGCGTCGTTGCACGCCATGAGGCGGTCGCGGAACGACTCGACGTTCACGAACCACGACTCGACGGCCTTGTAGATGAGAGGGGTGTCGCTGCGCCAGCAGAAGGGGTAGCTATGGACAATCGAGGCCTTCTGCACAAGGTTGCCCTTCGCCTCGAGGTACTTCATGATGTCCGGGTCCGCCTCCTTCACGTGGCGGCCGGCGAAGTCCGTCACCTCGGCGGTGAACATGCCGTTCTCGTCGACCGGGCAGACAAACTTGCCGCCCTTCGTAAAGACGCCGTGGTCGAGGCAGACCTGGTAATCATCCTCACCGAAAGCCGGGGCCTGGTGCACAATACCGGTACCCGCGTCCGTCGTGACGTAGCCGGCGGAGATGATGCGGAAGGCCGTCTCCTGCATCGCCTCCTCGAAGTAAGGGAAGAGCGGCACGTACTTGAGGCCGACGAGCGCCGTGCCCTTCACCGTCTCGAGAATCGTGTAGGCCGGCGCCTCGTCCGCGGCAGCGGCGTCATCGCCACCCTTCTTGTCCTTCTTGGCGGCCTTCTTCTTCGGGTAGACGTCGCTCAGACGGGCCTCGGCGAGCCAGTAGTGGCGGTTCGTCTTGGCGTCGAGCACCTTCACGTAGTCGAGCTCCGGGTTGACACACAGGCTGAGGTTGCTCGGCAGCGTCCACGGCGTCGTCGTCCACGCGAGGTAGTAGACGTTGGCGTCGTTGCGCGACTGGAAGGCGATGGTGACGGCCGGGTCGCTGACCTCCTTGTAGTTCGAGTTCGCCTCGAAGTTGCTCAGCGGCGTCGTGCAGGCGGTGGAGTAGGGCATTACCTTGAAGCCGCGGTAGACAAGCTTCTTCTCCCAGAGCTGCGAGAAGACCCACCAGACGCTCTCCATGTAGGACATGTACATCGTCTTGTAGTCGTTCTCGAAGTCGATCCAGCGGCCAACACGCTCGACGGTGCGCTCCCACTCTGTCACGTAGCGGGTGACGATCTTCTCGCACTCCTCGTTGTACTTGGCGACGCCGATCTTGGCCACGTCGTGCGACGTCTTGATGCCGAGCATCTTGTCGATCTCGTACTCAACCGGGAGGCCGTGGCAGTCCCAGCCAAAACGGCGCACGACGTGGTGGCCCGTCTGGTACGCGAAGCGGGTGACCATGTCCTTGATGGTGCCGGCGAGGATGTGGCCGTAGTGGGGCAGGCCGGTCGCGAACGGCGGGCCGTCGAAGAAGCTGTAGGGCTTGCGGCCCTCGGAGAGCTTCATCGAGGTCTGGAAGCACTGCTTCTCGCGCCACATCGCCAGGATCTCCTCCTCCATCTTGGCGAAGTTGAGAACATCGGGGTAGTTGGGCAGGGTAACGCGCGGGGCCTCGCCGGCGACCGGCTGCGGGTCCTGGTGCTGCGGGTTGCTCGCGTCCGTCATGGTGAGCGAGACAGAGCCGTTGGCGTGGGTCGTGTGGGGCACGGAGGACGGGGCTGCGGGGTGTGGGGGGCTGCTGCGGAGACTAGAGTGGCTTGGACTGGTGTGAGAAGAGGGGGCAGAGAAGGAGGGAGAGGGGGACGAGGAGGGAGTAGCAGTGGCAGGGAAAGACGTGGGGGGCGTTGTCTTGGCGGCCGAGTAGATGACCGTGCGCGTCGCGTTGGGGTAGGGGTTACTACTCTTGTCGCTCCGTTTCCTTAACCTCCCTGCGGTACACGCGAAGACACCGCAGCCGTAGCCCCGCGCAAGCCGCGTGCTGCACCGGAGCATCTGAGTCTCAAATCCCTTGCTGCTGGTATTTGTTTTGTTTTGTCGCTTGTGGTGGATGGGACGAGGGGAGGGGAAAAAGAGAGGAGAAGGGAGGACGAGAGCAGTGGCTAATGGTTTCGTTTTCCGTTTTTTATTATCTATTTTACTTTTCTCTTTTGTTGACGGAAGCAAGGTTGCGTTTTGTGAAGAAGAGCTCCAACGCGGAAGTAAGAGAAACAAACAAAAAAAGGATTCACTACTAAGCGATCTCAAGCTGTGAAGAAAAACAATAATAATCCAGTATTACGAGTAACGATAACGATCAAAAAATGCAGCACTTTGAATGCATTAAATGCACAGCTACATCTGTGAAATCAGCAGAGAATGATTTAGCAAAGGGACAGTAAGGAGACCGCAGCAGAAGTAGGAAAGAGAGTGGGGGAGACACATAGTTTGTGAGTGGCAGCCGCTTTTGCAAGCACACTGGTGGGCCTTTTCCTTGCTTTGACGCCTTTGTAATCGAGAAAAATAAAACAACAGGAACCATGTCTTATGTATGCTCTCTCCTCTACGACGCAACACATCTCCCTGCGCGTGCAACTTTCCGTCACAACTCTCAAATTGACTCTCTTTTCCTCTTTGATCAATGCAACACGATTGCGATGTCTGCAGCAGCTGACGGTAAAAACGTCCCACAACACGTTTTTTCACCAGCAGAAGCAAAAAAAGGTAGCAGAGAATAAAGAACAAGAAGGGAGCACGGGAACAGCAAAGAAGAGACCGGATGTCGCCTACCGCCATCTTTCACAGCGCTTTCCACAACAGCTGCTCAAAAGCTGCGGCGTCGACGACGCGCACCCGCAGCGTGTCCTGCGGCAGCCCCGTCGCTTCCACCCGCAAGGCCAGCTGCAGGGCAAGAAGGTGCTTGCAGCACCACACCTCCTGCCGCTGGATCGACTGGTAGGCGTAGGCAGAGCAGGGGCAGTAAAAGGGGGAGAAGAGGGTGTGCTCCCCGACGTGGTAGATGCAGCGAGCACGGTGGTGTGCGGCTTGTGAGGGCGTCGTACTTTGCGCTTTGGCGTCCACGGGTAGCGCTGCATGCAAGACCCCTGTAGCGCTCTCTTTTTTAGTTTCCATTGCGGTGGGAATGGCTTGTGGAGAAGCGTTAGGGTGCGGATTGCTCTCCCCCTCTTCATCGTCGGAGGTCGACTCGTCCACTACCACCGTCTCCGCAGCATCCACGCCTTCCTCGACGTAGCGCACCACTGGCTCAGCGCCGTGCAGGGCGATGCCGATGGCGGAGAGGGCTGTCTTTCCGTAAAGCACCTCCAGAGGTGCGAGGGCCGCCTCCAGACTTTCCGGCACCTCTTCGCCTTCACTCGGCTGCGGGAGTACAAGGTTACGCGTTGTGTTTTCGCCGCCGGACGTCGTGGTGGCACGCGCAATCAGGTAGCGCGCGTAGGCGTCCAACGCCGCTTTCGTCGCCAGCGCTGGGTAAACCTCGACTGGGAGAGTGTTCATGCGTGCTCAAAAGTAAGTGCTCCGTTGATGCTTGTGGATTTCCCGCCTCCGCGCTACGAGGACACGAGAGTGTGTAAGCTTTTGATAAGAGGGAAGGGTCAATTTACGTGCTCGACGACGCAGCTGCAGTGTCCCTCTACAGCGGCTATACAGAAGGTGGTTTGAACAGGAAGGAAAGGTGAAAAGAGTGGGGGTATGGGAAAGTTGAGATTACAGGTGAGAAGATTGACTTCAACGCTCTTCAGGCAAAGGAGCTTTTTGCACCGTTCGCAACATGATTGCACACACACACGCTCACACAAACACAAAAATGCTCTATAGCATCGCCTGTGCCACCGCAGTACACAACTATTTGAGGCCGTATAACATATATCGCAACGCAAATAAATTCTTACACAACATTTCTTATGTATTTAAGTATCTGCTGCTGCCTTGTGGCAGAAGACAAGGGGGACGCGCAGAGTGGTGAGGTACACCAGCAGTTCAAGAAGTTCTCTTACTTCCTTTCTTTCCTTCTAAAGTTGTCCCTGTCGGGCAGCGCGCATAAAACGTTGTGGGTTAAGCTACATGGCGTCTCTCAACGCGGCCCTTCGCCTCGACTGGACTTGGCAGCGTTGCTAGCGTCGCGCGCATCACTGCGATCGCGTCGGATGCCAGCCGCGTGTATCGATGCTGGTGCTGGTGGTGGAGACGCAACAAAGGGTGCCCCAATAAGATCCCGCAACTCCTCGATACTGGCCGCCGCCGTGTTGTTCATGGTAAGAGGAGAAGAGGCACCACTCGTTCCCTGACGGTGTTCGCGCAGCTGCCGCCACGTCGCCTCGTACTCCTGCGCCTCCTTCACGGTGCGGTAAGGAGTAGCGGCGATGCGGGTGCGCAGGTCGGAGAGTGCGGTGGCGGCGCGGATGCTCCCCACTTTATCGCGTAGGTAAGCCACGTACACCTGCGCCACCTCCGTCAGCGTCGCTTCGGCAACTCCAAAGATACGTGTCCAGCCTGGTGGGAGTGCGAGGTCAGGGGGACAGGTGTGGCGGATCGCGTAAAGCGCCAAGACATCGCTCGGCACCTCGACGAGACGACGGCAGCGCGGAAAATCGTTGATGAGCTGCACGGCACGCACCATCCACCGCGTCACCGTTGGCGACGGCCGCTGCGGCAAGCGGGAAGCGGGAGCACTTGTTGTCGTCGATACTGCTGGTGTTGGTGGTGTTGACTGTGCGGTGGCGTCCTGTTGCGCCACCGCATCTGCCGGCTCGACAAGGAGGTTGAGGTAGAGCAGCACGTACTTGTACGGACTCTCCACGAACGTCTGGAATCCCAGCTGGTGCAGCACCACCTCCTCTGCATCCACCACGCACGCCTTGAAGTCCTCGTAACGTGCCGGTGGGGGCCGCTGCTGCTCGTTAACGACGACACCAGCACGCCGCTCACTGAGGCGCATGAAGGTGTTCACGACGGCGCGGATGCGGACGGTTGGGTCCTCCATCTTTGTCGCGATGAGAAGGCACGCCGCGCACAGGTAGAGGATGTCTTCTTGGTCCACCAAGTGGAGGAGGCAGTAGTCTAGCGGTGCACGCAGGTCGACGAGCGGCACGAGCCCGGTGCGCATCTCCTGCTGTGCGTGGTTCGGCACAAGGTATTCCGCACCTTTTGCCGCGCCGGCTGCGCTGTCGAGATCTAACGCGCTCTCCGTCATGTGTGGGCTGCTGTGTGGGGAGGCCAAGGAGTGCAGTGACTGCCGCTGTGCGCGGAGGAGGCGCTCCTCTAAGCTGCGACGGTAATCGACCATGTCTCGTGGGGTGATGTAGCGAGCACGGAAGTGGCGGTCGACGGAGGCCTCGAAGCGCTGGAAGAGCAGGGAGGCGCGGTAGATGACAGAGGGCGTGGTGCGAAGCAGCAGCCCAGCTGTGCGGATAAGATCGACGCCGTATGCGTAGTAGGCGTCGCGACTTGCATCGTCGGTCATCGCTTTACAGAGCAGGAGGTGTGTTTCGGTGTGCTTGCGCTGCTCGGTGATTTCGTAGCGGGAGACGGGTCAAATAATCCAAAAAGGAGGGCAGTCATTGATGACAAAGTGGGTGAGAAAAGCGGAAGTAGTTACATAGGCGCAGATAGCGAGTCTGAAAATGCCGACAAAGAGGGACGTGCTTTAACGACAGCTTTTGTCGGTAGTTCTCGCGGCAACACTCTCACAATGTCTTTTTTGTTTCTCTCTTTTCAACTGCGGCCCGTACATAATTGTTTCGGCTTTTAAAATAAAATCATATGCCATTTCGTGCATGAAAGGTGGAAAGGGTATAGTTCAGTCGCTTTGCAGTTTTACTCGTTGGAGCCCACGAGCTGCACTGGAAGAGAACGAGAAAAGAGAACACCTCTAAATGGATTTTTGTTGGAGGCACCAACAGAGCCAAGAAAAGATCAGCAGCGCGTCTCACTTGAACCACTTAACGCCTACAAGTCGTCGTCGTCGTCGTCCTCGTAACTGCGATCCGCCCCTCGTCTCCCATCCTCGGCGGCACGCATGTGATCCCGCAGCGACAGGAACTCTTCGTCAGAGAGATCAAACGCCTTCGGGTCGACAGCCGCCACGTCCTCCTTTGTGCCGTGAATAAAGGCGTCCTGCATCTTGCGGATCTCGTCGCGGGAGAAAACATCCGCCGACTGCCGCTGCTCCCGCACCAGACGGTACATCATCGTTTCCATCTCCAACTCCTCCTTCTTCATCCGGCGCGGGCGGCTCGCCTTAATCTCCGCCAACAACTCCGCACTCGCCTCCAGCTGCTTTTCCAGTGCGGCGGTGTACTTTGTGTGCTGCTTGCAGTAGCGCGACTTCTGGCAGAACTTGGCAAAGAGGGTGTTACGGTGGTCATCGTCCGTCATGTTCGCATCGCGAGTCATGCGCAGGAGCTGCGCAGGGAAGTCGTCCATCGCGTCACTGTCCATCCACTCCTCACAGAGCTGTGCCACCGTGTCGCACGTGCGGCCGCAGCGGCCGTAAAAGTTCACCACATCTACCTCCAGGCGGTGGCCTTGGCCGGCGTCCTCGGCTGACTTGGGAGCCACCTGCAGACTCACCTGTCGGATCCACTGGCCCTGCTCCTTGAAGGGGATGCACATGTTCTCCGTCTCCTCCAGCACCTCGTCCTCCCGCATGGCGAGCCGCTTCGCCCGCAGCTCGTCGCGACGCGTCTCGACGTTGCCGAGGGCGTTGGCCACGATGAAGGCGCAGACGTCGCAACGGATGGCGTCCTGCACGACAGGCGGAAAGGCGACGTTCAGCGGCAACTCCTTCCGCGCAGTGGCTTGGGTGGTCGCGAAGCACCAGAGCAGTACGCACAGCAGCAGAAACACCGCAGACCGCCACCAGGTTGCTGCGCAATTCATGTTCTGATTCTTTCGCAGCATTTTTTTTTTAAAGAGTTGCAACAACGGCACAAAAATTGAAAATTGCGGAGTCTTTTGCGGGACTCCGGATTGTGAGCAAACCTGGCGTTGCCCTGTGTCTCAGTAGATCAATGAGGGGTGGAGAGAAGTACGTCGGTCCGCTCTCAATTAGAGAGACTTGGCAAAAAAAAAAAGCGAGCGAGAAGACAAGTAACAGAAAGAAACAATATGTATTCGACATGGTAAGGAGAGGCGATAAGAGTAGAAGCGCAACCAAAATGACAGCGGCACAACAAATGCTGTCTAAAGACACATGTTCTTCGTAGCGATTACACGCTGAGACGAGGCTTGATTCTTCCAGTGCTACCTACGGCGCAATGAATTAGCTCGAATCAGCGAGTGATTGAACGCACTGCCAGCTTCCATGTCGGGTGGACAAATTGAAATAACAGATCCTTTGTTTTTTCTTTACCCCTGTACATAATTTCAACTCGCTTCACATCCTTTATTTTATGTTGCCCGTCTATCATTTTTTTTTGTTTTCCATTTCACGCATTTTGTGAACAAATTCGTGTGAGAGAGAGTTATGTGAAACACCGACAAAGGCATCCAATCCGAACTTTCGGCGTAGCCTCGAGGTTGAAAGGCAACCGCAAAAAATAAACAAATAAAGTGGGGTACAAAAGTAGAGGACAAGCAGGAGACAAAGGCGTGACTCCAACTCGCAACAATGCAAAAAGCCGGAAAAGAATACACGTTCTGCTCTCCTTCAAAAAAGACGAATACGTTGTGTGCGGTTGTGTGGGTCTGTGCGTGCAGCGGAGCGCACATGCATGCACGCAATGAAACCAACAAGTGGGACGCAGCAAGAGGGATCAGTCGAGTGTCACTGCAGGTATGCTTCACGCCAACAACTAGGGCTTCGAGAAAAGCTCACGAGCCTGACGCTCCATCTCCGCTTGCTTTCGACGACTCCGCTCAGCTGGCGAGAGGCCGGCGGTATCCTCTGTGCCTTGCTTTGCGACAGCGCTGCTGTCACCACCCTCCACACCCGCCCTCGCCGCCGGCGCCTCGTACTTCTCGACCAGCTTGCGCATGTGCTCCAACTGCTGCAGCTTGCGCGCCACCGCCTCCGGGTCGTTCGACTCGTCGTAGAAGTAGCAGAAGACGAAGTTGCGCACCGCGCTCGGCACGTTGTCCTGCTCCGCCATGCGCACCAGCTTGCGGTGAAAGGACTGGCGGTGTGGCTCGATGCGGGCGAGCAGCCGGTCCTCCATTGCGTTGAAGCGATCGAGCCACGACGGCGCGGTTGTGTCCTTCACCTCCTTCGGCACGAGCCCCCTGAACCGGTTGGTGCTAAAGGGGTTCATTTCAAAGTGCAGCATCCCCTCGCCATCATTGGCCTTCGCGGCCAACTCGGCGGCTGCCTGGACGGCGGAGAGGGTGCCCTGCGTAGACGCTGCCTCGCTGGGGACGATGCCGTTGAAGAGAGACTGCAGGTCGGCCTCCACCTCGGCGCGTCGACTCGGCGTCAGCTTCGACGTCAGCACACCCCACGTCTTCACATTCTCAAGGTCCTCCTCACGCAGCTTCTGGGCTTGGTGGTTGACAAGCTTGCCCAAGACCTTGGCCGCACCAGGGGCAAAGTCCATCGCGTGGTCGCCGAAGCCGCAGCAGACGAAGCAGTTGAAGGCACCACCGTTGTGGTCGATAAGGGGGACGCCGTCCGGCGTGAAGGCGCGCACGTACTCGTTGACGTGGACGCTGTTGGCCCGCTCCGCCTCGTGTTGGTGCGAAGCATCCTGCGCCACACGAGGGGACGCCGCGGGGGAGCACAAGGGAACGGTGCTGCCGCTCTTCATGCGGACGTACGACTCCAGCCGCTCCAGCTGCGTCGCGATGAGGGAGTCGGTGCGCGACCGCTGCGTCGTGTCGAGCGAGAGGAGGCCCTGCAGGATGTAGTCCTGGGCGGTGGGCAGCACCTTGGAGTGCACCATCGACGCCACACCCGCCACGTCCTTCTCGCCGATGTGCGACGCGGCGGCAGCACAACTGGGCCACGTGTAGGCGTAGAGGCTGCATTTGGAGCTGAGCAGCGCGAGCGTACCAGGAGCAGGGCGAGACAGCGATGCAGCGCCGCTGCTACCACTGCTGCTGCTGCTGCTGCCGGTCTCACCACCAGCAGCGTCGGACTCGCCATGTGACGAGGCCTTCCGCTGAAACAGCGACCACAGCGCGTCCTTCAGCGCACCACTTGGCTGCTGCACGTGGGCGGCGAGACCACTCAGCCCCAAGACGGGCAGCCGCGAGTTGGGCAGCGTCATCGTACCGGTGCTCGAGCCGGCAGCGAGCACCACCACGTCGTACACCTCGCTCGCAAAGATGCGTTGGTCGGGGGTGAGCGGGTCGGCCTTCGAGACACGGATGCTCTTCATCGACTCCACGTTGTACTTGAGGTAGGTATTTGTGTCCTCCAGCCGCTCCCCAAGCGCAAACTTTACGTTGAAGTGTGTGCGGCAGACATCCGCCATCGCCTTGGTCCACCCCACCGGGTCCACCATGAAGGGCTCGCCGTGCGCCGTCGCCGCCACCTCCTTTCGCTCGTTCAGCACCGTCACCGGCGCCGTCGAGACGTGCTCCTGCAGGTGTGGGTACTTGTTCACGAGGTCCCGCACAACACTGTGGCTCACACGCGAGAGGTTGTTCGTGTAGCACATTACCTCCTTGTCGGTGAAACAGGACCGAAGCCGGCCCCACATCCAGCGGTAGACCACGGGGTTCATGACGGTGTGAAAGAGGTGCTCGCGCGCGATCAGATCGGGACAGGTGGTGGGCAACAGCACGCCCCGCAGCACCTCGGACCGCAGCGTGGCACGCGCGAGGGCGGGCTCGATGAGGCCGACGCCCACGAAGGGGAGGGCAAAGCGCGTCTCGCCACCGGCGATTTCGCTGCGCCGCTCGAAGACCGTCACCTGGAAGCCCATCTTGGCCAGCTCGTAGGCCACGTGGACGCCGGCGACGCCAGCGCCGATGACGGCCGCACTCGGCGCAGCAAGGGAGAGACGCTCGGTGACGTCGATGGGCTGGCTCGCATTTTCGGCGGCTGTGGGCGTCAGGGCAGACGCCACGCGCGACCCTTGCTGTCCCATTTGGCTTGTCGGAAGCGAACAATGATGAAAGGTATGTTTCTGTGAAGAGATGACTGAGGGAGGCGATAGCACCGAATGCAGCCACTGCAATGTGTCAAAGAGAGAAAAAAGAAAGAGGAAAACAGCGCGCACACGCACACACGAGAAGGAATAAGTCTGCACAAAATAGAAAGCCAAAGCGCTGCGCACTCTTGCCAACCACGGCTTCTGTTCGCGCTGCTGTCGGTACTGCAGGAGCAGGCGCACAGGAGGTGCCTGGAAAGGACTTCTTTTTTTGGCTCATCAACAAGGGAAACGAAGGAAAAGAAAAGAAAAGGGCGAGAGAGAGAGAAAAGAAATGGTGCGCAGAGTAGCTTGTCTAACTTGGGATTCGTGTGAGCACGCGAATGTGTAAGTGCTAGGAGTGCGCTGATAATTGATGCCGATGGAATACACAGAGGTGGGCAGCTGTGACATCGATTCAAAACACACATACACACATACTAGCTGCGTCCTGTCTTCCTGTAGCTTAGGCGCAGATGCAGACGCGGCTCGTAGCATTTTAGCCAACGAGAGTAGCAAAAGAGGCGACACGCCTTTCACACAAAAAAAGTGCTACCACAGAGGACTTCGAGTTAAAGGTTAAAAAAATGACTTTCAGTCGCTGCGAAACGGGAGGCGTGTATGCTATCGGCGTTGACTTTTCTATATTTTCTGTTATATCGTGAGAATACACTTCCGAAGAGACGCACAGACTTTCCGCTGACGGCGTCCTCGCTGTGCACCACGTAGTTAGGCGAGCGTGTAAGTGTGAATTAATTGAAAAAAAAGACCACGACCAACGCGGTGCACGACTGAGAGAGGACTGACGTAGTTCCTGGCCATACCAACGCACCGTGCACCAGCTCCATCTCTCTCTACGACGCGGTGGTCAGGAAAGCCGGCGCGGCGTCCTGCAGCCACTCCTCGTGCACCACAGACACGTCCTTCATGTAGCGCTTCGTGGTGCGCACGACGCTGTTGAACAGCACAAGGGCCGGCTTCTTGCGGTGCGTAAAGAGCACACTGGAGGGGTGGATGTGCACGGGCAGCTGCCCGACAATCGTTTGGTACATGCCCAGCTTCGCGTTGAAGAAGGCGGCGTTGAGAAAATACCCAAAGCAGAGCGCGCGGCGCACCAGCTCGGCATCGAGCAGCTTGCCACGGCGCTGCGTCCCCTCAGCCTCAGCGATGCCCTCCTCGCCGTGGCGCAGTGCCTCGTACCGCTGAAGCAGGTCGTCTCCGCCGTCCAAGGCGTCCTTGTCGTCACTCGCCCTGCCGTTGCTATCCTTCCTACTGCGCTTTTGTGAAGGTGCCTCACTACCGCCACCGTTGCCGGCGCGCAAGTACCGCAGCGAGGAGGGAAGAATACGGTCCAACAGCGGCCCGTCATCCTTCGCATCCAGCAGACTCTGCAGCTGCGTGATCACATCCTCGGCCTTAAGCATCTGGCGGTGGCTAATCGAGTTCGTCTCACACCACGTCTTGCGCTGGTCGCGTGGGGCACGGCGATACGCCTGGTAGATGCTCAGCAGCGTGGCGTGGTCGCCAGCCGCCTTGGCAAAAGCGGCGCGGCAGCGGTCGGCACCGTCTTTGAACTCGCGCGACGACAAGAAAAGGTTCTCGGTGCTCGTCATCGCAACCACGACGACCGCCTCGCGCGCTACGCCGAGGGCCTTGGCAGCGAGAAGGACCATCGCCGGCATCGGCTCAATGGGGAAGTCGGTGAGGCGGTCGCCAAGAGCGGTGATGCGGCCCTGCTTGTCGAGGGCCTGCAGCAGCATCAGCGTCTCCTCCGCCTTGGCGACGGCGCGTGGCTGCGGCATGTCCATAAACTCAAAGCCGAGGATGTTGTCTATGTGGAGGCTCTTCATCTGCAGCACGACGCTCAGGAGACTGCTGCGGCGGATCTCAGGCACTGTGTTCTCACTCAAGTTTTCAAATGCGTTGGAGGTGTAGAGGCGGTAGCACTTGCCCGCGGCGACACGGCCAGCGCGACCGGTGCGCTGCGTGGCCTGCGCCTTGCTGATGTCCACCTCCGTCAGCGCTTCCATTCCCGACTTGCTGTTGTAGTACTTCGCCTTGACGACGCCGCTGTCGATCACGTAGCGGATGCCCTCGACGGTGATGGAGGTCTCGGCGATGTTGGTGGCCAGGATGACCTTGCGCTCCCCACGCGGAGCAGGGTCGAAGACAAGCAGCTGCTGCTCGTAGGGCATCGCCGAGTACAGTGTCAGCACCGCGAAGTCCGGCACGTCGTTCGGCAGCAGCTTCATTCGCTCGAGCAGAATGCGCTTGGCGTCCTCGATCTCCTCCTGCCCTGTAAGAAAGCACAGAACGTCGCCCGGAGGCTCGTGCTCGTGCAGCTGCAGGATGGTGCTAATCGCCGCCTCCACGTAGTCAGCCTGCGGCTCCACCGTGTGCATGATGGTGACGGGAAACATGCGGCCATGCACCACGCCAATCGGGGCGTTCCACCAAAACTTGGAGAAGTGCTCGGCGTTGAGGGTGGCGGACATGACGACGATCTTCAGCGAGTCTTCGCGCTTGCGGGCGATGGCTTTCAGCAGTCCAAAGAGAACGTCGCCGTGCAGCGTGCGCTCGTGTGCCTCGTCGAGGATCACGCAGCCGTACTTGCTCAGCGTCGGGTCGGCTTGGATCTCTCGCAGCAGAATACCATCCGTGAGAAACTTCACCCGCGTGGCGTCGGTGCAGGTGTCATCGAAGCGGACGGCGTAGCCCACCTCACCACCCACCTTGCCACCGCGCGTCTGCGCCACGTGACGGGCAATGCTGACGGCGGCAACACGACGGGGCTGAGTGCAGCCAACGATGCCGCTGCCGGGTTGCTTGCTAAGAATATCGTCCCAAACGTACTGAGGGATCTGCGTTGTTTTGCCAGAGCCGGTCTCACCCACGATGATGACAGCCTGGTTCTTGCGGATCATGCGCACAATGGAAGCGCGGGCCTCTGTCACCGGCAGCACCGGCGTGCTACTGCTGCTACTTCCACTAGTAGCCGCCATTAGTGGATTTCAGTGAGGAAGACAAGGAAAAGAATAGAGGCTGCTTAGTAGCTTAGCGTGTGTGTTGTTGCCCTTCGCGCAGCCCTGCTCGGAAGGAAAGAGAGATAATGAGGTGTGTAAGGCAACGTGACGCTGTACACCTACACCGAGTCAAGAAGGGAGATCCAGAGACTCACAGACACGCACACTTATAAGGGCACCTTCTCACAACTAGTAAAGAAAAACGAGATGAGACGCGCGAAGGTGGAGGGGATGACGACAAAGAAGAAGTACAAAGCAACACTTGCCTTGTCGCTGTGAATGCAAAGTCATGGGAGAGAGGGAGAAGCCTGTTGTGTGCTTCATGAGCGCTGAGACGAGAGGAAAAAAAAAAACCCGTCAAACTCGTGCCTTTTGCTCAAAGTACGCACCGGCGTCGCGAGCAGGAAACAAAGGTCTTTTTAAATTCAAAAGTCCACCTCTGCTACTGAAGTGCAGCGCACCATTCAAAGCTGTCAATGCCCCTTTTAACGTCAAGCCTCGAGGAGCATGTGTCTGTGTGTGTGTGCATGATAATGGAGAGTTAGCTCTGTAAGGACGCGGTTCTCGACGGAGAATCACACAAAGAGAACACCGCCACGGAAGGTGATAGCAAAAGTGCCAGCGACGGAAACAACCTTGTCATCGAGAGAAACCTTTAACAAGTTCAAGGTCCTCCCTTCACCACAAATTTGACGTCTGCGCCTCTTCGTATTAAAAGCACTCGGACGCCACTGAACAACAACAACAAAAAACAGCCACCATCGAAAGACGCGCGAGCATCTTAGCCGCAGTACGACGCGATGTCTCCGCCGAACTGAATCTCCTCCGGCACCGCGTTGAACATCATCTGGAACTGATACCCCGTGTAGACGTGAAAGGGGATGTCCACCGGCTGCAGGCGCACCCACTCCGCCCGCGCAGCATCGCCCATCGGCGTCTTTGCGCGCAGCGCCGTCGACAGCAGCTGGTGACTCGGGTACGTCGCGTCAGCCCACATCTCGGCAAGCATCATGCCGCCCATGAACGGCAGCCACCGCCCCCGCATCACGGGGTACAGCTTGTCGCTGAACATCTTACAGAAGACGTAGAGCGGCGGTGTCACGATGCAGGCAGGGGCGAGAAAGAGCTGATACTTCATGAAGCGGTAGGCGGACCAAAACTTCTTCTCCTCCTTCGTTGCGGGGAGATCGTCGGCGAGGCAGATGCGGCGGCAGTTGTCCATCAGTATCTTAATGTTACGCAGCTTCTCGCGGGTGTGCCGCTCGCTAGGAATTGGGTAGAGCGCGACGCGGTACTTGAGCCCCTCGGGGCCAGACCAGCTGCGTGTGTCGGGGTCGAAGGTGCCGGGGTCTCTGTCCTCTGGCGAGGCTGCCTGGAAGCTGGTCTGGGTCTGGCCCAGCACGACCTGCACAAAGTCCACCAAGAAGGCGGAGAGGCCGCTCACCATGTCGACCACGGACGGCACGCTATTGCCGATGCCCGTGTTGTAGTGCGACATGTTGCTCTGCTGTCGTCAACTGGAGAACAACAACGAATAGAAAGAAACGAAGAAAGAGAGAGAGGACGCACGCCTCGCTGCTACACCTGAAAAGAGTGCCATGCATGCAGCGTGCAGCAAAGGACAGATGGGAGTAAAGAAAAAAAAAGAAGTTTTGGGAGTTGTTGAAATAACGGATTGCGAGTTGCGTGCCATCCGGAGTTTTCGTGCACATTTGCCAGAAAGCACCGGAGTAAATTGAAGACACAAGGCACGACTCCCGCTTGCCTACGAAACACCGTCAGTAAAAGTCCCTATCAGCAACGAGCGCAACAAAGATTGTTTTTATGTGCGCCATTCTTTAATTGTTTTTTTTTTATGTGGCAACTCTCATACAAAATGTCGACCCGTTTTTTGAAGAATTCTGTGAGAAACAGCAAAAGAAACAACAAGGAAACACTGCAACTTTAAGCCAAACATTGTCACGCATTCCAGGGCCGCTTCTCCGGGCGGTGCGGAATATCCAGCAGCTTGCGGTGAACATCGCTGTGCCCCATCGATGTGTGGTAGATCTTGCGGCTTCGCGGGCCACGGAAGAACTCCCGCGGCTTCTCCCTCTCCACGGCGTGGGGCTTGTCTTTGAAGCGCTCCTCCAGCTCCCTCACCTGCTGGAAGCGGCGTTGGCTGTGTGCCTCCGAGATGGACGTGGGCAGCAACTGCGCCTTTGTTGCGTAGGGGCGGGCAGAGGCGTAGGCCCGGTCGAGCCGCCGCGCCATCACCTCTGATATGTGCAGCATCTCGTCCCGCTTGTCGGCGCACCGCATCTCTTCGCAGATCTGCGCCGCCCGCACCACGACGGCGACCGCATCGGGGTGGGAGTGGGAGCAGGCTTGCGCGTACTGCGCACAGCCCTCGACGTACTGAAGAAAGACATCTTGATCTGGCTCTGGGAGTTGGTCGAAGACTTTGATCTGGTTCAGCTGCCGCATCTCGCTGAAGCACTCCAGTGCCTGGAGAAGCAGCTTCGCCTTGTCGAAACCGCGGTTGTTGTCGCGCACCTTCCAGCGCCGACGCATCATGTCCACGAGCACGTTAAGTCGCTGCGCGGGTGGCAGGTCCTCCAGCTTGTTTGTGGACAGCACGTAGGCGTCGTTGTCGCTGTCGTCGCGCAGCTCCGCGAAGTTCTCCGTCGCCTCACGCTCATGGCCCGACTCGGACACCAGCTCGTAGTTATTGCCACCGGTGAGAAACCAGTTGCGCGAGAAGCGGCGAGTGTCCTTGACAAGGCTCTTGTAGCGCGCGTGGGGGTACTGGTGTAGATTGCGAATGCCGCGGCGCTGCACGAGAAGGGGAGCAGGTGGCATCGTGGAAGCGCCGCTGTTGCCGGCAAAGGCACTGCAGCCTGGCACTGCGACACCTGCAGCACCGCACAGGCTCGCCACCCGCGCTAACCGATGCATCTTGAAAAAAAAAAAAAAACCAACACAGCAACAACAACAGCAAAAAGAATTATCAGTGTGAGAGAACAAAAAAGGCGCTCTTATCCTGAGTGACTTCACAGCAAAGGCCGCTTAGACTGAGGAGTGTGGCGGCAGAAGAGGAGCAGCGAGATGCAACAAACAGGGAGGAAGGGTGAAGAGTGCAAAAGGACTGTTGCGAAGCACGCGCCTCCCCGCTGTGCGCATTGACGGTGAAATTCGCAGCGAACGAAGAGCAAATGCTGAAAAGCTCAGTCGAGGAAGTAACAGAAAGCACTGTGGTGCTTCAGAGGAGCCTTCAATTTGATGAACACTCGACCGCGAAGCCGAAAGCTGCTACGCGCAATACTATGTGTGTCATTCAACCACATAAACGCCAATAGTTTTTTTTTGTTGAGATTTCTGCGACTGGTACGACACAACGAACAAGAAGTTGAAAAGAGAAAAAACACAGAGGCCGTTGTACGCTTTGTCAAGTGCAACACGGACGCGCTTCTACCCGTCCTCGCGCTCACGCGTCGGGGTCGTACCGGCCCTTTTTCACGGCGCGCTGCAGACTAGTCTTCGTACCGCTGGCCTTTGCTTTCGAGGTCTTCTTCTTGTTCGCGTACGCCACCACACGATCCTCCCGCTCCGCCTGGATCTGCTTCGTGCGCACCACCCGGTCCTTCGCCCGCCTCTCGTGGAAGCGCTTGTCGTGGTAGGCGTCGTGCGGCGTCCGCTGCGGCGGTGCAGCAACTCCACCCACCGGCGGAGGGGACGCTGCGGCGTCGGTCGGGGCGGGGCTGCCGGGCTTCTCCGCAGGCGTGGCAGCAGAGCCTCCTCCCCCACCACGTCGTCCCCGCCCCCGCCGCCCACCATTACCACCATTACCACCGTCGCCGCCGTCGTCGGAGTCGTTGTCGATGATGTCGCCACCGGCGAGGTGCACGTCCTGCTGTCCGTCATCCAGCTCGTCCTCGTAGAGCACCTCGTTCAACATGCGAATCTTCGCCTTCATCTCCTCATCCACGTCGAAGGCGTCGGACATGTAGGTGCGGGCATCCCGCATCGTCGTCTTGTAGTCCAGCTCCTCCTCGCCAGCCATCTCGTCGTGACTCGCGACGTCGGTGACGCCGTCCTCCACGTCGGAGTCGGTGACGAGCTCGTAAAGATCGCGGCCGAGCAGCCGGTACAGCGTCTCGGGCTGAAAGGCGTCATCGTAGTCGTTGGTGCGCAGGTGGCTGCCAGAGCCGGCGGTCGGCGCGGCTTCTCCCGCAGTGGCATCCTCGGCGAGTGCAGCGAAGCCCTGCCCACCGCCCATCTCTTCTTCAGCAGCAAGGGCAGCGGCCACCTCCGCATCGCTCAGGCCTGTCGCGGTCAACGGACCGACCAAGTGCGGCGGCAAGTTCTCCACACTCGCGTCCATGATGAACTGCTCGACGTCGTTGGCGTAGAAGTTTAGGGCAGCGCGCACCCCCGCAGCGGAGTAGTGGGGAAAGACGTCCATCACCATGGCCACGAGCGGGTCGTCCACTACAACGGGCTGTTGTGCGGAAGGGAGCTGTGTAGACACCGGCGGTGGCGGTGAAGATGTCGTTCCTGCAGCGGTTGCCTCTGCCTTTGTGGACTGCAGACCCGCCAGCGCACAGGTAATGGCATCCTCTGACGCGCCAAGCTTTGCGGCCTCCTCAGCGGTCACGAAGTGGCGGGCCAGCAGCACGTCGATGTGCAGTCCCTGACGCACCAGATCCAGCAGCACGAGCTCAAAGAAGCGCGGCCGCGACCCTCGCGCTGCATCGGCGAAGTCGTTGCTGTCCGTCATCTCGCTCGTCAGCCGCAGCAGCACCTGCCCCAGTGCGTGGTCGCCTGACGTGTCGCCGGCGCGCGGTGGGGGGCACAGGTGATGGAGGAGACCGAGGAAGGACTGGTTCTGTGTGACCTGCAGAATGCACTGCGTGTAGCCCTGCGCGTACTGCTGCAGGTGTTCACGAAGGCGACTGTACGTCGCGTTCACCACCTGCGGCGCACAGCAGCTGTCGTTCTGATGGCGCTTCGGCGGCCCCTCCGTTGTGTAGGTGTGGAAGAGCAGCAGAACAGAAGCGGTGTTGACGGCCGCGTTCACCACGACGGAGTTGGCCCGGCTCAGAATCGCACGTCGTGTCGTCAGCTCGTCGCACACAATAATGAAGTGTTGGAGGATCGGTGAGAGGACGTCGACGATGATGCGCAGCGAACGCAGCGTGCGAGCGAGGCCGATGTAGTCGGACAGAAACGGCGCGCACTGCAGCAAGGCCCACAGCTGCTTTGTTAGACGGTACACCTGCTCAAAGGCGGAGAGAATGTCGCCCGGGAGGCGCTGGTAGCGACCGCGCTGCAGCTCGTGCGCACACCGCACGGCAAAACGGTTCACGCTGTCCCACCACGTCGGCATGTAAGAGGCGAGGGTGCAGAGGCAGCCGGGGTTGAGGACGGCGAGGGAGGAGAGAGTGACAGAGGCGGCCGCACCACTGTGGCGCAGCAGCATGAGAGAGGCAGGGAAGAGCGCCTTCCACGGCAGCAGCACACCGATTCGCGTGGCGAAGCTGGCGGGGTCGACGCCGCGCCGCGCACACGGCTCCGTCGCGGTGGCGATGCGGACAACCACCTCGATCACGTTCCGCTCTCCTTCGGGTGTCACGGCACGCCGCTGCGCCTTGGAGTGGGAGCTGTGCGCGTGGTCGACGGCCGTCACCACGTTGAGCAGCACAGTCGGGAGCTTGTCGTGGTTGGCGACGACGGTCCAGAAAGTCACGTCGTCCGCCTCGGCGAGGCGCTTAAGGCTGGCCCACAGCTTCTCGGAGATGTCCGCAGAGCTGAAGAAGGTGCTGCAGACGGCACCGCCGGCATCAGGAAAGCCGTCTCTCAGATCGATGCCCATTTTGGGGAAAAGTGAACAGAAACAACAATAAAAAGTGGAGAAATGAAAATGGATAAAGAAAAGAAAGAAGAGTGCACCGAACTCCGCTATCGCGCAGGGTGTGTCGGTATAGGTCGAAGGCTAGTGCGGGTATGCACGCAGGGAAAACCTTTTAAATAAAGCAACAACAACGAAGAAAAATAAAATATGGAGTTAGAAAGGCAGCGATTTTGCTCTTCACGTCGTATTAGTGAGTGAAGGTGGAGGAAAAAGGAAAGAAGTCAGAAGGCCGTGTCAATTGTAACACCGCTGCTTCCTCTTGGAGTATTAATCTTCCTTTAATTCTGTGAGGTTTTTTTTTTATCGATTATAAAACGAAAGGTGGAGAAGAGAGGAGGTGGGGTAGAAAACGAACTATCGTGCCAGGGCGGTCGACCACGACATTGCTTCTTAATAAAACTGCTCTACACGCCATCCGGCATCCATTATTCTCGGCAACGCTGCAAACATCGGAGCATACATAAAGGTAAGGAAATATAATTTCACCTTTTTAACACTAGCAGCAGCGCGGATGTTCACGGGGTTTCGACTTACAATACTCGCGGTGCTAGACTGCTTCAGACAATACACTCACTTATTTTTTTTTTTTCTTGTTCCTCTCTGATTTTAAACCGCACCGCCCTGCCAACAAACGGTGTAACGATGCGCTACTGGGTCGACTGCGAAGCGTCGCACACGAGGCGGATGAGATCCTCTACACAGCGACAACTGTCCCAATCAGGGAGTGCTTCACCAAAAGGTACAATCGGCTGCTGCTGCTGCTCCGGTGCAATCGCCATACCTGGCAGCCGCTGCAGCAGCACCAGCCGCAGCTCTGAGAAAAGGGCGTTGGTCAGCAGCGCCACGCGGGTGGCGGAGGCAGCGAAGAGAACGAGTTGCAGCACCGCGGAGGAGCTCTGGGAGGCGTCAGACGGCGGCTCACAGAAAAGAAAGCAACAGCCATCCACCGGAGGTGGCGACCACGGCGACGAACGGGCGGGTGCTGTCGGTCCCCGCGGAAACAGAGCAACGTGATCGGTCGTAGGGTGCAGCAGTTCGTCCACATTAAAGGAAAGCAGCACGGCGTTCGCGTAGGACTGTTCAACGCGCCGCGCCACGCTGGCAAAGCGGCACGTGAGCAGTGAGACCAGATCGTAGGGGTGAGGGCAGACGCGGAGAACAACCCGAGAGGAGCGCAGCGACGCGGTGTCGCTGCTAGAGCGCAGTGAATTTGTGGAGCGAGCGGCCACGTGCAGCACCTGCCGCACCACCGAGCCAGGGCATAAGGCACTGGGCTGCAACGAAGGCACAACGAGCACCACGTTTTCCTCTGTCGATGTCGCTTGCTGCGGGGAAGAGCCGCCGGTATTGCCCGCACCACCCTGCAGCACCGCCCGGACAGGATCAAAAGACGCGTTGCTCAAGGCAGCAAGAGGTCCATGCGAAGTTGCCTTTTTCGTCCCTGACAGAGGCGCTGCCGTCAACTCTCCGAGTAGAAAGAGAGAGGTGAGCTCCGCCACGGTGATGTTGGGCGAGAAGGAGCTGTCGTGCAGCTGCTTATCATCATCAGTGTAGTGGTGGCCGTCGCGCTTTGCAAGGGCGGAATCTCGAGCAGCCGCCTCGGGTGAAGGGAGCGATGTCGTAGGCGTCCACGTCGAGAGGTCCGCGGCACTGGAAATGACAGACAGGGGAGCGTCTACGAACGTTTCTGCGATAAAGGTTATTGGTGGTGAGCCGCCAGCTCCGTCCCTGTTGTGTGCGCGTCGCGGTGATTCTGCAGGCGACGCAGCAGCCGATGATGAAGACGGTGACACCACTATCGGTGCTGTCAGCGGGTCGTGTGAGTGTGCAGTTGTACGGGCTGTACTACCGGTGCTGCTCTCTCCCTCTTTTCCTTTCTCTTCTGCCTGACGGTGGTCGATGTAGGCCGCGTCGGCGCCAACAAGAACGGCGATGAGCAGCTCTGCCGCCTCTTGTCGAGAGGTGTTCTTCAGCCCCAGCGCCACAGCCAACGCGCGCAGCAGCGGCAGCAGAAAAACGCCCTTCCGCGCCTGCCCACACGGGTCGTGCGCTGCGCAGTCGGCGAGATCGACGCCACGCAAGCAGCGCCGCACGTGCCGCTGCTGCCGGCGCACCACCCAGTCCACGTAGACGTACAGAATGGCGTACGAGGTGCGCAGCAGCGCCGGGCAAAGGCACACCGTCTCGTTTGTCGCACCGCACGTGGCGACGCGGGCCTGCTGCGTGTAGGCCAGTCCACGACCCAAGAGCGCAACCTCGCCCGTCGCCTCCATCTGCCTCAGAACCAGGTACAGCTGCTCGCGCGTCTGCATGCCGAGTGCGTAGGCCACACGCCAGAGTCGCGGCAGGGGAAGCAGCAGCAGCAGTCCCCGCCTGCGAGCCTTCAGCTGCGTCACGAAGTCGACCACGAGCGACGTCACCCGCGCGTCTTCGGCGCGTGTTTCGGCCGATGCCACTTCTTCCTGGAACGCCGCGCGTGCACCACAGGCGCCGGTGTTGTTGGCGGTCGTCGCGTTGACGTCTAAGAAGCGCGGGCTGCCGCAGCCGTGTGTGATAAGCCGCATTCCGGCGCTCAACGACTGCAGGGAATTGGGGTGTCCCAGCACGTGGCGCACAACGGAAAGTGGAATGGACGATCCTTCACAGTCGTCCCGTCGTGTTGGTGATACCTTTGTGGGGGAAGGAGAGGAGGAGAAGGGAGACGAGGACGCTTGTCCAGCTACTTCTGCTTTACGGAGAATGACATGCCACCACTCCCGAAGTTCAAGCGGTGTGTCACTCGCTGGCGAGACAGCGGTGGCCTGCGTGGCACTGACAGCGGAGACGCCAGCAAGGTGCGGCATTGTTGGAGAGCGCTGTTGCACCCGCTCGCACAGACGCTGCAGGGAGCGCAGGATGGTGTGCGTGGCGCTGACGGAGGCGTCCTTCAGTGCGTCTTGAAAGGTGCCCACAAGGAGGACAGATGGAAGCGCAGACGACATCGCATCGCCTGCTCTGGCCGCGCGTGTCGACAGCAGCGTGAGCAGCGTGGTAAGGCGCTGGTAGTCGCGAGTGTGAATGAAGGCCTCTGTTGCCTTGGCAGAGCGGAGGCCATCAGAGAAGCCGCCGCGCTGAGACGGTGCAGCCACAACTTGCTTGATGCCATAAAGTGGGAAGCACAGGAGAATGATGTCAGCTTCCATGAGAGCGGTCGAGCCAGCCCCCTCGCTTAGCGGAGCAGGTCCGCTGTCTATTATCGTGACCTCGAGCGGGACCGACTCCTCCTCTTCCTTTACGGTACTGCCGGTGTCGACATTGAAGGTCTGCACAGACAAAACAGACGCGTCCATCTTGAGAGCAGCGGCGTGCCCGGACACGACCAAAGGGTGGGGTGTCTTCTCCACTGCTGCGTCTGCGAGGCTCTTGCACAGCGTCGTCCGCCCACTCTCTGACTCGCCGACGACGGCGACCTTGAGACGTCGCTGACGAATGTTGAGGAGAGGAGGAAGAGCGTCCTTGACGCCTCGCTTGCCTTGTTCTTGCTGCGTTGCACTAAGCACTGGTGGCGGTACTGGTAATGCTGTCGACTCAGCCGCTGCTGCCTGTTGCGCAGCATCTTCCTTGGGCTTCAGGAGACGGCGGAAGAGGGAGAAGACGGAGTCGGCTTCACTGCTGCGCGTCACTGCGCCGCTGCCGCTGCCGTTGCGGTCCACGTCAGCTACATCGCTGGGGTGGCCCCGAGAAACATCCATCTGCGGAATCAAAGAAGGGTGTGGAGGAGTCGATGGAGGATGTGGGAAAACAAAGTGGAGACGAGACGCAGACAGTTAGTGGTAAATGGGTAGAGGGACATAAAATGAGCTTGCCTCTCAGACTACCGGAACAAGAAGTGAGTGGCACAGAGAGGAAAGTGCTCCTTTCGCTTTCGTAAAACTCAGCGAGAAGTTCCTGCAACCAAAGCAGCAAGATTCTTCTCTCTGCAGCCGTACCATTCTTGCTGAAAAGAAAAAGTATTTGTATTCATCCTCTCGACCTTTTTTTCCTTTTAGTGGACTCACGCTATTGTTAGGCTCGCTTGCGTAGAAGCGCCGCCCACGCGCACAGCTTCCGTGCCAGTAAAACAAGAAGCAGGCAAAGCGGAAAACAACGATTAGAAAAGAAAAACCACGTGCAGTACAAAAGTGAAGAAGAAAAACAAGAGCACTGCAAAGAAGAAGAAGAAGAATAGCAAAGACCAACTCACACACTCCCGCCCGCATACCCACACCACTGACGAGAAGCATTAAAGCCAGCTCGAATGTGAACAACAAGAAAGAAAGAAAGCAGGGCAACATCATCGGCACTTCTGGACACACACACACACAAACAAGCAAACACACACAAGAAGATGACACTTTGAAAGCTGTTGCACTACAGTCTCTCGCCCGATACTGCACAGTCCTCTCACGCCTTCTTGTCCTTCTCCAATTTCTTGACGTAGTCAACAAAGTCGTCCATCGCTACCGGCCACGAGTCCTCCTCATCATACTCGCTGTAATTCACCAACTTGGCAAACGGGATGAGCTGAGACCACGTGTCAAAGGACACACCCATCTGCTCCACCGTCAACGCACCCTGCTTCGACCCTCTCGTCTTCTCCGCCAGCGCCGTCACGAAGTCGAGCCACTGGTTAATGCGGGGGAAGCACACGTAGGCGGTGAACTTCAGTTTTGCTTCCTCCCTAGAAAAAGAAACAGGGGAGGCCGAGAAGAAGCAGGACCACAGCTCCTTCGCGATGTCCACCCGATCCGTCGCCGTGTTGCCCTTCAGGCACCAGTGGTAGAGAAAGTGGTAAAACTTCACGCGCTGGTCCTCACTCGTGCGCAGCAGTGCGTTGAGGTCGATGACGGCTCCGTGTGCAGCGCTGAAGAGCGAGGCGTACCCGTTTTCTCGCGTCGGCGGTGCGGCGTTGCGGGGCAACGCAGCAGCCAGTGTTGTCATCCACGCCACGAAGCGCTTCTCTGAGATTTTGAAAATCATCTTTGATGACTCATCGGCCAAGAAGGCGAGGAGGTAGAGGGAGAGGTCCTCGAGGTTGAGCTGGGCTGAGGTGGCGAGGGGCTCGAAGTGGGCCAGTTCGAGGTAGCGTTCACCTGACCGGGCTCCCTCGACAGGGGACTGCTCGTAGAGGAAGTCGAAGGCCTCTTGCGCGATTGCCGCCGAGGACGTCTCCTTCTTCCCCGCCTCCTTTCCTTTTGACAGCTTCAAGAAGCCCATTTTGAAAAGTTTTTTTTTTTGAAATTCTTGCGTCGCGGCAGCTCAAATTTTTTTTTATGTTGAAAGAGGTGCGAAGATGGTATTGCCCGCAGTAGAAACCCTTGCACACACACACACAAAAAAGAACGAGTGTAGGTTTGTTGTGGAAAAAGCAAGGATGTCGAACAAGAGGGCACACAAAAGCCACCAGTTAACGTAGGCCACCTCGTGGCTGCTAAGGAGTATTGGTGAAAAAAGAAAAAAATCGTTATTTACAACGGAAGATGAGATGCGGCAAGGAGAGAGAGAGAAAGGGAAAAGAATAAGAGCGAAAACAAGTTTACATGAATAGAAGATGTGTTCTTCAGCGCTGAAAGGGATGGCTGTCAACATTTCACGTTACACAAAAGAAGAAAAAGGTTTCTCGCGCAGTTTGTCCAGCACACATAGGTCCTTCTTAAGGGCTGAAAAAAGCGGAAAGACACAGTGCAGAGATGCGTATGGTCGACTGCTTACTCAGCCGGCTCAACTCATGCCTTCCTGCACACAGCACACTTTCGCTTTCACAACTCATTCCGCTGAGAGTTTATACGGCATCCCGTTACAGGTGTCGCACTTAACGACAAAGACACTTAAAGACAAAAAAAACAGAGAAAGGCAACAAACAGCAAACAACACAGCCAAGAGAAAGCAGTTGACGAGCTACATTACCCGTCATCCACGCAACCCACACCCCTTACCGGTTGGAGATGAAGCGCATGCGAGCCGGGTCCGTCCGCTTCACACAGTCGCACACGGTGTGGATGTTGCACTTCCGCTCGCCCGTCTTGACAAACTTGCCGCCTTTCCCTTGCTTTATCTGAAAGCTGACGTTGCGGGAGCTGACCATCTTGAGGTCACCACGCTTGTGCTTTATCTTGCCCTTCTTGGTGAGCTTGCGTGGGCGGTCGGCCATCGCGAGCTTTCGCTTCTGCTTCGGCGCCTTCTTCGCTCGCTTTCCCATGGTTAAGCTACTTGTAAAGAGTTGACTAGAAATACTAAAATAAAATAAAAAAAAGGTGTGAGTTAAGCATGTAGAGGTGTGATGTTGCGATTCGCCGCGAGACGGAAGGGAGGGAGAAAAGGAATACGGTGAAGTTGGCATCAGTAGAGAGAGAAAAAAGAGGCAAGCATATTGTTTGTTTAAATAATTCTTTTCTGACACTGGCTCTCTTATCTCCTATCAAGCAGCCGCGTCGTTTTTGTGTGTGAAGTGAAGAGCGGTGTATCTCACATCTCTTTTTTTTCTCCCTTATTTGAAAGTTACAACATGAGCATATCTTTCTTCCTTTTCTTCAGCTGCGAGAGACTTCACTACGTCGCGAATAGGGGGAAGGTTCTACTAGAAGCGGTCGAGCAGAAGACAAAAATGTACAAACACACCCACACACACACAAAAAGCTAGTGCTCTTTCCGGAGCCGCACTTCTTACTGCGAGGCGGCAAAGTGCAACAGCTGCATCGCTTCGGGAATCTCCGTCCAGTGCTGCACGCAGTCGCAGCAACGCGTCAGCTGCTCCCCCTCCAGGTCGTATCGGCGCGTCCACAGGTTCGTGAGGAGGTTGCGCACCGCCTCCTGCTGACGCGGACCCGTGCGGCCCATCTGCCAGAGCGCCTGCAGGGTGCGCATGGTGTCCTCGACCGACATCTCCGCACTGTGCGCGTCGACAGCGGCGCAGAGCGGCTCGAGACGGTACGACTCCTCGCGCGGTACGACATCGAAGGCCTCGGCGACGCGCGCCACCACCTTGGTCAGCGTTGTCGTCGTCGTGCCCTTGTCGTGCTTGCTGGTGCGCAGGTGCTGCGGCTTAATCTGCTCCGTCAGCTCCAGCACCCGCTCTTTGGGCACGGTGGACCAGGTGCTGAGCAGCACGTCAATCGGGTTCTCATCCAGCTCCAGCTTCGGCGCACGGGGGATGCGGGGGTGGCTGCGGATGCCGCAATGAAGGAGCGCATTCATGACGTACGGGCCCTCGTGCGGCTCGATGTCCTTCAGCTTCTCGGCCGTAATGGCAATGCTGCGCTCCACCTTGGACTGCCACGCTCCCTGCAGCTCCGCCGGCACCTGCGCGCTGGAGAGGCCGCCGACGGCGTAGAGCAGCTTGCAGCGCTCTGCCGTGGTGAGGCGGCCGATGCTGCGGCGTGTCTGGCGGGCCGCCATGAGCTTGTACTTTGGGTGCTGGATGCCGAGGCAGCAGAGGCCGTGGCCGACGTCGATGTACCACTGCGGCGCGAGCGCGTAGTCGTCCTTCTCGTTGAGAGGGTCCTGAATTGCACGTTGTGCTTTGGGGGACAGGTGCGAGGAATGCCGATCTCGCCGTGATGGAGCGACGTCTCTCCCGCTGGAGGAGGCCTCGCTGGAGGAGCTGCGGCGGTTGGCGTGGGAGGCACGCAGCGCATGCAGGAAGACGCCGTTCATCAGCGCCGTTTCACTCGGCGGTGGCTGCCGCAGCATGGCGAGGCCCAGGACGTGTTGCCGCACAGCCTCCGCGTTGCAGTCGCGCGGCTCCACCAAACTCGAAAAGTACTTTTGGTGTATGTGGCGGTGCTGCAGCGTGCCGAGGTGGTAGAGCACCTGACAGAGCTGCTGGCTGGAAAGCAAGGCGTGCTGGGTGTAGAGCGTCTCGCAGCTGCGGTTGCACACCTCGGGGTCGTAGAGGCCCGTTTGCGCCATCGTGGCGAGGCTCATGCCGGCGTCGATGCGGTTGAGCTCGCGGTCCCGCAGAGCGGCGAGGAGGCCACGTGCGCCTCGACAGCGCTGCATCTTGGCCTCCATGTGGATCTTTGCCTTGATGGGGAGGAGACCGTTCTGGTCGGCGCTGGCGGCGGGGAAAGTGAAGCTGCGACCGTGCACGCGGCTGTTGGCCTCGAGGAGGGAGAGAATGCTGAGTGTGGTGGTGTTCTCCTGCGGATCTACCCACAAATGCATCGCGTGGTTGTAGATTGGGGTCAGCAGCGCATCGAAGCGCCGCGGCGTCGCTGAGCTCTGCAAAGGAGAGGGCATCGCACGCTCATGCACTGAAGACGATGTCGCCTTGTCAGGAAGGGCGGTGGTGGTGGGCAGCGCACTCAGCTCCAGCAGACGCCCTTGACAGTCATCCAACGCGCTTACCGAGCGAAGCAGCGAGCAGACCTCGCTGAGGTTGAAGTTGCGCTGCACGTGGCCGCCCTCGCTGTACTGCCACACAACGGCCGCGCAGTCGTCCAGCGCGTCGAGCGCCGCCAGGGCGTCCTCGTCGGGGACGTGACGCATCACCGTTGCGCAGGCACGGAGGAGCTTCGGGACGAGACGTGCGGTGTCGGCATTGCGATCGCTGCTCAGCTCGACGCCTGCCAGGCTCTCCCGCAGGAGCTGAACGCCTTCGTGGGCAAGAACCAGCGGGGAGCCTTCTCGCTGCAGCAGCTGCAACTGGATGCGCGACAGCTCCCCGCACACCGCTGCTAGTCCAGGAAGCATCGAGACGAGCTCCTATTGCATAAATAGAAGGAGAGACTGTGTGTACTTGTGTCAAGATGCACCTGTATTGTCAATAGATTGGAGAGGAGAAAATGGAGAAGTCAGCAATATGATGATCAGAGGTTAAGAAAATAGAGAGAGAGAGAAAGAGAGAAAGAGATCCCTGTAGATGTGTCGACGCGCGAAACAGGTACAAGATCAGAGCGCTTTCAATTTTTTTTTTATTTTTCTTGTTTCGAGTAATTCTATGGAGCAACTGAAGAAAGAAAAGAAAAGAAGGAAGCAGGAACAAAAAAAAACAAGGAGAAAGAGCTTTAACCCACTTGCGCAGACACGGTATCGACTCTCAGTAGTCGTAGCCGGGAGAGGAGCTGGGAGTGCCGCGCTCTCCGGCGCCATTCGACACGACGCTCTGCTGGCTGGGAGTCCCCATGCCGAAGTCATAGCCGTAGTAGTAGCCACCCGACGCCAGCGAGCCACGGCGGCCCACTGAGGAGGCGGCCAAGGATTCACTGTGCGCCGTCTGCGGTCGGCTGACGGAGTGCGACATCACACGCGAGAACTCCGCAGACGCCTCGGCTTTCTCCTTCTCCCTCCGCGGCGGGGAGCTTTGGGCGGAGCGGTGGCCCGAGTGGAAAGTGTTGTTCAGGGCGTCCTGGCTCACCGGCGTGGCGGCGGCAGGGTCGCGGCGGCGCTGCTGCCGCTGCGGGGAGAGCGCCAACATCTGCGACCCGGGCGGCGACGAGGCCGCCTCGGAGTAGTTGTGGAAGCTGGAGTCGCGGTGGTCCTCCTTTGCCGCCTTCTTGGGCTGCTGGCGGTGGAAGATCGCAGCCGCCACCGCTGCTGCAGAGGACGACGTCGTCGAGGCGTCACTACTGTCGCTGCCGTTGCTGCTGGTGTCCGTCGACTGCACCGAGCGCAGTGCAGCCATTGCCTTTGTGCCCTGCGCGGGTGTGGCGGCGGCGTTGGGGTTTGTGCGGCCCATTGCGGGGGCCGAGCGCAACGCGGCGCTGCTGCTGGGGGAGTGCGCGCTGATGGGGCGACGGGTGCCGAGCACCACGCCAGAGCCGAAGGGCCGTGCAGCGGGAGAGACAGCCGATACCACCGCCTTCCGCGGAACGTCTTCCTCGCTGCTGGAGCTGCTCTCGGATAAGACGCCAGGTGCACGCGACATGCCGCTCGTTTGTGCGGGCAGCTGCTTGGTGCTGATGCTGTTCTGAGGTTGGTGGCGCGACCCGGGTGAGACGTCCAGCGCGGTGGATGCCGCTGTTGCCGTGCCGGTGCGCGCGCTTCTCGCCGCCTCGTCTGGCATGTGGCTCGGCGCCGGCGAATTCGCGAGCGAGCCAAGCGCGCTGAACTCGTAGCGGCCCTGCTCACTGAACTCCACACTATTCGCGGTGGATGGGCCGTGGTGGTGGTGGTGGGCGGCGGGCGGAACGCCGCTACGGCTCTTCAAGGATACCTCCATCCCCTCCTGCCCCACGTCGAGGACACTCACGACAGGCGAGAACTCGTAGTAGCCCCCGTCTTCGGCTGCAATGGAGCCGGACCGGAAGCTCCCAGCATGACGTCGCGAGGCGCTCTGCGTCGCCGCCCCTGCCGCCCGCGGCGCGTCGAACATCTTGCTGGAGAGAAGACTCTGCGACGGCTTCCTCTGGGGAGGGACGTCGTTAATCAGCACGTCGGAGTGGTCCGCCTTGACAGCACCAGCGGCTTGCGCAGCAGCTGCACTGTTCGTGTGGCTGCGCTTTGCGGAGGGGAAAGTGGAAGTGGTGACAGACGGTTTGAGAGATGTGAAGGTGGGCATGACGTCACTGCTGTTGGTTGACGAACTGGATCCTCCTTCTGCGTCGACGCGTGTGGTGAGCCCGCGTTGCGCACGAAGGCGGTCTACGACGGAGACGGACGGCGAAGACGTGAGCAGGTGTGTGGCACGGTGCGCTGCTAACATTTTGGACGCCTTCTCGGCTGCGGCGGTCGCAGAGGGAGGAGCAGCAACGGATGGAGGCGACAGTGGCACGCCTGCACTCCGCTGCGTGTCTCCTTTGGTGTCCTTCTCCCGCCTCTGTTGCGGCAGCGGTGTGCGGGAGTCGATGGCTGCAGCAGCGTCCACGACTGGCGTGTGTGAAGCCGGCGGGGAGTGCTGCTCAGAACCGCGACTTGCTGAGGATGCAGCAGAGGACGATGGAGTGGAGGAGTAGGAGGAGGAGGCCGTGGTGGAGGGCGATCGGCGAGAGCGGTGGCGGTGACGACTGCGGCAAGAAGTCTCTGCCCTGCGCTTGTTGCTCCGCTGCTGCTGATCGAGGAGCAGCTGAATGAGAGGGAGGAGCTGTTTATAGGAATCCACAGTGGCCTGCAGGTTGCCTGACGGGCTCTGAGTGACGGCAGCCGGAGGCAACGGCGGTGCACTGCGTGTTGGGTCCACGTGTGTGCTTCCGTGCGTTGGAGGGGCCTCCATCACCTGGGTGACGCGGTGCACCATGAGACGGAGACGCGTTACCTCCGCACTGAGAGCCTCCACCTCCTGCTCCAACACATCCATGTACATGTTCCTCTCCTTGTAAGACGAGACAGGTCAATCAACAATGAGGAGCAAATGGGAAGTCAAAGTGATGTATGCGCACGAACACGGCAAGCAATCTATGAGAGAGGTGTGCAAAGAGCGCTAATGTACGCCCAAATTGGAAAATGGCGCGGTAAGTCAGCTGACCTGCGCAAGGAGAAGGCGAGAAGGTAAGGTCTAGAGAGTGTGACAATGCATAAAACCCTTCAAAGAAGAACGACAAAATTTGCGCGGAAAGAGGGCGAGAAAACGACTTAGCGAAGCAAAAATGACGCGTTTTTTTTTTGCCTTTTGCTTTTCATGTGCACGGCGGAATGGCACACTTTCTTCCTGTATTTTCACGGTTTCACAGCCACGCAGGTGGTGAGCTGTACCGTGGAAGAAAACCCATTTCACTTTCTCCACACTCCTTCTTAAATCGTATCTGTCTTGTGTGTGTGACGGCGGAGAAGCCACCGGTAAGGAGAGGAGAGCGCAACCCCGCACTGTCGGAGCAGAAGGGAGCGCGGATGAGGAAAAAAGAAGAGAAAAAAAAAAAAGGTGGGCGTTAACGACGGCCGCATTACAAAAAAAAAAAACGTGAAGGGAGAGGCACAACATGGAAAAAAATTGTAAGGAAAGAAAAAGTCACCGAGAGGAAAAAAACAAAAAGAAACCCGGCGACAAACAGCTCGCTCTCTCTAGCCACAAAGGGAACATTCAGAGAAGAGTTGAAACGTGGTAGAGCGAGTGACGATAAGAGGAAGCGCTGTCTCAAGGCTTGCTGCTCGTGTTACAGGTGGGACTGGAGGGGCTTGTTCGTCTCCGTGCAGAAGGTCACCAACTCCTTCGTCACCTCCACGCACCGCAGCAGGTCGGCCACGGCGGTGTACTCGTTCGCCTCGTGCGCACCCGCCGTGCCAGGTCCGATGATGACCGTCGGAATACCCAGTTCTTCCTGGAAGAAACCAGCCTCTGTCGTGCCGGTTCCCTTCACCACCTTCCGGTAGTTCATAAGCTTGCGAGCCAGCCTCGTGAAGGGTGCGTCCTCCTTCGCGTTGAAGGCCGGGCAGCAGCAGAAGGCATCAAGCTCCACCGACGCCTCAGAGTACTCCTTGCGCATCTCGGGCACCACCTCCTCGTCAATGTACTTGCGGATGCGCGCGTCGACATCCAACGCGACCTTCGTGTCGGCAATACGAATGTTGAACTCAAAGGCGCACTCCGCCGGCACCGTGTTCACGGCGTTGCCACCGGTGATCAGGTTGGTCGACATGGGAGAGAAGGGGCAGCCATAGCTCGCGTCACGTGGACCATTGTCGCGCACGTCCTTTGCAATTTCGCGGATCTTGGTAATGATCTGCGCCGCGTACTCGATGGCGTTGCAGCTCGTGCCCATCAGCGCCATGGATGAGTGGATCGCCTTGCCCTTTACGGTGCACCGCCACACACGATGGCCTTTGTTTCCGGTGCACACCGCGAGCTTGCCATCCCCGACAAGGCACGCATCGGCGGTGATCTTCTTCGTCTTCATGTAGTCGATGAGCACCGGAATGCCGATGCAGCCCACCTCCTCATCGTAGGAGAAGGCGAAGTGCACCGGCTTCGTCCGCTTCATCTTCATGAAGGTCGGCACGAGAGCGAGCGCCACGGCAAGAAAGCCCTTCATGTCCGCAGTTCCGCGGCCGTAGAGCTTGCCGTCCTTCTCCGTCAGCGTCCACGGATCGCTGTCCCACTTCTGGCCCGTCACCGGCACCACGTCGGTGTGGCCCGAGAGAATGATGCCACCATTTGTCACACCATTAGCTCCCGGCAGCGTGCAGAAAAGGTGCGCCTTGCTCTTATCCGGTGCGTACACGAGCTGCACCGTCTGCCCAATCGACTCGAGGTAGTCGCGAACGTAGTAAATGAGCTTCAGGTTGGACTGCGTGGTGCAGGTGGTGTCGAAGCTGACAAGCTTGGCTAGCCACTCCTTCGCTCCATTTGGGTACGACGTCATGCCGCGGTACGATCAGCGACGACGACGGCTGAATAGACTGGAGAGAAAAAGAGAGAGCGCGTTGAAGGAGCGGACTGTACTGAAGAGCGCAAATAGAGTTTTTCGATTTTGAGTGAAAAAGAAAGCGAAAGAGACGTTAAATACGCAAAACTACACAACTCAAGAGGTGTACGTGGACTGTGGAGAGGCGGAAACGAGAGGGAGAGAGAGAGCAGCAATTAGATTGCAAATTCAGAGGACTGGAGAACGAAGAAAAGAGGAGACACTTCGAAGCTGCCGCAGATCAGCAAATAGAGAGAGCACAGAGAATGAAAAGCAATTTTTGTCGTCACTTTACCCCAAATGTTATGCGGAGGACGGCTGGTCTGTTAACGTTGTTTCTTGTTTTAAGTGCTTCAGCAGCACCACTAAGCACACAAACGCGCAAAAATCACATTAAAAGTCTTTTCCCACATTCGACCCATTTGGAGGCGTTACGGAAAAAGCCAACAGGCAGAGAACACGAGTGAAGAGACGATACACAAGATATTACGTAGAATGGGAGAGCAAGAGAGAGAAAGAGGAGAGAGGGAAAAGAGCTGCGTTGTTACCAACGGCTCCTAAACGTAGATGTTCACAAGTATACATATATACCTGTGTGACGCTAGAGGCAAAAAGATAATACAATAGAAATAAACAAAAACCCTCCTTGGTGATAAAAAAAGGATTAAGTAACGATAGGCACTGAGCATGAGACCGAGCATTACACCTCTCTTGTTCGAAATGCGGCTCATTAGAGTGACTGGAGCAAAAAACAAATATTAAAAACAAGCACTACCAAGAGCATACGCTCAAGCACGCAGGCCACGAAGAGCAACTTTACAGGTGCGACTCCACAGGCTTGTCCGACTCCGTGGCGTACTTCACCAGCTGCAGCGTCACACGGTGCGAGCTCATCAGGTTCTCGACCGTGGTGTACTCGTTTGCCTCGTGCGCGCCTGCCGTGCCGGCACCGATCAGCACCGTAGGCACGCCAAGGTCCTCGTGGAAGTACCCACACTCGGTGGAGCCGTCGCCCTTGATCACCTCTTTTGTGTTCATGACGCGCCGTGCCAGCTTCGTCCACGGATGCTTTTCGTCCGCGTTGAAGGCGGGGCAGAGGTCACACGCGACCAGCTCCACCGACGCCTCAGGGTACTCCTTCCGCATCGCAGGCACAATCTCCTTGTCGATGTACTTGCGGATGCGCGCGTCAACGCGGTGCGCCAGCTCCGTCCGCACGAAACGAACGCTGAAGATGAACTCGCACTCCGCAGGCACCGTGTTCACCGCGTTGCCACCAGTGAGCATGTTCGTGGACATGGACGAGAACGGGCAGCGGTAGTCGGGGTCGCGGGCGTCGGTGGCACGAATCTCCTCCGCAATCGTGCGGATTTGTCGGATGATCTGCGCCGCGTACTCGATGGCGTTGCAGCTCGTGCCCATCAGTGCCATGGATGAGTGGATCGCCTTGCCCTTTACGGTGCACCGCCAAATGAGAGTACCCTTGTTGCCTGTGCGGAAGCAGTGCCGGCCATCTCCAACAAGGCACACGTCTGCCTTCGTGTTGAGCTTCTGGATGTGCTTGACCAGCGACTTGATACCGAGGCAGCCGAGCTCCTCGTCATACGAGAAGGCAATGTGGATTGGCTTGGCGCGCTTCATCTTCAGAAATGTTGGCACATGGGAAAGCGTGACGGCCAAAAAGCCCTTCATGTCCGACGCGCCGCGTCCGTAGAGCTTGCCATCCTTCTCCGTCAGCGTCCACGGGTCCGTGTTCCACTTCTGGCCCTCTACCGAAACAACATCGGTGTGGCCGTTAAGGATGATACCGCCGCTAACGCGACCGTTGGCGCCGGGAAGCGTGCAAAAGATGTTCGCCTTGGGCTCCTTTTCGTCAAAGATCAAGTCAACCTTCAGCCCCTGCGACTCGAGGTAGTCGCGGACGTAATGCACAAGCTTCATGTTGGACTTGGTCGAGGTGGTGTCGAAGCTGACAAGCTTGGCTAGCCACTCTTTCGGTCCATTTGGGTACGACGTCATCTTGCGCTGGCAGTGCTGAAAGAAAGGGGGAAAAGACGTTCTTATAGCTTGACAAAGCTGCACCTCAATGTGGGGCTCACGACAGCGGGCGGATGTAATGAGTGTGGTGCGTCGCACCGAGGCAGCCGACTAAGTGTGTATGTGTGTGCTTGTGTTTTGCCAATGTGAATCTATGAGAAAGTAGACAAAGCCCAATAAGTGGAGAAAAGTAAAGTGCAGATCGAAGGTGCCAGTGCATGTTACACAAAAAATCCGCACACTGTGCGCTGCTGCACCATGCAACACATTGTCAGCGCAGCAGCCAGACTCACACTGCAGCGCGTTCCCACGGGCCACTTCCTCTCCGGTCATAGAGAACGAGCTGAACAAGCCGAATACACAAAGCCGCAGTCTGAAAAGCTACTTGCACTGACACCAACTCGCTAGAATATGATACTTTTATTTAATCGTCAATGATTATCTTTGTGAGACGCTCGGTTACTCGCCTGGCGCGGCCTCCGTGCTGTGGAAGCCCTCGGTGGAGGGCATGCAGAACTCCCGCAGCACGCTCGTCGCGTAGCTGCCGGGCGGCAGGGAAAAGGACGCCACCACAACCTGGATCGCCCCCTGCGGCTCCGACGCGGCCACCTGCTCCGTCACAGCGCCAGAGGGACGGGCAATGTCGTGCCTCTCGCAGTGCGTCTCCCAGTCGGAGTGCAGCACCGGAGCGCGCCAGCTTGTGGCGGTGTGTAGAGAGAGCGCAAAGTCCTTCGGTTTGACGCCGAGAGCGCGATAGGTGCCGTGGAAGTGGAAGATCTTGATCAGCGACATCGCTTCTTTGGCTGCAAAGTCCACCTCCATCTCCTGCAGCACACGAGCGTAGTCGGCGCGTGTGCAGCCGGCTGACTCCGGATAGATCAACTCCTGGTCGGGACCCGGCACCGGTAGCATGACATCCGCCAGCGTGAACAACGCACACTCGTCTTCCGTTGCGAGCTTGTGCACGGCGGCCAGCTTTGCGTCCGTGTCCAGCTCTGCCGCATCGCCCTCATCCCCTGTCGCGTCTGCGTTAGTGTTCGCACTTCCCTCCTCTTCCTCCTGCTTCGTCGTCCCCTTCAGCCGTGCCTGGAAGGTTGTTTCCAGCACCAAATCGCCAACTTCAACCCGCACCCGCTCCGGCCCGGAGAGCCGCGCCGACGCCATGCGGTTCCACACAAGACTCTGCACTGCGTGAAAGTACAGCATCGCCATCGTGCGCGGCATCGACTGCAGCGCGCCGAGGAAGTCGTTGGGGTTGGAGTAGAGATGCTTCAAAACGTCGCGCTCTTGATAGCAGAAGTACGGGGCGGCCTGCAGCGCCTCTGCGTAGTTGCGTGCCTCGAAGAGCTCCACCGCTTTTGTCAACTCCGGCACGATCGTCGCCTTCGACGCCAGCAGAAGACGCAAGCCTTCTGCAATGCGACCACGCAGGAACTGCACGCCAACGTCACTCGTCAGCACCGCCGTGGTGCCGAAGCGCTGCGGGCCGAAGTAGTTGATGACACCCACAGCCCGCACCACGCGCTCAACCTCTTGCAAAAAGTCCGCCGTGACGGCGCCAGCACCGGCAGCAGCAGACGCGGTGTCGGGAAAGACGCGCAGGGCGATGCGGAAGTGATTCCCTTTGGCATCACCGAGCCGCAGGCCATGGCTCTCCTGCGTGAAGCCGCACACCTTTACCACGTTGTGCTGACCAAAGCTGCGGTCGTTAATCGACCTCAGCCGCTCCACCGTCGTCTCCCGCACCGCCACCCGCTGCAGCGTCACCGCGCGCTTGTCCTTCGTGCCGCAGAACTGCAACTGCCGCGTTGAGAGGCGCAGGTGGGCGGCGATCATTCGCAGCGCCTGGTTGCTGTCGGTGTTCTCCTTGTAGAGCGTGAAGTGGTGATACGACGGCGGCGGCCGGTTCACACGCGAGCGGCGGCGCTCTTCGCGACGGTCCGCCGCGTTCGCCTTCACAACGCACACGGCGCCGTTCACCGTGTTGCTGACGTGGGTGGTGCCGAGGCAGGCCTTGATGGCGGCGTGCAGCTGCCCGCGCTTCTCCTTCTCCACGACGCTCGGCAAGGGAATGGACTTCGCCTCCGCGGCGAGACCGGCGAGGAGAGCGGCAAGATCCTCCGCACTCACCAAAGGGCCAATGGCGTCGGAGACAGCGCTCACTGCGAGGAGAGGCGGCGCAGCCGTAGACGCCGTTTTCTCAACGACCTCGTCGTCAGGAGTTGAGACGGGTTTGCTGTGGTCGTGTTCATCGCGACTGCGCTTTGCACCAGCACCTTCAGCCCGTGGAAGCTCTGAGTCGCTCGCCACTGACTGCTGTGCCTCTCCGCTGTTGCTGCTCCTCTCTGCCAGCTCCAGCTGCAGCGGAGCACCGTTGCCGTAGAAAGCAGGCAGCTCTCGCACTTCGAAGTCTGTGTAGAGCGTCTTAAGAGAGACGACTGGACGGGGAGCGGGGCTACTCTTCACGGCGGCCGGCGAAGCCTGAGAGAGGTCAACGATGCGCCGCGTCGCGCCAATCGCCTCCTCGCGCTGCAGGTGGGTGCGCGTCGTGCTCGCGAGGAAGTCGCTCATTGCGTGTGGCAAGTTGAGGATGCGCACACGGCAACAGGGTGGGAAGAAAAAAAAACCTGATGTGCTTTGAAAGAAAGAATGCACAAAAGAGGAGAGTCTAGGGATTCAGAAGACACAAGCATAAAAGTGAGAGTACAGACGCGACAAAGCTTTTTCAAGCCCGCCATCAACACTCAGCACACGCGCTGTCTCGAAAGAGGTGCGTGTGAACATCTAGAATGTATGCGCTCATCGCTTTCATTCTCGCTATTGTTTTTTGTTTCTCTACGTGAAACGTAGACGTCGCAACGAGTCCAGACCAAAAAGATGCAAAAAAGCAGGGAAGAAACAATGATCAGGAAAGTACACACACACACACACACTGGCACACTTGCACACACACACACAGAGGCGCGCCAACTCCTTTCCCCTGCTGTGATTCTCACACAATCTTCGTCCACCCTTCCACGACCAGCGGCAGTTCCCGTGCAATGCGCTGCAAAGGTACTGGCAGCGTCAAACGGCCCTCGCAGGCCCACTGCGCCAGCGTGAAGAGCAGCCGAAAGAAGTTCTTCCGCTCCGGCGTCCCTTTCGGTAAGCCAAGAGTGGCGTAGACGAGTCGGCGCAGGTCCTCAAACTCGGCCACCGTCACCCAGCTGGGGTCGCACAGCAGTCCCTCCATAGGCACCGCTGCGTCACTGCAGACATCAGGCGACGGTGCTGCTGAAGGCGATGTGGAGCTCTTTGTACTTCCTTCCTTCGCCTGCTTCGCTGCCGCCAGCATCTGTGTCTCGCGTTCCTGCAGCCAGGCACGGCCCTCCGTCGACAGCAGCCCCACAAGCTTCCGCAGCCGCTCCGACGCCAGCTCGAAGGCTGCCCGCTCACCACGCTGCCCGTACCCTTTTCGCAGCGCCGTCGCGTACTGCAGCACCGACACCAGGTAGCACTGCAGCACCACGAGCCCTACGTGCGGCGCGGCTGTCTTGGTTGAGAGCAGCAGCATCTCCTGCTCCACGGCGGCAACAGGGAAGAGGTGCTTCACCTCGTAGTCCATGAGCACGACGTCCGCGATGTCTGGCAGCGACTCGTGCAGGCCCAGGCAGTGCGCCAGCCGCGAGAGGCACTGCCGCGTGTCCTCGCTGATGAGACTCACCAGTGGCGCGGGCGGCAACGCAGGGGACGCGGATGCTGCCGGGGGTGGCATGCCGTGCTGCTGGCTGTAGAGAACGCTGCCGGCGACAAGGAAGCGCCGCAGAACAACCGCAGCGACGGAGGCTCGCAACGGCGTCTCATGGGGGCTCTCGTCCTCCATGGCGTAGGTCGAGAGGACGGGTCCAGATGCACCAGGCAGTGCCGGATGCGGTGACGCCGCGTCGTTAAGGAAAACGTCCGGCAGCAGTCGCAGCTGATCGCGCCGGTTCGCCCCGCCAATCAGCGCACTCCACGGCACCGTCATCTGCGATTGCAGCTGCGTGAGGGCCACACCGTTCATTGTCAGCGCGGAGGCTTCCGAAAAGAAGAGGAGAAGGGCGACGAGACGCGCCACACGCTGCACACGGCGGAGCGGCGCGTGGGGAGCCTGGGCTAAGACCTGCATCCAGACGGTGAGGCGGGCACGTAGGGAGTTCGGAATCAGCGGGAAGAGCAGCGCGTCATCCTCGGACAGAGCGGAGCTGATCTGCTGGATGAGCACCACGCGCTCGGCGTTGTCCAGCGGGGCAACGCCTTCCTGGATAATGCGCTCGACGAGCGCGGCCAGCCGCTGCACACTCTTCAAGTAGTCACGCGAGGTGCGGCTGCCAGCGAGGACGAGACCCGCAGGCGACCCATCCACAGGAAAGAAGTTGCCGTCCGGGACGAGGTTGTTGTCCCAGAAGAAAAAGGAAAGGTCGGTCAGCGGACGCAGGGCGTGGTCGAGCACCCGCATCGCCACGAGCAGCAGGCAGGCCTTGTGGACGGCTGCGCGGCCACTTGCCTTGTCCACCGACGCAGCTCCTCCACGAAAAGCGTTCTTGAAGGCACTGCTGCTCGCAGCCTTCGCCGTGGACGAGGACGTAGACAGCTGCTGCCAGAGGCGCTCAAGCGGCCTGCACACCTCATCGCGAAAGCGCTCCTCATCCCACTGGTGCCCGTCGATCCACGGCAACGACGTCACGACGTCAGGGCTGTCGCAGGCGGTGCTGCTGCCGCGGCTCCGCACATGCTCCGTCGCACCGAGGAGCGAGACGAGGCTGGAGAAGAGTGGAAGGTGACGCACGGCGTCGGCATCCGCCTCGGGACGCGGCACCGCAAAGTCGTCCATGAGAGAGAGGGTGATGCCGTTGCGCTGCAGGTAGACCTCGAAGGTGTCCCCCTCCGGCGCACCAATGCCCCAGCACTCTTCACTCGCACCTCCTGCTGCTGCTCCTGCAGCCAAAGATCCACCGTACATGTCGTCTCTACTGTCTAAGAAGATAAAAGTGCTCTCATCGGCGGCGGTCAGCGGCAGCGAGGGCGGCTCGACGCTGCTGAGGCGCAGAGAAAAGGCAATACGCGCGTCTGACCCGCTGCTGGCGCACTGCTGCTCCAACTGCGGCGTCGGCGTCCCTTTTGTCAGCGTCGACCAGAGCTGCAGCAGCTGTCGCACGCGCCGCGTCAGACGTTGGCTGCTCGCCAGCGACGTGGAGGGCCGGAGAGCGAGGCGGACGGCGCAGCACCAGAGCAGCCCTGCCACGCTGCCGGCCGCTGTCGCCGTCGCCACGTCACCGTCGACCGAAACAAAGGGAATCGCTGCTCGGTCTACTGCGTGCAGAAAGTGTGTGCCAGAGAAGGTGAGGAGGGTGGCAGCGAAGAGGCCCACAGTTGACGTGCTCAGGAGTGCGTCGAGGCTGCGGCCCGCCTGACGCGCAACCCAGACCACCATGAGGAGTGCTACGTCGCGGTCGGTGCAGCCGAGGTCGGAGAGGACGGGCAACTGCGCAAAGAAGGCGTCGCTGCCCAACATACCAAAGACGAGGTCGGAGAGGGGGCCGAGGAAGTTGACGCTGCCGTCTGCGTCCTCAGCGATGTCGATGGCGCCGCTGAGGAAGGTGGGACGGCGACCGCCACAGTAGAAGCAGCGGAGAAAGGAGGTGAGGGGCATGAAGTCGGCGGGCTCTCCAAGGGCCATCGTGCCCGCTGTTGGCAGCGATCCCAGCGGAGCCGCCTTGCGCATGGCCTGATGAAGAAATGGGGTGAAGTACTTCTTGTAGATGCTCTGCTCCGCAGGGAAAGCAGCGAGGACACCAGCCATGCACTCCTCCATCTGCTTCGCGAAGGCAGCCGTGGCGCCGCAGTCCGCAGTCGAAAAGTTGGCTGTCCACAGCTGGGGGGTTATGAGGCCCGAGGTCCACTGCGTCGGGTCGAAGTAGCGCGCTGGCGACACCCGCCGACACCGCAGCAAGCGGTAGTAGTTCTCCGTCAGTGCACCATACAACTGCACGTAGTGGAGACACTGTGCGGCGCTTGTGTTGCGCGGCACGGCGGCCAGAGAGCCTTCCAGCGCTTGTTGCGCTGTGCCGGGCATCGGCACCTCGACGATGTCAGCGTAGCCAGGCGCAAAGCGGCGCTGCACCGTGGCGCAGAGAACGTCGAGCGTCTTGCAGTAGCTGCGGACATCGTCCCCACCTTGCACGGCGTAGGTCCGTGTAGTCGTCATACGATTGCTTCCGCTGTCTTCTTGCTCCTCATCTACTCCGTCAGTATTAAAGATCGGAGATGCAGCAGTAGTATCCCAGACAACCCGAGGCTGTGGCAGCGGCAGCTGCAGCGCCACCTCCAAGAAGTCGTCCGGCGATCGGCAGCCGCGCAGCACCGACGGGCTGAGCAACGCGTTGTTGTCTGCTCCCTCGAGGGACTGCTCTGACGGGGACGACAGCAGACGCAGACGAGCGGCGCCGTCGCACAGACCGCTTGAGACCCAGCTCACCCGCACCTCGTACACGGTGCCGGCGGGGTCCATGAGAAGGGCAGCACTCCCGCATCCCGAGCACGCAGACGCACCCAGCCGTCCACTGACCGGACTTCGGGTAGTTCTGCTGACGCTCGCCGCGGCGGTCGCTTTGCGCCACTCGCAAGGGACGCCGCAGGGCCGCAGCAGCACGCAGCCTTCCGGCACGTAGCAGGCGGCAAGACGGTCTCCTGTCCGCGGCGTGTACACCTCCACCGCGCGGCGCAGGGGCAAATAGACAACCAACAGCAGCGCCGCCCCGCCAGCCGCGCACTCGGTCCACCACCACGTGAACTGCGCCGCACGGCAGCCCTTCAGCACGCCGCTGATGACGCCGCTGCGCACGTCTGCCACGTAGACGCGGCCACCGCCCTCGATCGCGAAGGCGGCCCACTGCTGCGAGGGGTCGACCTGCAGTGCCGCGCATTTCGCATCGGCCTGCAGGCAGACACGCCCGCCTGGCGTGGCGACCTTCTTCAGATGAGGCGGCCGCTCCGTCGGGTTTGTCGTCCCCAGTGCGCTGAACCACAGCGTGCGGGCCACTCCCGTCACCATGCTCTTCACCGCCTTCACCGCCTTGGCGGCTGAGAAACCAGAGGTGGGGGACTGCAGACGATAAAAGGCGAAGAGAGGGCTGCTGCCGCTCACGAGGAGCGCCTCGCAGGGATGGCGGTGGGCGTCAAGTGGGGCCAAGAGCGCCGACGCCTGCGAGGATGCCGGGGCGGGGTCTGGCATCTCCGCCACGATATCCGCGTCGCGAATGGAAAAGTGCGTCGACTCGGGAGTGGCCGACTTCGCCGTGGCCGACCGCTTCTCCAGCGTCGAGTACGCAGACGGCGGCTCGAGCACGAAGACGCCGCCAACGTGCGCAGCGAAGTCGCTGGCCGGCCCCGCGACTGGGAAGGAGCTCGGCGCCGTTTCTGGCTCCCACTCGAGGATGAGGTGGGGTCGGCGGCCATCGAGACGGTCCACCGAGCACCGCACAAAGACGTCCAGCGCGGCACGCGTCAGCTCCACTACTTTGCCGCCGCTGTGCACGATGTAGATGGACGCAAGCCGCGAGCCGGCTGTTGGGGAAAGAGGAAGGGTCTTCTTGAATGCCGTTGACGCGACGTCTGCATTTGTCAGTGTCGTGCTCTCTTGCGTGAAGGGCAGCGAGGGGTTCCACAGCTGCTCGCCTCGCCGCTCTCGGACGACAAACTTCACAACGGCTTGGTTCTTCGCTGGTGTTCGGCTCCTGTTCGGCTCGCTCTCCCTCTCCTCGTCCGCCGCGGTTGTCGCCGTGGTGCTGCTACGCGTTCCGCGCAACTCGCTGGTGAAGAGGTGATGGTACTGGAACTGTGCGACGGCAAGGATGGTGCCGCGGAGAGCGTTGCCGACAATGACGGTGCCGTTGGAGGTGCCGATGAGGAGGTGCACGTGAACGTGGTGGACAGACGGCGTCGACGCACTTGTAAAGACTCCCGCAACGCCAGCGGATCCACTTGACGTGGTCGCAGCAGTGGTTGCGGCGCTTGCTGTACTGTTGTTTGACGTCTCTCGCAGCGGATTCTGCGAGGTGGACCGGTCCTGCTCCTCCAGCGCGGCGACGAAGGCCGTACCGAGTGGCTCCCGCACCAGGGAGACGTTTTCAATGACGCCTTCGTCCTCGGCAACGAGTTGAATCACGCGTGGCACACGAAACGCCGACCGCAGCGCTGCCGGCACGACTGCTGCGGGGGTAGTGGTAGACGTCATCTTCGTGGTCGCAGGTGCGGACGTCGGCCGTCGAAGAAAGCCATCGAATTCTGAGAGACGTCGCTGCACCTCCTCAGCTGGTGGAGAGGACGAGGTGGAAAGCGACGATCCTGTGGTGGTCGTCGTGGGAGAGCACACGGTGCCACGCTGTACATCTGCTGTTGTAGCACTATTCGCGGCGGTCGTCGGTGCCGGCTGGACCAGCTCCAGCACGCACTGGTTCTTTGCACGCACGATGCTGGCGATGAGAAACACCCCCGGAAACACCTCGACGACGGACGGGGCGGCACTGGTGAGCAGCCCGCCCTCTCGCGCAGGGACTTTGCCCACCGTCACGAGCTCAATCGGCGTGGCGGCCATGCAGCAGTCATGAATCGAGCACAAAGAGGGAAGAGGCAAGAAAAAAGGGCCTCTCGGTAGTTTAGTGCGTTGCTGCGCGATTCCGCACCTCTCGCGGGTGTCTACAAGCAATATGGGGAAAAAGAAGAAGTCTCAGCAAAACCAACAAAAAAAAATAAAAGAATCTCAAAAGGGTCGCGACTGGCCTTGGCGCTGTCGATGTGGTACAACGAGAAGTTTAAAGGGAGAGAAGGATAAGAAAGAGAAGAGGAGCACGATGCGTGGCGTTGACTCTGAGGCTGACAACAGAAAAGGAGACCTTCAGGTCAAGGAACGGCACCGAATAGACAAGAACAATGAATAGTGCTTGTTCAGGTGTTATCGCAGAGGATCCGAGTGTGCGTCTGTGTGTGCGTGTGTATGACCTACGTAAAGAAATGAATGTGGGCCACTCTGTCTGGCAGGACACTGTACTCTGAGCAGTGTGCGAGAGTCCGAAATAAGTGCCCCAGACATTGTGGCAATATCAGAAAAGAGTGGAGAGCAGGTGAAAGAGTGGAAGAAAATATAAAGGTTGTGGTGTCGAAAGAGCATTCGGGCAACGGAAAGTGAGAGTGCGTTCGCGATGCTCGTCATCTACCCTTCCGCTCAATCTTGCACAACAACTCTGTAAAGGTGTGTTTGTTTTATTCTTTCCGTTCGGTTTGTCATCGTCCGGCTAAAGGTGTGTGGGTTAGAGGGTTCTAAGTAAATGCGGTAACATGTGTATGTGTGTGTATGAGGGGAAAAGATCGCAAAGGCAGCTGAAGGGCAAGAAAAGAAAAAAAAAACGCGCAGGCAGAACGACAACGAATGTGCAGTGCGTGACGGTGAGCTCGAGAGGGTAGAAGGGGGAAAAGTTGCGCGTGTTGGTCACCACAATCAGCTGCTGCTGTCACTTATTGCACTGGTAACAATAACAGGCACTTCAAAAAAAAAAAAATAGAGACGATATCACAATTTCAAAGTGACACGTGCAAAAAGCGCAACTACTTCTCTGGTGTGCTTGCGCCATTCGCGGCCGCCTTCCACTCCTTGTTGTCCTTCAAGAGCGACTCGCTGCTATCGGTCACTGGCGTGCTCGGCTTCACATCTTTCCACATTAGCACGGAGTTTAGAATGACGTTGTTCGGCACACAGACAACAGCCTGGTCGTCGTTCCTTAGGTAGAGGTAGCGGGTGTCCCAGTCAACGATCGTGCCACTCACCATCGCACTGCCTACGCCAATGCTCACCTTGTTGCCTGTCCGGAGAGCCTGCTGTCCAGAGAGGGCGATGCTGGCGACGAAGTTGGCGCCGAAATCTTTGCAGGCAAAACCGATCGTCGCACCAGTGACACCAGCAGCCGCGATGAGAGGGGAGGTGTCCACGCCGAGTGTGCCGAGCGCCGTGAAGATGAGGACGCCCTCCAGAGCCAGGGCCGAGACGCGGCTGGCAACGCTGCGCTGACCGGGGTCCTTGATGATGCCGGTGCGGCCGTAGAAGGAGTTGAAGAAGCGCTTCATGAGGAGAAACTGAGAGGAGGGGATGCGGAGTGTTTTCCTGTGTATGGGTGGTGGTGAAAGACAGTGTGGTAACAAGACTGGAAAAAAAAAAAGGGGGCAGCGACAAACAGCCCAACGGCGCTGTGTAGTGAAGGTGCGTGTAAGATGGTAGTAAGAGGAGAGGACGTACAGGATAAAGTAAGAACAGAGACATCAGAGCTTTCGACAACCACATCGAAGCACTTCTGGACACGTGGTAACTCACAAATTAGACACATTTGCAAGCAGAGCACAGCATCAGGGTTGACCGCTCTCTCTCTTTCTCGCAGTGCGTAGCGCCATTCACTACGGGCCATACGATGGAAAAAAAAAAAGGAAGCATCCGGCATTGCGAAAGACGAAAGAAGAAAAAGTCTTTCTCACGTACCAGGCGCACCAGCTGCATGGAGAGCTCCAATACAGGCGGCTATCTCTTTAACTACACGAGGCAACTTGCATCCTGTGTTCTGCGCCACTTTAAAGCTCTCACTCGCCCTCGTCCCACCGAGCTGCCAAGGGAGAAGAAAAGTTTGCCGGCCCCTAAGCTCCTTAAACTTTTGTCAATGAGAATTCTCGATGCCTTCGCAAACACTTGACAAAGAAGAAAAAACACAAACTAGTTATCTTAACGGTACGCATACACGCAAACAACACGCAGCACTCTCATCTTCTTTTTTTCTGTGCCCTCTGACGTGGCAGGTGTAGCGTACTTTACTGTCTTTACCATTCACTTATCCTAGCGCACACAAACGAAACAAGCACACACACGCACATAGGTAAACAACGTCGAAGAGTTGAATAAAAACACGACGCCCGGAAAGAAAGAAAATCCGCTACGTGGGGTACACCGTGCTTGAAAGCGCGACCACCACACGCAGGCACGCACTCGCGTGCGTGTGTGTGCACGTCGTCGACATCGCCACCCAACCCATGCGTTTCTCGCCTTCTTTCTCTCTACAGACCAGTGCTGGCCGCACCCGCCGGCTTGGAAGACTGCTTGCTCACGATGGCCGTCTTCGACTTGCCGTAGTCATCGCGACGGCGGCCGCTGGACCTAAGGAACTGCTGGTACTGCGCGGAGTTGGTGTCGTAGATCATTGTGGAAGGTGGGAGTTGTGGGAGAAGAAAACGCAGCAGGGATGCTCTTCCGGTGCTGTTTGAGAGTGTTGAGAGTGGGGGAAAAAATGCGGGGAAGCTGAAGATCGCAAGTGCGAGACTGTGGGTGAGTGTTGTTGTATGGACGAAGAGTAGAAAAGGAGGAGAGGAAAGCGAGAGAGATACAGGAAAAGGAGAAAGGCCGAGCAGTTTGGGCACAATCAGGAATCCAGAAGGCGAGACTACAGAGAAGCTCACCGCTTTCCTCCTTTTCTACTTTTTCAACCCAACAAAGTCAATAAACGGGTCCGAGTTGCACACCACATTGTCACTTCTTCAGAGTTAAAATCGTCACACGAAGCCGTCGAGTAATTTATAAGCTTGTTAAACGCGTTTACTCGACCACCTGCTCTGACAGTTACAACACAGGAAAAAAAATAATCAACACCGCCCACGCACCAGAAAGAACAGAGAGACTGTTCGTAGGCGGTATACAAAACTAGCGTGAGCACTACGACTGACCCTTCGCAGCCTCGGCCGTCGGCATTTCCGCCTTCTCCCGCTTCTCCGCGGGCTCCTGCGACGCCCCCGCCTCCCGCGCGTGCTTGCGGGTGTCCTCCTCCGCCTCCCTCTCTACCGCCGCCGGGCTAGGCGACGACGCACCCGGATTGCTGCTGCTCTTGCCCACCTTGACGGCCGTGAGAAGGTAACCACCAGCGGTGCTCATGTTCACCGTCGGGTGGGTGCGCTTTGGCAGCACCTGATGATGGCGGTACCACGTCTCGGAGATTTGGATGTTGACGCAGTCGGCCCGCAGCACCACAAAGAGCTCCGTTAGATCCTCCAGGAAGGGGCTGTAGACGACGAGGTGGCCGCCACAGGCGAGAAAAGGGAGAAGGTCCGACAGAGCCCGCTGCGGTGCCTCGTCGTCGCAAATCACCAGCGAGTCGGCCGGCTGTGTCAGCAACATCGCACGCGCCTCCAGGCCCTTCACCCACTGCGTCACGCCAGTGCCGAGATGGTTGCGCGGGGCACGCTCTGGCACGGCCGCAGAGCCGCCCTCTTCCGACTTGTCAGCAGGAGTCCTGGCTGGCTTCTCCGGCTCCTCCACGCCCTCGAGAAAGCCGGGGTTGCGCGGCACGGCCTTCCACCGCTCCTTCACCGCCGGCAGCTTCAGCACTTTGGCGGCGGTGGTCGGGTCCGGCTGCGCGTTCTTGTCGAGCACCTGAAAGATGCGGCCCTTCTCGCCCATCCGTGTCAGCAGCGCGGCTGGCAGCACGCCGTTGGTGCGCTCGTACACCATAACACGGCTGTTGTGGTGCACGTCGCTGTGGTGCAGAATGAGCGCCATCGCGTCAGCGCGGAGGCGGATGCAGCGCGCGTCTTCGGGGATGTTGTCGGATGGGTTGATGGTGGGCAGGTGCAGCTCCGCTAGATTGTCCACCGTCACCCGCTCGAGCTTAAAGAGCGTACCGTACTTCTTCTGCTTCTTCTTGAGGTACTTCTCCTGTGCAAAGTTCGTCTTTGTGCCGTAACTCGTGCTGCGCTCCACCAGCGTCTGCAGCAGCTCGCCAAGGCCCTTGTCACGGCGAATCGCCGCCACCTCGTCGTTCGACAGCTGCTGGTTTGTGTTGTCGTCCACCAAGTCGCGGTTGTCCTTCACCTCCTCCTCGCTGTTGCCGGCATCTGTGATGTCGAGGTCGGGGTACTCGTGCGTCTCGATGAAGCGCTTGCCGCCGTGATCGAGGTTGCAGACGCCGCCGTAGCGCATGCCGATCAGTGTGGTGGCGAGGGCCGCGCCGGAGCGGCCAAGACGGATCTTCACATCCTTCTTAATCTGCACAATCTTTTTGCAGCCCCCACCGTTAATGAAGACGTAGTCGTCCTCACCAATAACGTCGGTCGAGCTCATTCCTGGTCGTGCTGTGTCGCCTCGTCTGTACGGGCGAGCAAGAAGAAATTAAAAACCAAGGGGATTCACAGATGATCTCTGCCCCAAGTTGCCACTACGCCTGGATGATTGAAGAGACACGCACCGTTTCAGTCGACAGAGCCGAGAAAGGGCAAGCCGTGCAGGTTCCTTTTGTTGGCGAGGTCAGAGGGAGAGGGAAAAGGAGGTACGAGGTAACAATAAGTGAAGGAAGAGTGGAGAAGACGGGACGACAGGCGACTGATGACACATGCGCTGCAAAATGCTCGATGACCAGACGTTGAGAGAAGCATATCATACACACGCAGCCTTGACAACCTCCGGTGATAGATGAAACGACGCTTTTCTCTTTCTCTTTTTAATTGGAGCTGAGCGGCTGTTGTGATATGGGGGAAAAAGAAAAGATAGACAGGCGTGCGTTGGCAATGCAAGAGCCTCCTATATGTACATTCAAAAAAGAATATCCTTCAAGCATGACACGCCTTTTCGCACCGTTTGGCAGCATCTGCCAAGACTCGGTCAAGCGCTTTCTCCTCTGCACACCCCTGTGCCACTGCCCGCAGCGTCGCCTCGTGCGCAGCGGCGGCAGCGCGGACCAATGCTTCATTCGACGTGCCAGCCTCACTGCTCTCTTCTTTTCCATTCGCATCGAGCAGCCGACCGCGCGCAAAGGCTGATGTCCCGTCCACCCAACGAATGTGGCGCGTCTTGCTCAGAAATCCATCCCGATACGCTGCGACGTTGCGGCAGACGGGGTTGTCCAGCAGAAGCGTCTCTACAGGATTGGTGTCAGCCAGCACCACGGACCGCTGCAGCACTAGCTCTGACAGTTGTGGCAGGGAGACGAGCACCGCTAGATCCGTCACGGCGGCGAGGGCGTTGCCTTCGAGATGGCATCTTTGCAGTTCGGTGCACGCCGCAAGCACACTGACATCGCGCAGCGCATTTTCCGCCACGTTCAAGAAGGTAAGCCGTGCGGCAACCGGCTCTAATCCCGCGAGGGTCGTGAGCTTGTTTCCCGAAAGGTCAACCAGCTGCAGCGCGGCGCAGCGGGCGAGGGCATTGGGGTCGATGTGGCTGAACTTCAGGCGAGGGAGACTGGCGTGGTAGATGAGCGTCACGTCGTACTGCTGCGACGCCGTGCGAATGTCTTCCTCGGTGAGACTTCGCTCTTGAGACGTGGATAGTGCCATGGTGAACCGTTCAGCACGCGTAATTCTCTTCCTCTTTTGCCGCTGAGTGATTTGGTCTGAGTCGCTGAGAGACGGGTGGGACAAGAGGAGATAGCTCGCAAGATGGAACAAATAAGCAGAAAAAAAGTCCATTTGGCTTAGTGCGTGTGGTTATCTTTGCTCTCCGCTTTACATTGGAAAAAAATAGTACCCGTAGTGGGTCCAATCCAAAAAGCAACAGCCTAAAGAAAAAAAAATGTTTAATGCAATAGCTGCAACCCACACACACGGATACAAACATGTCCAAAATGCAGTGCGCTTTGTCGCAATGAGACTGATGCAGGCTGAGGTATTATCCATAGGGGTAAAAATCGCTTCTTTTTCTTTTTCTCGGTGCATTCCATTTTTTGAGTACTTTCGTTGCAAGTCTTAGTTAAATTTCCTGTAGTAGAACACAGGGATCTGTGATACGGTAAAGGAGCCGCATACCGACGAGGAAGGTGAGATGCATATCCACACACACATACACACATACACACACACATACATGCAGGTCACGGCAGTGCCTGCATCGCTTCCTGCCTGACCCGCTGCTGCGCCGCGTAAAAGTCGCGACAGCGCTTCTTCTGTACCCGCTTCCGCAGCCGCAATGTGCGCAGTGGGGTCGGAATCTCCACCTCATAGACATCGCACAGCGTCTCTGCCATCGCGTGAAAGTTGCGGTGCGCACGCGGGCCATCACGACTCTCCAGGATAAAGGTGACAAGTGCCTGCACGCACGGGATGTAGTCCATCTCAAGGTCGAGGATAAGCTGACCGACGTGATACAGCTGCACTGGTGTCATGGTGGACATGACGCGCTCCAGCCGCGTAAAGCACAGTACCACGAGCCGCTCTGGAGCCTCAAAGAGGGGCAGCTGGACGATGGCGTGCAAGACAATGATCACCTGCGCGGCGTCTAACTTCACCTCGGCTGGAGACTGCTTGTCCAACGCTGCAACCACCGCCGCCACAACAGCCTTGTCATCGACGTGAAACGCCGCGTGGCACTGCAGTAGGCGCACGAGGGTGCTGCGGCGACACTGGTCAACTATGGGCAGCAGCCGCGTGCCGATCGTGTCCAGCAGCTGCTCCACCGCCTGCACGTCCTTCGCCGACAGGGCCGCCGTCAGCACCACTTCAAGGTCTTCGGCGGACAGCACTGCGATGTCGCCAAGCAGGACGCGGAAGATGGCGGCCTCAAAGCAGCGGAACACCAGCGGCTCGGTTGAAAGGGCACGGGCGAGAACGCAGCGGCTGTGCGCGTCGGCGCGCTCGAAGACGGCGCGACACTCCCGCTGGAAGTCGGCCTTGACTCCGCTAACGGGATAGCCGCCTTTTACCGCGTTGTGTGTCTCCTCCAGCACCAAGTCCCAGGCACGAATGCGGCTGAGCCCCTGCAAGAGACGAGCAAACTCACTAGGGCTCAGCTCTGACATTTCACTCAACAGCAGCTCACACAGCCGCCGCGCCACAAGAAGCTGAGAGCCGGTCGCCACCGGCCCTGAAGATGTCGCGGCCGTCGCAGTCCCATTCGTGGAGCCTGTCTGGCTGGACGGGAGCACGAAGGCAGCGAGGGCGGCAAGCCACGCCGATACCTCGTCGAAGGCCTCCAGCGTTGCCTCCACCGCCGGCATCAGCACCGCCGCGGCAGCCGCCACGCCTCCACCCGCGGAGACCGCACCCGTTGCGTCGGCACAGGTGACGGCGATGCGGAGACACCGCGTCAGCACCGCCGCCCCGTCGCTCTGCATATTCGCCAGTGCCGCCTGCTGCAGCGCCAAGAGGGCGGCAGGCGTAAAGAGGACCTCCATGATGCGCTGCACCGTGCTGGGCTTCAGCACGCCGTGCTCCGCGAGAAGCCGCACGAGGTTGTCCAGGTCTACCCACTGCACCGGAGAGGCGGACAGCATCGCCGGCAGCAGCTTCTGCTCCACCGTGGCGAGGACGCCCTGCTCACGCAGTCGATGCAGCGAGGGCGGGTAGGAGGTGAGAAAGCTGCGCAGCTCCGCCAGGGTTGAAATCGCCTCCAGTGAGAGCAGCTCATCGCAGCAGTGCCGCACCAACTCGACTCTCTGCTGCTGCTCTGCCTCGGTCATGGCGTGCCGTTGGCTGATCTGCTCCGTCCACAGCTGATCCTCCGCGGTGGCGTGGTGCTTGCCGTGGATGCCAAAACCCTCCTCCGCCTCGGCAGCTGCCGCCACTGTTCTCTTCCCCTGCGCCGCACGCGGTGTGGCGGGACCGAAAAGCAGGTAGCCCTGCAAGATGAGGAGAATAAGGTTCTTGTCCGACTCTGTGGCGGTGCTGGCGACCGCCTCCACACGCGCCAGCAGCATCTGCAGCAGCGGCAGCGACACCTCCTCGTGACGGGCCGCCAGAGTCGACAACACCCGCGTCACCCACGCCATCGTCAGGGTCGGCTCGTGCGCGCGGAGAATTGCCTCGTTGATGGGCATCGGCAACTTCTTCGCGATGGAGACGAACTCGCGCACATCGACGCTGGCGTGCAGGTCCGTCTTGCGCAGAATGTCGAGCGTGTCGGCCCATCCAGCCGGGTACTGCGTGGACACCTGCAGCAGCTCCCGCTGCGTGAAGCCGCTCAGCTGCGGCCGGAGCTGCAGAAAAGCAAAGGCGGCAGCCTCCGGGATGAAGATCGTGAGGCGGTGCAGATGCGCCAGTGCGAGCTCCTTCAGCTGTGCGGCGGTGAGGAACGCGGTCACTTGCAAAACGCAGGCGGAGATCTTGCCGTGCGTCGTGCGCAAGGCCAGCAGTGCGTTGGCTGTCTCGTCGGTGTCATGCATGGCGCCGTCCTCCTGTCCATCCGCGGAAGGCACTGCGAGCGGCTCTGCAGCCGGTCCCGTCGCCTCTTCACCTTTATACGAGTGGATGGCCTCCACCAACTGCCGCAGGTGGACCGTGTCGGAAGGGAGCTGAGCCAAGTGATAGAGCAGGTGCACAAGCGACTTGAAGGCGATGTCGCTCAACTCCACCTCACTCCAGTCGCCCGCGGCGCTGTTGTTGTGGTCTGCCTCGTCTTCCAGCGTTCGACTCGTAGTGATTGCGGTGGCGGCAAGGCGCCGCTGCAGGATGTCCAGCGCAAGCGCCGCGCAGTCCATATCCTGCCGCAGCATTTGCCTCGGCCGCCGCCGCTTTAGAGCGGCAAACCACGCCGAGAGGACGTGGTGGAAAATGCGCAGGTCGCACGCGGTGAGGAGCAGCTCCAAATAGGCAGAGGAAAGCGGCAGCGGCACGGCAGCATCAGCGCGCACTGCGAACACAAAGTGGGCGGGTAACGGTGGACTGGGCAGCAGGGGCGACGAAGTCGGCACCTCTGCGATGTTTTCCCCTTCTGCCCACTCAGTAGTTGCGGCATTTCCTCCCCTTTCTTCGACAGCGGTGCTGGTGGTGGTGATGGTGGTGTTCTCCGGCATTCTCTCACGGAGGCGACGCGACACAACGCTGAGCGTGCGAGAGGACGCCTTCAGACCAGCCTGCAGCATCAGCGTCAGCACCGCTTCCACGTCGCTGTCGGTAATGGACGCGGTAAAGTGGTCGTCAAGAAGGATGCCCGCCACAACATTCCCTGCACTCTCCCTCACCGTGCCAGTAGCATCTTCATCGTCGTTTTCGTCGTCCCTGTCCGCCGCTGCTGTGCTGGGATCGCCGTGCTTTTCCTCCTCCACCTCCCCGTCGACAACATCGGCATCCTCACCCACCTCTGCTGGTGCCACCGCGGCCTCGCTGCCTTCCGCTAAAGTCGCCACAGCTGGTGGTGCGTCCTCGCTAAGACAATGGACGCCGTGCGCGTAAGACTGCAGCTTAATGAAGTAGCGCCCGCACCACCCCTCCGCCACCTCGCGCCACTGCGGCATACGCTCGCCGTCGTGCCGCTCACCTCGTCGGTTGACCTCTATCCAAAAGCGCAGGCAGCGGGTGAGAGTTGTCGTAAAGGCCTTGCCTACGTTTATGCGCGCCATCAACTGCGGAGGAAGGTGCCGAGGTACGAGCGAGTGGTAACGAGACAGCTGGTGGACCTGCGCCGCGGGAAAGACACGCAGCTCTGTTGACGGGACAATAAAATAGACGACGTAGGAGAAGAAGTCGGCAAAGGTGCTGCTGCCGTTGTACCGAACAGCACGTTGCAACAGCTGCCGCTTGTAGTGCGCCGACGTGAGGTGGTGCAGCACCTGGTGAAGCAGTGGCGTCACAAAGTGGCGGTCCTTTTTTCTGGCGTGGCGCAACACAGGCACGACCAAGGCGTTCAGCAGCGTCCGGTCCTCGAGGTGATCTTCGGGCCCGAGAAAGTGGTACGTGTTGTGCGACTCCATGTACGCCGTGAGAGCCGCATAGACGCTGCGATGTCGCGGCACGAATTCGTCACACCAATCGGCATGTGGCGCGGAGGAGGCGGTGGCGATCGTGGCGGGGTCCGAGGTGCTGTGCTGCCAGTCGATGCAACGCACAATGGTGCCGGCAATGGCAAGAGCCTCCGCCTGAGCTGTCCGCCTCGACGCGTCATCGACTCCGCACGCGAGGGCAGAAGCGGGGCTGAGCTCGGCGTGGAAGATGAGGTGGAGCACCACGCACAGGAGCGGCGAGAGCAGCAACCTCGTCGGTGTCTTTTGCAGCGGCGGCGTAACGACAGCGACGGCGGTGGCACTCGGCGTTGTGCGTTCGTCGCGGACGTTGCGCAACGCAGCTTCAACAGCGCTCAGCAGCTCTGGCGTGTCTGCGAGACTGCGCTGCAGCAGCACCACCCGCTGCTCCCACGGCAGGCTCTGCGAGAACGCACAGAGGAGTTTCACGGCGAGTTCGGGGCTGAGCGGCAAGTCGCGCCGTCTCCTGTCGCGCAGCAGCGGCTTGATAAGACCGAGATAGGCGGTGGCGGTGTCCGCGTTGGTGAAGGGCAGCAGCGGCACCACATGCTGGAGCTCCACGTCGCCGCGCACCGCAATGACGCGGTCGGCAAGCCCGCGGCTCTTAATCACATTTTTGGCGCGTGTCGCAGCGAGGAGTGCAGGCACGCTGCTCAGCTCCTGCCGCGAGAGCGTGGCGGGGTCCAGCACCACTTCCAGCAGGTACTCCAACAGGTCAACGCGTTGCCCGGCGGTGCGCCGCTGCGCGTGCCAGAGAATGCGGCGGCAGTCTTCGACGCGAATCGTATTGCGCGCGAGAAGCGGAGCGGGTGTCGTGGATGCGTCGTCGTTTTCGTCGGTCGCCGTCCTCGCCACCTCGCTCTCACCCGATCGCGCTCCCCTCCGCCTTCCTTCGCTGGCTCGCATCGGTGCCGTGTCATTCTCCGCCACCAATCCCAGCACGTCGTCAATGCGCGCTGATGACGAGGACGACGTATCCGCTGCCGTTGCTGCAGCCTGGGAAGCGCGAGTGCGCCGCAGCGCCTTCAGCGACGGCTGAATCATCTGCGCAAGACGGTCCATCACCTTCTCCATCGTCGAGTCGACCCTGCTCATGTAAAGAGAGGTGTTCGCCTCATTAAAGAGGAGGCAGGCGGTGAGGAGGGCGTCGAGGTGCACCGCGGCGTCCGCGCGATCACCCGGGACGGAGACGAAGGTGGCGAGTTGGTGACGCAGCGGGACCCACAGCGCCGCCGGTGGCGTGAGGCTCTCCAACACTAGCGGAGACAGCTGCAGCGGGTTGCCGTCGGTCACGCGGTGAAGGCCGTAGACGGCCGCCAGCAACACAAAGAAGGGCTGAATGTCCAGCTGGTCGCTCGTGACGACGTGCGTCAGCAGCAGCGCTACGGTCTCCGTCAACCGATCCACCAAGTTGCGCGAGGCGTCCCCATCACTGCTGGATGTTTGTTGCCGCAGCACTTCGCACAAAAAGGTCACCACAACGAGGCTCTGGCCACAAGAGAAGGTCTCCGCGCTTCTGTTTAGCCAGTCCAACACCGCAGCGTCCATCTGCGTCGTATCCGTCGCGACCTCGGCGTGCTCGTGCAGGTTCTGGTGATAGGCGCACCAGCAAATAATGGCGTTGAAGCCGCGCTTCTTGACCTCTTTCTGTTTCGCCTGCGAGCCACGATCGCGCTCCTCGCCGCGCCGCAGAAAAGGTCGGACGGGGCAGCGCATTTGCCGTGTAATGGCCTCCGATGTCATTTCGGGGCTCTCCGAAGAGGACACGAGCGGAGAGGTGCAACGCAGCGGCGGCGAGACGGCGAGGATGAAGGGCAGCTTGCCGCCCACTGCCAGCCGCCGCAGCGTAGCAAGAAAAGACATGTGTTTTCTCTCTCAGTTTTTTTTCTTCAGCAACTCAACGCAGCTCACCACTTCGTGAGAGATGCAGGTTGGTGGATATCCACGGTGACTGCCTTGAAACGGCTCCGAAAGCCGTCAAAACAACGGGTGCTAGACAAGAAAGGGAAAAGGAAAAGTGCAACTACGTGGTTTTCCCGTGCGCCTCGCCACGCAAGATGTCTGAGGCTGCGAGGGTGCGTGTTGCGTGCACTGGAGCGAAGCAACCCAGTCAGTAACACTGGGAAGGTTAGAAGAGGAGAAAAGACAAAATAAAGAAAATGTGAAGTAGAGCGAAAGGATAGCAATTAAAATGGCGCTTTGCCTCATGCATTCTCTTCAACGTGGCATGGCAGATGCAAGCATTAAGATGCTGCACAAGGTAATTTAAAAAGGTCGACGAAACAATCTTTTTTTTTTTCGCTGCATCATTGAGGAGTCCAGTGTCCTCTCTCTCTCTACGACTTTGAGCATTGTGTCTATTTCTTTATCTCTAAAATCCTCTGTGTCTGAGTGACATTAAGCCGTGGCTTCCAAAACACCCTTCACAGAGGCCTTTGTGCGATCAAGTCGCACAAGCACCAGATCCAGCTGAGCGTCTGTCAACCCGCGAAGGTCAGACACCGGCTCCAACGACGGCTCGGAAAGCCGCACCACAACCGGCGCCTCTGCCTCCGCCTCCTCCTCCACAGCCCGCCGGCGTTTGCCGCGCTTTGCCGCTGTCGCCACCGGTGCTGACGGCTCTACCACAACTTGCCCCTCACGCAGGATCGTGGCGGAGAGCCCGGAGGCCGGAATGGACAGCAGCGTAGAGAGCAGCGCCTGGATGTCCAGCGCGTCCTCGAAGCGGCTCTCCTGCTGCATGGCGGTGATCAAGACAAGCGCCGACCGCCCCCGCTCGTCTTTTGGACCGTAGAGGGCTCGCACGTGTTCGTAGGCGTTTAGCAGACGCTCCTGCAGCTGCCGCTGTGCGATGCGGTGTTGCTCTTCCTCCTCAACGTGAGCGGCGTCCTTGCGCATCTGCCGCAGCAGTGCCCGCAGCTTCGGGGCGGAGAGCGACGCCCGCAGTTCGGCGGAAAGCGTGGCGCACAGCTTCTCCTCGTCCTCGACAGCCAGGTCTTCGTCCTCGACCTTCGCCTCTATTGGTACGTTGCCCACCAAACGCGTTGGTGCATGAGCAGATGGCTGTGAGCCGCTGAGAGTGAGTGGTGGAGATGACTCGCCGCCTGCGGCAAGGAGGCTATCGGCGTATGCGCTGTAGGCTGTTTGGTGATTTACGAGCGCACGCCACACCCGCTGCGCAGCCGGGCCGCCTTTCTCACGCACCGCCGCCTTCACTTGCGCTGTGGCCTCCTCCACGGACACGACGTGATGCTCTGCCAGGTAGACACGGGCAGTTAGTCGCCCACCCAGAGCAGTGGATCGTAACGACGGGGTAGCGCGATCGGTGTATTGACCAACCTTGCTAGCGCTGCTGTTGGGGTGTGTCGACTCGTCGAAGCTCGCGCCTTCTGCTCCCCGCACGTCGCTCTCCTCGACAGCCCACCGCACCTGCAGCAGCGCAGGGAAGACCATCGCCACTCGCGCCACGTCGTCGAGCGTCACGGTAAGACGGCAGTACCGGGTCACGGCATCCAGCCAGCGTGCGTCAGTGTTTGCGCTGTGGCTACAGCGTGCGAGGTCAGCCGGTGTTGCACTCGACATCGACGCTGCGCCTGCGACGTTGCCGCCCGTGTTTCTGCTGTACATGGCACCAAGTTGTGCCTTCTCAGTGAACGACACGAGGTACATGCTGTGGAGGAGTTGGGCGAGATGTGCGTCCCAGGCATCAGGTCGAGTGTCCGCTGGCGCCGCGCTTTTTGCGACGTCCTCCACCATGGCCGTTGTCGGTGCCTCCTGCAGCGGCGCAGAGGCAATGAGAGAGCGCAGAAAGGAGGGATCAGTCGAAGCGGAGTGCGACGAGCCGCGCAGCTTCCGCAGCTTCGGTGCGGTGTCGGACATTTTGCTTGGTGTCTGACTCGGCCTAGGCAGACGCACGCGGAGAGACGAGAAACGCACGCTCTCCTCTCTCACTCTTGTGTTCTGGTCTCGTTTTATCAGAGGTATGTGCGTGTATGATGAAAGAAAGAGCAAAGTATGAAGAGAAAGCAAGGAAATTACTTCAAGAGGCGGTTTTTCATTTTTGGCTTTGTATAAGTGGAGGACGCACGTCCACCTCCACCTGATGAGGGCAACGTGCGCTCCTGACAGGAATACCTAGCCGCATTTTATTTAGCGTGCCTTTAGCCGATAGCAGCTCAAAATAGATGAATCCGATATAGTTCGTAACACGGACGTAATCTCTTTCGAAGGTACCATGAAGTTGGCGTGACAAGAGAAGCTCAAGACAACGCGCGTAGTCACCGCCATCACAAACCTGCAGGGCGGTCCTTCCATGAAAGCATGCAGGATGCCTATTATGGAATTCACTAAAGCACCACGTCCAAATTTGAAGCCGTGCGAAGAGCAACACAATGAGATATAGAAGATTCAAACAAGAATCACACTCGAGCGCGACAAAGAAAAAAAAAGAAAACTTTGTGCTTACTACCTTTTGTTTCTTTCCACTTCTATGGTGGACAGTACGTCGTGAGTCGACAACAGACAACTCAACACGCAGTCATCTCACTCACCGGAAACCACCTATTGCTTTTAAGTAACAATAAGGAGTCGTCCCCCATAGGCAGGCTCGACGCCTGCGTTCAGCACCGGAGAAAACTACCCGCCGTCAACGATGACATCGTGATGGCAAACATCAGCACTCACCGTTTGCCACTTCTCAAAAAGCAGAAACAAACAAACAAAAAAAGAAATCTACCCGCATCTCGCGTACGTATCTATGTTGGCGCTTTTTGTCCTGCTTTAGACCTTCCCGTCGCTCGCCTTTTTTTTTCTTCTATTGTGCGGGTGCTGGATCTATAATGGAAATTGCGTCTTCGGAAAGGCATAAAAAAAAGCCTTTTTTTCCAGACGCGACTCTGCCACTACAACGTGCACGCATCGCGTAGTGGCTGGTGACACCGTCTACGTGCTTCACGTCACCACGCCAGCACGAGTACTTTAAGGAAGCAGCAGGGAAAGGCAGAATCTAAAGTACAATAATAGGTAAAAAGAAAAAAAGTGTAAGCACAACTCATGCAGTCCTTCTCTACGTGCGGCAAGGCTCCACGATCGTGCGGAAAAAAAAACTTTTCGTTTCCCTCACATAACCAAACGCCTTACTTCTTCAGCTCGTTGGCGACGGCGGCAATGCGCGCCTTGGCGGAGCGGTGGTCGTCCTTCTGCTCCGTGCTCGACCACGCCTTCGCGACGTGGGCCATGCGTGTCGACTCAGGAATGCCCTGCAGCGCCGGCAGCAGTGCGGCGTAGGTCGCGCCAAACGGGTTCTGCTGGTAGTAGTCCGGCACCTTGATGTCCTTCACGGAGATGGTGGCCGGTGCGGCAGCAGACGACGCCGCTGAGGTGTGCGCAGCAGCCGGTGCGGCGGCAGCTGCCTGTGCCAACGTTGGTGTAGCCGTCATGCCCGTCTGCGCCTCCAGCAGTTTCGTTGCGCGCGCCACTCGCGCGTCGATGGTAGGGAGAGAGTGGGTGCGTGCCCAGAGCGCCTTGATCTGCCGTGAGCCCACCACCTTGCGGCCGTTGGGCAGCAGACCAGTCATGCGCATGCGACGGTAGAACTCGATGTAGGGGTTTTCGTGGCGGCTGCGCGGCGTCGACGTGCGCTTCGCCGCCGCGCCGCGCTTCTTCGATTGGGACGCAGACGTCTTCGCCGCCTTGCGGGTTGTCTTCGCCGTGGACTTGGACTTGGACTTGGCCTTCCGCGCCACCGACTTGGTAGCCGAGGCACGGCGACGCTTGGCCGACGCCTTCTTCTTGGACATGAAGCGCTTCTTGGGAGGTGCTGACTTGCTCTTCTTCTTCGACGCTGTCTTCTTCGACTTCGTCGGCTTCTTCACCTTCTTGCTCTTCTTCGCCGCCTTGGCGGCCTTCGCCTTCCTCGGCCGTCCCGGGCCCTTCTTCTTTGCGGCACCCGCGCGCTTCGCCGCCGACTTCTTCGTCTTCTTCGACAGCTTCTTGCTAAGCTTCCGCTGGCTCTTCTTGTTCTTCGAGAGCAGCCGCACCGCCATGGACACACGTCGCGACATGGACAGGGAGTGCTGCTGCCCCGTCATGATCCACATGCGAAAGATGCGCTTGTTGGTGGTCGCAGAGGGCTTCAGCTTCGCTCCTTTCAGCACCTTGGCGGTGAAGGAGGCGTAGGGTGTCACATGCGACTTAGCTGACTTCCGCCCTACCTTGCGAGAGCTGCGCTTCGCATTCTTTTTGGCGGCTGCTGCTTTGGCCTTGCTGGGGCTCTTCCTCACCTTTTTCGGTGCCTTCGAGCGCCGTGCGGCCTGCGCGGACGACTTCATATTCTTTACAAGGCTTTTCCCCTCTTTTTTGTAGATCTGCTTCGCAGCGGCCACTCGGGGAGCGGAGTAGACGATGCCGTACTGCGGCGCGGTGCGGCGCCACAGCGCGCTCGCGACAGACATCCGCTGCGGAGCCGGAGTCTTTGCGAGGGTGGGGGCGATGGACTTGTAAAACGTGGAGAATGGCGGCCGGCCACGAGCCAGCACCGTCAGGGACCGCGAAAACATGGCTTCGCAGGTGCGTGAGAGCGGAAGACAGAACAAGTGTTTTGATGTTGTGGTGGCTGCTTGTTTCAATGTGTGTCTGTGAGTGTGCGTGTATCGATAAGAGGGACGAGATGAACGCAAGAAGCATATACAAATAAGAAAGAGAAGAGGGAGAAGTACAACAAAAAGTACGTTCTGACGACAGTAAAGCACACCTGAAAGAAACAAACAGAAAACATGCAACGGCAAAAAAAAAAAATGAGCTGCACCATGTGGCTTTATAGCCCCTGCTGTGCGCCTTAACGCTGCTGGAGATACGGAAAGCAATCGATCCTTGACAACCAACGCAAAGCACGTCGTGCGCGCCACATCTATGCCACCAAAGTCTCTTCCAAGTCTGCCTTTTGTACATCTCCCAACGCGTAGACAGTGCATGAGACTGGGTTTAGTGAGAGCATGAATGCAGTGGCTGAGCGTGAATGCCGACCACAACGCGATCCGTTTCAATTTTCTCTTTGCGCACTACATAAGCTCTTTCACAACACTGAACGATGACCCTTGCAGGCAGACAAACCTCAAAGCAATGAGTTTAGTGCACTAGAGCCGAGTCCAACTCCGCCTAAAACACAGGTGCCCCCCCCCAAAAAAAAAGAGAAGAGAAGGGACCACAGAAAGATATAGAATGGGTCAGATATACATCGCTGCATTTGAAGAAAAAATAGTAATTTAGGTCTAGATAGGAATGCTCTCAGATTTCTTTTTTCCTTAACGGTAAAAAAAAAGTAGTTCTGCTAGCTAAAAAAAAAAAAAAGAATGCGCAACAAGGATGCATAAGTGCATCTGCAGCAAGGAAGAAAATTGGAACATAAAAGCAAACATGAAACTTTGAAGCGTACATGGAAGAAAAGCAATAAAGAAAAATGTATCAGCTGGCAGTGCACTGCGCTGCGTGCTTTCTTCATCCGAGTCGGGTATGCGGCGGTCGTGAAGCTAGAGTGTCGACGTGGGCTGCACTTCGTGGCTTTAATGATGCAGTCCATAGCACGGGTACAACGAGACCGCAGACACAAACACATAAGAGAAGCGAACATGACAGGCCAATAGTGCCAGTGCGTATAGTGTATAGAAGATGAGGTGAACTTTTTAGGCGCTACCACAACTATGTCCCCAACCAGCGTATAGTAGCTATAAGAAAGCGCACACTTCACACGCAGGCCCTCACAGTCGCTCTTGCATAAGAGAGGCGCAGCAGCAGCAGCAGCACTGACAACCAGAGAGAAAAAATAAGAGGATTTGAGGAAAAAAATGATATTGAAACTCTGGCAGTTTTTTTTTCTCTTTTTTTTTGTGCAAGCTACGGACTACAAAGAGACGGAAGCAGAGAGGTTCATCTGCCAGCTTTTACTCAGTCCTCCTCGACTTGGCGCAACGATCAACTACTCCTCGCCAAGCACCATGAAGCGCTTCTCGTCCGCGATGTAGGTCTTCGCGTCAGCTGGTTTCTTGATGGAGCCGAAGGGCATCTGCGCCACAAGTTGCCAGTGCTCTGGAATATCAAACGCTTTGCGCAGGTCCGCGTCGATCAGCTCGTTGTAGTGCTGCAGCGACGCGCCGATGCCGTCCTGCGCTAATGCTGTCCACACCGCAAACTGCGCGATGGCCGACGACTGCTGTGACCACACCGGGAAGTTGGCCGCGTAGGACGGAAAGGCCTCCTGCTGGCCTTTCACAGAAATCGTGTCCTCGTAGAACAGCACCGTGCCGGCGCCGGCGAGGAAGCAGCCGTTCACACGGGCTTCGTTAGCAGGAAACTGCTCCGCTGCTGTCACTTTCTTCAGCGCAGCCTTCACGATCTCCCACACCTTCTGGTGCTCCGCGCCGTACAGGATGACAGCGCGCGAGCTCTGCACGTTGAAGGACGACGGGCACTGGCGAATGGTCTCCTGAATAATTTTTGACACCTCGGCGTTGCTGTGAGGCAGCGTGGAGCCAAGGTGATACACCGAGCGGCGCATCTCCATGGCCTCGGCGAAGGCAGACGAGTCCATTGAAAAAGAAAACGACAGCAAGGACCGGCAGTAAGACGTAAGAGCGGTAAAAGGCGCTAACAAAATAAGGGAAGACTTCAACTGTGCAAGTCACAAAGTTGTAAACCCAAATAAATAGACGGAGAGCAGAGCGACTGGCGCAAGCAAAATCCCTGGAATGAATAAGAATAAGACAGACGTAAAGTGGAAAGGCTGTGATGGCGCAGTTTATCAAAAAGGGAAGAAGAACCAATACAGGAAGATGAGAGGAGTAGAATAAGTGAAGGGCATACGGCGTTTGTGCCTGCGTCACAACAGCGGCGATAACCGAGACAACAACAACAACAAAAAAAGGCGCTCTAGCAATAAAAGACCTGACTCCCAGCGAACTGCCGCGTACTTCCGCATCGTTACGCGGCAACGAAACCGAAACGAACGACATCCGAGAAGTCATCGCTCGCTGTCCCTGCAAAAACAGGAAAAAAAAAGCAACCGCAGCAAGGCGCACACATCATGATTGCACTTTCAGCAATACGCTCGTCTTAATTTCAAACTTTTTTCCCCCATAGATACACATTGTACTATGGAATGCTTTTCTTACTGCTTTTTACCGTCTCAGGTAATAGAGTAGAAAAACAACTGTTAAAAAGGAAAAATAGAACATCGTAGGTAAAGGAACATCAAGAGACGGAATAAACTGCGAAAGTGAATAGAGAAGAATACATCCAAGAGAGAGTCGCTGCAGCGGTCTCAGCAAGTAAACCACGTTGCGTACTGCTTGGAAGAGAAGAGAGAGAGAAAGAGGTCAAAAAGCCAACGCATTAAGAGAATAATAATAATAAAAATAATAAAAGGAGCTTTTATCGGCAATACCTATCCGAGCCGAACAAGCCACCGATTAGCACGTCCATCTAAGCGTGTACAACTTCGCACTTGTGTCGACGCGCACATGAGCTTTCATAGCAAGCGTACTCACGCAAGCAATGAGAGAGAAATTCATGTGATGCCGTGGAAGGAGATCATCTTGTGTCTGGTGAAGGTAAAATAAGAGAGAAGAAAAAACTTAAGCCACTTTCTTTCTTCAAGGAAAAATTCAAAGATGGCTTTCAATTTCAGCGATTTCGAGACCTTGTTTCAGACTCGAGAACCTGCTTAGATGGCGCTTCCTCTTTATTTCTTTTTGCTTCAGAATAAAAAAAAAAAGAGCGCACTAAATTACTGAAAAATACTGCACACACACTGCGTCGTAACGCCATCGAGAGACCAAAAGCGCTAATTTTTTTTTTTACATCCGCTATCCAATTTGGCGCAGCTACGAGCACCAAGTAACGACGCAGACACAGGTCGTACAGACATCACATCGCAGCAATGCGACACAGCTCTGAGCCAAACCGCATGAAATAGAAGCGGTAGGCGCTGCTTTGTAAGTCAGACACGGAACCGGTGCCGGTAGACCCCAAACCCCCCAAAAAACGTACATTTACGTAGATGGGGCAAAGAACAGCAAGAAGGAGAGCGGAGAAATATTTGGAAAAAACAAATGGCGATGCGGTCTCAACGAGTGAAACGCTGGCACACGCATCCCAAAAAGCACACACACAAACGTGCGCCAGACTACTCGCCAAGCACCATGAAGCGCTTCTCGTCCGCGATGTAGGTCTTCGCGTCAGCGGGCTTCTGGATGGAGCCGAAGGGCATCTGCGCCACGATCTGCCAGCTCTCCGGGATGTCGAACGCAGCGCGCAGGTCGGCCGCGATCAGCTCGTTGTAGTGCTGCAGCGACGCACCGATGCCGTCCTGCGCCAATGCTGTCCACACAGCAAACTGCGCAATCGCCGACGAGTGCTGTGACCACACCGGAAAGTTGGCCGCGTAAGTCGGGAAGGCCTCCTGCTGGCCCTTGATGGCGTCCGTGTCCTCGTAGAACAGCACCGTGCCGGCGCCGGCAAGGAAGCAGCCGTTCACCTTGCCCTCGCTCGCCGCGTACTGCTCCTCCGACGTCACCTTCTTCAGCGCAGCCTTCACGATCTCCCACACCTTCTGGTGCTCCGCGCCGTACAGGATGACAGCGCGCGAGCTCTGCACATTGAAGGACGACGGACCCTGCCGGATCGCGTCCTGGATGGTCTTCGTCACCTGCTTGTTGCTCTTCGGCAGCTTGCTGCCAAGGTTGTAGATGCTGCGACGCGCCGTGATGGCCGCAATAAATTTTGCGGAGCCGGGGGCCGAGACACCAGCCCCGTTGGCCGCAACCTTGTTGTTCTTCGCAGCGTCGGCACCATTCTTGTCCGCGGTGGACTTCTTGGACATGCAGCTGAAGCCCATGGTGACGGGAATATGTAGTGGTGGTGGGGGTGGTAAAGTGGGGTGTGGTGTTAGGGGCGAGGAAACAAGGTGGCGCGAACAGGAAGCACGAGAGAGCGAGAGCGAGAGCGAGAAGGGGTGAGACGGCGCGGAGTGAATTGTGAATCCGTGGTCGGTGAAATGTGAATCTGGGGGCGTGTGTGGGTGGGTGTGTTTGCAGGCGACAGAGGAGCGGGCAAGAGAGAGAATGTGAGAGCGTGTTTGGGTAGCGGAATGCGGCGGACTCGCGCGCCACACGGGAAGTCCGCGGTGGCGCTAAGGCGGAAGTCGGGGGCTCTCCTCCCCCGCCTCAAAACTGCGTGCTGCATGGCTGCCGCGCGCAGCCGACACGCATGCTCAGAGACAGCGCGCGCCACTACAGCAGCAGCACTGCTGAACCCGCTGCTAGCGTTGGCAGGACCAACAGAAAAAGAAAGAGCAACGAGAAGGGGACGAGGGCAAGCGCGGCCGGGCCGCCTCGAGGCGCAGCCGGCGCACTGGGTGGCGTCCACGTACGCACCGAGTTCGAAGATTTTACCACTCTGGGACACCACGCACACGGGCAAGAATTGAACAACGACACAGTACTAGGACGACGCGCGAGCGTCAAAAAAAAAAAGGAGCCAAAAGTAAAGAAAAAAGAGGGAAGGAAAAAGCTCCTGTCAGCAGGCGCAAAGACGCGCGTGCGCCAAACACACACAGACACATACACAGATCGGCACAACAGTCTGGGTGCGCACAGGCCGACTGGGTGCTCGCGTGGATGCGTGCGTGTGTGTGGCTTGGAGACGGGGTCGGTCCCGCCGCTGACGTGGATGGAGGCACCTTCGTGAATAGTGGTGACTGTCGAAACAGAACGTGAAAGAGAAAACAAGAGAGAAAGAAAGCCAACGCAGCCCACATGCGTGTCTGCGCCTCCGCTCCAAACGACGACGCCGGCGGCTGAACACAGGGAGGAGGGAGGTGTGGAGGCCGGACACCGCGCGTGAGAGGGGGAGCCGTTGGCGTTGGGAATAGGAAAGAGCAAAGGAAGCTGTGGAGACCGCGTTGCGGCACGCCGCCGCCCCCTGCCGGGAGAGAATGAAAAGCACACACACACACAAACGTGCGGCAGACTACTCGCCAAGCACCATGAAGCGCTTCTCGTCCGCGATGTAGGTCTTCGCGTCAGCGGGCTTCTGGATGGAGCCGAAGGGCATCTGCGCCACGATCTGCCAGCTCTCCGGGATGTCGAACGCAGCGCGCAGGTCGGCCGCGATCAGCTCGTTGTAGTGCTGCAGCGACGCACCGATGCCGTCCTGTGCCAGCGCACACCAAACGGCGTACTGCGCAATCGCCGACGAGTGCTGCGACCACACCGGGAAGTTGGCCGCGTAGGCCGGGAAGGCCTCCTGCTGGCCCTTGATGGCGTCCGTGTCCTCGTAGAACAGCACCGTGCCGGCGCCGGCGAGGAAGCAGCCGTTCACCTTGCCCTCGCTCGCCGCGTACTGCTCCGCTGACGTTACCTTCTTCAGCGCAGCCTTCACGATCTCCCACACCTTCTGGTGCTCCGCGCCGTACAGGATGACAGCGCGCGAGCTCTGCACATTGAAGGACGACGGACCCTGCCGGATCGCGTCCTGGATGGTCTTCGTCACCTGCTTGTTGCTCTTCGGCAGCTTGCTGCCAAGGTTGTAGATGCTGCGACGCGCCGTGATGGCCGTGATAAACTGCGCGGAACCACTGACCGTGGCGCCGGCGGGCTTGGCAGGCACAGCGGCGGGCTTCCCAGCTGCGCCGGACTTGGCGACCGCGTTGTTGGGGGCGGCGCCATTGGTAGGCTTGGAGCGCTTGTCCGCGGTGGACTTCTTGGACATGCAGCTGAAGCCCATGGTGACGGGAATATGTAGTGGTGGTGGGGGTGGTAAAGTGGGGGTGTGGTGTTAGGGGCGAGGGGACAAGGTGGCGCGAACAGGAAGCACGAGAGAGCGAGAGCGAGAGCGAGAAGGGGTGAGACGGCGCGGAGTGAATTGTGAATCCGTGGTCGGTGAAATGTGAATCTGGGGGCGTGTGTGGGTGGGTGTGTTTGCAGGCGACAGAGGAGCGGGCAAGAGAGAGAATGTGAGAGCGTGTTTGGGTAGCGGAATGCGGCGGACTCGCGCGCCACACGGGAAGTCCGCGGTGGCGGTAAGGCGGAAGTCGGGGGCTCTCCTCCCCCGCCTCAAAACTGCGTGCTGCATGGCTGCCGCGCGCAGCCGACACGCATGCTCAGAGACAGCGCGCGCCACTACAGCAGCAGCACTGCTGAACCCGCTGCTAGCGTTGGCAGGACCAACAGAAAAAGGAAGAGCAACGAGAAGGGGACGAGGGCAAGCGCGGCCGGGCCGCCTCGAGGCGCAGCCGGCGCACTGGGTGGCGTCCACGTACGCACCGAGTTCGAAGATTTTACCACTCTGGGACACCACGCACACGGGCAAGAATTGAACAACGACACAGTACTAGGACGACGCGCGAGCGTCAAAAAAAAAAAAGGAGTCAAAAGTAGAGAAAAAAGAGGGAAGGAAAAAGCTCCTGTCAGCAGGCGCAAAGACGCGCGTGCGCCAAACACGCACAGACACATACACAGATCGGCACAACAGTCTGGGTGCGCACAGGCCGACTGGGTGCTCGCGTGGATGCGTGCGTGTGTGTGGCTTGGAGACGGGGTCGGTCCCGCCGCTGACGTGGATGGAGGCACCTTCGTGAATAGTGGTGACTGTCGAAACAGAACGTGAAAGAGAAAACAAGAGAGAAAGAGAGCCAACGCAGCCCGCATGCGTGTCTGCGCCTCCGCTCCAAACGACGACGCCGGCGGTTGAACACAGGGAGGAGGGAGGTGTGGAAGCCGGACACCGCGCGTGAGAGGGGGAGCCGTTGGCGTTGGGAATAGGAAAGAGCAAAGGAAGCTGTGGAGACCGCGTTGCGGCACGCCGCCGCCCCCTGCCGGGAGAGAATGAAAAGCACACACACAAACGTGCGCCAGACTACTCGCCAAGCACCATGAAGCGCTTCTCGTCCGCGATGTAGGTCTTCGCGTCAGCGGGCTTCTGGATGGAGCCGAAGGGCATCTGCGCCACGATCTGCCAGCTCTCCGGGATGTCGAACGCAGCGCGCAGGTCGGCCGCGATCAGCTCGTTGTAGTGCTGCAGCGACGCACCGATGCCGTCCTGTGCCAGCGCACACCAAACGGCGTACTGCGCAATCGCCGACGAGTGCTGCGACCACACCGGGAAGTTGGCCGCGTAGGCCGGGAAGGCCTCCTGCTGGCCCTTGATGGCGTCCGTGTCCTCGTAGAACAGCACCGTGCCGGCGCCGGCGAGGAAGCAGCCGTTCACCTTGCCCTCGCTCGCCGCGTACTGCTCCGCTGACGTTACCTTCTTCAGCGCAGCCTTCACGATCTCCCACACCTTCTGGTGCTCCGCGCCGTACAGGATGACAGCGCGCGAGCTCTGCACATTGAAGGACGACGGACCCTGCCGGATCGCGTCCTGGATGGTCTTCGTCACCTGCTTGTTGCTCTTCGGCAGCTTGCTGCCAAGGTTGTAGATGCTGCGACGCGCCGTGATGGCCGTGATAAACTGCGCGGAACCACTGACCGTGGCGCCGGCGGGCTTGGCAGGCACAGCGGCGGGCTTCCCAGCTGCGCCGGACTTGGCGACCGCGTTGTTGGGGGCGGCGCCATTGGTAGGCTTGGAGCGCTTGTCCGCGGTGGACTTCTTGGACATGCAGCTGAAGCCCATGGTGACGGGAATATGTAGTGGTGGTGGGGGTGGTAAAGTGGGGTGTGGTGTTAGGGGCGAGGAAACAAGGTGGCGCGAACAGGAAGCACGAGAGAGCGAGAGCGAGAGCGAGAAGGGGTGAGACGGCGCGGAGTGAATTGTGAATCCGTGGTCGGTGAAATGTGAATCTGGGGGCGTGTGTGGGTGGGTGTGTTTGCAGGCGACAGAGGAGCGGGCAAGAGAGAGAATGTGAGAGCGTGTTTGGGTAGCAGAATGCAGCGGACTCGCGCGCCACACGGGAAGTCCGCGGTGGCGGTAAGGCGGAAGTCGGGGGCTCTCCTCCCCCGCCTCGAAACTGCGTGCTGCATGGCTGCCGCGCGCAGCCGACACGCATGCTCAGAGACAGCGCGCGCCACTACAGCAGCAGCAGTGCTGAACCCGCTGCTAGCGTTGGCAGGACCAACAGAAAAAGGAAGAGCAACGAGAAGGGGACGAGGGCAAGCGCGGCCGGGCCGCCTCGAGGCGCAGCCGGCGCACTGGGTGGCGTCCACGTACGCACCGAGTTCGAAGATTTTACAACTCTGGGACACCACGCACACGGGCAAGAATTGAACAACGACACAGTACTAGGACGACGCGCGAGCGTCAAAAAAAAAAAGGAGCCAAAAGTAAAGAAAAAAGAGGGAAGGAAAAAGCTCCTGTCAGCAGGCGCAAAGACGCGCGTGCGCCAAACACACACAGACACATACACAGATCGGCACAACAGTCTGGGTGCGCACAGGCCGACTGGGTGCTCGCGTGGATGCGTGCGTGTGTGTGGCTTGGAGACGGGGTCGGTCCCGCCGCTGACGTGGATGGAGGCACCTTCGTGAATAATGGTGACTGTCGAAACAGAACGTGAAAGAGAAAACAAGAGAGAAAGAGAGCCAACGCAGCCCGCATGCGTGTCTGCGCCTCCGCTCCAAACGACGACGCCGGCGGTTGAACACAGGGAGGAGGGAGGTGTGGAAGCCGGACACCGCGCGTGAGAGGGGGAGCCGTTGGCGTTGGGAATAGGAAAGAGCAAAGGAAGCTGTGGAGACCGCGTTGCGGCACGCCGCCGCCCCCTGCCGGGAGAGAATGAAAAGCACACACACAAACGTGCGCCAGACTACTCGCCAAGCACCATGAAGCGCTTCTCGTCCGCGATGTAGGTCTTCGCGTCAGCGGGCTTCTGGATGGAGCCGAAGGGCATCTGCGCCACGATCTGCCAGCTCTCCGGGATGTCGAACGCAGCGCGCAGGTCGGCCGCGATCAGCTCGTTGTAGTGCTGCAGCGACGCACCGATGCCGTCCTGTGCCAGCGCACACCAAACGGCGTACTGCGCAATCGCCGACGAGTGCTGCGACCACACCGGGAAGTTGGCCGCGTAGGCCGGGAAGGCCTCCTGCTGGCCCTTGATGGCGTCCGTGTCCTCGTAGAACAGCACCGTGCCGGCGCCGGCGAGGAAGCAGCCGTTCACCTTGCCCTCGCTCGCCGCGTACTGCTCCGCTGACGTTACCTTCTTCAGCGCAGCCTTCACGATCTCCCACACCTTCTGGTGCTCCGCGCCGTACAGGATGACAGCGCGCGAGCTCTGCACATTGAAGGACGACGGACCCTGCCGGATCGCGTCCTGGATGGTCTTCGTCACCTGCTTGTTGCTCTTCGGCAGCTTGCTGCCAAGGTTGTAGATGCTGCGACGCGCCGTGATGGCCGTGATAAACTGCGCGGAACCACTGACCGTGGCGCCGGCGGGCTTGGCAGGCACAGCGGCGGGCTTCCCAGCTGCGCCGGACTTGGCGACCGCGTTGTTGGGGGCGGCGCCATTGGTAGGCTTGGAGCGCTTGTCCGCGGTGGACTTCTTGGACATGCAGCTGAAGCCCATGGTGACGGGAATATGTAGTGGTGGTGGGGGTGGTAAAGTGGGGTGTGGTGTTAGGGGCGAGGGGACAAGGTGGCGCGAACAGGAAGCACGAGAGAGCGAGAGCGAGAGCGAGAAGGGGTGAGACGGCGCGGAGTGAATTGTGAATCCGTGGTCGGTGAAATGTGAATCTGGGGGCGTGTGTGGGTGGGTGTGTTTGCAGGCGACAGAGGAGCGGGCAAGAGAGAGAATGTGAGAGCGTGTTTGGGTAGCAGAATGCAGCGGACTCGCGCGCCACACGGGAAGTCCGCGGTGGCGGTAAGGCGGAAGTCGGGGGCTCTCCTCCCCCGCCTCGAAACTGCGTGCTGCATGGCTGCCGCGCGCAGCCGACACGCATGCTCAGAGACAGCGCGCGCCACTACAGCAGCAGCAGTGCTGAACCCGCTGCTAGCGTTGGCAGGACCAACAGAAAAAGGAAGAGCAACGAGAAGGGGACGAGGGCAAGCGCGGCCGGGCCGCCTCGAGGCGCAGCCGGCGCACTGGGTGGCGTCCACGTACGCACCGAGTTCGAAGATTTTACAACTCTGGGACACCACGCACACGGGCAAGAATTGAACAACGACACAGTACTAGGACGACGCGCGAGCGTCAAAAAAAAAAAGGAGCCAAAAGTAAAGAAAAAAGAGGGAAGGAAAAAGCTCCTGTCAGCAGGCGCAAAGACGCGCGTGCGCCAAACACGCACAGACACATACACAGATCGGCACAACAGTCTGGGTGCGCACAGGCCGACTGGGTGCTCGCGTGGATGCGTGCGTGTGTGTGGCTTGGAGACGGGGTCGGTCCCGCCGCTGACGTGGATGGAGGCACCTTCGTGAATAATGGTGACTGTCGAAACAGAACGTGAAAGAGAAAACAAGAGAGAAAGAGAGCCAACGCAGCCCGCATGCGTGTCTGCGCCTCCGCTCCAAACGACGACGCCGGCGGTTGAACACAGGGAGGAGGGAGGTGTGGAAGCCGGACACCGCGCGTGAGAGGGGGAGCCGTTGGCGTTGGGAATAGGAAAGAGCAAAGGAAGCTGTGGAGACCGCGTTGCGGCACGCCGCCGCCCCCTGCCGGGAGAGAATGAAAAGCACACACACAAACGTGCGCCAGACTACTCGCCAAGCACCATGAAGCGCTTCTCGTCCGCGATGTAGGTCTTCGCGTCAGCGGGCTTCTGGATGGAGCCGAAGGGCATCTGCGCCACGATCTGCCAGCTCTCCGGGATGTCGAACGCAGCGCGCAGGTCGGCCGCGATCAGCTCGTTGTAGTGCTGCAGCGACGCGCCGATGCCGTCCTGTGCCAGCGCACACCACACAGCAAACTGCGCAATCGCCGACGAGTGCTGCGACCACACCGGGAAGTTGGCCGCGTAGGCCGGGAAGGCCTCCTGCTGGCCCTTGACGGCGTCCGTGTCCTCGTAGAACAGCACCGTGCCGGCGCCGGCGAGGAAGCAGCCGTTCACCTTGCCCTCGCTCGCCGCGTACTGCTCCGCTGACGTTACCTTCTTCAGCGCAGCCTTCACGATCTCCCACACCTTCTGGTGCTCCGCGCCGTACAGGATGACAGCGCGCGAGCTCTGCACATTGAAGGACGACGGACCCTGCCGGATCGCGTCCTGGATGGTCTTCGTCACCTGCTTGTTGCTCTTCGGCAGCTTGCTGCCAAGGTTGTAGATGCTGCGACGCGCCGTGATGGCCGTGATAAACTGCGCGGAACCACTGACCGTGGCGCCGGCGGGCTTGGCAGGCACAGCGGCGGGCTTCCCAGCTGCGCCGGACTTAGCGACCGCGTTGTTGGAGGCAGCGCCATTGGTAGGCTTTGAGCGCTTGTCCGCGGTGGACTTCTTGGACATGCAGCTGAAGCCCATGGTGACGGGAATATGTAGTGGTGGTGGGGGTGGTAAAGTGGGGGTGTGGTGTTAGGGGCGAGGGGACAAGGTGGCGCGAACAGGAAGCACGAGAGAGCGAGAGCGAGAGCGAGAAGGGGTGAGACGGCGCGGAGTGAATTGTGAATCCGTGGTCGGTGAAATGTGAATCTGGGGGCGTGTGTGGGTGGGTGTGTTTGCAGGCGACAGAGGAGCGGGCAAGAGAGAGAATGTGAGAGCGTGTTTGGGTAGCGGAATGCGGCGGACTCGCGCGCCACACGGGAAGTCCGCGGTGGCGGTAAGGCGGAAGTCGGGGGCTCTCCTCCCCCGCCTCGAAACTGCGTGCTGCATGGCTGCCGCGCGCAGCCGACACGCATGCTCAGAGACAGCGCGCGCCACTACAGCAGCAGCACTGCTGAACCCGCTGCTAGCGTTGGCAGGACCAACAGAAAAAGGAAGAGCAACGAGAAGGGGACGAGGGCAAGCGCGGCCGGGCCGCCTCGAGGCGCAGCCGGCGCACTGGGTGGCGTCCACGCACGCACTGAGCTTAAATAGTTTACGTATCCGTTGCGGGTAGGTTGGAAAGAAGCACTGAAGAAGGAAGGGAAACAAGTGACTGGCAGTCACTGAGGGAACGTCAGTTCAGTAGACGACTTGTGATAGAGGCAGATTTTGACGAGGAGCACCTTGAATCCCTAACATTAGGTGTATAGAATGTGGTGCGAGGGCGATAAGAATACTTTTTTCCACTTTTGAGCCGGCAAGTGCGAAGGAGAATGTCAAGATGGTGTTTTTGCAGAGGAGGCGCTAGTCGACGCTGCACTGGATGCAGGCCCGCCTGTTTGAGTGGTTGGGGCTGCGGAACTCGTAGGATTAGAGGAGTTGTTTTCGCTATCTGAGACAGAAGTCGAGGTGTTCGATGAGGTCGCCGAAGGCGGTGTTGCAGCTCTACCGACCACAGTCCGTTCGTCTGGTGGCTGCGATGCTGATTCCGCTGCAATTTTTGCCTTTGCCGCATCTAGGCGTTGTTGCCGCTCTTCAGGTGTGAGAGAGCGCCACCGCTCGCCAATGACACGCATGCGCTCCTTCGGGGCCAGGTGGTGCAGGGAAGCCATTTGCTCCTTCACAAAGACGCCGTAGGGAGAAGTCCTTGCGGCAGACTTAATCGTCTTCTTACGCTTCCCCTGCTTTGTCGGCGCCTCCTCTCCCTCGGCAGAGTCGGACACCGCGGCAGCCTTCTTCGCTAGTTTTTGCGACGCCTTTTTTTTCTTCAGAGCCTTTTTCTTCTTCTTCCCTGCTTTCTTCGCTTTTTTGGGAGGCGGGGGCTTCTGCTTCCGGATCGCCACAACAGGCAGTCCTGGCGCAGCGGGTACCTTTGCGTGGGCCGTGTTGTACAACTCTGCGCGACTCGCCAGCGCCTCCTTCGCGTTGTCGGGCAGCGTCTCGTAGATCTGCAGAAGCCGCACCTCGCGATCGCGTGGAGTGGTAGCGCTCGAGATAGCCGGGTTGTTCTGTTGTTCCTTGACGAAAAACTCGTAGGGGGTGAGCGGGCGGAAGGCGGCGGCGGCGCGCTGCAGGGCGGCGAGTCGCGACTCCTCGATGGCGGCGCGTTGCCGCAGGTCTGCTAGAGACTCCTCCGGTAGCTCTTTAAACTGCTTCGCAAGCACCGTGCGGCGCTCCGCTGGGGTGAGATTGCGGAGGGAGTAGTTTACGAGCAGCTGGTCGCGGCAGTACATCTGAAAGACCATCTTCTTGGGCGAAAAGCGGAGGAGGGTAAAACGCAACATTTTGATATCGGTAGCACTAAATGAGTAAGGAAGAAAAAAAGAGAACAAAAGACGAGCGATAAATATATATGTTTTGTAATAAATCCCTTCTCACTGGAGAGACAGTGTGCGAAAGAAAGACGATGAAGGCGCTGGCTACGAAGAGCGAATGAAAAAAAAAACGGAAGTGTTCAGGAGAAGAGAAAGGGAACTCCACTACACACCAACAACAAAAAAGAAGACGCCGAGGCTCTTCCCTCTTCTATGAGACAAATGTATGCGACGAGAACCAAAAAAGAGGAGTCTGTGCGTTGCGCTGTACCGCGTTGAAGCCACAGGTACCACAAATACTTGTTCAGAAACTTAAATGCTAAACACAGACTCTTTCTCTTACCAGGAATAAGGAAACTCTATGCGGGGGAAAAGCACGTCCACTGCTTTTCGAGGGCGGCTAGTGGGAAAAGGAAACCAAGAGAGGGTCGAGGGCTGTTCGCCAGACACCCTGCTACGCCTACGATGAGGGCTGTGAGAAATTAGTTCGACCCTGCCGTCTGCCTCAGATGCACGTGTTGGTGTCGGTGTGCAGGAGATGAGAGCCACAGTATTTCAGTTTCGAATAGACGTGGGAAAGTGAAAACGAAGAAGATATTTCAGGATGGTGAAAGGAACAGCTCCTCTTTCGACAAGCAGTATATTGTTATTGGCTCTTTCACTAACACTGACAGAGAACAGGTGGCACTGGGCTTAGCTCTGTACCTTTAAAAAATGGACATTTGCGCACATACCTGTCAATGCTCCCGGTGAATGAGCTTCGCCACCGTTGCGAGCGCGGCAACCTGACGACTGGCCAGCACAAACACACATGAGCGGCATTCGTGTCACCCATGTCGGGTTTTATGTGCAGAACAGCTCACTCTCTCCTCTCGTCCTCACACCTTTTTTTTTTTGGCGGTGCCGCGAATATCCACAACAGACTTTTTTGGCTCTGGCAGTGGTGTGCTCGCATACTTTTCAATGTTCATTCTTTTATTTTCCTGGTTCTTGTCGGCGAGGAACCCGACGTAATGACAAAAATCTATGTGGTGTCGAGAAAAAAGAATAGAAAACACAGGAGAAACATAACCACCCAAAAAAGGGGGAAATGGGAAAGGAACGAGCAAATTCATGCATTCATCACAGAGAAAACTAGAAAAACATACACACAGACACACACATACACACACAAAGAAAAAAAAAAGAGGAAAGACGACGGCGACTCTGAGTGCAAAACGGCTAGCGAGGAGGACAAGCGAGAACGCCACACGTTGTCAAAACTGGTTGTACGCTCATTGCGGCGCTGAGACAGAAGGAGCAAAACAACTGATACCAAGAATGACAACAGCCGCAAAGCTGCCATAGCGCTTCCCGAATATTTTATTCAATCGCGCAGGGGCATCAATCGCCGCCCAGCCGACACAATGAAGATAGAAAGGAACATGTTTCCGCATCACCAAACAAGTAGAAAGACCCGCCAACGGACTGTCATCGAGAAGCCAAAAAAAAAAAGCCTCTGCACTCCTTCTTCCTCTTCGCCCTCGTCTTACGTTCTCTTTTCTCTCCTTCATTTATCCCTTTTTTCTCCCTCTTACTTCTTTGCAGTCCAGATCGCATCCCTGCGTCACTGTGCAACGATGAAGTCACTTTCTGTGGTATCCGTTAATCGTCTGCTTTACAAGACGCAGAAGGAAAGTGAGAGTATTGGGGGCTTGCTGCGCGCCTCTAACATTAACCAACGCAAACGTAAAACGCAGCTACTCTTCTTGTTCTCAAACCGGCAGTACGGAGAGAAGAAGGTGCACATCAACACCGCTGAAGGCCGGTAACGTTGCGCGGAAAGGGACAGCTGGAAGGGAGACTTGAACAGAAGAAAACAAACGGGCTACAGGATGCGCTTTGCTTCTTTATGCACGTATCCTAGAGCAAGTAAGTAAGAAAAGAAAACCTTTTTTATCCTTACTTTGCTGACGCCGGGAGCCATGTACACCAGAAGACTAAACAGGAATTTGGAGGTGCATCTGTGAGATAACACGTCGCAATGCAGGGACACGGTTGCCACCTTTGCGCGCTCTCGTCCACTGTCGACGATAATGTCCGTGTCACTTGATGCTGACGTGTGTTTGTGTGTGTTTGTCTTTGTGCTTGCCGGTGCCTCATCGATGCCTCTACGAGTAGCGAGGAGTACAACACACGGGTGCCACGATTTCTCTCCTTCCTCTCTCTTTTTTTTTCCGCATACACGCAGAAGGAACGCTAAATTTCTATGAACTCAAGGTTTCCTCGCACTGCGCTCGTTTGTGCCTCTTTATTTTTCCCCTGTTTTTTTTTTCAGCTTCGGCGGTTCAACGCCCTCTCTCTCTCTACGTCAGCCGCCGAGTGTTACGGCTTGCCCGTGCGCATCTGCTGCTGCTTCCACAGCTTCGCCACCGCCTTCATGCGGTCGAGGTGGGGCAGCTTCTCGAAGCGGCCAATGTTCGCCTGCACAAACTTCGCGTACTCCGACGGGGCACGCGGGGTGCTGGTCTTGGCCGCCTTGGCTGCCTTGAGCTCCTTGGGCTCCTTCTCCTTGCGCTTGAAGCCCGGGTGGGCAGCGGCGCGCTTCTCCAGCGCGGCCTTGTCGTTCGGGTTGAGGGCCTTGTACAGCTTCGACGTCATCTTCCCGCGGTCGGCGATCTTGAGACCCTTCAGCTTCGGGTTGTTCTTCTGCTCCATCATAAAGAGCGTGTAGGCGCCAATGGCCAGACGGCGGGGAACGAAGCGCAGCATCTTTGCGAAAAGTGAAGATTCTGTTGTTGTTTTTTTGTCTGTTTTTCTGTGGTACAAGTACGAATGGTCGGGTGTAAAGGGAAGGGAGCGATGTTTGATAGAGGTCTATGGAGGCACGGATATCTTTGAATCTTTGTTTGATGCTGCGTTTTCTGATATTCGTGGAATAAGCAGCGGTCGATGTGCACACGAAAGTCAAAAAATAAAAAAAGAAGGTGAGAGGAAACAACAAAGAGATTTTGAAGAGCGGAGATGTTAGTGGTGAGGAAGATCATTTACACAAAAAGAAGGGAACACACGCCACACAGTATGTCTACTGAGAACGGTTGCCGTGCCGTGTAGTCCCCGCAGAAACACAAAGAGAGACAAAATATATACGCTAGCTCTTCGCGGCTGCATCAAGAAGTGTATAACTAGTCAATGAGGCCACAGAACCGCCTGCATCGTTACAGCGGTGCACGATGCTGTCGTGCTTCAGATGCAAAAAAACAGCGTGAGTTTCCTCCTTGTACCCGAAGAAGAAAAAGCCGTCCCGATACGCAGACCAGAGCGACAAGAGAGAATTCGAGAGACGAGAGGAAAGCAACGAGAAGATGTCGTCTTTGAGCTAGCAGGAGGACACGCCGCCAAACTTTGCCCTCGCAGACTCCCCACTTTTTCCATTCTTGCTCTCTCTCTTCCTTCCTGAAGACTCTGTTTAAACACCTTTCAACGGCGGTGTGGGGCGTTCCCTAGCTCTGAAAGTGCCTGAGCACACCACCATAAATCTTGGGCGACTACTTCTCGCCTTCTTCTTTTTGGTTTTCTTGTCTTGTATTGCTTCATACCGCACCACCCCGCCCAGGCACGTACTACCACAGGGTAATGCGAGATTGAGAGAAAAAAAATCACGCCAACTTTTCACTTCATTTTCTTCCATTTTCTCTTTTTTTGCCTTTTTTTTTGCTTACTGGGGAAAAACTACGAAAGAAACAAAAGAACAAAAACACAAACATGTCTTTCTCACTCTGGGGGACAAGATGCGAGGGGGGATACCGACGCTCTTTTTGTTTCTCAAAACAATGGGAAAGGTCGAAGAGCGCGGTGTGTTTGCCAATTCTTCTCGGATTAGAGCGACGGGAGGCGCAAACGAGACAGAGAGGTGTTTTGGGGGGTGTTCGTATATAGACGCAAGGAGGGGACTCTAAAACGAAAGTACAAGTAAAAAAAAAAAAGGACAATGAAAAGACAAATACACAAAAGAAAAAAAAACATCGTGATTCCTCCTCCCTCCCGTTTCAAACGCAAAGGATAGACATGAATCCTCCGAATTGAACAAACAGCCGTCACCCCCACCGCCATCCCTCGAGTGTCGTCACGCCTCCATCTTCCTTTTGTTTTTCTTTGTCCTCTAGGCTACAACTACGATTTCTTTTTTTTTCTCGGATATGGTATCAAAGAGTGTGCATTCATTTTCCTTTTTCCAAAAAAGAAAAGAGGGAGGAATAGATGGTGCAATTTTACGCTCCTCCCCCACGCACCGAAGGGAGAGGTTCCACTCCCTCTTTGTTCCTCAGCATGAATCACGGCAAAACGCACCGACACGTACACAGAGACAACAAAGGAGAAATTCGTACAAGGCGGTGCGCGTGTGACTCCGACTGACCGCTCTGTGCCTTCGGTGCATCTTTTTTTTTTTTTTAGTGTCTTCTTCTTTTCCTCTCCCGCCACTGCTATGCTATGAAAGTCACCCTCCCAGCCCGTCGCGGACGACACGCCCGTGGAGTGCCGTGCTCGTGCAGCGAAAGGAAAACACGATGTATGAAAAAGAGTGACGGCTACATGTGCGGAGGTCTAAAGAACACACATTCACACTTACGTACACTCTCACGCAACTCCATTTCAAGGCCGTAGTAAGGGAATAAAAAACCTTTTGGAAAGCAAGAGCGGCAGTTTCAAAAAAGAGACAGAAACACAGCCAAAGAAAAAATAGGCGACCGATACATCAGAGGGCCTGCAACCGGAGAAAAAACCAGCGCGTGCACACAAACACACACATGAACCAAAACACAAAACAGCATCACCAATGGAAAAAAAAACCGACAACGAAAAGGAAAACGTTACAGTGGGATGCGACACGAGAGCCACAGAGAGAGCGAGAGAGAACGCACACACAATCGCACTTAAAAACAAAGCTATATATAAATAACTAAATAAACAATGAAAAAGATGACGGTACAAGAACTGAGAAAATAAAAGAAAAATGTGTTTCAAAAAGAGGGGCCGGGGAAAACACTAAGACAAAAAAAACAAAAGGAGAGAAGCGCGTCGTACACGCAGCAACTCATACAGGGAAAATGAGGGGGAAGAGAGAGACAGCACAGAAGAAAAAAACAAAACACACAGTCCGATACGTGTGAGAGACTCCTCTCTTTTTTTTTTTTGTTTCTCTCTCCTTTCTATTGGTTCACGTTGTGCTGAAACCGAACACCAGATGGGGAAGGAAGTGACAAAGCCTTCCACAGCACTCTGTGTCCGATGTCCTTTTTTTCCTTCCCTTCCTCTCGCGTCCGACGCTCTTCATCATTTCGGCGTATTTTTTTTTTGGTTCCGTGTCAACACCAACAGCCACACAAACACACACATGCACAGCCAGAAAGACACAGAGATCCGTCCTCTGATGTGCAGGCCAGCTATTCTACAGAGGCGTCCGCTTCCGCCGCCTCCTGCGCGTGCCTCTGAACGAGGAGTCAGGGTCGCTCTATCCTGCTGAGCACCCCACACAAACCCGCACAAACCTGCACACAGACACTCACACCTCTAAGGATAGTGCTCGGTAGGGTAAGAGGAATAATCGTGCGAGCGAGACGGCAAGAGAAACGGAAAAACGCCATCGGCGCAAAAATGCAGCAGCAAACAGGGAACAGCCGATGAGACGAGCTGGAGAGTAAAGAAAGAAGGATGGCGAAGGCCAGAGCAAGGCCAACCGAGAATCAACGTTCACCTTCTCCTCGTTCGATCATCCTCTTTCCCCCCAAACACTCTCTGTTGGCAGCTGCCCCCTCTTCTGCTGTTGCGGTGCGCTTACGACGAGTAGGTCAGACTGACGGTGTCGCGGTTGTTGCTCGCGAACTCGCCGCGGCCCTTGCCGGACGGGCGCTTCTCCGCCGCCGTCAGCTCGCGCGTCTCCTGGTTGGCGCGCTGGCCGTTGCGGTTCGGCGGACTCTGCGCCGGCTTCGGGTCCACGTTGGGGTCGTAGTAGCGCAGCAGGTCGGGGCTACCAGCGTTACGCTTCGACAGGATCTTGCGCGGGCGGTCGGCGTCGGTGAAGACCGGGTCCGGGCGCTTCTTGGGGCTACCGCCGCGGAGGTCAACGCGGAAGGGCTCCACCTGCCGCGACGAGCGGCGCTCCGACGGGGCCTCGACGGAGCCGCGGCGGGGGGCGGGCTGGTAGGACCGCGGCGCGCTCTCCTCGGCCGGCGCGATGCCGCCGCGGAAGAGGTTCGCCGTGTCGCGCGGCGGGCGGCAGGCGCCACGGGCAAGACCGCGCGGGTGCTCCTTCTCCGGGATGCCCCAGCGGCCGGTGCCGAGGACGTCGTGCTCCTGCTTGGCGGGGGTGTTGATGGGGTGGATCATCGGCTGGCGGCGCGGCGGCATGTCGGGGGCGACGTACTTGCGGGGGCCGAGCTGCTTGTAGGGCTGCGGCTTCTCGCTCAGCTCCTCGGGCGAGTAGCAGTAGAGGTTGAGCACGTCCACCGACTCGTTGGCCTTGTTCGAGGACTTGCGGCAGGGCGGCAGGCAGCTCTGGATGGCCTCGGCCTCCTCGCCCTCCTTCGGCGGCGGCACCTGACCGAACATCTTCGCATCCTTCTGCGGCGGGCGGACGTGGCGCTTGCCGGTGACGGCGGGTGCGTCGCGGGCCGGGCGCGGGTCGGTGTCCTCGAAGTACGGCGCATCCATCCCGCCGGCAGGGTGGGTGATCTTCACCCCGCTGCGCCACTCCTTCTCGGGCGCCGTCACGATGCAGTTGTAGGTGAGGCCCTCGCGGTGGCCGCCAGGGGCGTGCGCGGCCGCCACGGCCTGGTTGTTGGAGGCGCGGCTCGCGTTGTACGCGTCGCGTGCGCGAGCCGTGCCCTGGCCGCGCTTCGCCGCCGCGCCGTAGCCCTGCCCACCGCGCGCCGGCTGGCCGTTGGCGTTGCCACCAGCAGGGGCAGAGCCGGGGCGGGCAGCGCCGCCGCCGCGAGTGTTGCTGCCGCCGTTGACGCCGCTGTTCATCATTAGGTACTCGTCGGTGAGCATGTAGCCGACGGTGTCGCGGTTGGCCTCCGGGTTGCGGCGGATACCGGAGCTCTGGCGCGGCGGCTGGCGCGGCCCGCTGTAGAACTCGCGCGGCGAGGCGTAGTTGCCATGCGGGGCGTTGCCGTGGCGACGGCCAGTGTTCGGACGCACCTCATCCGACTCGTTCGCCGGCGCCTGTCCACGCAGCACGCGCGACACGTTCACGCCGCTCGTGTTGTTGCGCGCACGCTGGCGGGCCGACACGTACTCCGGGGCGTCGTGAGCCATGCTTGGTACCGTTGGGGGAAGTAGGTGGTGTGGGTGTGTGTAGACGTGTGTATCTACCGGAGATGGTGAATGTTTTTTTTTTGTTGTTGTTGTTCGGTGAAAAGAGAAAAAAAAAAGGAAAGAAAGAAGGGTGTACAGGAACTCGAAGACTTCAAAGGACAATTACTGTGGCGGAGAAGAGTGTATTTGCGTGAGGCATTGCAAGGAGGGGAAGTAAGAAGAAGGACCAGAGCAAAGGGAATGAGAATTGCTAGATGGGGAGAGATGTGAGTGTATGAGGATGCGGACAACATGCATGCACGCCGATGTCGACAATTCGCAAGTCTCTTTAGCGTCGGCATCGGACTGTGGACTTAAGGTTCTCCGTTCATTTTGAAGTTTTTCCTTACCGCTCTTATAAAAAAAGAAATCTACTTTGCTGATCTTTATTTGCATTGGCCTGCTATTCTATTGGGTGTGAGCCTCGGAGCTGACACATCTGCTTGCAGCGTCCCGGTACGTACGACATGCAGTACTAGAGGAGCAGCAAAGCAGGTACGCACACACACAGACGCACATAAACAATAGAGAAAGAAAAAAAAACGCGGAAACTAAATCTTGACGGACAGCAGAAAAGCGTGGGTCTTGCTAAAACCGATACAGTGCGAGAAGTACAAAAGGAGAAGTTGTGAAGCTTCCCCACCTCACGCACAGACGTGGCTAGCTCTGAAATAAACAAGCCAAGCTGCGAATAACGCGAACCGGAGGCACTCGCAACAGCGCAGCCTCTTCTTTCTTTGAGAGGTGCACCTTCATACCACGTTACACATCCGAATGCACGTGGTAAAATGACTAGCAGATGTACGTGATCTACGACAACCGATGAGGATAGTACACGGATTAAAGGGCCGACGAGAATCCAGAGAGTTGTAGACGCAAGACCCCGCATACACACAAAGAGATAGAGAGACGCACCTTTTAGAAAGCTGTAGAGCATCCTACAAGCAAAAGCCAGAAACACCACCAAAAAGCAGCGCGCAGGAAAACACAGTCAGATTCTCGATACGTATTGCTACTAAGCGATTCAGTCATCCACCTCTCGGCACTCCCGTAAAGGAGGCTTTGATAGTGTGCGAGGTAAAATAAATTAGCATTCTCATCCTGTGTGTTGATTCGCTGCCGCATCACAGACACTGCACTTCACGGTGCAGTCTTCCTGTACTTACAAAGTCCCCTTCTACTTGGTAAAGCAAACAAAACAAGTGTCAGTCTTGCTGAGCCGATACAGTGTGAGAAGTATGCAGAAAGGAACCATGGAAGGGCCTCCACCTCAAACACAGACGTGGCTAGCTCACGCGATTACCGCAAAAGAAAGTATACGGAAGTCACCTTGCAGCAACGCTGCCACTCCCTTTATTATTATTATTGTTTTTTTGGTGCAGGCAAGCTTCCGAGAAAAAGAGCAGAATATGCACAGTCTCGCGAAGCACAAATAAAAAAGACCTCTACGACAACCGATGAGGATAACACACGAATTGAAAGATCAGCGAGAATCCAGAGAGTTGTAGACGAACAAAAAGCTACGGGCAATGTTGGAGGGAAGCATGAGCGAGAGAGAGAAAAAGAGCAGGCGCGCCAACAGTGCTGGGGGTATTCGAAGAGGGAAAACACAGTCAGATTCTCGATACGTATTGCTACTAAGCGATTCAGTCATCCACCTCTCGGCACTCCAGTAAAGAAGGCTTCGATAGTGTGTGCGGTAAATAAAATTAGCATTCTCATCATATGTGTTTTTTTCACCCTCCTTAACGCCTTCGCCGTCGCCTTCTTTTTCTCAAAGAAAAAGAGGTAAGCACACGTGCAGGGTTGAGCCTGCGGTCTGCATCTTCGACAACCGATGAGGATAGCACTGAGATTGAAGGAGCTCAAGGAATGCAGAGAGTTGTAGTGGCGGTAAGAAGCATGCCGATGCTGCACTTCTTGATCGTGACTGCTGCCTTCTGTTGGAGCATTACGTTTATGTGCATATGTGTGAATATTCTTGTTCGGAAGAGAAAGAAGTGGAAGAGGGCAGGTCTATAGAGTGGACAGAGAGACAGCACGTGCGCATTCGACGAGTCGCAGGACAGCAAAAAAGAAAAGAATGCCGATCGAATGCACCGGGAAGACGCTACCTCGTAGCTGCATTGGAGCGGTTCAAAACCATTTTTTCGCTTGTTTAACTAACGAGTTTATCCTAAGCTTGATGTTGACAAGAGATTGCTTCTTATTCTTTTTTTTTGTTCGTTTCTGTGCGTGGAGGCTTCACAAGGAGAGGGAGACACACACGAACACAGATACGCTCACATCTGCTCGAGTGGCGAGAAAAAAAAAACGTGGCAAACAAACGCACATACAACACCACGAGTAAAAAAAAAAAAAATTTGCAGAACGTCGCTGGTGTGCTGCGGCCTGAAGCCTTCTGGAGACACGTTGAACTGCACGCACGCAGTCCGCTCCCGCTACGGGGATGTGTTGTGTGTAGGTATTGTGGGAGGATTTGGCTTGCTCACGAACTACAGTTGTGCGAAGGTGCGATGAAGTGCCGAAAAAAAAAGATCGAATCCTCTTCAGAAAAAAAGAAAACCAGTGTGCGCACTGGACTGATACGCAAGAGAGGGAAAATGGAAGTGCTTGAGAGAGAGAGAGAGAGAGAAAAGGATGCTGTAGCGAAGAATTAAAGGCGGTGAAAAAAAAAAAAGAGCACTGCTGAAAACAGCAAACCATAATGTAAAGAAATGTAAAAATGGAAAAGTCAATACGAACGCATACATGAGGGCCATAGGAGCAAACAAACGAAGGCTTGGCGCTGCGTGCAAATGGAAAATGATAATAAGGGGTCAGAAGAGAAAGAGAAAAGAAAAAAAAACATTGCAGCGATGGTGAGCACCACGACACGGTGCGGCACCGCGCTAAAAAGCGGAAAAGAAATTGAACGGCGTGTCAGACACGAGGAATGTAAAATGGTAAGAAGAAGTTGCCCTTTAAATGTGAAAGGGAGAACGAGGAAAATGCTCTTTGTGGGATAGCGGGGGAGAAAAAAAAAAAAACACCGCGTACGGGGCAGGCTTTCCAGCACGCAGACCCATTCTGCGTAAAACTCATCTTGCGCTGCAACGAACGTAGGCACTAAGCGAACCTAAGAAATCGTCAAGTGTTGCGGCGTGCATGCAGAGGTGATGGGCGTGGGATGGGGTAAGGAAGAAATTATACGCTGCCTTCCGATTCAAGCTCTTGGGATGCGACGCGTTCTCTTTTTCCAGCGCCTCGACACAAGCCCGCACCTGTGCCGCCTGCGACGAAGACAGCTGCCGAATCACCTGCTCCTCCAGCTTTGCAACTTCCGCGGATTCAAACTCGTAGCGGTGCCAGCTGGACTCCGTGGTCGTCCGCAGCCCTGCGTCCTCATGCGGAAAGTGCGGCATCTCCTCGCCGCTGCCTGTTGAGAGACTCCCGTAAGAGCACGCGGCACTCTCCGCCACACGCGGCGCAGCAGCAGAGCCATTGTTGTTCAGAGCCCCCTTCACAAACCTGCACTCTGCGCCATAAAACAGTCCGCAAAGGCCAACCAATTCGTTCAGTTGAATGTAGTCGAAGCGGATGTGCGTCGAGAGACGGCCCGGGCGGAGCAGCGCCGGGTCGAGCCGCTCGGGGTGGTCGGTGATCATCACCACAATTCGCTCCGGGTCCTCGATGGCGCCGTCCAGCACATTCAGCAGCGAGGACATGTTAATCTCGTCGAGCTTCGCGTCCTCGCCGTCGTACAGCTGTCCCCATCCGTGCGGCTCCACCAGCACGACTGTGCGGGGCTCGCGCTTTCCCAGCGCCACCCGCTCCACCTCCTTGCCGCACGAGCCACACGACGTCGTCGTCGTTGTCAGCGCATCGTCCTCGTTCACAGCGTCATTGCTGTTGCTGTTGCTGTTGAACGCGTTGGTTGGCTTTATCGGCACACTAGCCGGCTGCGCTGGCGGTGTTGCAGGAGCGCTCTGCTTGTTGTGCACACCGCCGCCTGCTGTCAGTCCGCGCGGACGCCACACAAGCGCCGAGTGCTCCTCTGACCGCGCTCGCACAAGGTCGCTCTCCGTGTCCACGTCCTCGAGCAGAAAGATGACTTTCTTGCTGCTCAGCATCTGCCACTCCGGTGTTGACCCCGTCAGCGCGTCCTCGAAGTAGAAAGACTTAAAGAGCTGCTCATTCTTGGTGAGAGACGAGAGGGGGATGCGTACGATGTGCCGCTTCGTGTGGTAGGCGAGGGCTCGCACAAAGGAGCGCTTCCCAGTTCCACGCGGCCCATAGAGGAGGTAGCCCAGCTTGCGCGGGAAGCCTTTAATGGCGTAGCGGCCCTTCGCCTCGAGAAAGCGCTGCAGCTGTAGACGCACCGTGTTCTTTGAGGGAAAAAACACCGTGTCCAGCGTCGGGGCGAGAGGCATCGGGGCTGCCGACACGGCGATTTGCCCCCGCGACGGTGTGATGCGATACATGCGAAGCGAGCGATCGGTGTGGTCGCCGTAGCCGCTGGAGAAGTAGAAGGCCACCGCATCGTCGACGAAGCGCCGCAGCGCTGCATCGGCGTTGGCACCGCCGTGGCCTGTCTCGTCCTTCTGCACGCGGAGGTAGACGTAGCGGTGGGCCTCGGGGTAGCAGTTGCGGATGCGCGTGGTGGAGATCCAGGTGCAGATTTCCACGCCACCGGCATGAACGGGAGTCCAGCACGGGTAAATGGGGAGCTTCACCGGCACCATCAGTTCCTCGTGTTCGCGGAAGCAGAGGTTCTCGTCCGAATCCCAATCTTCTAGCTCCTCCTCCACCTCCCTCGACTGCAGCGAGAGCAAGTGGATCGTGAAGGTCTTGCTCTTCAGCTCGTGCGCCGCGAGGGGCTTCTCGCGCCACAGCTTCTGCGTAACATAGACGATGAGGGCTGTGTTGAGGTGGTTTGCCGGCTTGTACGAGTCGCGATACTCGATGTCGATGAGGTCGCTTGTGTGCCAGTATACGTAGCCTTTTGTTTTCGGCTTCAGCTCGAGTGTGTACCACAGCACAACCTGGCGGCACGTGATATAGACCAAGACGACAAGCAGCACCGTCCACGGAAAGGGCAAGGGCGAGAGCTCACACACGCGGTCGTAGAGGTACAGAGAGAAGAGCTGCACGCGAGACTCGAAGCTCTGCATGAGACTGTGCAGACGGCCGCCGCCTTCCTGCGCCTCCATCGTGTCCAGCGATGGCGCGTACTGCATTCGTATAAACTGAGATTTCACGAGACAACTCTGCTACGAACACGAGCAGTAAGAAAAAAAAAAAAAGAGGGTCGCCTTATGAGTGCAGCGGCAGCTGCCTCGCTGTTGATCCTGGAGGGTCCCCGTTTTACTGCTTCTGCTTCTCTGTGACTGCAGGAGCGGCAAAAGAGTTCGACGCAGGGAAAGGGAAAACAAGACAAAACGGCGCTGCTCCTGTTGCCGTATTCTGCAGGCTTGCGCAAAGCTCGGCGACGTCGTTGCTCTCTGTGGCAGAAGGAAAGTAAAGAGGTGGTGAGCGTTGGAAGAGACACATGCAGGAGACATTTACAGAAGAAGAAGGGTAAAATATGGCGCACAGCGTCGTCGTTGCTTTCCCTTTGGGATCCGCATCCGCTGCAGCTTCAACGATTTGCACTTTTTTCTCTTGTCACTCGTTTCGTGCAAATGACCAGGATTCAGTCAAAGCCACAGAGGTCTCGATCACCTCTGATAATACTTAAAATCCGTTAATTCCGGCTGCGAATCGAACGCCAGTCTGTTTTTTGTTTTGACAAAGAATTCTCTGATGAGGGTGGAGATCATACACTACATGGCAAGTGCTTCACGACCAGTGAAAAAAAAAAGGAATCCAGGTCAATAAAGAAGCGAAAAGACAACCGCATTCTCACATAAATTGCGTAAAACAGAGTTTGGCGGTTTCCATTGTCGCAAACGTGCAATGCTCAAAACACACACGCATACCACACACACACTAAAAAAAAAAAAGGATAGGGCTAAAAAAGAAAAAAAAAGTAAGGGTGGACCTCTTAATATGAACACGGCTAGATCTTTGCAGCCACTTCAGGAGAGCAGCAAACGAACATCTGCCTTTAATATGTATTCTCTTCCGTTTTTAAAGTTTTAGGAATTGATCTTGTTTTACATCTTTGCAATGGCGAACATTACCATGGAGAACTGAGCGTAGTTCAGCGCCTGAGCCGGTGTAGTGTCGGCAATCCCAGCAGCCCACACGCCTCGCGCAGGTGCGGCGTCGCGCATCACATTCAAGAAAGGACGCAGGAAGCGCTGCACACTCGCCCGCGTCACCGGCACACCGCAGCTGTCTAGCGGGCACACGAGTCGCGTCCTCGCCGCGGCGGGATAACGGCGTCGCTTTCCCGTGTCGGGGCTCCACTCTTCCGTCAGCAACTCCACCAACGCACTGGCGGGCAGGAGCATGTCGCGGCGCTTCGCGGCGGCACAGAAGGTTTCGAAGAGTGCGCGCAGCTGCGCCTCATCCACCTTCACTCCCACCTCCTTCGCCTTAGTCACAACGTTCAAGTGCAGGGGAGCCGCCGGACCTGCAGAGTCGCGCTTGTACAAGGCCACCGCCCCGTTCACCGCCTCCTGCACCCGTCGCGCCATCGCCAAAGCGGCAGACCGCTCGTCCTGCTGTGCCTCCTGCCCACAAACAAGGGCACCACTCTCGGCAGAAACGGGAACGAGCATGCCTCCGCTCGCGGCGTTCGTTTTCTCCTCGCCGTCCTCGGCAAAGCTCAGCCGGTTGCGCAGCGCCGACGTCTCCCGCTGCACCTCCGCCTCCCGCGTCAGCTCCAGCATGCCGACACACCACTCCGCGAAGGACGTCGCACCGGCGACGGGCACCGCGCTGTCCGCACCGGCCTCTCGCACCGCCACCGTCACCTTCCACACCAGCCCGCTGTGCCGCACAAAGCGCTCCACCGTCTCCATCACCACCTGGCAGACGAGGAGCAGCGCGCGGCGGTAGCGCAGACGGCTCACATCCGCAGAGCCCGCCGCAGCCTCCTCCTCTTCGCTGTCCTCCTCCACCTCCCCTGCAGCGTTGGTCACTGCCAGCAGCTCCACGCAGGGCTGCAGCACGCTGACGGGGTCGAGGTCGAGCAGGACGGCGTGGATCGCGTGCACTTCCGCCGCGACGAGGCCCTGCAAGATCCACCGCCGCAGCCGCTCCGCTGCGGGGCTGGCGTAGACGACGGCACCACACACGTCGCTCTGTGCCTTTGCCTCAGCTGCTGCCGGCGACTGCTGTGATGGGGGAGTGTCGAAGGGGAGAAACGAGACGATCTCGTTGTCCACCACCTGTGTGGTGAACTCGTTGTGCGACGCGATCAGCAGCAGTCGCCCGCACGGCGTGCGCCGGGACTCAATGGAGAGCGGCGGGTGCGTGCAGTGGTCCCCCATCATGGTGGACTTCATGCCCACCGGGTAGGCGCGCTGCACAACCGACTGCGTGAGGTCCAGCTCACCGTCGCGCCACGACTGCAGCACCGCCTTGGTCCGCTCCACCACGTCAATGCGCTGCAGGAGGCGCTCGCCGTCTCGTGTGTACTGGTAGCACCACGCGTCGCCAGGCACCACCAGCGGGAGACGTACCGCAGCGTCAGTGCTGTTGTCGTAGTCGTCGTCCGCCGGGCCAGCTGCCGCGGCAAGCGTGCCCTTCCCTTCCTCCTCCACGGCGGTGAAGCGCGCCAGCACGCGTGCAAAACACGTGCAAAGCGCGGAGAGAGACGAGGTACGCCGCACCTCGGCCGCCACCGGCTCGGGCAGCGTCTGCGAGGCCGAGAGGTCGGTGGAGAGAGCGTCTGATGTGCTGAAAGGCACGTCCGCCACGCCTGAGGCTCGCGTCGCCGCCGTGTTGGCGTACCACTCCCGTCGGTAGCGACTCACCCGCTGCAGCTCGCCATAGTACGATGACGAGGCGACGAGGACGGCGACGAGCTTGTACTCGGGTGCCGCCCCCACATCGAAGTCGCTGGCCGCCCTCGTGGAGGAGTGCGGGTTCACGTTGCGGTACACCAGACGGAAGAGCGCCTCGGGACGTTCGGTTGCGTTTTCGCTGTCCGTCGTCTCAGGCAGGCGGTACACGATGAAGGTGTACTCCGGCAGCAAGGGGTGGTGGGCGACGGTGCTGGCGGTATCGAGGGAGCGGCTGAAGAGGTGCTCGTAGGACGCAGCAAGACAGGCGCCAGAGTCACCGCAGCAGGGCGGAACCGCAACGAGGACGAGCCGCGACCCTCCGTGCACCACCACGCCGTACTGCAGCAGCTGCAGCTGACGCAGCGAGAGGTTCTTGCGCTCCAGTGGGTGGCCACCGTTGATGCGGTGGAGCGTGTGGTGGCAGGGAATCGCGAACTCGTCCAGCACGAGGTCGAAGCGGAGGTCGAGGAGAGAGATGTCGCGCAGCACCGCGTTGGCCGTGTCGGTTGACTGCGTGCCGTCCTCTGTGTCCCACGTGAAGGGGCTCAGAGGAGCTACAGAGCGCTGGACTCGGTCCATGGTTGGCGTCGGGGTCGGTGAGGACGCGTGACTGATCTAGACTGTGTTGACACGACGCGTCTCTTCTTTACTGTAGAAGAGAGGAGATGGAGCGAGCGTGAGGAAAGAAGAGCGGACGAGCGGCACACTTGCGTTGGTCTTCCGATTCACTATGCGCCGTGAAGAGAAAGAAAGAAAAGGAGGATAAGAGAGAAAGACGACATTGTTAGCATTCACAAAAAAGATAGAAGAGTACACAAGGTGGAGTAGACTCGCGGTGATGGCTCGTGCATCCGATGCCAGCGACAAACGTCTAACAAAAGAGCCGCTACTATGTAAGCAGAATGAGCTTATTACACCCGAATAATAAACTGTTCGTTGCTCACCACTTGTTTTGTTTGTCATCTCACTTATGCACTGGAGAATCAGTAGATGCCACCCACTAAAAAACGCAGAAGAATGACCTCACAAACGCAAACACCAGTTTTACCGCGACGCGTCAGCACGCATTTTGGTACTCATTTAGGTCGTGACACGAAGACGGAGAAAATGGCAGTGTAAACCAAAGATAGCACAGCACAGAATAATAAAGAAGCAGGCAGCAACTGCAAGTTAGAAGCACAGGTGGTGAAGCAGAAATACACCCCCTTAAAAACAAAAAGACGCAGAGGATCAGCCCTTCAATCCTTTCCAACTGTGGTTACGAAGCGCTGGTGGTGAAGATGTCGTAAGCGGACCGGTAAAAAATGTCCACATTTCGGTCGATCAGCGCGCGGTTCTCCAGGTCGGTCTGCTTCATCATCAACACGAGCGTCAAGGAGCTCGGCAGCTCGCGGACGTAGATGCAGTCCTCATTGCTCAGCTGAATCACTGCCGTCGCGCCGCGATAAAGCGACTCCGCGTCCACCGCCGCACCAGCGCCGCTCTCAGCAGCAGCAGCACCACCGCTGCTTACGTGGGTGCCAGACGAGGAGGCCGCCAGTGCGCTGTTACCGGCCAGCGTGTGCGCGGCGTCGCTCTGCCCACCGCCGCCGCCGCTGTTGCCGCCCCCCTCGCGTCGCCTCGCGTAGATGCGGCTCATCTTCACCACCACCTCGATGGCGTCGCTGCAGAGATCATAGGTGCGCGACTTCAGTCGATTGCGCTCATCCACGGCGACGTAAATCTTCGAGTAGCTCAGGAAGAGGTAGGAGAGGTCGATGTTGCTGTTCGAGTTGAGCATCTGCAGCAACTCCGTGATGTAGGGTGTCTTGGACTTGATGAGGCGCTGCACAACGAGCGAGAAGGCCTGGAAGACGGAGTGGTCGTAGATGGAGGTGAGGTTGAAGTTGAGGCGCAGCGGCTGCACGTTCTCCAGGCGCTGCTTCGCCTCCTCCTCAACGCGACGCTGCAGGCTGGCCAGCAGATCGGCCTGGTGGTCCTCGCTCAGCGCGTCGACCTTGTGGATAAACACCTCAACACAGAGCTCCGGGTTGTAGCGATAGGCGGCACTGATCGTGTCCAGCAGCCGTGCCCGGGCGTCGTCGATCAGCTCGCGGCAGTCCAGGACGTACACAATAGCGCCGCAGTTCTCGAGCAGCTGGTTCACGTCGTAGCGGCTGGCATTGTTCGGGTCGAAAGGGTCGTTCTGGCCCGGGAAGTCCCACACCTCGAAGTTGACAAAATCATTTGAGTGGACGGTGCTCTTCTCGGGCTGCACGGTCGTGGCGAGCGAGGCAGAGTCGTGCGGCTGCATGCCCTCAAAGACGACCTTCTGGATGCTGCTCTTGCCCGATTTGCGCAGCCCCATCAGGAGCACCTTCTGCAGCGCCAAAAGATCCGTGGACATGTTCGGCAGTGGTATAAAAGGGGGAAGAGAAAAAAAGCAACGGAGGCAGCACTGCTGCTATGAGGTCAAAGGGTGGAAAGCTAGGATAGACTTATTGCTGCAACAACAACAAAACCCCTTGGAGGAGCGCAAAGAGAGAGAGAAGAGAGTAGAGAAAGGTGGTTTCAAGGGAAAAATTCAGTTTCGAGACGTCAAAGGAACAAGGAGCAGCAAAAGCCATCCCTTATTTTTCTTCGTTTCGGCCACAGCTCGCCAGCTTGAAGGTTCCCAAGAAGCGCAACGACAATGTTGAGGAGGAGAGGAACCCGTCTCACGTTACAGACGCACACACATACGCCAGCGCAGCGTTCCCTACTTTTTGTTTTCACTGCTTTATCAGAAAAGAACAGGTAACTCCAGTCCAAAGCCACACAACAACAACACTATTAAAATAGAGGAAGCACGCGATTCCCTGGGGTGCAACCACCACAACATTAAAGAAAAAACACTCATCGGTGAGTCACCGACAAGTCACGCACCACACAACCACCAAAAGAGCAACACAATCTTCAAAACTCCCCTTTACAACCGCTTTAGCACCGCAGTGAGCTGTTGCGTCTTCGTCTGCACAATGTGACTCAGCAGCGGCCGGCGCAGATCACGCACCTCGTGGGCCAGCCTGCCCAGCGTGTGCAGCAACCTCTCCGTGGCGTGCCGAATCGCCTGCAGCACAGCAGGTGTGTACAGTTCACCAGGTGCAGACGGCGCATTGTCAACCAAGTCCTCCACGGTCAGCGCGTAGGCGCTAAGCGCCAGCTGCACCACTTCTAAATGCACCGCCTGCTGATCCGACGCGTCCTCGACGAGAGCGCCATCCGCGGTGTAGAGCTCGTCACCCATCTCCGTCACCGTCTCTGCGTCACCCATCGGGCCACGGCTTGGCGACCGCGTCACGCTTGACTCCCGCGAGGCTGTGCTGCCGGCACTTGGCCGCCCGGCGTCTGGTGAGCGTTCCAGCGACGCTCCCGCGCTCCCCGCGGTGAGGCGCCGCAGCAGCTGCAGCTCGCGCACCGTGTACTGGCGCAGCAGGTCCAGCGAGTAGACAAGCGACTTGGCGAAAACAAAGCTGTCACTGATATCGGTGCTGCTGGCTGAGGCACCACGCAGCAGCTGCTGCGGCGGCGCCGCGTCGCCCGTCAGCTCTGGTGGAAAGACGAAGGCGGCTCGTGTGGTGCCATCGCGCGGCACGGCGTAGTGCGGCTGCTTCAGCAGCACCGTCAGCGCGTTCCGCAGCACGTGGGCCTGGGCGGCGGCGATGCGACGCCCCTCACTGGCTGACGCCTCGGCGGTCGGCACAGAGGCGACACAGAGCTTCTGCAGGCGCGGCTGCTGCATAAAGAGAAAGCCGGCCTGCACACACGGCAGCAGCGCGGCGAGGGGGACGTCCTGCACGGCGAGGGCGGCGGCGAGACGGGTGGCAACGTCTGCTTCTTCAATCTCCCACACAAGCAACTCTCCCCGGTTGGCGCCGCCGTGGTGACCAGCGAAGACGCTGACGGCACTAGCAAAGCGGGGCACGCTCTCCAGTGCGGCGGTGAGGGAGGGCAGCCAGCCGGCCGCCTTCGCAGTGCAGGGACCACCAAGCGACACAACCACGGCCCAGAGGGAAAGCATTGCGTGCCAGCACACATGCCAGCTGAGGCGGTGATGGCAGTGCGTGACGTGGTCAAATACAGACGACAGCGCAAATTGGCCGAGCGCGCGGGTAAAGCCAAGGAGTGCGTCCTCCGAGAGGAAGCCGAGCACTGCAGCATGGTTTCCGCCCTGCACGAGGATGCACGAGATGCAGGCCGTGACGCTGGCGAAGCGGTGTGCATTGGGGCACGCCGGCTGCGTAGGCTGAATGCCCTGTGCGAGGAGCGAGAGGTAGCGCAGGAGAGTCGGGAGAAGGCGTGAGAGAAGAACCACATCGACGGCACCGCTGTCGCTGCGCTGACGGCTGAAGTAACGCCGGCAGCCCTCCACCACCGCATCGCAGGTGCGGCAAGCATCACCGTCGTTCGGTGCATTAAGCTGGTCGTGCAGCATCGCCTGCGCCTCCCGCAGGAGGGCCTCCACCGCCGTCTGCTCCGCCACACTCGTTAAAGGAAAAGCGGTCACAAGAGGCAGTGCGTCGACAACGAGCGAGCGGTGGTGGCGGTTCCCCTTCACAAAGGCGGCGAGCTGCAGCAGAGCGTGTTGCATCGAGGCACTGACCTCCACCTCCACCACGTCAGCGCTCAGCGAGCTCTCGAGAACGCCCGTCGCCGCCGTGGCGAGCCGCAGCGCAGCCCGCACGTGCCGCGCCAGCAACGGCGCCAGCAAGGGCGAGTTCGGACGACTACTCACCACCGCCCGCACCGCACACTCGAGCAGCGCCTGCGTACGCTTCTGGAAAAGGCCCGCGGCGTTGGTGTCGACAGCGCTGCACCACAGCAGCTGCTCCGTTACCGCCATGACTTCCGCTGCTGTGTCGAGCAGTGTGGCAAGGGTGTTGAGACGGGCGTCGTCGCCGGTACCGCGAAAGAAACGCGCTTCGGCCGCACCAATTGGAATGAGACGCTGAAGCTCCAAGAATGGAGCAGAGAAGGAGCTGTCACCGTCAAGAACAAGCAGCGGCGCCACGGCTGCGTTGCTGTACTGCGTAGCACTGACGCGCGACGCCGCGGTGGCGAGCGCCATTGGTGCGTGGTGACGCGACAGCGACCCGCCGTCACCAATCGCGTTGCTCCAATTTATCAGGCTGATCGTGCGACTGTTGTTGATCCCGCCGCTCCTGTTGTGGCCGGTGCTACTGAGCTGCCTACGCGGCAACACCACGCTAGCGCTGATGCCGCCACCGGAGAGGTCGCTCGCGTTCATGTCGGTGTGCCGTGCCATCCACTCAGATACGTCCTCGTAGAGCACGTCGCGACTCTCCCGCTCGTAGGCTTCGCGGCAGCGCTCCAGCAGCACGGGGACGTGGCGCAGCAGCTGGTCCACTGTGTCCGTGTGACTCGCCAGGACCTTACAGCGGGCAGCCGTCACTGGAGACGCCGCAGCAACTGCAGGAGCGGCACTGGGCTGGGACAGTGGCGTGAGGCTTGGTCGGTGCAGCGGAGTCGGAGCGTCGCCGCTGGTGGTGGACTGGCCGGCGCGCTCCCCACTCTGGCCGCCCTCTGCCGCTTTCCCATCCACCGCAGCGGTCTTGGCGGTGGACAGCTGCCCAGCAATAACGGCGTTGACGTAAGTCGCACAAGCAGCAGCCAAAAGCGCCGCATCCGTCGCAGCACGCGTCGCCTCGCTGGCCTCCTTGTCTGTCCTATCCTTCGGCAGCAGCGCCACCACCTCTCGCACGCTCACCACGCTGAAAAGCTCAGTGTGGCGCAGCACCTGCAGCGAAAGTGCCTTCTCCGTCAGCGAGGCGTCACCAGAGCGGACGGTGAAACCCAGCACCTTGGCAAAGGGCAAGTTCTCTGGCTGCTCCGACGCAGCGCGGTCGCCTTCCTTCTCCCCTTCCCTGTCTGCATCGTCCTCTGCCGTGCCGCGCTGACTCTTCGGCCCGAAAATAAAGACGAAAAGGGCCGGGCACCACCGCGCCATCGCCAGCCACACCTCCAGCCGCAGCGCATTCGACACAGTGCCGATGTCGCGCTTCTGCACAGCCAGCATTATCTCGCGAAGGTGGTCTGCACCACTCTGCGAGAGGGCACCCCGCACGGCCTGAAAGACTTCTTGAGAGCGCTGCTGCTCCGCGCTCGCCTGCAGTGCGGCGGCGATGAGCTCGGCCATGGCGCGGTGCGGGCCGTTCAAGTGCGTGTCGCACAACACCGCAAGGCAGGCAGCAAGGACGTTGCGCAACGGCTGCCGAGACGCCTCTTCCTCTTCGTCATAGTACACAACGTCGTCCGTTGCCGCGTCATCATCGTCGCGCATCACCGGAAACGTCACCGTCGCGAGTGCTGCCGGCACGCGGTACATTGTCACCGCCTTGTGCAGCAACCACCCCGCCACGTGCGTAGACTGCCACGTCGAACGCCCCGCAGCAACCCAGCAGCCGTGGCGTTGAGCCTGCAGAAGCGTGTCGACGGCCTCACCGAGACGACTGCACAGGGCTGGCAGCTGCGGCACCGTCACGGCGGCGAACAGCATCTTCTCGTCCTCGCCGCACTCCTCGCGTAGGTCAAACACACTGTGCACCGCGGCTGCGGCGAGTGCTGCGCCGCCAAGGCCACGACTGAAGACACCAGCTGGCAGACCAGCCAGCGTTGTCAAGGCAAAGCTGAGCTCAACACCGTCGTCGTATTCGGCACTCGCGCAGAGATGGCGGTAGAGCCGCATGACGTCGTAGTAGTCAGCCTGCACATACGCGCTGTTGCTGCTGTTGCTCAGTGTGGCCCACGCCGCAGGATGCAACAACCGCGTCACCACCGCGCCGATCGAATCCACTGCAGTGCTGTAGCGGTGCAGCAGTGCGTAGGCGGCGCGGCGCATCTCGTACGACGCACGCGGCGTGCCAAGAATCGCAAGAACCACGTCACGCACGGTCTCGACGAGGTGGTGGGTGCCGGTCGCATTCTCCAGCCGCTGAATGGAGTGGGGAAACACGCACATAAAGGACGTGAGGAGGGACACGGCCGCCTCACAGAGTAGACGGCGCTGCGTGTCGTCTCTACTGGTGTCAGCGGATCCACTGCTGCTGCTGCTGCTACCCACCGCAAAGGTAAGATACGCACGAAGGTGATCAAGGCAGAGGGCGAAGAGCGGCACATCAGCTGGCACACGCACCGGTAAGGCCGCGTCCGTCTGCCCGTCCAGAGCGGCTACGGTCCCTGCAGCGTTTGACAGGCTGCTGCTGCTGCTTTGACTGATGGAGAGAGTGAAAAAGCGGGGCAGCTCCGCGAAGGAAGTGAGAAGCGGCGGCAGGGCAGACGTCACGTAGGCCAGCAGGGCAAGGTAGAAGGAAAAGCTGCGCGGCGACGCGGCGGCGGCCTCACACCGCACCAGGTAGTCCATCGGCGTGTCTCTGCCGCTAACCCCGCCTTCCTTGTCAGCGTCCTCCGTAAAGCTCGGCACCACGACTTGTCCATCAGCCCTGCGCAGAGCCGCACGTGACGCGTCCTTCTCACCCTCCGCTGCACCAACCACGGTGTGGTCCAGCAAGGACTCCACCGACGGCCCAAGCAGACGCGGCGCAGTGGCGGTGCTGCTGCCTCGCCGGTTGGCCTCCACGATTGCCGCGGCATGACCAGACGCAGGCAAGTGTTCCGCTCCCGCCAGCGCAGCGTGGGTGTCGCGTAACAGCGACGCAGATGACGCTTTTTCATAAGCGGGGTAACAGCGCACGAGAGCCTGATGCAGGAAGTTCACAAGGCCGCTGTAGCTGGCCGGATGGCTCTCCCAGCTGCCACCGTAGATGGCCACTGCGTGACACACATGCACCAACGCGTCCGCCGTGCAGAAGCACCACGCCAGGTCGGACATGATGGACAGCAGCCCCCGCACGGCACCGCTGAACTGCGCCGCAGCAATCGCGTAGGTGACGGCAGTCGGGCCATCGGCGCTGTAGGCAACGTGCAGATCGACATCATACAGAGTCGCCTTCCGCACCACGTCAAGGGCACGGTTTTGCCACTCCGGCGGCATGGACGGGCACGCCGTCGGTAGAGCGGCAATGAAGGCCATGTGGGCCATATTGGACCGCGCCGCCACGCCACGCGCGTCGCCGTTCTCCAAGTCACACAGCGCAGCCTCCGTCACCTCCTGTGGCAGCTGCGGCGCACAGAGAATAAGGAAAGCAGTGAGGGAGGCGACGCAGCGACGCGGCACTGTAGCGGCAGCAGTGGAAGTGGCCTCGACAAGGGTGGCACCCATCTTTTGGTTAAAGGTGTAGAGCGTCTGCAGCAGCGACGCAGAAACGGCGCCGGTAAAGCTGCGGGATGCAGTCGTGGTCGTGGTTGTGAGCGCGTGGGAGCTGTCAGACGGTGCGTGTGCGGCGTTGCCAACGTCATCTTCGTCCTTCTTGGCAGAGAGGCAGTGGCAGGCGAGCAAGAGCAACACGTCGCAGTAGAGCGCCAGCGTTGTAAAAGCCCGTGCCTGGGCTGCGCTACTAACAGTGGCGGACTCTTGTGCCTGCACTCCACACCGCCGCCACAACTCCGCCATATCCTCCGCCGCTCGCGCAACGAAGCCGTGATCGAGCAGCAGCTGCACAAGACGGTTGTAGTGGTTTGTTGCGCTGTAGGCGGCGGGAGAGCGCTGCAGCACGCAGCTCAGCATACTCAGCACCGAGGTCAGGGAGCTGAGGGCATCCGTTACAGCAGCAGCGGGTGTACAAGGCGATGCTGATGCCTTGCCAGAGACAGCAGAACCAAGTGTGCGCTTCTCTTTCGATGGCGTCGGCGTTGCCGTACTGCGGCGAGCCGCACTGGAAGACAGAAGCTCCAGGCGCGCGGGCAGAAAGTCTTGGCCGCTGCTGCTGCTGCTGCTGCTGGCGGGTGGTCCGCGGAAGATGCTGGGAGGTGCGGCGCGGAGCGTCTCCACGACGTAGTCCGGTCCCTCTCCCTCCTCGTCCTCCTCCTCATTCGCCTCCCTCGAACGGCTCAGCGAATACATCGGTCGCAGGGCAATACTCGGGTGCGGCGGTGCTACGCGCTGTGGCTGGAAGAGGGCGGCAAGGGCGGCGAGCGCGCAGGACGGGGACTCATCGCTGCCGTCACCGTGGCTGACAGGCTTCGGCCCAGCAGCCGACCGCGCGTTAGTTCTATCATTCAGCATAGGTACAAATGAAACAGAAAATGAAGAAGATGCAACAACCTCTTTTTTTTTCAGGTTTTTTTTTTTTCGTTGTTATTTCCAACGCTAAGGAGCAGGAGAAAACAGAGCTTTGCTGTTCCCCTATTCGTGACTCTAAAATTAAGAGAGTTGAGCTTACTTATAGAATAGAATTAAGCTCTGCCGGGAGCCTGGCATGTGTGTGACTGTGTGTACGTCAAAGAAAGTTGAGGGTGGTGAGGAAGATTGATGGAGGACAAGCAAAGCAGTTAAGAGAAAGGTAGTAGATCGCGTTTAAATGCCTCTGAGGGCCTTCTGCCATGTGAAACTCTTCCGCAGCAATTATCAGACTAAGAGATAGCTTCTTATTGACCAAACATACATCGTTTGTGCAACGATTATTGTCATTATTATCATTATTAAGATCACCTGAAATGTCTTCGTAGTTATTCGAGGAAACCAGAAAAACCACCAACAGCACAACTGTGGAAAACAACGAACAGCAAATATATATATAGAATCTACAGGGCATTGTCAGTCACAATGTCTTTTTTAACAGCGGCAACACCGCGGCGACTTACACGACCGAAAACCGTTGTTACGGTCAGGAAGCTCACAGCGTGCGTTATGTGCTTTGTGTTTGTGTGCGTATGTTTGTGTGTTGAAGTACCGCCGCACGGCAGAGGCCACAACACAAAGCTTGAGTGTTTTTTATTAGTTTTTTTTTTTTTCGGCCGAGACGCGCACGACTAAGACTCTATGAGAAAGTTTAGGGGAAAAAGGCAAAGCATTACTCGCGGTGAATGCACCGACTGTCAACGAGACCACTTTCATTAAACAAAGACAAAAGAAAAGGGGGATAATCAACGTACCACCTACAAAGGCCTCAACAATTATCGCCTACTACCTCAGTCATTCTTTTTGGGTCCAATCGTCATGATGGAGATATTCAGATAGCGTGCAATCTGGCTAAAGACGGAGAGGATCATGTGCGCATACTGCAGAGTGGCGCACAGCGGCAGAGCCACCAACGTCCAGCCCAGCGCCGTCTCAACGGTCGAGCGCGTCGCAACCGTGTCGCCAAGGTAGTGCGCCGCCAGCGCCGCCATGAGCACCGTCGTCAGCAGCGTGTAGTACGGGTGCAGCGAGCGGTAGGGCATGATGCACAGACGCGCAATCGTGAGCCGCGTCACCGTGATGGAGAGCAGCAGCCCAAAGCTCACCTCCAGCGCGTAGGGGAAGCGCGTCTGCACTGCCGGGTACACAACGAAGACCTGCAGCACCAACACGGACACGAAGAGAATGGGCAGCGCTGCCAGCAGTGGCACGAGCTTCGAGGAATGCACCGTGGGCCGCGTCGCGACGTGGGCAATGTTGGCCAGCATGGTTGTGGTACAGGAGAGGACAAAGGTGAGGAACAGCACGTCACGCGCCGTAGAAATGCGGACTGCGCCGCTGCTGTTGGGGAAGAGAAACGCAAGCGCATCGGGGTAGGGAATGTCGATCGGTCCCATCACCTGCTGCGACCAGAAGGCCGGCCCCCACACCGCTGAGAGCAGGAAGACGATGCAGTTGACGATCAGTCCTTCTGTAGGGCCGCTGATGTAGCCGAGGTCGAAGGTGCCGGTGCTGAATTGCTCCCAAATCGCGGTGAAGAGACCGAGGCAGGTGAGCGTCATCGTCCAGAAGCGGGCCGGTCCGTCCGCATACAACGCCATCGTCACGTTCAGCAGCACAAACGGAGTGAGAAAGGCATCGCAGCCGTGATCGAAGAGCTCGCCGAGTGGGCTGCCAGCACCGGTGCGCCGCGCCTGCTTACCGTCGATGGCGTCCAGCGTCTGGTAGGCGAAGAGCGCGAAGGCGGCGTAGTAGAGGGCCCAGCAAGGGAAGTCACCGTTGTCGCAGAAATAGTAGTACAGCAAGACCAGGGTGGAGGAGATGCCGACGAGAAAACCGGTGAAGGTGATGCGGTTGGGGGCCACCGTCATGGGGACGAGACTCACCACAAAGTTCCAGTACCGCTGGAGGACGTAGCGGCTCAGGATGGAGAAGTCCGCGCCGGAGTACTTGTATTTTTTCAGATTCGGCAGGTACGCCGGGGGGATGTACTCATTTTGGTAGGGGTTCAGGCTCTGCTGAGTCTGCGCTACAGCTCTAGGGGCCATTGTGTGTGATTTTGTGCTGTTGTTGGTGATGGAGTTGCTGTCTGCAAGCTGATTGTTGAGGGAGGAAGAAGGAGAGTTTGGGTCAACGGCGACTTTTCTGTTAGGTGCTAGCGTCCAACAGCGGATGCCCAAGTATGTATCTAAAGCTAGGACACACGGCACTCCGCTGGCAAAAACGTTAAAAGTGGTGAAGTGAGGGGATAATTTCAGCACACGGCAATAATCAAGACGACGCTACTACCCAGGGAAGCGCGTGTGTGTGTGTCGCGCACCTACTTCTGCTACTACTGCTAGGATTGGAAAAGCAATGTACAACAGCGAAAAAAAGAAATTGTGTGTCTTGTCTCTGTCAACAGACCAAGGGAAGAAAAGAAAAAAAATACTTCTTAACGAGCAATGAGGCGTTAATCTCAGTGACTGTGAAGGAGAAAGAAGCGGATGCAGCACTCAACTCAGAGAGCCTCTTTTTCCCTTAAAATTTGCTACGCTCTGAGAAAGAGATATTCAGAAGATGTGATGGTTCGGAAAGTAAAAACAAAAAAAGAGTTTGAGAGTGACGAGCAGAGAGAGAGAGAGTGAGAAGAGTTGAAGCGAGGACAGCTTGAAAGAGATGCAGAAAGCAATTACATAAATCCACGTCATTCGTGGAGGGTAAAGGTCGACGCCTCGATAGTATGAAGCAAGGCGGTCGAAAGCCGTGGGGTAGTCGCATTAGACCATCACGTTCAGTGTCAGTCCGCTCACCTTCAAAGCACATGAAGATGTCCACTTCAGCAGAAAGTCAGGAACTTGTAACGAACTGAGTTGGAGATGCAGCATGTGTGCTTTGTAGGAGACGCTTTCTTTCTCGCAGCAGGCGCAGGCCAGTTGTCTAAACGAAGAAAAAGAACTGAGTGAAGAGGCCACACAGCCAACGAAGAAAAGGAAAAAAAAGTTTCTCTAGAAGCAAAAAAAATTCGCATTTGGGTTTCAGAAAAAAAAGGAGGGAAAAAAGCAAGTCCACAAGGAAAGGTAAAGCACATCCAAAACGCAAGAATGAAAAGTGAAAAAAAAAACACGGAGGAAAGGAAATACCGCTCCGTATCGATGCTCGCGCAAGGAGGAGAGGGAGAGCTATAGACATCGGTGGAGAGAGGGAAAGAGAGATAGTACGTCCGCCTGCGAACACGAAAACAAAATATAGGAGGGGCAAGAAGATAAGCGATACTTGCCAAAAAAGAGACTCAACGAAGATAGAACAATAAAAAAATAGAGTGGAGAAGGTAGACGGAAGATTTATGGTCACAGCTACTGTGCAACACCACCAACATAACGGCCCAGCTTGCACAGTAGCCACCAGTTCTAAAAAAAAAAGAGACAAAACTTTCTTCATCCGCTCTACTCCTTGAGCGCGTTCATCGTGTCACGCACGAGCTGGTTGTAGTCTACCTTCTCCTTCGGGCGGATCAGCTGCGCAAAGGACGTGATAAACGGCAGAGAGACCGAAAGCAGCGTCTCCACCTTGATCCACTCGTTAAGGGGACGCATACACAGCACAGGGCAATCAATCGCACCCGACGAGTCCGCCGCAGATGCCTCACTGGCGTTGTCCGTCACGAACACAATCTGCAGCTGCTCCGGCGAGGCGATGTTCAGCTGCTCGGCTAGCATGTTGCGGATGCGCATGTAGCTCTTCGGCGTCAGCTTCGTGCCAACAACCGTGGGATCGAAGTAAGCGGTGACGAAGGGGTTGAGGTCACCGTAGGGGGTGTGGCGCATCAGCAACTTCTGGGCCTCGACACTGCCGGTGCTGTAGAGGGCAATGCGCCACGTCTCGCTGTTCGACGGGTTACCAGCAAAGCGGAAGAACTCATCGACATCGGGGAACACCTGCGTCTGGTGCGCACCCTTCGCATACAGCTCGCCCCAAATGGCACCCTCCACGGCTTTCATGTACGACTCCTTGCTGCCCTTCACGCCTTCTTCCTTGAAGTGCTCGCAGAAGAGCGCGCAGAGCGCATCGTTGGCGGCTGCATCGCCGAAGTGGGCGGCCTCGCACTTGTCAAAGGCGGCAGCGAGTGGCGGCGGCGCTGGGGTGGATGGTGCATCAGCCGCAGCAGAAGACGTCGCTGTGCTCGCCACGTACGCAGCGGCGTCCCGCACGTGCTGCACAAACGCGGCATCCTGCGGAAAGTGTGCCTTGGCGTAGGTGGCGACGTACGAGGCAGCGAGGGGACGCATTACTTTGCGAACGAAGGGCAGCGGGGTGGTGGTGCCTTCGATGTCGCACATGAACACCACGATGGGCTTTCGTTCATCGAGCGACGAGGTGGTGGTGGTGGCGCTCTGGCTCGCTGATGGCGCAGCCGCTGTGGTGAGGCGGACCCCACGCCGCTGGAGGCAGTCATGGATAGTGGCGTTCTGCTGATCAACGTCGCACACTTTAGAGTCGATGACGGCTTTCAGCGCATCGTAGGAGTCGGCGATGGGGAGGGTGTTGGTGAGATGGGCCAGCTCTGTCTGCGCCTGAATGCAAAGCCAAGCAGTTGTCTGCGACATTGTTCCTGCTTCCGTATTGTGATTTGTTACTGTTGCTGTAAAGGTTCGAATTGCCAAAAGAAGTTTGTTCTTGTTTGAGCTCAGCCGCTTTGTGTCTGCTAGCACGATCGAAGTTGAAGAATGTAAGGATAGGAAAAGAAAAGAGAGAGGCGCCACAACGCTGTGTATAGTAGCGCGCGCAACGTGTGCTGTGAAAACAAGAAAAAAAAATGATTAATACTTCAAGAAATGTCAGCTTTGTCTATTTCTAGAATTATTGACTGGTGGAAAAAAACAAAGACGGCCAAAAATAAATCTCTGTTTTCTTCCTTCTTCCACAGCAAGAGAAAAAGATAAAAAGAAGGCTGGATAATAAAACTCTGAAACTCGGCAGCAGTGCTTTTTTTTTTTTGTGTGTGTGTGAGGCACACGTTCGATGAGTATCCGAGTGTGCGTGAAACATGAGAAGGCGCCAAAAAGACAAGAATGAAAAAAAGTAAAGTGGAATGAGAGTCCATGCAATAAGTAGAGACCTTACGCTTCCAGATGTTTTTCTTGCCTTTTCTTCACAGTGTCTGAACACATTAGTCTCACAAGCGGGACGGAACGTGGAGAAACTGCCCTCGGCGCCTACTACATGGTACACGAAGAAAACCGATCAACAGCAGCAGCTAGAGGAAACGCTAAGGTGGGGAAATGAGCACCAAACAAAAGCGCGACAGACTGCAGCTTGGCGGCGTCTCATCGCCTGGTAGCGGCGCTCTTTTTTACTCTTCTCTTTCTTTGGTCACTACCGCTTTACAGAATATAGAAGCTTTTACACACACCTTGAAGTTTCGCGTTCGAGCGGGCGACCACTGTCAGAGCTGAGGCGAGTACGCCACAATGCACATTCCACTAATGTGCGCGACAGTAATTTCGGGGAGACGCGATTCTTTGTGCCTCATTGTGTTTTATTCAGGTGTCGCTGGTTATCCCCTCTATGGGAGCGAGCACGCAGCCTTGAGAACGCACAAGCGAGAAACAGAATGGAAATAAAAAGTAAATATAAAAACGGGAAGAAACAAAAAAGGTCTATACAGATAGCGTACAGCGCACACTCAACCGAAGCAGCGTGCTTGAGGGGAATCTAGGACTATCAAAGAAGGAAATAGAAGACAGCCAAGACGACACGGTGTACCTGGGTTTTTTTTTCTTCGATTCGGAAGTCTACGGGTACTGCACCATCGCCTCAATCTACAAACAGTGCTCGAAAAAAAAAAGCAAGAGAGAGAGAGATGAAAAGAATGCACTCGCTTTTTGATCTAAAAACATAGCTTTTACAGGGAAATAAAAGGGGAAACAGCGTCGAGCAGCACAAACAGAAACTTCCGCTTTCCGCTTTGTCTTCTGCGTGAATTCGCGCGCGTCGGAGTCGGCTGCACAGGTGACCCCTTTTCTCTCTCTCTCTTGCACTTGACTGCGCTCATTGATGTACACACCAGGACGCACACAAAAACAACATAGCACAGCAGGCTTAAATGCAGCCATCCTTAACCACAAGAACAACAACAAAATAGTTCAGTAGTACAACAACAACAACGACAACAAACTTACGAAAAGAAGCTGACAAAGCCGGAAGCATCTATGGCCAGCTGGATCACATTCAGACGTCTACTTTTTCTTTTCCTTTGAAAAGGGAGGGGGAATGAAAAAGAAAAACAACGAAGACGAGAGGAAAAACAAAAGAGTACAAATTCTAAGATGGTAGGCTGATGGGTTGATATAGAAAGAGAAAGGAAGTATCAACCAAGTTGCTTTATTTCTTCTGTGCCGCGTGTGCGCACCTTCATAACGGACAGAAGAGCCGAACAGCGAAGGCACCACCTTCGCATAGCAGCAACAGAAACTCATTTTTTGTTTGGAGTAAATCAGGTCACAGAATTGGCGTATCAGAAAGAAATGGGACTAGTCCTTCTTCGCGGCGGCCTTCTTCTTTGGGGCCTTGGCCGCCTTCTTTGCCGCCGCCTTCACCGCCGTCTTGGCCGGCTTCACGCTCTTGCGCTTGCTAACATCCTCCATCGCTTTGGCCACCTGCTCGTCCAGCGGCTTGCGCAGCTCGTACAGCTGCGAGAGGGCGGCGAAGCGCTTCTTGTAGTTGAGGCCCTTCACCACCTTGTAGTTCTCCCGCACAAACTGCGAGAACTCGCTGTTGTGGGTCACCTTCTTGCGCGGCTTCGGCGCCTGCTTCGCCTTCCGCAGGCTCGGGTGCTTCTGCGCGCGCTGCTGCAGGTCCTTGCGCTCCCGCTGCGAGAGCTCCTTGTACATCTTCGACAGCATCTGTCCCCGCTTCCCGATCGACACGCCCTTGAGCGACGGGTTGCTCTTCTGGTCCATCAGGAAGACAGAGAAGGGGCTAACACCGCGGAGCACACGAGCGACACGAAACATCTTGCTGGACACGAAAGAAAAAGACAAAAAAAGAGAGAAGTGCTAAGTTTATGACAATGACAACCAACGTTGTTTTTTTTTTTTTGTGTGTGTTGTGGTGCGGCTGTGGAACTTGCAAACAGAGAGAGAGGGTGTGTGTGTGGATTTGCAAGTCGTTTCTTTTTCCTTTTTGGTTGAAAAAAAGGTGGGTAGTGCGAAAATGCAAGAATGACGTCCGGGAGAAAGAGGAAGCGAGAAATTGACGAGAACGCCTGTACGCTTCTCCTGCGTGAATACGAATGACTGAGGCAGCAAACGTGCTAATAAGCACAATTATTGTCGCACAGATTCCGCATGTGCTCACTGCCGAGCAACAGCGAAAAAAGTGCCTTTTTTTTTCTCGGGGGCACAAGATGGGTGTCGGCGCTGTGCAGCTGCACCTTCACGTTCGATTTTTTTTCTGATCAAACTGGACTGTCGTTCTTGTGATTCTCTCTTCTTCCTGCTTTCTTTCTGAGTGCTCATCGCGAGCTTAGTTTCTCCGCGTCAGGTTGGGTAGGAGAGGAGAGAAAACAAAAAATGGAGCCGTGCACCAAATTTGAGAAGAAAAGAAAGAGCTTTCGCCGTGCACACGGGCGGGAAGAATGTGAACGAATAAACTAAGCGACAAGGAACGGGAGACGTAAGAAAATGATGAGGGAAGAGAAAGGGTTAAACAAAAAAAGCATTGCAGCGACGCCCCGCAGAGGGGGAGCAGCAACGGGGAAACACGACAAAGAGTAAAGGAGGGCGGTAGTCAACGAGCTCGAGAGAGAAAAAAAGGAAGAGTGAAGAATAAGCGATGCGGGAAGAGGGACGGACCAACAACACCGGGTCGAGCGGCGAGGAAGAAAAAAAAAAGTCTCCGCAGCCAAGAAGCAACGTTTTTGAACCCGTTAAAAGGTGTACTGATGACAAATTGCACTCTGAAAAGAAAAAAACAGAAAAAGAGGAGGATAAGACCTCACGCACACACGGACGCAGCACGCTGGGGGAGTAAAACAAACACACACACACACACACACACAGCGAAAAGAGAAGACCTGCTACGTAGCTTGCCCCGGTCGCTCCGTTTCCAGCGCGGTGCGAATGCGCTGCGCCAGCACCTGTGCATCCCTCCGCGCGCAGTGCACCTCCTCCTCCATCACCTCGCAGTCCTCGACCACGGTGTGGTACCAGCAGCACTGCGGCGGCTTCGGCTTCCTTTGCGATCCCTTGTGCTCTTGCGGCTTCACGTCGCCACTCCGCTCTGCCGCCGTCCGCGATGAGCACTCTGCTGCTGCCTCCTCCAAGACGCTCACATCGAAGCAGTGAATGTCCTCTGCGTCTGGGATGTCTCGCAGGCCGTTCTCCACCGCGTCTGCTGTCAGCACCGCTGCGTCACGAAACCGATGCTGCTGCCACAGCGCGGCGGCATAAAGCCAGCGAAGTGCCTGCAGGTCCATCACCGTTGGGGATTGCACCGATCCCTTGTTGATGAACACGACGCGTGGGTTGCGCACGAGAAGGGTGTCCACCTGGCGTGCCTTGGTGCGGTAGTCGTGCGTGAGGAAGGTGGCATTGCGAAAAGGAACAAGGTGAGTGCTGAGGCAGGTATAAAGAATCGTTGGCTCTTCTTCCTCCGGCAGGCGGCCGGGGTGACAGAAGAAGTGAAGCGGCTTTACAGCCTTTTCGCGTAGTGGGGCTGCTGTTGCTGCTGTGTGTCCGTCGCCCTTATTCCTCTTCACATCAATCACCGCTTTCTCCTTGCCATGCTCATCTTCGTCTTGCCTCGCCTCCTTCGCCGCGCCATTCGTGCGACCGTGCTGCGCACGCCGCGTGCGGGACCAGTAGACAGGCTCAAACGCGTACTCCGCGGGCAGCGGGACGCTCTGCGCAGTAATCGCAAAAGCCTCCACGTCCACGGCCACGAAGATCACCTCTGACCACCCACCCGCAGCCGCAACGCAGGATAAAAAGCGCTCTTTGCTGCGCATGAGCTGGGCGGCGTGCCGCGTCCACGAGCGCTTCGATGGTGGCACGCCGGCAGCAGCCGCAGCACCAGTCGACGTGTTTCCCTTTCCAGCCGAGCGCTCCGGCTTGGTGAAGAGCGACACGTCCGCTGGTGTGGGACTGCGCCAGCCCGGGTGGCGTGCCTTGAGCAGCGCGAGCACCTCCTTGTCCACCGTGATGGGAAGGGCCCAGCCAGCAGATTCCGTGTGGCGGTAGCCCGGCACAACATCGAGCTCGCCCTCTCCGTCTCCTGCGCTCGACACACCAACCTTCACGTCCTTGTGAGCCTCACGCAGCTGGGCCCGATTCACCGCCTTGTCCACAGGGATGAGGATGCAGGATCCGAAGTTGTCGCAGAGGAAGCGCGAGGCGGGAGACGGCTTGCCATCGGAGAGCAGCGGGGTGTAGGCACCCGCAGCCGCAACGGCAGCATCCGCACCGGTAGTCGAAGGCACTGCGGCTGCAGTAGCTCCTGTGCTTGCAGCCTTCTTGCCATTCGATGTTGTGTTCGCGGCTGCTGCGCTGAGCAGCGCAGAGATGGTATGGAAGCAGTCGGGGCTTTTCGGAGTGTCCCAGCGGTCCGGCAGCGCCGTGTGATCGGGCAGCAGGTGTGCGAAGTGGGTGCGGAAGAAGCCATCCTCGTCGTCAAAGATCCACGCGTAGGACTGGAAGCCCGCGCTGAGGTTGAACTCACGCAGGGCGATCTGCTGCTCTACCACGTCTGCCGAGGAGATGTCATCGGAGCTGTCGAAGGACGCGTAGTCGTCGAAGTCCTCCACGTCACTGGCGCTGTACATGGTGACTGTGCAACGGGTGCGTATTACCGGTAGGAGTTTTAGATGCGGAAAGAAGGGCGAAAAAAGAAAGAACGCCTGCAAGGGAATGAGCACTAAGAGCGCTTAGCCTTTTGTTTTTTTTGTTATTCGCCGTCTCCTTCTTGTGTTCTGAAGACCTGCGTACGTTGTGTGATGTCATTAAGGCCCCATCGATGAATGCATGTTTATTAAGCAAACAAAAAAAAAAGAAGAGAGGAAGAATGTGTGGCTGTGCGGCGTTTGTTGACTAAAGCAAACGGAAAGCAGTCTAAAGCGCGAGCTTTAGGCATAATGAAAAAGTATGTTCATGCGTTTTGCCTGCCGCTCTGGAATTCACGCCTCTAATCCTTTTTTTTTTCCGAGTAATGGTTAAACCAACACAGCTGCGAAGACCATATCATGTTGATGAATGGAGAGACAGCGGCAACCATAAATATACCGAAAGACGATGAAACGGCACGGCGGTCGCCAGAACGCATCTTTTTTTTTGCGGGATATATTTTTCATAGGGTGGGAAGAACACATCGTCAACGGACACCGATGAACAACCCTTACTGTACACAGAGACCAACAACTGCTTCATGAGGGAGAGAGAACAGGAGGAGATGGCAGCAAGAGAGCCGCAGAAGTCTTTCGGCAATTCGGCAACTTCAGCCATCACTCTGACGTCTCTGTGCTTCCCTCCTCCAGCATCTTGGTGATGCTCTCAAACTTTACAATTTGTCCCCGCATCGACTCCATCTTCTCCTCCAACGCGGTCACTTTGGCGCGCTCCTTGTCCCGCTCCGCCTTACTCGTCGCCGCGCGCCGGCGCAGCATCTCCAGGTCACTCTCCAGCGCCTTTAGCGAGCGAATGTTGCGATCCTTGTTCGACGACGCCGCCTCGTACACCTTCTTGGCCGCACTCAGCTGCGACTGGATCTCACCGAAGCGGGCCAGGTACTCATCCACCTTCGCCTTGAGCGCCTCCTGCTCCTCCTTTGCCTTGGCCAGCTCCTCCGTCTCGCTGGCCAGCTGCGCCTGCAGGTTCGGCACACGCTGCAAGTTCTCCTCCTTCTTTGCCGCCAGGCTGGCAGACTCCACCTCGCGCTTCGCAACCAGCTCGTCGAACTTCTCCCTCCCCGAGCTGGAGTGGCTGTCGTAGATCTCCTGCTGCTTCAGCAGCAACTCCTTGCGCGAGGCGGCACGCTGCTCCCGCTGCGCGAGTTCCCTCGACAGCTCATCCGCCTCTGCGATTCTGCCCTTCAGCTCCTCTGAGATTTGCTGGCGCTGCGCCGTGTCCTCGGCCTGCACCTCCTTGTACTTCGCCTCCGACTCCTCGTTCATCTTCTCGAGGGTGTCCTGCACGCTCTTCACCTTGGCCAGCTTCTCTTTGGCCGTCTCGAGCTCCCGTCGGAGCTCGTCTTCCTGGTGCATCTTACCCTGCAGCTCCTCCTGCTTCGTCTCCAGCTCCAGCTCGCGATCACGCAGACGCAGCAGCTGCTTCACCAGGCGGTCAGAGAGCACCGACATTTCTCTCTGACAAAGACGCAGAGTTTGTGAGGAAGATAAGATAAACGCAGCAACTGGCTGCGAGGGATGGTCGCTGCTTTGTGGGGATTAGCGCTGATGTGCCGCGAGCTGCAAAAACACCAGAGCAGGCGAGAATTAGGAGACGACGAATGTCTCTTCTTCTTGTGCAAGGTTTCGACAACAACAATTCCAACAACAACGAAGGGTATCACAGCACGCCAAGTAAGCAAGAACTATGATGATAAAGAAAAAATAGAATACTCGACAAACAACAACAAAAACTGCACAGCGTCCAATCTAAGGAAAGGTTTGCTTTAGCCAAAGTGGAAAGAGAAACGCGGAAGAAGAATGAAGAGAGAGAGAAAGAAGGGAGAAAGTAAAAGAGGGAGATGGCAAAGAGAGGCTTTGCTTAACACGCGCGGCATAATAGACGCACACCCATACACACACGCGACACGCAGTAATCTTCAAGAAGCCCCTCACGTCGTACACGGCCTCGCAACTACTTGCCTTTAGCCGAGCAACGCGCATTTCTGCACTCGATGTTCTCTCTTTTTTTGTCTTGTTGCTATTGACGCCACTGATCTCGTGATCCTCCTCAGTTACTAGCAGATTAGAACACAACCTATGTTAGATAAATTAAAGGGAAAAAGAATCGCAACGGGCAAGAGGAGCACTGCAGTACACATATACGCATAGCATACTTGCCGCCGCCCTTCCCCTAATCATGAGCTAAAAGAGAAAGAGGTGAATCAGCGGGCAAGTGCAGAAAAACAAAAGAAATCAAGTACGTGCACTCCGCTGCACGGCTCGCATTACCAATCCGCTCCGCCGGCATCAGGCACTCGCCTGATGCTCCCTCAAATCCTCCGCGACGAACTTTTTGAAGTTGGCACCGTCGCGGTTCGAAATCTCCGGAATGGTGAGGAAGACAATCTTGCGAGGGTGCGTTGCGTCGAACATGTAAAGCGTCACGTCGCCTCCGTAGTGCTGCATGACATCCTTCGTCACCTTCTGCAACATGTTCTCGCACACACCACACGGAAAGAGCGGGTTTGCCTCCTTCTTGACATTCATGCCGTGCACGAAAACCTCGCGGACACCCCACGTGGGGACACCCAGCGACGCCAGCTTGCCCATCGCGTTCTGCTCCGAGCAGCGGGAGCCACTCGGCGTGCTCAGCTCGTAGTTTACTGCGATGACGGCGCGGCGGGTGCAGTGGCACCACGACCCACTCGGCACACCGACCGCAACTGCGTCGTCCGGCACGGCGGCCTCGATCTTCTCCTCATTCGTGTTGTCCGCGTTGTCGCCGTTGCGGTGGCACTGACACTCGTTGACATCCACGAAGGTGAGCACTGAAGTGACAATCGGCCGCGTCGGGTCGTGCTTGCGCCAGCTGTTGTGGGCGTGGTTGGCGCGGAAGTTGAGGATCATGCGGGTGACGACGCTGAAGAAGGAGTCGTCGTCCTCCTTCTTGAGGTCGATGATGTTGAAGGCCTCGTCGAGCTCGCAGCGAGCGCGAATCAGCGAGCAGGCGTCCATGACAAATGGCGAGACGCTCAGCTGGGCAAAAGCGGGTGCGGTCAGGTTCAGCAGGTCGCCAACACGCTGCAGATAGTCGGGCAGCTGCAGCGGCTCGTCGACACGCGGAAAGGCGAGGAGGGCCTCGCGCAGCGGCATCTTCGTGTCCAGGTCACGCAGCGACGACAGTGTCAGAAACGCCTCAGCCCACTGCGACGGCACACGATTGGCGAGGCAGTCAAAGGCTGCGTTGCCGAGCACCTGCATGTCCCCGACTGTGCGCATGCCTTGCTCCTCGAGAAACTCGTAGAAGGACCCTGCCTCGGTCTGCGCCAGAGCATCCTCCACGACGTTCTTGCCGTAGCTGCGAAGCGGAACGTCGGAGGCCTGCTCCTGCGCGTGTCCCACCGCCTTGTCCGCGTGGATGTAGAGGCAGCTAATACCGTTCCTGCAGGACTTGTTGAAGCGGCACATCGTCGGCACCACAGCAGCAAGCACATGGGCTGCACGCAGGCCCAGCGCAAAGAAGTAGCCCGCCGTGGGGGCGATCTGGCTCTGCGAGAGACGGACGTGCTGCCCAGCGCGGGCCACGGTGAGTGGCAGTCGCGGCTGCGTGTCGAGCCGCATGCGCCACGCACCAGGACGGAAGTGGATTCGCTCGCACGAGCAGTTCGTCTTCTCGCAGCCGAGAAAGCAACGATGCACCTTCTTGGGCGACACGTAGAAGCGAATCGGCGGCGGCTGCACATCGCGCTTGTGGAAGAGGTAGAAGGACACGCCCGTCCCTTGCCCTGAGGTGAGGGCGGCGGCAGCGGCGGCAGCAGCAGCGCTGGCGTTGACAATGGAGGAGTCGATGCTGGTGTTGAGTGTGCCGGGTGTGCCACGGCTGTTGTCGTTTGGCGTGGCCCGACTGTTGACGAGAGGAGACTTTTCAAGATTTGGCGGGGGCGAGGTCGTCGCGCTCGGGTGCAGCAGCGGCGTGTGTCGATCAATCGCACTCGACTCCGGCGTGGAGGGAAAGTCGCTGGCACGTTGCTTCGGTAGCGCGGCGAAGCTGTTCACCGAGTGGAGCGCGAAGGCCTCATCGTCGAAGGGCAGAGCGGCCTGTGTTGTCGTGAGAGCGAGCACGACGTAGGACTGCGCCTGCTGCGCCTCCTTTAGTGGAAGGTAGCCCTTGTAGAAGGGAATTGAGTTGAAGGTTTGGGCAGCAATTTCTGACATGTTTAGGGTAAAGGAAAAAAAAAATGCGTAGAGCTAGGGTACGGGGAAAAAGGTGAGTCTGGTAAGGCACACAGAGAAGAATCTGTGTGAGAAGAAAGATACGCTTCGTATGTGGAAAGCTAAAAAAAAAAAAGAAAGAACGAAGAAGATGCTGAAGATGCTCGATTAAAAGGTGATTGAATCGTTGAGAGGGCGGAGAAGACGGTTGCAACGGCTGAGATGTGTCAGAGATAAGTGGCGCCGAAAGCACTGTGTGTTGAGTAGTGGAAATATGTACAATTATCAAAGACTGAGGTGTGAAGTCAATTATTCGAAAAAAGTGAGACAAGGGGAGAGGAATTGATAAAAGTGATGGTGACTTCCGACGGCGGGGTGCCAGATTCCGCGCGAGACAAAAACTAAAAAGACGAGGCCATCGCAGCCATAGAACTGCATTGCAAAGGTCTACACTTTACTTTGAATTCTCTTTTCATGTTTCGCTTTACAGAGAGCTTCGTTCTTTTGTCACCACTGCCATTGCAGGAGTGGAGTATACCTTTACAGAAAAAAGCAGGAGAAACAAGCAAATTAGAAGAAAGAAAAAATGGAGGAAGAGAAGCCGCTGTCACAACTCTCTTTCCTCGCTCTCTCTCTCTCTCTGTGCCTCGTCTAACGCCTCCACTCGCGTCCGCTGCGAAAGGCCTCCCCGAGAACGTCGGCGTCGTAGTCGAAGAGTGGGTCCAAGGCGAACGATTGCACGCAGTCGTTGTGCTCAGCAATAACAGCGTGGAGGCCTTCCGCCACCTCGGCAGCGAAAACCTGCGCCGCCTTCTCTCCTACCTCCACTACATGCTGTGTGGCAGGAGAAGATCTACCGGCATTCTCAGTAGCGTTGTCGCTCACTTCTTCGCCCCTCACTTCTTTTTCGTCCTCCTCGTCTTCTAGCCCTGGAAGCTCTACACTGCCCACCTCGGAGGACGCAGAAGATGCCGCAGCTGTGTCGTCCACCTTCGCCGCAGTAGGAGAGAAAGCAGGCGTTGTGCAAGCAGCATCTCTCACGGCCACACTGGCTTCAACCGCCTCCTCCACAGCAAGGAGCTCATCCAAGGAAAAGGGCGACGACACAACAGCTCTAACTGCGTTCGCTTCAAGCACAGGAGGAGAAGCAACAACGGTGGCGGTGGGTGCCGCGGTGCGGTCGTGGCGGTGCGAAGCCTCCGACTCCGTGCCGAAAAAGTTGTCGAAGCTGGTGGGCACGTCCGTCACACCCTTGTCAAAGAAGGCGACGAGGTTGCCGGTGTGGGTGCCGTCCTCCAGCTCCACCACCTCTAGATCATCGTGCGAAACATCACAGCACGGGGAGGTCTTCGCGGCGTGCGCATTTGTGTGCCGATTGCTGCTGTTCGACCTAAGGTCGGTGGCGTCGACGTGCCGCGAAGTGAATTGCTTCGCCTGCTGCTGCTGCTGGCGCTCACGTTCCTGTAGGCGGCGACGCAACTCACCGTACTGCGCCACAGGTTTTGATGCCCCTTTTCTCTTTTCTTCGGTGTCTTCGTCGCTTTCACTTACGCCACCTTCAAGCTTTTCTACCGCCTTCGTTTTGTCCTGCTCCGTCAGATGCGTGAAGAACGCCAACATGTCTACTGCGTCCTCCTCGCGGCTGTTCAGAAACGCCTCGAGGCCATCTAAAACGTTCGCTGCAGAGGTAGAAGTCGAAGGCAGCCAAGGTGAGGGGAGGGCATCGCGGTGTGCCTCGAAGGTGATGAAAGGTGCATCGGAGATGGAGGCTCGTTGACGAAGCGAAAAGTGATTTGTTGCCTCTAGATGCTCCTGCTGCGGCTCCGGCGACGAGTCCGCCATGATTGCAAAGCAAAAGAAACAAAACAAAGACTTGAGAAGCACACCCAGAAAAAACTGTCAGTGCCAATCTTTGGCGAAGGTGGGAAGGAGATCAGCAGCCTCGCAGCAATTCCTCTTGTCCGCTTCTAGTGTAAATTTCTGTATTTTTCTATAGTGAAGAAGATGCAACGCGCCTTAAGAAAGGAGAAAGAGGAAGAAAGAGAGAGAGAGAGCGAGAGAGTGTGTCGATAAGAGTAGAACATGTCAGAGAAATAAACTTTTTGCGAACGCATTTCATCTTCACAACGCCGGTGGTTCACCAGCCGCAGCCCGCCGAGTTTGCTGAAGAGTGCTGCAAAGTGAGAGAAGCAAAAAAAAAAAGACAGAGCGATAGCTGTGCGGCTGAGGAGACAGCGCCGGCAGTGAACCTCTATCACTCCAGGCTGGCACCAATGCTACGCTACCTGAAACACATCGCAAGCAGAATGCGAAGTGCATATTGTGCACACGCGACTACTCCCGAAGAGAGCACATAGCTTTTATGGGAACACAACGAGCACAGGCACAGAAGATCAGAATTGCCTCTTGCTATATTTTTTGTGTATCATTTTTTTTGTTTTGTTTTGCTTGGAGAATGAACAGATAAGAGAAACGAGAACTTAACCCACTTACGTGGGGAGAAAAACGAAATGAAGAAGAGACACACGTTGAAAAAAAAAAAGACAGTGAGGGAGGGGGAGGGAAACGAAAAGCAAAAAGATGGAGTTGACTCGAGAAAAGAGTACGAAGCGAACGAAGCACATAGAGAAGAAGAAGACGAGCGAAGCTACAGGAAGGAAAAAAAGAGGAAGACTGTAAGGGAAGAGAAAGGGAGTCGTGGCGGTGAGAAAAACGGAGCGTACATCTCCGTGCTGCACCAAAGCACGAAAAAAGAAAGAAAGAAAAAAAGAAAATGTACATGCATACGTGTGTGCGTTTGCTTGAAGGGTTAGCAGGAAACAATACGCCGCAGCGACTGTGTCAAAGCCCCCTTCAGGAGAAGAGAAAAAAAAGAAAAGCACGGGTGTTTGCAGTACAAGGGAAACAAGATTGGTAGTCGTGAGAGTCGTAGCAAAAGAGAAGGCGAAAAGAAAATAAGAGCACTAAGAGTCGTCGTTGTGATGAATAAAAAGACAAGAGGGAGAAAAGAGGAGGAAAATAGCAAAAAACGTGGCTTCACTTTTGCTGGCGCTTAGGGCCTGGCTGCCTTTATTTTGCAGATTTCTCTCGCCTGCTCTTTCTCCCGCATTGTCTCACCCAACTCGGACTCAGGGAAAAAAAAAAAATTGCTCGTGCTCTACGGAAGCTACCCGTGCGCCTCAGCGCAGATCGACCACTAAGAAAACGTCAAACAAGCCAACACCGACCAAAAAGGGGAAAAGCTCTGCGTGCGTGTCGGGGGTACGGTGGTGGCATTGTTGGCTTTTGCAGAATCATCAGCAAAATAATGATAATAAGATCTGCGGCAAGCGTCGCTCACCGTGACAGAACGTACAAACGGAGTACGGGTAGATGATGACAAAAAAAAACCACAAAGAAAAGACTGCTGCGTTTGTCAATTCTGCCTCTCCCGATTTTCATTTCTTCATCTCTTTTTTTTTTGGAAAAGAATAACGGGTGACGAGAACACGAACAGTGCACCATGGTGGGCACCAATAGTGCAAAAACAAAAAGCACAGGATCTATTTTCTGTACTTTCTACATAACCAAAAGGATTAGGAGAGTGTTACGAATCGATTGCCTTTGTTCCTCTATGTGAACGTCGTTAGCACGAAATCCTTTTTTTTTTTCGGACTTCACACCGAAAGCGAGCTGTCATCTCTGAACACTCAGGCAATGTGCGAACTGCTCCTTCCTTTTATTTTTCCTGTTTTCCACTCCTTCTTTAGGAGTAAAACAATGGAAACACACACACAAAAAAAAAGAGAAAGAGAAAAGGAGAAACTTACGCGCAAGCAGGGGAAGGACAGACAAACAAAGTGAGTGTACCTTGTCCGCATGTCGCGGTGCTCAGCGCTTCTTTTCGTTTTTTGTTCTCTTTTTTTTTCTTCATCTGTGTATCAGCATAAAGCGGAAAATGAGAAAAAAAAAGCTGAGAAAAAGGTTCCCATTTTTTCTTCTTTCCGGCGACAGCTGTTGTAGCAGTCTCTCAACTGCAAAAGGAGAAAGGTGAAAAATGGGAAAACAATTTTTTTCTGCAAGCAGAAAAAATAAATGAGCGACAAAACAACGTGGTAGAGAAGAAGAATGCCCCATCTAAAAATAGAAATAAAGAAAAGAAAGGAGACACATAGAAACTTCTTTGAAAAACTGCGAACAGCTGCTTCTGATGGCAGCGCCGCCGACGACGACGCCACGGAAAAGCTTCCCTGTTGCTGCTACTTTTTTTGCTTTCTTTTCTTTCTTCTCTCAGTGCCCAGGCGTGACGTCTGTTGGCGATGAGATGAAGTTTGGTACGGCGGATTAAAAGACAGAGAAGACGAACGAGGGAGAATCAGGCTGGACGGCATAATGCAAATGGGTGCTCCTGCCTCCTCGTACGTCCGCTCAACAACCCGCCAAGCCAAAAGGAAACGCACGCACGCTAATACAAAAGCAAGAGAGAAACCTTGAGGAAAAAAAAATTGATGAGGGAGAGAGAACAAAATAAAAGCAAGGCTGTGACACAGCAAGAGGAGACAAACAACGAAAATAAAACAGCTGATGTATACCGTGAAAAAGAAGCAAAGAAAAAAGAAAAAGAAAGACACTGAAGACAGGTTTTTTTTTATAAAAAATGCGCCTAGCCGCGTTTGGTATTCCTTTCCTTTTATGTCTCTTTTTCATGCGCGAAGGGAGAAAGGAGGTTGTGGCGCGTTTCCTTTTTTTTTTTCGAAGGGAAGCGAGGAACACACAGACACACGATTGCCTTCTAAAGCGGGTTTTCCGAAGAGTTTTACAGTCTAGTATCCGGCATTATCCCCAACCACTGGTGTGACTGTTAAACACTTCACATTTTCGGTGTACAAACGCCACACAGAGATACACACACTCCCTCCCTCTCTCATCACCCCTCGTCGCACTACTCTCCGGTGCGCTGTCCCGTCTTTCCCTTCTTCCTTCCTGTACGGATTGAGGGGTGAAAGGCAATGTAGGGAAAGAATTGACAAACGCACACAGCCTGGTGAAATTGAGTACAAAAGGCAAAGAAGAGGAAAAGAAAAAATAAGAGTAGCTATACGGAGCAAACCAACGCAATGAGCTCATTGACGTACGCAGGCGGGGACTGCGGTCAATGGTGTGGAAAGAAGAAGAGCGGAAAGGTGTTGTACGTCTCGCCGAGTAGAAAGATGAATTTCATAAAAGAAAAAAGTCGAGCTAGTAAAAGAGAGGCTGGGGAGGGGAAGGGGGAAGCAAAAAAAAAAAAGAAATGTTGTGCGGTCGTCCAAAAATGATGCTTGGAAGACAGCAATAAAGTGAAAGAAAAAAAAGCTGTGCGGAAGAGAGAGAGGTATATATCGACGACGAAAAAAAAAGAGAAAGAGAAAACATGCCGCGCTCACTACAGCAACACCAAAAAAAAAAAGATAAAGAGGATTTGGAATAAGAATCAAAATGTCAGACACGGTGTCAAAGCGCTTCTGCCTCTTCCCTCATCGATGCTTTATATGTGGAAAAGCAAATGATGGGTGAAGTAAAGACAAAAGCGCCAAACAACGCAGTAAAGACCGGCGTGCTTTCTCTCGTGCACCACCAGGCCACTACGCCACTGCCTAGAACACCGATGCTTCGTCTTCCCATTCTCTCATTTATTTGTTTGTGTTGTGTATGAGTGCTGCTCCTTTTCTCTCTCTTCCTCACGCTTCCGTGCACAATTCATCTGGAAAGGCTCCCCATCCGGTAGTCAAGTAAAGAGAAATAGGAGGAAATGGAAAAAAGTAAAAAGGAAAAAGAAAAAGCACAAAAGAAAAAAAATAGAGTGAAGAAAACGAGGAGAGAAGCCCGACGAGAAAAAAAGAAGAACAAAGCAAAGAAGGGACGGTCATCAACAAGAACCAAAAATTAAGAAAGAGACGTAGGTGAAAACAATGGAAAATTCAAAAAAGATTAAAATTAACGGAAGATTTTTTTTTAAGGCAGCTGACTAGACCACACGTCGAGCAAGAGGATGGGTCTCCAAAATGTCAGGTAAAGAAGGCTAAAGGTATCACTTCTTCTCTCTTTTCTGCCAGCAAAGAGAAAGAGGAGGAAAAAAAAAGGAAACAGAACGTAAGGTGGCAATAATAGTAGAAACAAAAAACGGTTAAAGCACATTTTTCCCTTTTTTTTTAAAGCCAACAGGTGATAGAGAGTGCGCACAACTGCACGGCGCCCTTCCGCTCTCTAAGCAGTCCTTCTCCTTTCTGATGGATAGCCGGTCTCATCGCTTGTTTTTCTTTTCCTTCCTTTGGTGATTTGGGCATTCGATGATCGACGCAGTTCTTCAAGCAAAGCAAGGAAAGAGTAGGAGAAAAAGACGAGGCTACAGGGAGCAGTGCGGAGGCAGTGAGACTGCACAATCCTTTTTTTCGTTTATAATTTTTTTTCTGATTATGTTGACTTTAGGAAAAGGGAAAAAGAATCAGTTAAGGACCCGTCTATGGGTCGGCGCAACAGTGGTATATATAAAGAGAGATTTATTTGGTGGACAACGGGCTTTTTCTTATTGATAGCTGTGCGGCGTGCGGCGCACTCGAGTGGACCCAACCTGTTTTTCTTCTTTTCAAAGCACGCAGAAAAGAAAATTAGAGCTAAGCCAAAAGCTGACGTACTCGAATAGATCTCTTTTTTGTATCTTGATTTTCCCACCAACTTTCTAAGAAAACGAGAGCTTCGGCTGCTTAAATAATATAGAAATACTTCTTTGTTGGTAGGCGGAAGGGGTAACTCGAGCGCGTCGCGAAAGGTAGAAATTGGAAAGATGAGAAGGTCGCATCGTCCCATCTCAGCGCACAAAAGAAGAAAGAAAACCGGGGTGTATGCGGAAGAAGAAGCAAAAAAAAAATTTTTTTATATGTATAAGATGTTGCAGAAGATGGGTGAAGGTTCGTCGAAATAAGCGTGTGTGTAAATGTACGGGCCGCACCGTTTTCTTTCTCTTCTTGTTTTCTTTTTTTCGATTTTGATGTTGATGAGCGTACAAAAAAAAAATAGGTGAAAGTTCAGAGAGGCTTAGAGGCGACACTACCTCTGCCTGTCTTTTGCCTTTCTCTTTTCCCAGTTTTGGTGTTGTTGATCTTCTTTTTTTTTTTTTTTTGTGCGTGCGTGTGTTTGCTTTTCTCGCAAGGGAGCTTTCTCTTTCTCTCGTAGTCCTCTCGTTGTTTGTTTTCTTCGTCTCTTCACTTTTGAAGGCAGCGACGACACAGCTGGAATAAAAAAAAATGATGGCCAAAACGCCGCGCTGCGTGGCCCACAACAGAGCAACGTCGCACATGTAACAGCGACGTCGATTCAGCTGTTGGGAAGGGGCCGCTGCGTGAGGCCAGCAGCGGGCGGTGAGTGCACACACACGTGTGTCGTAACAGAAAGAAAGTTTTCTGGGCGGTGTCGTTTCACCGTAATGCAAACGAGGTCATTAAACTAGAAAAAAAAAATCGAAGAAGTCGAAGAAGAAATTAAAATTAGTACATAAAATGAAAAAAATGTGTTTCCGTTGATCTTTCTTGGGCAGAGATTCACCTGTGTGCAATAAGGGAAGCGACGCACGCGGCCATCCCACAAGGAAAAATGAAAAGCGCACACACCATACACTCACGTTGTGGTAGGATAGATAAAGAGGGAGAAGGTGGTCTGCAAACGGACACTCGGCGGATAACCGAGGACAAAGACGAAAAAAAGAACGAAAGAGAGATATGAGTGAAGAAGAATAGCGTGAGTGTATGGCTTTATTTTTTGTCGGACTCGGAAGGAATCAGAGATAATAATAAAAATAAAGGAGGTTGTATGTGTGAAGCGTCTGGTGAGGGACGACTAGGCTATGAGGAACGCGAACAGCCGCCGTTGTGGTTCACAACACGACACATGTCTCGACTGCTTCCCAGTGAGGCAGTTGGGGTGGTTGGGAATTCTCCGCTGCGGTGAGGCAGAGTCTCTTCATCGCTGAGACGAGAAAAGACCTTGCTGCGCGACGGAAGAGATCACCAAACAACCACTTTGCCATCGGATGCCGCAAAGAGAAGAAGCGAAGCAGAGGAACACGTGCGCACTACTCTCGCCTTCTTCCCTTTTGCATCGCTCTTTTCCACTCCGACGACTAGAAGGGACTAGCAGTGCCATTCTTTATCTTACCGAGAGCCGCGAGTGGCGAGGTAGTCGAGCAGCATGGCCGGTCGATCGGTCTGCATAACCCCAGCACCGATCTGGTCCACCACGTAGCCCCAGTTATCCTCCTTGTTGCGCAGGGCGTGGTCGTCGCTGTGGCCGCCGCAGGTGGTGGGCCAAATCGTGTTGATCCACAGCGCCGCCCCGGTCTCCTTCGCCATCTTCCGGATGTACTGCAAGATGCCGGCGTTCTCCTTCTCAAAGTTGATCTCGTAAATGTCGTGGCGCGGTGCGAAGACGCGGTCGATGTCTGCCACGGTGGTTGCGTCAGTGACGTTGACAATCGGCATGAAGATCACCTTGTTCAGCAGCTCCTCGCCGTAGCGCTTGCAGAGCTGGTCGTACGGGATGTCGGACTTGAGAATGGTCTGCTCCACCATACCCGTCTTCACCAGCAGCTGATAGACTTCATCGAGGTAGAGGTCGGCCTTGTCGAGATTCACCGTCACGCGGTCCTTCACCAGCAGTAGCACCTCCTCCGCTGTCGGGACGGTGAACTCCGTCATGTTGCCGAGCCCATCCTTCATCCGCAGCTCGCGGATCTCGGCGAGGGTGTGGTCGCAGATCTTGCCGGTGCCGCTCGTGCAGCGGTCCAGCGTCTCGTCATGCATCAAAATGAGAACGCCGTCCTTGGTGCGCCAGACATCCACCTCAACAATGTCGGCACCCATCTGCACGCAACTCTCCACTGCCTCGATGGTGTTCTCGACGTAGTTGCGCCAGTCGCCGCGGTGGCAGGCAACGCGCACGGGGTAGGTGGAGTCGGGGGTGTGAATCGGCATGGCAAGGTGCGGCCGCACCGTGGGGGCGTTGCGGATGAAGGGCTGGTTTGGCGAGTTGCGGCTGGCCTGGTTTTCTTGCGTCATCGCCACCTGCTGCGTCGTCAGCGGCTGCTCAACAGAGGACATGACTGCCCGAGGAGAAGCAGATACGAGTGCGCAGTGCGGGCGTAGTGCAGCACGAAGAGAGAGAGTCTGCTCGCTGTTGTGATCGATGGTTGGAGCGGAAGGAGAAAAGCAGAAGAGTTGCGGGGAACGAAAAAAGGCAAGTATTGGATTGTGAGTGCGACTGAGGGTCTAAATTAGATAAAGCGTGTAGATGTGGAAAGGTGCGTTTGAGTGAGTGTGTGTGTGTGTGTGTGAAGAGGTTGGTGTGGTCAGGTTAGAGGGACATCGTCTGCGTAAAGTTGGAACGGAACAGCAAATAATTCAAACAAAACGTTGTTGTGGGTTCGTGAATCGTGAAATAAGAAAACAAGAAGAGAAAAAAAGGTAGAGACACACACAGAAGATGGAAGAAACGAGGAAGAGAGAGAGAGAGACAAACTCCGGAAGACTAAGGCATGCGCATACTCCAACGCACATTCGGCAACTCGCCACTTCGCTTAAGGAAAAGAGTGGGAGGCAATAGCAGCAAGAGAACGGCAGAGTTGCTGTGAGCGTCAAGAGCGGAGAATAGTTTTCCAAAATAGACGCACACGACCGCTACTCCTCCACTCCCCAAAAACCGGATGTGATAAATACTCGTGCGGAATCGCCAAGAGGCAGCACGCCACAAAAATGGAGGCATTTCGGTTCCAGACAACTCCAGCTTCACACGTCTAAAGCTTTATCGCACAAAGACACGTATCCTGTGCAGTTGACCGTGAGAGACTTGATTCCCACTTTCACACAATGGATTGGCGGTGCTTTTTTTTCTTTTTTTCGGACGTGCATACACCACGAGCACTGAAGCATCGCTCCGCGTAGAGTCGGCGTGATGGACAGCGAGGATAGAGGAACGGGAAAAAAGAAAGATGAAGAAAAAAAAAGAAAAAGATATGAAACCTACAGTCCACCAACGCAGCAGGATCCAGCATGAACCCGCCAATGCCTCACAACAACGTCAAAACAGACCCAGCAAAACACGTACAGCCGCACATACGCCAAGGTTGACTCACCATTGGCACCATAGGCAACACACACACACATGTCTCCGGTATGAGATAAGGGGCGAAGCTACGTGCCAATTTGATCAGCTGCGACGCTGCAGCACTCAGAGAGAGCACAAACAGAAAAAACATAAAAGCAACTACAACAAAATTTCCATTGATACGACAACAACAACAACAAAAAAAAAGAAGAAGCGAAAGAGATCAAGTTGAATATAAACGCGGATAGAGAGAGAGAGAGAGAAACATCGCAACTCGCAGACACACAGCTTCAAAAAAAAGAGAAGAAAACAACTGCGACGGACAAAAACGTTCCGAGGCACGAAGAAAAAGAAGGAAAAAGTAAAATAAGAAACAAATCGAGAAAGAAAGCTCTAAGTACAATGAAGTTGCCAGAGATGGGCAATAAAGGAACAAAAACGAAAACAAAGGGAGAGGGTAATGCATCCACAGAAGGAAGGAAAAGAAAAAAATGCTTGGCGCTGTTCTACGCACGCGGCAACAATCTCCCTCGAGTCAACAAAAAAGAAATAAACTAAAAAAATAGTATGCTTGCCGCCACCATCATCATCACACACTAAAACATCCGTTTCTGCGCCACTTCGCGCATCAGAAAAAGAAGGGAGGAGGACCACACACAGAAAAAAAAAACGATGAATGCGCTTCTGGAGTGTCGTTGAGCTTAACTGGTTACGAGAAGACACACACAAACACACGCCGCCTCAATTAACTCCTCTTCTGTTTAGGTATTCGAATTTGCCAAAAAAAAAAAAAGCGGAACGCACTTGCAGTGTAGAGGCGCACGGGAGCGCACTAGTGAAAAAAAGTTTTTTAGGTGAATTATCACAGGCAGAGAAGGGAAGAGTGGAAGAAGAAAAGAAAAAAAGAAATATGTAGTCTACGTTTGTGTGGCGTAATTTAACGCGTCGGCTTCGCGGAGCTAGCCGCCGAGGAAGTGTACGAGGCGTCATCGGCTGAGACATCAGACGAGTAGGACCCGCTTCGCGTCACCGAGCCCGATTCCTCGCCGTAGCTGCCCGTGTACGCCCCTTCCTCACCCTCCAGATAGGTCGTCTCATCCGTGTAGCTGCTAGAGTCGCCCGTGGCGATGCCGTCGTCCGCCGTTCGCGAGGCCGTCGCCTCCTCGTCGATGTACGTCGTGACTTCTGTGTAGTCGTCGGTGGCGGCGCCGCTCCTCTGCGTGGCAGGCGAGGCATCTTCGGGTGTGTCACGGCGGCTGCGGTGGCGGTCATTGCGGCGACTGCGCGGCGTCTCGCTCGCCGTCCGCCCTGTCGCGCTGCTGGAGTCGTCGTGCGGCACCTCGTACACGCGCCGCGTCGTCGTCGTTGTGCGGCGGCGCACCTCATAGTGGCTGCCGTCGCGGTCCTGTGTGGCGTCGCTGAAGGTGTTGTCGCCGTCGTCCTCGTCGCGCGGGCTGCCGTAGGGCAGCTGCGAGGAGCGTGGCGTGATGTCGTCCTGAAAGACCGGCTCCTCGCCGTCGGTCTCGAAGTCGTCGTAGTCCTGCCCATGCACGTTGTCGTCCAAGTTCTCCGGGAAGGCGGCCGAGGAATCGGTCAGGTGGTCGACATCCTCCCAGGCGCGGCGCTGACTCGTCACGACGCGGGCTGGCATCGTGTCGGACGTCGTCGTGTGGCCCAGCGTCTTGGCGGCGTCCTCCTCGTTGTCCTGCGGCGGCGTCCACTGGCTGTTGATGCGGCGCTCTTCGCTGCTGCGTTGGCAGTAGTAGATGAGCAGCAGCAGCATCGTCACCAGGAGAAAGAGGAAGATGTAGGCCAGGGTGATGTACACAGGGATGAGGGCGTACGCCAGCTTCACCTTCTCCCGGCCACGCTCGATGCGCACGGCAACAAAGTAGAGAGAGATGAGCAAAATGCCGTTGGAGAAGAAGGAGCCGACAGTGTCGAAGGCGACGCCGATCTTCGAGCGGACGCCGATCGTGTACTTCATCAAGCTGCGCAGACACGCCTCGGCAATGCGGAAGCCCGTGCGAAAGCAGAACGGGATGAAGATGATGTACCACGAGCGGTTCAGCTTCTTGTCGAGCTTGTAGCCGATCAGCACCCACTGAGCGATGCCGCACAGCATGTGGAGGATGCCCATGGCGAAGATGCCCCGGTAGATGACCGGGTCGGGGCGGTTGTTGCCCACCTCCATCTGCAGCCGCAGCCGGCGCGGCCAGCGCCAGATGAGGGACGTCGCGTAGTAGAAGATGTCCCCCATGATGGGCAGACACATGTAGATGAGAAAGTGGCCAACACCGGCGCTGGGGTCCGTGTTGATCTTGTGCCCGATCACAAAGGGGATGCAGAAGTAGCAGACGGCGGCGAGGAGGTTGCCGATGGGGGAGAGGCGATCAAGGAAGGACATCCCTTCACGCCACGTCCGCGGCGAGAGCAGGTTCATCACGACGGCGAGAAGTGCGACGATGACCATGATAACAACAAAAGCCATCAGCGGCGCCACCACCTTCTCCCACGACCACGAGATCATCTTGTCATCCTGGGCGGCGAGGAAGGCAAAGAAGATGAGCAGCAGCGCCACCTCCACCATCAGCACGATGCTGTACAGGAGAACGGAGCCGACGGCACCGAAGGCCGGCACAAAGGGGCCCCACGTGCCGCTCGAGATGAAGCCATAGGCGTCCTCGCCAATTGCGTCGAAGAGGTACTTGCGGCTGCGGTTGTAGAGAACAAGGTAGGCTTGGTAGTAGTGGTGGCGCAGCGTCACCTTGCGGAAGTTCCACTTGACCTGGCGGGCTGTGATGGGGGTGAGGAGGTCGAGGAGGTGGTAGAGGCGCCAGTAGCGCTTCTGCGGGGGGTTGTCGCAGCACATGGTAAAAGTCTGAGGCGTCTTGAGAAGGAAAAACAAAAACAGTAGCGCCACAAGACGAAGGTGTAGAGCGGTGGCAGAGGACACAAGGCTCTACTGTGTAAATTCTTTCTCTCTTTCTTTTCTTTTTTTAATGGGAGAGAAGAAAAAGGACGATGGTGTCTAAAGGAAGTGGGAAAAGAGAAAGAGAATACAAGGAAGGCTTGAGTGACAACGCGTGTGAAACTTTGAGAAGCTACGGTGTTCTCTTGAAGTTTCTGCTCCTCCTTCTACTGTGAAAAAGGAGTTGGGTGAGAGAGAAACCAACGTACTTTACACCGATGCACTCGCTGAGAAGGTGCGTGAGGCGGTACTGACACAATACGGTCCACGTCAGCTACGAGGTAAAGCAAGAAGAAAGGGCAAACGTGGATTCACGGAGGCAAACCGAAAGGAGTAAGAGGAGGCGGGGAGAGAATGAAAAGGCGAAAGATATGAGACACGAAGCGGCGGGTCATCAGCACTATTCCTAGACGCAAGAAGGAAACAGTACAAGGAGAGTCTTTGAGAGTTTAACGCGCTACCAATGCAGCTGTTGAAGAGAAGCAATCTCTCTCCCACCCTTTTTTTTTTTGTTTAATCAAAGACACCCTTCAACTTTTCTCTTGTTGCCCTCAGTTTTCTTTTTCTTTTGCTCCTTGAGCATTTTCATTGACGGGCCAACATGAGCACGAGTGTAGTGAGAGCGTCTCATTACATAAAAAGTAAGGGTTGTAAACGATAGCTTAAACGGACACACACACACGCACACACACAACCCGTTCGAGATTCGCTGTCCGCTTTCCATGACCCATGCACAGAGCGAAGGAGTGAGGAGCAAAAGTATTTGGTCTCGTGCTCCTGTTCTTTGGCTTTCACGCCCGCACCGTCCCTCACCGCTTCGCCTTGTACTGCTCCTGCGTCACCGGGTGCTTCCACGTGGTGGACTTCTTGCCGGACTGCAGAAAAAAGTACTGCATCGTGCGCCGCGACAGCCCGTACTCCCAGCCCTCTGGCAGCGGGGGAAAGGGCAGCCGCGGCGCGTGTGCCGCACCCGCCTCACCGCTCTCCGCCGACGCGCGTGTTGCGTTCTCCTCAGGAGACGACAATGCCATGCCCTCGTGTCCATTGGACGCAGTGCCCGTCTTCCCGTTCGAGGCCGACGTCGATGTCGGGGCTTCGTGCGATCCGCCTGCTGCACCGTAGAAGGCTACCGAGAGCGACGTGTTCGCCGTGGCCTCCGCACGCGCCACCTCCGCCGTCGCCGCGTCGGCAAACTGCACCACGCCGTAGCGCACCTGATCGACTGTGCGCAGCGTCTGCCCGCGCAGGAAGCCCTTGCAGCCGCGGAACATGTACACGAAGCCTGACTCGTCGATGTCCTCGGGCAGCGGCTGCACGAGTAGCGTGTCGTGGTGGCGTGCCTGCTGCCAGAGCGTCTCTCCCGGTGCAGCTGGAGCAGCAGCACCACTTGCAGCTGACACCGGTGCCAAATGTGGCGACGTTCCGACAGAAGCCTTCGCCGGCCGCACCACCGGCAGCAGCAGCTTCCACTGCTCCCCCTCGCGGAGGTGAAGCCCACTGCACCCACCGCCCGCTGGACACGTGTCGTGCTCCGGATCAGCGTCAAAGGCGGCGCAGACGTCCACGCTGGAGAAGACACCTTTGCGACGATTGCGCAGGTAATTAGCGAGCCCGAGAGTCGGGAAGAGACCGCCGGTGGACACCACGCACCACCCACCCGAGCCGCGTGCGAGCGCCGTATCGGGCAGCGCAGCCGTCGTCACTGCGGAAATGCCCGGCGTCGCGGCAGCAGCCGACTCGAGCTGGTAGGCGTGAACGCGGTACCGCTGCTCCTCCGCCGTGGACAGCGGCACCGTCACGTGCGAGATGAGCGGCAGCCGCTGCAGCACGAGCCACGACCACTTGGAGCGGCGACCGGGCTGACAGAAGCGCGCCATGCAAAGCTCGGCGGCCTCGGCGTCCGCGAAGAACACGGTTGCCCACTCGTACTCCTTCTCCTGCACCGGCACGCCGCTCTGTCCGACCTGCGACGGCGCCTCGATCAGCACGCGCTCGACGCTACTTGTCATACGCACCGACTCCACCTCATCCATCACCTGTTCCTTGTTAAGCCGGGTCGGGGCCCAGTGCACACCGAGCCGCAGCCCGGCCCGCACATCCATCTCCGTGAGATCCTTGGCAGACGCACTCAACGTTGGCAGCGCCGGCGGTGGTGGGAGGACCGGGCCGTAGCGAGGGAGAGCGGGTGGCGGTTCCGCTGCGTAGGCATTCAAGGACGCCACGGGTGGGGCGGGGAAGATGGAGGCGGCACCGGCGACTGGGAAGACGGGTCGGCCGATTGTGTCAATGTGTGTTGGGTGGAGTTGCTGATCTGCCTCCTCCAGGCGGGGCAGCTTTCGCGGTGCGGTATCGCCGTCGTCTCCTTCATCAGCGCTGCGAGTCTGCGATGAGCCCGACGAGGAGGTCGCAGACGTGCTGGAGCTGCGCGAGTGCGAGCAGGAGGACGACGCGCTGTGCCCGGACGCGGAGCTTCCGCTTTCGCTGTCGCTGGAGTCGGAGACGGAGTGCGTCGCCTCGCTTGCGGAGGACGAGGCGGGGTAGCTGTTGTCGCCGCCTGTGGAGCTGCTGCTGCTGCTTCTGCCACTTGAGGGCGACGCTGCTTCTGCAGACATTGTTAAGCGCTATAATGAGGTGTTAGAAAAAAGAAAAATGGTGGTGTGCAAAGCCGGCCCCTTGTTGGTGTTCTCGAGTTTGTGGAGATAGACCGTAACTACGGCGAGGGAGTTTGCGATAGGGAACAGTGTGGAGAAGCAAAGATGGATTAAATGATGTGAGAACTTCCGAGAAAAAAAGACTTACTGGTCATATCATAACAGGAGGAAAAGAAAATAGCCGCCACTGCGAAGAAAGACCACCGAAAAAAGTTTCGATGACTCTTTTTCCCCTTCTCTCCTGCTCTAATCAGCATACTCGGCTGCACTGAGAACCGCTGATGAGGAGGCCTGTTCAAGAAAACAAACCTCGCAACAGTCTCAGAAAGTCATCCGAAAGCACAGCAACGTTTAATCTTTTCTCTTCCCCAGCGAGAAGGAAAAGAAACAGCAATATCCAGACAACGTTCGAAACAAACAGATATTTCATAAAAGCTTCTAGTCTAAAGAGGTCAACACAACGAAGAAAGACAGTGCCCTCCTTTTTGCTCACAAATCCTCCCGCTTTACACGGCCACCTACACGAGTGGGTTGCGGGCGGCTGGGCTCGGGCTTGCGCGTCGCCGGCGAAACGCACTGTAGTCCGGCGTGAACGGCGTCATTAACGACTGCTCTGCGATCGATTTGGTGGCCCGAGGCACCGACGCGTGCCGCGACCCCACCGACGCCAGCGAGTCGGCCCGGCTCACCACGCTGCTCACCGAGTTCGACCGCACGGCAGAGTTTGCCACGCTGTTGCACCGACTCCGCTCCCGATCGTCTCTCCACCCCATCCACTCCTCCATCAGCGACGTCGGCTGCCGTGGCCCACCGCGTGGCTGCCGGTTCAGCCGCGCCAACACCTCAGCAATGTACGTCTCGTGGTCATCGGGTGGCCTGCGATCGGCGGGGAGGTCGGCGAGGTTCTGCGTGAGCGGCGGCGGTCGCTGCAGGATCGGCGTGCGCTGCCACCCGCTCCGCACCGCCGAGCCGCCCGGGTTGCCGCTGCGGCTGCCGGTGTGCGCGCTGCGGTCGCCGTCGGCGTCGTGGTAGTGACGGTGCGGCGTCGCGTCGCGTTGCGCGGCGTTGGCGAGAATACCGCCGGTGACAACAATGGAGCGCGGCGAGGGAGGCGACTTGGTGGTGGCGTTGTCCTGCCGCTTGGGAGAGCGCAGGGGCGTACGCTGCTCTTGCTGCTGCTGCTGCTGCTGCTGCTGCTGTTGGTGGTCAGCAGATGCCGTGGCTGTGAGCCGGGTCTGCGTCTCTGCGTTGTAGACGAGCCGCCGTGGAACACTCGCCGACTCAGCTGGAAAGGCAATCGGCTCCGTCGCACCCGTCGTCATCGTGGGCTGCCGATGCGAGGGCGGCGTGCGGGAATGGCGGCCGACCGGTGAACCGTCAAGCGGCACAACAAGACGGCGCACCCGCACGTCCAGCGCCGCCTTCTGCCCGGTTGGGTGGTAACGAAACGGAATCGCGTACTCCTTCCACACACCCGCGGGTGCGCTGAACTTGGCCGGATCGAGAGAGAAGCCCGCCACCTGCTTCTTGTCTTCCCACAGGGAAAAGCGCAGCTTCTCCGTGCGTGGCGGCCGCTGCAGGGTGATGCAGGTCTGCTGCCCGCGGTACTCCACCTCCTTCGGGTTGCAGCAGACACACCGTGTCGTGCTGTACGCGAAGCTGCCGTAGCGGATCTTGAGGTTGTAGTCACCGCCGAGAAGCAGAGGGGCGGGGTGCTCGAGATCGATCCCTTCGGAGCGCACCGTTACCCGTTCCAGCTGCACGTCGACACTCTCGACGCAGTTGACGAAGGCCGAGGCGCCGCTCGGCGCGAGAGCAGCGGCTGCTGCTGCTGCAGGAGGAGAGGAGCGCACTGGACTGCTTGTGTAGGCTCCTGCACCGCTGGAGGCCGGTGCGGCGTGCTGCTGCTGCTGCTGCTGCTTCGTGGATGCAGTCCTCGTGTACGACGAGGACGACGGCGGTGGCGGTGCGAGCACACGTGGCGGCGTGCCAGAAGCCAACGAGGACTGCCGTGTCGGTGACGACTTGAAGAGTTTGTCTCGCGCTGGGTTGCGCGAGAGGGAGAGACGACCGCCGTCGAGACTATTTGTGCCCGGTGACTTGAATGGTGATCGCACCAGCCGATCCGCAGAGCCAGGCGCCTCCATCTCGTGATCAACCTCGTGCACGACCAGGGAAAAGAGCAGCTTACCGGTGACCTGGCCAGCGGCGTCGCGCAGCTTGATCGCGTAGTTCTTCTTCGGCTTGTCAAAGTATGGGTTCGGGTCAAGGGTTCCCTTCGCAATAATCGGCAGCGGCCCGTCAGCGCTGTACTGTGAAGGGCGAAGAGCAAAGGTCACGACTTCCTTCTCGCCATCGATGCAGAACTGATGCGTCTGCGTCGAGAAGGTGAGCGCCATATCGGAGCCGAGGGCCTTGAAGTAGATGCTGTCGGTGCTGCCGCCAATGCGATCGGAAACGGCCGCCGCGATCTGTCGCGTGCGTGCGGTGCGGCTCCACGTGCAATGAAATGCCGCGGTGTCGGGGATGCTGCGTCCCTCGGCATCCTCGGCGAAAAGCCCGGTGAAGGTGGCGATGTCGCACACAAAGCGGTATAGCACAAAGTCAAGCTGGAGCATGCTTAGTTTCTCCCAGTTTAAACGCCGTCGATTACTGGATGAAGGTCACACTCCGTTTGACGTCGCGAAGGACACGACAACAGAACCAATAACAACAAAATCTCGCGTCTCTATCTAAATGAGTAAAATAAGGAAATATGAGAAAAAGATATCCTGCAAAGCAATAATAATGAGACGCGGCAAAGAAAGGAGCGCAGACGCAGCGGCACGGTCAAACTATGTAGAGATGGGGATCCTTGTTTTTGAGAGGCGCGTCAGCAATTGTGCGAGGAAAGGCACCCTTTGAAACTACTGTTTTTTTTTTTCACCCTTTTTTGATCGCCTATCTCACGAGCTCACACCGTGACTAGCACACCGACACATAAATGAAAAAATAAATACGCGACAGGAAAGATGAGAAAGAGAGAAGTAAGGCATGCATCACAATAGGGAGGACAGCAAATGCCGCATTTTCTGGTGAAAGCGGAGACTCTGATAATATCGGGTAAAATACAATAGCGCTCACACACGCACTTACAAATTGCGTGAGAAAACGCCAATTTTTGAGCCTTTTGCACTCCCAACTTCTCGCGCGGCCTTTTTTGACTCCGTGCTATTTTACTTTTGTTTCAATCCTTTGTTTTTCTTTGATGTGCGTACGCCACAAGAAGCACAACCAAATGCACAGACGATGCCAACCTGCAGTGCGCTCAGAGAAGAGAGAGAGCATTGAAAATGAAACAAAAAATCAAGAGCAGAAGGCAAGACTCTCTGCCCTTCCACTCCTTCGCACGTCAGCGATAACGGAGCAGATCGATGTCGCTTGCCGTATCCTCCTCCAGCGGCTCAAGCTCCGTGGTGAAGTCCACCTCGGAGTCGACGGAGCGGCGGCAGGGACGCTCCACCGCCTCCACCGTCTGCGGGGAAACCGAAACATCCGCCCCTGACGCAGAGGGTGGGTGCTGCGACAGCCACCCGCTGTGGCCCTCCAGCGACGGCATCACCGGCGACGGCGAATTGCTGCCGAAGAGGTCAATGCCAGAAGCGGTGGACATCGTTGTGGTCGCTGTGGGACGTTCAACAACACCGGTGTGGAGCCGTGCCCCTTGCGCGCTGCGCGGCTCTGCACCGTCACCTCCACCAGATACTGCCGTCACGACTGCCGTCGACTTTGCCGTGGAGGCGGAGGAAGACACGGGTCGCTGTTGCAATTTCCGCTCTTGTGCGGCGACGGATCTGCTTGAAGAAGAGGTAGTTGTGAGCCGCCCCGCATCGCCCTCTCCGACTGTGTTGCGCTCCGGCCTTGAACCGCAGTTGAGGCGGTGCTGCGTCGCGTTGGTGACATCCACGAGCGGCGACTTCGGCCCGTCGAAGATGAGCGTCGACTGGATGGGCGAATGGGTGTTGGTCGAGGGGACAGGATAGGAGGGCAGCACGGCAGCAACCGGAAGACCGGCGCGCACCTCCTTGACCAACGCATCGAGGCTGCGTTTTTGCACGGCGAGGCGGCTAGCCTCCTCGGACACACGATGATGCAGAACCTCCACTCGAGTGTGCATCGTCTGCAGGACAGCTTTATCCTCCTCCGCTTGAACGCTCTTGTCTCGTAGCACTTCGAGCTGAGCAAAGGTGTTGGACAGGACGCGTTCGCTGCTGCTGCGGTAGTCGTGGACACGCTGCACCCACGTCGACACCTCCGCCGCGAAGGTGCCCCGCAACGTCCGCAGCGCCGCCTGTGACTGCAGCAAGTCCTGTACTCGCCCCTGCAGCCCCTCCAGCGCTGACGTTGTAAGGGAGGCTGGGGCAGGCAGCTGTGGATTGCGTGTCGTGAGGCACGTGGCCAACTCTCGGCGTACTCTCCCCTCCCACTCCCCGCGCACACGTCGCCCCTCTTCCCGCTGCTCAGCGAGGCGGCCACGACCGCGCTGCACGGCGTCGGAGCAGGTGTGCGTGGAGGCCGTCAGCTCCGCAATGACGCGACGCAGCAGCTCGCGACGCTGCTGCAGCGAGAGAAGCGACTCGCGCCAGCGTGCCGCTACGGCGTCAATCGAAAAAGCAGGGCTGCCGAAGGAGGAGCCGAGTTGATGCCTCCCAGGTGGAGACGACGACGAAGGCGGTGTAGCGAAGGCTTGTCCGTGTGCGTGCGAGTGTGTCAACGGAGACGTCCAAGAGGACTGTGCCTTCTGCTGTCGTGTGCGGAGCGTCAGCGCGAGCTGCTGAAGCCGCGTCTGCACCGAGTCCGCCTCCCTTTTAAGGGACTCCAGCGTACTCTGTGGGGTGGCAGAAGAGGAGGATGCAGCACCGCGGAAAGGCAGAGAAGACGAAGATGTCGCTGTTGCCGGTCCGCCTTGCACGTTCGACTCACGACGTGTGGCACGCAGCGACTGGTACTCGGCCTCTGCGCGGGATAAAAACAACCGACGCTGCTGCTGAAGCTCTTCGAGTCGCAAGGCCAGCTCTTTTCCTGCGGCGTCGCGCTGAGCAGCACTGATGGCGTGCTCCCGCTCCTGACGCACGCGCAGCTGCTGCTCCACCGTCGCTCGTCCTCGTTCCGTCATGGTGTGCAGACGTGCGTGAAAGGCGCTGAGGCGCTGCTGGCGCTCGTAATCGTTTTGCAGCCGCCGCTTCTCAAGTTCGGCCTTTAAGGAGCCAAAGAGCGCGTCCGTGCGATTCTGAAACACGGTGCGGCACTCTTCGTGGAAGGCAGTCATCGACGTCTCGCGAGTGCTTCGGTAATGGTCGAGTTGTCGCGCTCGTCGCGCTGCATCGCTCGCAAATGCCTCCTCTCGTTGCGCGCGAGCGGCGGCTAGAAAAGTACGGGCGCTGAGTGCGACGGTGCTGCTGCACTGCTGCGAGAAGTGCTGCCGCAGGTGTCGCACGCCGTCCTGCATGCGTCGTTGCAGCGCCTCGAAGGCGACCGTCTGGCAACGCGCCTCGGGTGTGGTGAACATGACTTCTTCACATTCGCGCTGCAGGGACGCGTTCGTCGACTGCTGTGCGGCAAGCTGCTCGTTGAGTTGCGACAGCTCCTGCTGAAAGCGCTCATGGCACTCTGCGCGAAACGCAGTTGTTGCGGTCTCCAACAATGTTTGCGCCTCTTCAGCTGACGCCGCCGCAGCTGCACGGTGCGCCTGTGCCTCCCGCTCCTCCTTTCTTCGCCGACCTTCGGACTCCTTGGCGCGCAGGGCAGCCAACGTGGTGTCGAGCTCCTTCACCTCCGCTGCCGCCGAGTGGCTCTCTCCCTGCAGCAGCTCCACCCGTCGTGTAGCAGCGGCCAGCTCATCTGTCAGTGCCGCGAGCTCTTCAGCGAGCGCCGCTCTCCGCTGTCCTGCAGCCTCCAGCGCTACAGCAGAGGGACCAGGACCCGCTGTCATCGCATGAGGAGGTGGAGCGGAAAAAAGCGCCTGCTGCTGCTGCTGTTGTGGCTGCTGTTGTGCCTGCCTTGCTGGCGCGTCATCGCGGAGAAAGGCCGGCAAATCCCCTTCATCCTCTGCTATCGGAGAAGCGAAGGCGGCGTTCGTTGCCGTAATGGCGTTGGTGGTGGGGGACGGATGCCCTGCTGAAGCCGTGACAGGTGAGTAGGCAGATGGCGCCGCGGCAGGCGCAGTGGACCCGTCGTCGCCGTCGTCCAGCCAGGAAGGAACGCTTGGGGCAGGAGCGGGGGAGCTGAATGTGGGACTGGCAGCTGTTGCCAACCCTTTCCGGCGACCAGCAACAGGAACGGACATATGAGATCAGCGGCTCTAAGTTGGTTTCAGGTGAAGAAGAAGGCTGCGCAATCGTTCTAATGTCTTGTGATTCTCAAAAAGAAAGAGAAAAAAATAAATGACTGTAACACACTACCAGAAAAAAAAAGAAGAAGAATCTAAACGTCTAAAGAGTGTATGGGGATTATTTGCAAAAGAAATAACGTGCAATTTGTTTTATGTTACTGCACGGCTGTTGTACAGGTCACGCGCATGCTAGCGCTTTTTTTGTTGTTGTTGGTGTTTCTGATGTAGGTGACAGGTGCGACGTCCTACATCCACCCTTCTTGTGCTGTGACCCGAAGAGAAGAAGAGTAGCAAAAGAAGAAAAGCAGAGTGTATGTTACATGAAAAAAAAAAAGCATTTATCCTTATTTAACGAAGGAAGTAAACTGCGATGAATTGGATACTGGACGGAAGAGTGCAGTGCTGGTAGCTAGTCACAAACACACCTGAGGTGCGTAGCGCACTAGCGTTTTTTAGAGGGAGTGCGCACGACGGATACGTTAATTAGCCAGTTCGACATTAAAACAATTTACACAAGGTCTGGTAAGTTCCAGTGGGAGATCAGTGATATACATGAGTGATACAAAGAAAATAATAAAAAACAATCACAGAAAACCTCACGTTTGCGTCAAGAAGGTCGCAGAGTCGACGTCCCTGTCGAAGCGTGGTGCCTCTGCATCGCTGGCGGACTCCACCGGCGCCACTGCTGCCTCTCGTGCGTGCGATCGTGCACGATGGCGGCGCTCCTCTTGAATGCGCTTAAAGAGCAGCTGCAGCACACGCTCCTTATCCGCCCAGCTCAGCTGCGTCACGTCGACGTCCTTCACATCCTTCCAGGTAGGCTGGGGCGGCAGACTGCGCAGCGTTGGCAAGCGCACGGAGGTTGGTGGCAGTGGCGTCGATGACGCACCGCGCTGCAATGACTGCTCAGCTTCCTCCACACCATCGGTCTGCACGCCACCCCTCGCCCCACTTGAAGAGGCAAAAGACGCAGCAGCAGTCTCCACCGACGGCGTCTGCGTATCATCAGCGCTCGCGCGGAGGTACGCAGGCGTGGCGTGCGGGACACTGACGAGAGTTCCGGCACCCTCCAGCAACGCCGCAGCCGGGGCAGGCGGCGGGCCGCGTGACGTCGCCCCCACAGGCGGCAGCAGTGACCCGTTGACGGAGCCGCGTGAGGATGACGCCTGCCGTGCGGAGGCGGCGGCGCTCGGCTTCGACGGTCCTTTTCGATAGCCCGTACGCTGCGCACTAGCGGTGTTGTTGGTGGGCAGCGACGGGGGACTGCCGGTGATGAGAAGCCGCTCCGTCGTCTCTAACCGGAGAATCGACGTTGCCGTCTGCGCTGGTGAGAAGGTTGCCCCCTTCGTGCCTTCCATGGTTGCACTTGGTTGCCCACCGGCGAGCATCTGGTGGCGCTCCTCCACGACCCGCCGCCGCACCTCCGCCAATGCGGCGTAGAAAAAGTCGTCCAGTTCGCTGCGCTGCGAGAGGACACTGCCGGCGGTGCTGCGCAGCTGCTGGAGGTCGCGCTTGAGCCGCAGCGCGTCGCGGCGGGCGTCGTCGCGCTCCTTGGTGAGAGCGTCGACAGCAGCCTGGTGGCGCCTCTCCTGCTCCCGCAGCTTCTTGTCGTACTCCAGGACGACCGAATTGAGGTTGTCCTCGCTCGTCTTCACCTGCTCCCGCAGCGAGGCGATCTGTGTCTTTTGCTGCACACTGCGCTGGAGGAGCTGCGCGTTGGCCTCGGCATCCAGCTGCGTCTCGCGGCGCAGTTTGTGGTAGCTGCTCTGCAACTCCTTGTACTCCACACGGTTCACGTCGACCTCCTGCGCCTGCAGCAGCTTCTCTTTGAGGAGCTCGAAGTTCGCCTCGTGCACCTCCTTCGTGTGCGTCGCCAGCAGCTCTGTCGCCTTTGCCTGCACATCGCCCTCGTACTTCGCGGACAGCTCCGTCTCCACCGCGCGGAACTTCACGCGGCTCTCGAGCATGTCGAGCCGCACCTCCCGCACCTCGCCATCACGCCGCGCCTGCTCCGCCGCATTCGAGTCCTTCAGCGCCTGCAGCTCCGCCGCCGTGTCGGCACGTGTGTCAAGAGTGCAGAGCGCGGTGTTGAGCTGCGCACTCAACTCCTGCACGGTGCGCCGCAGCCGCACGAGCTCCGCTTCCTTCAGACGCAAGACGCGCTCGTGATCGCTCTGCGGGCGGTGTAGCTGGCGGGCGTCGGGTAGCTCGTCTGGTCCATCGCTGCTCGCCTCGTGTCCTGGTGCTGCCGGTGCAGACGCTGAAGCAGTGAGGTTGCGTGGCGCAGCGGCGGAGGAGGGACCGCTTGGTGACTGCACAGAGGTCAGTCCATCGCCGCCTCCCTCTGCGGGACTGAGGAGGAGCGGGGAGTGCGACCCACGCGAGGAGGAGGGCGGGACGGCGCCGTTGAAGCCGCCGCCGGAGCGCAGCATCCGTGGTGTTCCGCCAAGGCTGAAAGTTGGGCTGCCTTTAGCGGTAAAGGGCGTTGAGACCCCGGCCGCTGCCGCCGTAGGTGCGGTGCTCGTGCCTGGTGAGCTGGAAACCCTGCTCATGGACGACCCGCTTAAACAAGTGATCGTGTGTGTGCTTTTTTTTTTTTTTTGGCCAGGCCTCTTTCGTGCTTTTTACTTACCTTTCTGTAAATTTGAAGCCGCGTACGCTGTCAAGAAAAAAAAAGAGAAACCCGGAAAAAGCGAAGAGGTGAAAGGGCACGTGCGTGGAAAGCAGCAATAAGAGGTGAGCACTGCAAGTGAAGTGCAAAACAACATCTGAGGCAACTGAGAACATCAGTCTCGCGGCGCTGTCTCGCCAAACCCATGCAGAGTGAATGTGGTACCTTTAAGACGCACGCTATTGTATAATAATTACTTTTGTTGTTGTTGTTTTTTCCTCGGTCTGTGCCCGGTCGGTGCAGCCACCCAGACAAACCATTAACACACACCACTGATGCACGGCTTTGATGCACCAAACAGGTTTGTGCGGATTGAACTCGTATGGAACAAGCATGCACCTTTTTTTCGCAATAAAACAAAGAACCAGTCTCTGCACTAACCCAACGACAGCAATTGCGAGTGACAGAAAGAAAAGGCGTGAACAAAGCCTTCAATAAGGAAATCAAGTGGTGATAGAGCCACAACCCACGGATTTCGCGCTAGCTTACATGTCCTTGCCCTCCTTCATCTTCTTGCCCTCGTCGGCAACAAAGCGGCAGGCTCGCTGCAGTACGTTGTCATCACGGCTGTTGAATAGCGTCTGGTCCTCCCGCTCCGACGAGGAGTTGTAGGTGGGGTTCATCGCGATGCAGTCGTAGTGGTTGCCCGTGTAGACGAGAAAGACGCGCACGGTGTAGCCCATCCCGGTGCCGAACTTCTGCACTGTGGCCGACTGCAAGTCAAGGGCGAAGACTTCTGTCTTGTAGAGATAGGAGAGAATTTCGAGCTCGATGGCGCCGCCCCACGTATCCTTCTGCGAGATCCACGCCGTGTACTCGCGAGGGTCCATGCCGAGCGTGTTCATGTTGAACATTTCCGGGTGCTCGCGAATCGCCTTGACGCACTCCTGCCGGATCAACGGGCCGTCGCTGCGGCTCTTGTCATGCAAGACGTACGCGCAGGCGTGGAAGAGGCAGCTGTTGTCGGCCGGGCAGCGGCGGCGGGTGAAGTGGGCACGCTCTGACGCCGGTGGAACGTAGCGCTCGCCGGTGTTGCCGAGCTGCACGCGCGCCTCGCCTTCTTGGATGATTAGCATGTCGTTGGCGCGCAGCTTCAGCTCCGACAGTGGGCTATCTGCAGCTGGCTCGACCGGCTTCGGGGGGAAGCCGGCCAGCACCCGCATACGGTCGAGAGCGACGCCGGACTTCTCTGAGAGGACGGCGGCGGCTTCGGACCAGGTGCCGCCGAGGTTGAGCTCCGCCTGCACGGGAGCGGTGCTCTTTGGCGTGCGGATACGAACAGTGATAGACATTCTAAAAGTTTAAGCGAATAACTTGGTGGTGGGCTTTGGGGTGTTCCTAGTCTGTCTTCCCTCCCCTCAGCGATGATTCAGCGCACGACACCACTCTCAGCGCTGCAGCGGCTTAAAGCAGTGACGAAAATCCGACGGCAGCAACCTGCTTGCGACAGGCAATAAGAAAAAACAAACACACAAATAGCTGAACGCAGCAATAGAGGAGTAGAGGTTCCGGTCGTCACAGCAGTACCACGGCTGGAAGTGTGGGGGCTTTACTCAGAGTAGTACGTAAGATTATGAGAGAACGTGAACAAAAGCAAACGGGCAAAAGAAAAGGGCGGTGATGCAGACGCCGGCTGGACTGCCCTGTGTGCTGTAATTTGATCCGTTTAGTTGCGGTCTCTATCAGTGCTGTGTGGATCTGAATAAAACGTTCACCGCGGTGGAAGGCTTTGAACTAGTTTCCTTAGCCGGTACAGAGCGTAATGAGATGAAGCAGAAAGGAGGAAATGGAAAAAGTGCGCAGATAAGAGGCGTCGAACAGAGTGCAAAACGACAAGCGTCGAGTTTAGAGCATAACGCTGAGATTCTCAGTGCAGCGCACACGCCAGCCGTTAGTTTTCCCTCGTTAGAATCGCACAATCAGAAGAGAGAGCGCACTTCTTGCACATCTCCTATCAGGAGAGAACTCTGCACAAAAGATCAGCAAAGGAACAACGCAATGCTCAGCTTGTTTCCTCCCTCCCTGCGCAAAGAAGCACAGGCAAAGTACCTGTGTCGACATGCCAGCGATATCGGCGCCTGCAATTCGTCACTGGCTTTTTCCTCAATGCTTCTTTCTCTCTTTTCCTCTTGTGCCTTTTTTTTTTTTAATTGCGCGACGGTGCGACATGGATTGATGATACAACTCAAAGAAAAATGGTCTGGCGTTACCTCTGTACATGCTAATATACATTGTGGAGTCTCAGCCCACCGTCGCAGCTTCCTACAGTTCACTGCGACAGGAGCCAAAAAAAAAAGGAAGAGAACACCAATTGCAACCAAAAAAAAATACGGTGAATTGCACCAAGCACACGAGCGGCAACGATGCAGGCAACAGCTTTACCTTTACCGCCACGCACTGTCCGACGGGTTGGGCAGATGGTTCAACAGTCCCAGCTGGCTGTCATCGGTGTGCACCTCCTCGTAGGAGGCGCAGAAGTCGTCCGAGACACCCGAGGCATCGGCAAGGGTGTTGTGTGCCGCCGCCGCCGCCGCAGTTGCCGCCGTCGCTGCGGCACCAGCCACAGGCTTTCCGTTCGCAGCCCCCCGCGGCAGCTGCCGGTAAAGCGTGGCGCGCTTGTGAAAGAGCTCAAAGCTGGCCTTGTACGACTCCGCCTCGAAGGCGCTGATCGTCGCCGGGTCGCGGTGCGCCTTCAGGTACAGCGCGACATACTTGAGCGCCGACTCTTCGGGGGAAAGGCCGGGGTAGATGGGCCGCTCCCGCCCCACCGCGAGCAGGGCCTGCGCCACCGGGTCGTACAGCTGCCGCTGCAGGTACTCTTCCGTGTCGGTGATCGACGACGGCTTCACGCCCTTCGGCAGCGGCCGCCGCAGCGCAGCCGGCAACACCGCCCCCTCCGTGTACTGCCACGGCCGCCGCAGGAAGCGCGCCTTGTGCGCCTCGTTGAGCATCGCATACTTCTGCCCCTCGTACTCCACGACGCAGTCCAGTGCGCCTTTGCGAGCGATGGGCTGACGCACCCCACGCATCCCCCGCCGGTCCCGCGTGTCGTACAGCAGAACCGGGCAGCAGCCCTCCAGTGCGAGGGCCGTCTCCGGCAGCGCAGCAGCCTCGGCCTCCGCCACAGGCGCCGGCAGGTGCTTCGGGATCGGCCGCGCTACTGTCGAGTCCGTCACCGTGGTGGGGTCGAGCAGGAAGCGCTCCAAGTAGGCGGGTGAGCTGAAGAAAAAGTACTGCCCGAGGTAACGGGCACCCAATCTGAGGTCCATCAACGCGGTAGAAGATGCATCCGCAGGAAAGCAGCGCACCAGGTCGCTCTTCTCCACCCACTCGTAGGGGCAAAAGGCGCCGAACTCGGAAAGGTGACGCTGCACGTGGCGCAGCACCTCGTAGGCGTCACGCAGGGCAACGGGAAAGGCGCGGGCCTCACGCAGGCGGGCCTCTTGCGCATTTGCGCGGAACGCCTCCACCCCGTGCACGGCGCTCATCAGGTTGCTGCTGTCGAGAGGGACGCGTGGGTGGGGAAGAGCGAGGGCAACCGAAGCGTACTCGTTCATCGCCTGCGCCACGGCCTGTGCTGCGGCGGCTGCAGCCTGTGACGAGCCGTGTGCGTCTGCGTCTGCCGCCTCGGTGGGAAAGGCCGACATCACCTTTACAATGGGAGCGGCACTGCTGACGCGGGTGAGGGCAGCTGCCGACTCCGCAGACACCGGCAGGTTGTGCAGCACAGCCCCACTCGCCTTGGCCTCAGCGGAGCAGAGGTACAACGTGAGCAGCTTTTGCGTCAGCGGAAGATCGGCGAGCCCGGCCTGGGCAGCGAGCATGCAGTCAATGCGCAGCGCCTGCCAGTTCGCGTGCACCGCACCCCACGCCAGCAGCGAGGAGGTCGACACGCACTTGGCGTGCAGGTTGAAGGCGATCGAGTCGGCGAGGCAGCGCTGCTTGCCGCCGTACATCTCCGACTCGCACCGCGTGTCCGGCTCGTACACCGACACCACCGGCGCGTGCAGCAGCGGCGGGTTCGGCGGAGGGGCCTGCATGAACGGCCACGGGTTCCGCACAAAGCGCAGCAGCGTCGCGTCGTTGTCGAAGGTGTAGAGGCGGTTGTGCACGCGAGCCACTCGCCGCGCCGCCTCGCGCCTCACGCGGTTGTCGCGCCGCCGCACAGCGTTGCGCAGCTCCTCGACCTCGTCGGAGGCGACCTCGCTGAGCTCCTCCGGCTCCTCGGCAGCCGGCCCCTCCGCCCCGCCCTCCCCGCCTTCCGCCGCGTCGGCCTGCCCCTCGTCGTCCCCATCCTTTTCCTCCTCCTCCTCGGCCCCCACGCGCAGCCCCGACGGCTTCCACTTGCAGGCCGACCGCTGCCCTTCGCGACGGTAGGCGTAGAGCCGCACCGGGTCGACGGCGCCGAAGACGGACCAGTCGCACTGCCCACTCGCCAGCCGCGCTGTCGCCTCCGCGGGGCGTAGCACCTCGGGGTGGTAGAAGAGGGACGCGCGGTAGGCGAGGTGGCGGCCGAGGGCCTCGACGACGGCACGCCGCACCGTCTCCTTGGCCGCGGCTGCGTTGATCTTCACCACCTCGATGCGGCGCTCCTCCACGAAGGTGACAAACTCCTCGAGAGCGTCCTCCTGCGCCTGCCGGTCCGCCTGCGCCTCTCCCTCGTCCTCCACCTCCGCCGGCCTGCCCTCCCCCTCACCCTGTGCTGCGTCGCCGCCCTCCGCACCGTTCGGGCCGCCGTCCTCCCCGCTGCCGCCGCCTTCGGCATCAGAAGGCACGTCCGCGTCGTCAGCGCCGATGTGACGCCGCCGCCACTTTGCCACCGCCCGCTCACGAGCTCGGGTGTGGCGAGCGGCCTCGCGGGTGTTCAGCAGCGCCTGCTGCGCCGCCTCCTTCTCGCGCGCCACGACGTCCTGTGCCCTCGCCCGCTCCGCAGCCGCGCGCCGCGCCGCCACGTACAGGGCACTGCGCTGGTTGAAGACCTCCTCGTCAACGTTGAGCCGCACCACAACCTCCGGGATGCCGCCCTCGTCAAAGAGGACGTCGAGGTCGCCGTCGGAGAAGGGCGGGCAGATCATGACGTAGCCGAGCTTGTCGAAGGGGCGGAAGCGCGTCACGCAGCTCGCGATGCGGAGGTAGGCCTCGCTGAGGCGCACCTGCTTCTCCTCTTCGTCCTCCGGCTCGAACTCCAGCTTCTCCTGCAGCGCCGCCTCCTTCTCGTCGCTCCAGTCATCGGCGGCGGCGTCCTCGCTGTCCTCATCGTCAGCGGAGCCGCCGTCGCCGTCCTCGCGGGCCTCGCGCTCCTCCATGAGTCGCTCGTGCTCTTCAAGCAGCCGCTCCGCCTCCGCCTTCTCGGCCAAGCGCTTCTTCTCCTCCTTCTCCTTGTCGTGCACGCTCTCCAGCAGCGTGAAGGCGCGCTTCAGATAGGGGTTCGACTCCTTCGTGTCGGCCGGAATGTAGACGCCACGCACCATCGCCCCGGTCGGGGTGAGGGCGGCCTCCACACACTCCTCGAAGAACTGGCGGTCGTAGACAAAGAAGGGGACGCGGTAGGCCTCGAGCAGGCCGGAGGCGAGCGTCTTCTTGCCCGACTGCGTGGCCCCCACGACCCACACACGCGGAGGGACGTCCTGCGGCGGCAACTCGCCCACGTACCGCTGCGGGCACCGCGCAAAGGCGTCACGCGCCTCTTCGGTGGCGAAGATGTAGAGCCCGTCGACGTAGCGCAGGCAGAACTCCTGCTTGCCGCGCACGAGAATGCCGCGCTCGTGCAGCGTGACGGGGCAGTAGTCGAGCCGCGAGCCGAACTGGTGCAGGAAGCGCCGCATGGGCTTCACGAGCGGGTCGCGTGTGACGCGAGTGGCAGCGGCGGCAGGACGTGCGGTGCCTTCGGGGTAGAGCAGCGCCTCGTCCTCCGCTGCCTGCTCTTCATCCTCTTCGTCGTCCTCTGCACCACCGCCGCCGTCCTCACCGTTCTCCTCGCCAAGGGCCTCGTCCACGGCGTCGTCGCTCGTTACGATGGAAAGGGGGTTCAGCTGCTGCAAAAGCTCCGCCATTACCTCGGCCACCGTCGCTGACGCGCTCACCGGAATGGTGTGGAGGTCGACGCCGTGGCTGCCACCACCCTCGTGCGCCTCCGTCTTGGCTGCTCGCCAGTCTGACTTGGTGCCCTTTTTCAGCAGTTTGAGTGCGCGCTGAAAGACGGAGGTGGTGGACGGCGAGGCGGTGCGAGAGGCGGCTGTGTTGCCTTGGGATGCCACGACGCTGTCCTCGTCCTCGTCGCTCCCCCTCTCCGCGCCGCCGTCATCGTCGCGATCCGCAGCGCTGCCGGCGCCAGCGGCGCCCTTGAAGCTCAGCGCCACCACCGTCTCCGGCAGCAGCTGCTGCGTCGCTAGCTTCTCCAGCAGCTGTGGGTCCAGGTCGGCCGCCGTCAACGCTGTCACAAGCAGCGGCGCGCTCTCACACTGCCGCTCCTTCGCTGCGTCGATGAGGAGCTGCTTCTCGTCCGCCATGCACTGCGGCGCGTCGACCACCATCGCACGCGGCACCCGCCGCCGACCACCACCGCCACTCAGTGCGGTCGTGGCCTTGCGCGTCGGTGTCTGACTCGTCTGCGAAGACATGCGGGCCTCGGAGCTGGACGGCCGCTTCGTCTTGGGCTTCGTCGGCTCCAGCTTGCCTCCCTTCGGCTTCTTCGACTGCGCCTTCGCGGCCTGCTCCTGTCGGTCGTGGCGCGCCTTTCGCGTGGCCGCCTCAGCCTTCCGCCGAGCCTCCTGAACGGCGGCGCGTGACTGCAGCAGCGCATGGCGCGGCTCGAGTTTCTCAGCGTAGGCAGTGGCGGTGAAAGGTGTGAGACGCAGCTGCACGGCCATCTCCTCTGCAACGCTCTGCAGGAGCTCCGGCAGCCCCTCTATAATGGCGTCATCAGCCAGCAACAGCACCGCCCTCTGCTCTGGAAAGGCCTCCCGCAGGTAGCGCGTGGGATGATCGACGAAGGCGTCCCGTTTCGGCTGCGACGCAAAGTAGTAGCAGCAGCCGCGGTAGGCGCAGGCGTGGCACGCGGCGCCTTCAATCAACACGCCATCGACGGCGGCCGTCACCGGGCAGAAGCGCTTCCACGTTGGCGACGGCCGCAGGTGCTTCTCGGCCACCATGTCTTCCACGATGCGGCTGCGCTCCTCGTCCTCGGCCATCGACGGCGGACGTGGTTCTTCGGTGGAAGTCGATGTCTGCTCAACCGCGGCAGCCTCTAGCGCCTCGGCCAGGTCGCAGGGCTGCAGCTCGAAGGCCTGCGTGATGTACGCGACGACGTGGGCCGCGTCGCCCGAGGCGATGGGATCGACAGCGAGGACGCGGCCGAGACTGCGCGCTACATCGATGCACTTGCGCCAGCACACCGACCAGTCCTGCGCCTCCAGCGAAATAAGAGGGGCCGCAGCAGCACCAGTAGCAGATACGGTGGGCAATACACCAGCCTCCAGCCGACCCTGATACACCAGCGCTGCAAGACGCAGGCGAAGCTCCTCCCGTGCACGTGCGGCAGCCACCTCCGCTGAAAGCTCCTCTGTCTCACCAGCGCCCGCCGCTGCCGCCGCCTCCACGTCCTCCTGCGTGTTCTCCTCAGCGGTAAGAGAGTCGAGAATCTCCTGCGCCTCGACCGCCTGCTGCCGTGCCACCTCCAGCTCCTCCGGCGAGACGGGCTTCTTTGGATCCGCAGCCTCCAGCTCTACCAGGTGGGCCAAGAGCTTCTCGCAGCCCGCCTTCATCTGCACCTTCTCTGCCGCCTGTCGGCGCCGCTCCGCATCGGCGCTGACGGCAGCCCAGGCGGCAGTCGTCGCGGCTGCGATGGCGGACGCTTGCGCACCTGCGTACTCGCCGTACACGTCCGGCACGGTGCAGGTCAGCTCCACCACGTGGTCCGGCCGCGCCTCCTCTAAAATCTTGAGAGGCTGCATCCACTGCTCCTCCACGTGGTCGCGGGTGTTCGCGGTGGTGGGGATGGAGTCGCTGAAGACGTAGCCGCGGTACAACGCACGTTCACTCGTCATCGCCTCGCGCAGCAGGGCAGCTTGTGTCGCCGTCGAGAGCGGCTGCTGCGCCGCCAGGCAGGACGCGACGTCCTCACGCACGGCACTGTCGCTGCCCGGCTGCAACGCTGCTACGGCCAGCTCCACCACATCGAGGTGCACGCAGTGCAGAGCCGCGGCCAGCTGTGCGCCGACCGCGGTCTTCCCCACTCCCACAGGTCCTGTGAGCAGAATACGTGGGCTCGTGTGGCGGCGGTAGCGCTCCATTTCCTGCTGCACAACGCGCAGCTCATCGGGCAAGTACAGCTGCGTCGGGTCTGTCAGGTCGCGTTGCCAGGCCGGCAGCGTCGCCAGCTCGGGGTGAAGGAAAAACTGGGCCGCGACACTCTCACCATCCTCCACGATGTTGGCGCTGTGGCTCGCCAGCGCCTTCTCTGTGCGGCGCACGAGTTGTTGCAGATACGCAGCGGCGTCGCGGCGCTTGGCGTAGACGGCGCACATCTCCTCACACGCCAGCTGGAACTGCGTGATGGTCAGCTCGCCGCGGCCGTCGCGGTAGCGCTGGTACGTGTTGTCCGCCGCGGCGTGTGCGCGTGGCAGGTCGGTGTTGCGGAAGTGCATCGCGTAGAACCAGTTAAAGAAGAGGCGGAACTGGGAAAGCGACAGGACAGAGGCGTCGCGTTCGTCCAGGCAGAGCTTGGCAAAGAGGGTGTCGTACACAGGCGGGTAGGCGTGCGCGGGTGGGAGAACAATGTAGTCGGAGAGGGGCGCCACCAGCTCTATGGCTGCCGTGGTGCGCTGCGGCGTCAGCACCTCCGATGGCTGGAGGAGGTGGTGTGGCGCCTCGTCGCTGACAATGCAGTCGATCAGCTCTGCGTTGAACTCCTCCCAGAGAGTGTTGCCGGTGCTGGACTGTGCCGCTGCCTCTTCTTGCGCAGCCATCAGGTCAGGCAGCCAGCGAGAGGGAACACTGTTGAGAAACGCATTGGCGTCTTCCAGTGAGTAGGTGGTGCTATCAGTGCTCTTCAAGTCTTTCAGTACAGCCTCAGCTGCGGCATGCGCGTCCTCGGCGGTGGCGTTGCTGTGCAGGGCACAAAAAACGCATTGAATGAGCTGCTCCATATCTGCCCGCGACAGCTCCTGTTCGGCGAGGCTACTATGTACATCAGAGGCAGCACTGTCGTGGGTGGCACGCAGCGCCTGCCACAGCCGCTCACGGATCTCCCCCAGTGGTGCCGAGGCCGCCGCCGCACCTTCCGCGGTGCTCGGCGCGTGAGAGCTCAGCATCATTCTGTCTACGTTTTGGTGCCAATGGCCTTTTCTCTGCTACAGAAGAGCTTCGGTGGGGCCGCCGTAGCAGCAAAAAACAGTAATAAGTCGAGACTGTCCCTTCTCTGTGTGGCAACGCAGCGGTGTCGCGAGGCAAAATGAAAGGAAAGGGGCAGTAATTGAGAAAGTCGGAAGGACCAGTATGAAAAGTATCCGCCCACGTCTAGCTAGATTGCGTTTCACACACGCACACTGAACAAACACAAAACTACCCTGCTACAGGGAAAGAGAGAGATAGATAGATAAGGGAGAGAAGAAAGAGAAGTCACTGGGAGGTCTGGAAGGTCTGGAAGGTGCGTGCGAACACGGTCTGGAAGCGGCGACATAAGCCGTACCATAAACAACAAAATGGATTCGTGCCCCTTCGCCGCAGACCAACAGAGATTACATTTTTCTGTGCAGTTCATCATCGTTTTTTTTTTTTAGAGAAGAGCGATTCAAGCGCCGTCACGAGAAGGACAGAACCCACAATGAAAATAAAAACAAAATAGCAAGAGGAAATGAAAAAGGGGTGAGCAGCAACAACACCTCCAAAAAAAAAAGTAAGATACTTTGCCCACCACTCACACCCTCGATGCCTCTCAGTGCACCTACGCATCCACATCCGGCGGCTCTGCGATGTCGGCTCCTTGGATCCACTCCGCACGGCGAAGCAGCTGAAAGGCCGGCGCAAAGGCATCCACAGAGGCAGCCTCGGAAAGGCTGAGCGGTGGCTGCCGCATTCCCTGCTGCAGTGCCTGCGCATCCATCCAGAGCTGGATCGTCATCTTGTCGCGATCGGTCGCCGTCGCCATGGTCACACGCTGACCAGCAGCTGGGGCCTCGTCAACGGCAGCGTCTGCCCCACCAGTACCAGCGCCGCCAGCCGCGCCACCCTCCTTTCGACGCCGCAATTTCTCCCAGCTCTCCTCCGTCTTCTTCGCGGTGATGAGCGTGTCCTTGGCAAGCACCACGAACTGGTGCACGAGGGAATGAAGCATCTCAATTACCGCCTCCTCACGAGCGGCGCCAACAAAGCCGCACCGCTGCGCCTCCACAGCAAAACGTTGCAGCGGCTGCAGCACCGGCGCCACGTACCACGACGCCGCGGACGGCATCGTCTTGCGGGTGTGGGAGTAGGCGGAGCGCACGGATTTGATGTTCTGCAGCGGCACCGCGGCGGCGTCGGTGACGTGCCGTACCAGGGTGACGCGCGCGTGCTGGAGGAACTGCCCACACACGGTGCTGCCGGCGAAGTTCACCACGTCGGTGACGAGGGCGACGGTGCTGCGCTCCGTTGCGGACAGAGAGAAGGCAGACGCCACCGTCTCGCCCTCCTCGCTCAGCCGCTCCACGATGCACTGCAGCAGCGGCCCGGTGAGAAAGCGGCGCAGCGCGTCCGCATCAGCGATGGCGAGCAGCAAGGTGTCGCTCGCGCTCGCCTCCGCCGCCTCTGGAGCAGCGCCATCCGCTGACGGCGACGAAGCGTGACTGCCGCCGCGATGTACGTCCCCGTTCGCCTCAGCACTGCCAGCACCAGCAGCAGCAGCACTGACGAGTGGCGCCTTTGCAATCGCCTCCTGCACTCGCTGCAGCACGCGGTAGCAACACGCCACCGTCTGCCGCAAAAAGCGCGGCGTGCAGAGGTACAAGAAAACCGATGGCGAAAAGAGATGCAGCAGCTGCTGATGCACAATGTAGAAGATACGAAAGTGGTAGCCAGACTCACTCGAAGAGGGCAAGCGGTCCAGCGGAGACGCCACCGAATGCAGCGCCTTGTCCACCTCACTCACCCGCAACGCAGCGTACACGTCGAGGTTCCACTTGTGGTTCCACAGCACAACATCCGGCGACTGCCGCAGCGCCGCCAGCTCCTCGAGGTCGGCACAGGCCGCCTCTACCATCGCCAGCAAACCGTAGGCTGCCTTGTACTTGACATGGAAGTGGTTTGCGATGCCAACCTCGTAGAGCGACGGAAGCTTCTTCACGAGGGTCTCGCTCAAAATCGGCCACACAATCGTCGCGGCGGGGTGCAGCGGAGCGCCGTAGCTCTCCCGCAGCAGCGGCAGCAGAGGGAGGTAGGTGGACTGCAGGACAGCTGTCATCTGCTGCAGCAGCGCCACCGTACCCTCTGCGCTCTGCCGTGCCTGCGTCGCCGCCTTCCACGACACCACCGCCTCCAGCGGGGGCCGCAGCACGGCGTAGCGGAAAACTGCACAGAACTGCTCCCGCTCGCCAGCCTGCCCGTAGAGCTCGATGACTCGACCTAACAGCTGACGCGCCGCTGCGGAGGCCTCGAGATCGGCGCTGTCACTCGCAGCCGCAACCTTCGCCGAGTCCGCCGTAGCTGCGTTCGCGGCAGCCCGCCCAAATGCTGCGCGGCTCACGTGCACCAAGATGACCTCCAGGACCCCCAGCACCGCCTGCTCCGCCGATGCAACGTGCTGCGCCATGTCCGCCCTCTCCTGCTGCCGCGACGGCAATAAGACGAGCCGCTGGCTCACCTCCTTCAGCTCTTGGAAGAGCAACACAACGTCCTCGAGGATGTCGAGGGCGGCTTCAGAAAGACGTGCCCCAGCAGCCATTACATACGCCTCCTTCTTTACCACAGCAGAAGCTGCAGCGCCGGTACCAACAGCACCACTGCTGCCGCTGCTCGGGTGTGCGCTGTCGTGCGTGCCTGAGCTCTGCGCAGCGCCGCCGGTCGAAGAGGTCGTCACTGCGGGCGAGCGGGATGGCGCCGCATCCACTGTGATCTGCAGCATCTGCGCCAAGTCGCCTAGCTGATACGCGATTGTTTCATACACCACGATGCCACGCAGGTAGACAGAGTCGAAGGTGCGTTCCAGCTCGGCGGCACACGCAGCCTCCACCTTGTTGCGCACACCCAGTGACGTCGTCGAGAGCTGGGTGACGGCGCCGCGCAGCCTCTCCATCGCGACGGCGAGCGGCCGCTCCATGCAGGAGAGCTCATCGCGCATCCCAACGAGGTGGCCCGAGACGTTGACAAAAGCGGTGTGGACGTCGGTGTTGACACACTCGGCGATCTTGTCCTCGAGGTACTGCGCGTAGGAGTGGAGGTCCTGCGAGAGAACAGAGAGAGGCACGCCGTGCTGCACCTTGCCTTTGACGAGAGCCAAGGGATCAAACGCAGCGTAGTGGCGGTCACGTCGGGATGGGTGGCGACTGGAAGACGGCGAGGCCGCGGAGGTCTCGTTGCTGCTGCTCCGGCTGGAAGCAGAAGAGGAGGACGAAGAGCTACTACTATCAACACCGTCCTCGTCGACGACGATGCCGAACTCGTGCTCAGCAAAGCAGAGCTGAATGAGCTGCAGCTGCTGCTTTAACAGCTCAGGGTCCGTCTCCGTGCCTGCAGGACCGTTGGCCGTCGCTGAGGCTCCGTTTTCCGCTGCCTGTGGTGTGTAGCTTGATAGTGGCTGCTGTTGTTCTTCGTTGGTGGGCGAGGTGTAGCGCAGGGAGCCGTGGCCCGCAGCAGCTTCGGGTGCCGCACCGGAAGACACAGCAATGGCTGGCTGACTCATAGCAGCTGCAACACTTTTTTTTTTCTTAAACCAATGGTAGCGAGGGTACTCCGTATTGCTTAGCAAGCAGCTGAAGAAAGAGGGCAGGAGGTCAATGAACCGTTTGCACGCGCTGGCTGTAACGTAAAGAACAGGCGCACCCGCTTTACGTTAGCCACCACTGAGTAACTTTAGTGTTGCCCACTAAATGTTGAATCTTTATTCTTTTGCGGCTGCTAATAAAAAGAATGCATGCGATAGTGTTACTTCTCTTTTTATTTGCTGCCTGTCTCAACCACGATATGCGTTTTCTTGCACAGAACACACAACACACGCAGATACAACTTGAAGCGAAAAAAAGGAGGAAAGGGCAGATAGAGAGCAGAAGAGCAAGTTATAGAAGTGCACCTCTTTCCTCATCGCAGCCGCCGTGCCGGTCGGAGCACGGCCGCACGATCACTGGCCATAAGTAATGTGCCTTACGCGTAGGTAGGACGGTAAAACAGGTACAGCAATAAAAAACCAATGAGTGGGCTTTTTTGGCGACTTTTGCTCTTTTAAAAATGTCATTTCAGGACAAATGTAGCGATGTCGCCGCATGCGTCAACGGCAGGGAGCTTCGGCGATAATGTGCTTCTCATACAGGTCTTAAAGCACTCCCTACGCTGCGGATGTGTTCAGAGCAGTTGAAGCGATGTTGCTTGTGCCCTGCGGAACGCAAACCTCTTTCTCCTTTGCACAACTGGCTTTGTGTTTGCGCACTTAACGACTGTGGATACTCAGGGATGCACCAAAACGAAAAAAAAAGGACATAGCACACAAACTGCTCATCACCCTCAACCAATAAAAAAAACAACAACACAACACGGCAACAGTCAACAACGCGCCAACACCTTCCGCCAGACCACAAAGCGAAGCACACTACTCCGTCGAGCCATCGGCGTGTTGCTGTGCTGCAGCCTGGATCTTCTCCATGTGCCGGCGCCGTGCCTCACCAGAGTCCACGTCAGCCTGGAAAGCCTCTCGCGCCTCGTTGTGGCGCACCTCACGCATCCACGTCAGGTTGCCCTCCGCCTTCTCCACACTCCGGGGTTCGTAGACAGCCTTGCCGAACTGCCAATCCAGATGGTGGCTCCGCTCCCACTCCCGCACGATGCCGTCGCGGTTGTCGCTCGGCAGGGCGTGCACGAAGCCGAGCTGCGGCTGTAGCGGGTGCGCACGCATCACCGCCCGCGCCGCCTCGGTGATCTCGTGCCGCTTCGGCTCCCGCGCGAGGGTGACGTGGGTGAGGACAAAGTCGACAATGTTCGCGACGCTTTTCAGCTCCGTGCGGTCGGCCGACGTGGGGCAGAGGCGGAAGACGCCCTCGACGACCTGGTCCAGCACCCGCTCCCGCAGCGTCTCCTCCTCGAAGACGAAGCTCTCAATGATGCGACGCTCCGGCAGGGCCGTCAGCGGCTTCCCCTCGAAGTCGAGGCGGCGCAGCTCGTAGCCGTCCCGCTGCGTCTCGGCGAAAATGACCTCGGTGAGCTTGTCCATCAAGTAGCTCGTGATCTCCGCGTCGTCCATGCTCAGGACGACGGCGCTAAACTCATCGTCCCAGCTGGGTGGGCGGATGCCGCGCGGGGTCGGCGCCACGTAGTCCTCCGGCGCGACGTTGGGCAGCCACGGGTACTGCGTGTGCCACCATTTCCACGCCACGGCGGAGGTGCCGCGTGTGAGGCCGACGCCCTCGGGGTTGAAGCGCTCCACAAAGGGCAGGGGGCGGTGGGAGTGGGACTGGTCCCACTTGCTGATGCCCTGCGCCTCTCGCTGCCACCGGTTCAGCTCGCGGTACTTGTACATGTGGGGCCGGCCCTTGCGAAGCACGTTCTTGTGCTGCGACTTCAGCAGCACCACCGTGCGCTGCAGCATTGTGAAAAGAAGAAGGGAGGAGTGATAAAAGCCAGAAAAGAGTTTGGGTGTGGGTGCGTGCTAAACTGTCAACCTAACAACAACAACAACAACAGAAAGAAGGTTAACGTTACTGGCGGACTCAAGAGCTAGCCCTGCCAAAGCCGCTGCACAGCTTCACCTAAAGCGGTAGTAGACGTACATGAAAGAAAGGAAAGAGATGAGAGAGAGAGAGTAAGATCAGTTGGAAAAACGGAAGTTGAAAGCAAACACACACACTTCATGCATTTCTCACTGCTCCTTACATGAAGCACCGTAAAAGAAATCGCTGCTGCCGACTGGAAGCACCTAAGCGCAAACTCTTCATCGATACGGCACCCCAAAAAAAATGCCTGCAGCACGGTACTGTGAACAGCCACAAGAGGACTTCGACATCCACCCACCTCTGTAATTGGTCCTTCATCGGAAAAAAAAAATTTGCAGTGCGATGTCGGACTCGCTGACGAGACGACGAGAAGTATCTCGCAGATGCACACTGAAAAAAATGAAAGCGGCGTTGCTATCACACCACCCTCCTTTTTCTTTTCCTTTTTTCTTTGTTCAATTGTTGCTGTCCTTATATTAAAAGAAAAAAAAAAACATCATCGAATTTCACTTTTGCGAGATGGAGTAGAAAAGAGAAAAAAAAAGCGAGGCGTATTCTCTTTTGATTCTTTTTTGTATATATAAGTCTTTTTTTTTTCGGTGGAAGATGTCGAGAAGTGAGTTTCCTTACCACATCGAAGGCGCGGGAATAAAAACAAAAACACAAGGACAACGAAGGATAAAGATCATGCACGGTCACACACATGCGCTCTCGACCAAGAAGAATCCAGTCCACACCTGCGTCGCGCTCGACCTCCCTCGCTACTCTTTGTTTTCTTGTTGTTGTTGTACCCCTACTCGTTTTCTTCTTTCAACGAAGCTCAGTTTTATTGCCTTTTTTTACGAGCATTTTTTGAAGCACCCTTTGGAGGCGCATGTCATGACTCCGCGCTGCAAGCACGTCTTGACTTTCGATAAATGCAAAAAGTCCAAAGAAAAACTCAAAGGAAAAGAAGCCAAAGAAAAAAGAAACGAAAGCATGGCAATGGTAAATGGGATTGTACTTATTAAATTCTCCCATGAAAGAGTCAAGACGCCCCGCTATGCTTCGGGGTACATCTGCGCCATCTCCGCCGCAAAGGCCTTGTGCTTCGCGTTGTTCTTGTTCTCCGCGATCCAGCTCTGCACATTCTCCTCCGTGACGAAGGCCTGCTGGATCAGCTCCGTCATGAAGTCCGGCGCGATGTCCTTCATGAAGGGACGCTGCTTCACTCCCGCGATGCAGTTCAGAATCTCCGCGGCGCTCTCCTGCTTATCGGCACGCGTCGTCTTCCATGCCTCCAGCATCGACGTCCAGACCTCCAGGAAGTCCTCCTCCCACTCCATCTCCGCCCCATCCAGTGGGATGTAGAGCGCGTCAAGGTAGTTGGCGGTGCGGGCCATCACGTTGCTCACCATCGACAAGAAGTCCATCGACGTCGTCGCCACCATGCAGGCCACGAAGCGGCTGTACACACGCGGGAAGTCCTCCTTGATGTTGTTCGCCACGGCGTTGGTCAGGCACCACGAGTAGCCACGCGTCAGCTCCTTGATGTCGAACATGCCGCTGTTCAGCGCGTCCGTGAAGAGCTTCCGGTCGTCGTCCGAGGACGTCTCGGTCACCTTCTTCGCGATGATGTAGACGGCGCACATGCGGCACATGTACGGCGCGTCCTGCGGCACGAGCTCCACCAGCGCCTTACCGGCTGCCTCCCAGTTACCGTCAAACGACGAGTCGCGGATCACGCTCAGCACCTTGGAGGAGAGGTCCTCGTCGACGCACTTGGGCGGCGTGGCGAGCGCCATCAGCTTGCGGTCCTCCTCGCTCATCTGCGCATCGCCGGGTGCCTGCGGCGGCATCGGTGGCGCTGCGGCGTCCCCGGGGAAGGGCGGCGGCGGCGCGTTGAAGGGCGGCGGCGGCATCATGTACTCGCTGTTCGAGGCCGAGAACTGGCTGAGGTCGCCGAAGCTCACCACGCGGTCCTGGCGGTTGCCAGCGGGGCCGCCGCGGCCGAACTTCTGGTCGCTGCCGTCCACCATGCTCGCGGTGCGGGGCATGCCGCGGTTGGCGTGGCCGGGGCCACCGCCGCGGTTGTTGTTCGACGCGTTCTGGTGCTGCCACGAGCCGGCGCCGCCGCCGCTCATGTTCGTCGAGGACGGGTTGCGGTGCATGTTGCCGCCCTGGCCGCCGCTGTGCCCGCCGGAGGGGCGGTGGTTCTGCCGCTCGTTGTTGTTGTTGGCGTTGCCGCCATCGTTGCCGTCGCCGTCGGCGCCAGAGGAGCCCTGCGCGGGTGTCTCCTTTACCTTCCAGCCCTCGCTGCGCCACTCCAGCAGGTTCTGGATGAGAAAGCGGATGCGGCGCGAGAAGCGGGGGTCGTTCATCGCCGAGTTCAGCGCGCGCCAGATCGTGTCGTGCGGGTGCTCGAGGCTGCTCGCGTCCTTCGCGTTGCTGTGCACCGCCATGTTCGCGTTGTCGTCGAACTTCTTGCCGATCACATTCATCAGGTTCACCACCATCTCGAGGTCGACGTCGGTGGTCACCATCTTGGAGCTCGGCACAAAGTTGAGCACCAGTGCAGTAGAGCAGATGGCCAGAATGACGCGGTGGAAGATGAGGGAGCGCATGTAGAGCTCGCCAACAAACTTGATGTTCGCCATGTTGCGCTTGCGCAGCTGCTCCGCCGCGTCGGGATCGGCGGCCGGGGGCTGTTTAATGAAGTTGTCGTGGAACATCTGGCAGCGGAGAATGAGAACGGTGCGCACGCGGCCGCTAGCGGTGGCCTTGCCCTGTGCGGCATCAGCCTCGCGAAGGGCCGCAACGCGCTTGCCGACCTCCGACTGCGGGTTCGCCTCGGCCTCGGCAACCACCTCCTGCTCGTACACGTTGATACGCTGGCAAAGCTGGGCGTAGATGCCGGAGAAGACCGGCTCGGCCATCGCCTTGTTGAAGATGATGTCCACCGTGCCCTTCAGCACGACGGGGTTCAGCACCAGGTCGGGTGACAGCGTCTCCTCCACGACGGCGTCGAAGTTCTGATCGGTCAGCTTGTTCAGCGAGCCCTGCACACGGCGCAGCTCCAGCTCCGACTCGTCCATGTCCTTCTTGTCGCGCACGCGGAAGCCGTTCTCGGACATGACGAGTTTCGGGATCTCCGCCTTGCGCTGCTTCTCCATGCGGACGGTGAGGAGAACGCGCTCCAGCGAAAAGTTCGGCTCCGGGATCTCCTTCCACGTGTCGCGGAAGGCGAGGATGTCGGCCAGCGTCATCTGGTTCTTCACCTTCTCCTCCTTCTGCACCGCACCACGGAGGTTAAACAGCATTTTCGCTTTAATGGACTTCTCGTTGCAGTTGTTCGCTCTTTCTTCTGTGCCTCGATGCACGTACTGAAAGGATGACTGAGCTGCGAGAGGGTAAGCGCGTTTTAATTCTTTGCGTGTATCGCGACGACTTCGTGCCTCTGTGTTCTATCGCAGAGAGAAGACAAGAGAGAGGAGAGAGAAAAAAAACCGGATTGGGTAGGCGGTGTAGCAAAAAGTGAGTGCGTAAAGGTCAAAAACTTTATTCACCGGACGCGCAAAAAAAGAGGAAAAAAAAAAAGAAACTCGTACTAGCCAACAGAGAGGAAAGGCAACAGGGACACTTCTTTCTTCAAACAAAAAAGAAGACAAAATCGCCGAAGTTGCAGACACCAAACAAAACAAAAACAAAGGAACTTTTTCTTCTTCGTGCGTGCGTGTGATGAGATTGAGAGGGGGAGCAGAAAGGAGCAGAGACGGGGTAGAAGGGAATGGAAGAGAAGCTTCAGCTGGAAAGCGCAGCACGGCAAAAATTTCAAAGCGATCATGCATCCCAGCAAGAGCAGACGAGCATCCCACCCTTTGCGAATTAGACTTTTAAAAAAGGCGAAGATTAGATGCACGATAGAAGCAAGCTGGTTATACATGTTTTGGTATTTCTTAAATACAATTGCATGCGTGTCTGTGTTTTCTTTTTATTTTCTTAATACTTCAGGAAGAAAAATAGTGGTTCTCAGAGCTGTACAACAGCTCAGATCAGCGAAGCAGAAAGCAGGTAGCAGAAGACACCAAAATGACAAAAGGCCAGAGAGAGGCACAAAGCAAAAAGATCCTCAACGATGATAAAAAAAAAAAATAGCATCCTAATTGAAAGCGAAACACCTAGAGGAGAGGCAAGATGGACAACAGCACTATCTCCAACTCGTCACTGCAACATGAAGGTTGGTAGACTGAGCTACTCAGCTGGCTAGCCGCCGCCAGGCGCTCTCGAATCCGCCTCCGAAGCTCCGTGCCGGACGCAGACCGAGTTTCAACGAGCAACGCCGCCCTCCGAGCCGCCAGTAACAGCTCCTCCACCGACACCGGCGCATCCCGCGCGGTGCGGTCGCTAGAGGCGAGCCCAGTTGCAGTCGCCGTCGTGAGGATTCGATCGCAAAATGGTCGAAGAGAAGGCAGCGCAAGCACAGCGGCTCGTCTTCGCTCCTTTTGAATCATGGCAGCAGTGCTTGCACAGTCATCCGTCAAGGTTTGAAAGAGCGACTGCGGAGTTGGGCAGTCGTGCACGTCGACTGGTGGAGCTCGCTGCTGATTGACAGGACGCGCGCCACTGCCTGTGCCCTGTTTCTCGACTGAACGGCGTGGCCGCATTGCTGGTAGTCTTTTAAAAAGATGGGAAAAGGGTGGAGAGAAAGAGACGAGTGTAAGTGTACTGCATTGGGAACGTAAAACAAGAGATACATGGTGTCGCTCTGCTTTCCTTTCTGCGTCCCCAATCGATTCCACCAAGGCGATGAACAAGCGGCAAAGCCTTTGCTTGTACGTACACACCTGAGTATCTCGAGAGACAACTGCTCACTTCCCAGGGTAACAAGATGAAGCAGGCCATACTGAGTAGGAAAAGATGTTTTCCCGCTCTCTTGGACGTGACGATCGACCAAGGCAAGGTCCAGCAAATTTGTTTGCACCTCTGTTGGTGCTCCTTATTAGAAAGCTGTGCGGCCGACAATCCCATTCCTACTTTTTTGTTGCAGTTGTTGGAGCAAGAAAAGCTGCAACACAGGCATACGCAAACACACACACGAGTCTCAACGCACCGAAGAGAAACAAAAGAAACAGAGAATTTCAGCAAAAGCAAGAGATGAAACGCAATCCACATGATAGCGTGAAGAGATGAGAGGTACAAGACAAAAAGAAAAGGGTTTTCAATGAAGCGTAAGGGAAGGCAAGAAAAGGCACATCCTCCATCGCACCCTCAGATGAGCCGCGCGTAGCATACATCACAAGTGTCTCAAACACTAGAACACACCTGCAGACACCCCACTCCGCCGTGCCGGTCATTCACGATGGACGACGCCGATCTTCTCCCAGTACTCGTCACCGTAGCGGTTCAGCTCCGCCGTCTTAAACTTGATGCGATGGGCACGGCGCAGCAGCTCGCGGGCGTCCTTGTTGTCCTGCAGACTCTTCAGCGCTGGCAGCATGTCCTCAAAGGAGAGCGAGAGCAGGTGCGCCTCCTCCCACTTCATGAGGGCAATCCCAATGCGGAAGACGATCTTCCAGCCCTCGGAGAAGAAGATGTCCCAAATACGCAGCAGCGCACGAAATGGGAAGTGGGCGGCAAACAAGGTGAGGAACCACTGCGAGGCGTAGTAGGACGGCTGGATCTCGAGCTCGTCAAGCCGCTTCGACAGCTTCGGCAGCAGGCGCGCCACCAGCCGCTTCAGCTGGTAAAAGAACTGCTGCAGCAGCGGGAAGCCGGGGCGGAAGAGCTCACGCATCTTGCACCGCTCATTGAACATCATCTCGTGCAGGGCCCAGAAGGACTCCTCCTCCCCCATCTGCGTCGACAGGGCCGCCACGAGGAAGCCCATCCCCTGCACGTAGCCCACCTCCGGGTCGCTGCCGGCGTAGGCGTGGAGGACGTTGCGCAGGAAGGTCTGCCCCGCACCGCCGGCGTCCTGAAACAGGACGTGGGTGGGAAAGGTGCGGGCGAGATCGCGGGAGATGATCGCGTCCACCTCCTTGTCGGCCAGCCGCTTGTCCCGCAGCGCCTCGAAGACGCCGGCGTTCTCGTCCGAGTTGAGCTGGTGAAAGGAGCCGAGCAGCAGCTGCCAGGCCACGCCGCGGAATCGGCTCGGGATGCCCTTGCGACACCGCTCCTTCAGCTTCGCGTGCATCTTCGTGTTCGTGCGGTTCCAGTCCGCCGCCATGTTCGCCCACTTGATCTCCCGCCGCACCACCTGCTTGCCATCGATCCTGCGGATGAACTTCTCATCCCGTGCCTTGGCATCCTCGTCAATTACAAAGCCGAACTCGTCGACGAACTGCTGCTCCGCCTCCTGCTCCTCGGCGTCCATCACACTATCGTTGCCGCCGCCGCCGTAGGTGGTGCTGCCCCCGTCGTTCTCGTTGCCGCCCTCCTCCTCCGTGTCAGAGTCGCTGCCACCGGTTGGTGCGGCACGCAGCTGGCTCTTGCGCAGCGGCTGCGGCAGGGCGGCGCCTTTGACCACGTGGCGGTTGTCCGGGATGAGCGGGGCGTGTCGCGAGGAGACGCTCGAGGACGCGCCGAAGGACGTTGTGGCGACGGGAGGGGCATCGGCGGCCGCAGCGGCAGCGCCTGTTGAGCCCATGTGCAGCTCGCCTGTTGCTTCTGGGATGATCTGCAGAGGGGAGGACACGACCTCAACGCGGCTGGGGTGAGCCGCCACGGACCCGGCCAAGCCGCTGCCCTTCAGAGCGTGCGAGGCGGGAACAGCCGTCGTTGGCGCGGCAGGTGTGGTGTGCCTATTTGTGTAATGCGCATCGGAGGCAGCTGCGTGAGAGGGCTTTGGCGCGTGAGCGGCGGCAGCAGCTCCTCGCTCCTCACGCGTCACGGAAATGTGGAGAGAGGTGCTCTCAACAAGGTCCTGGGGCTGCGGTACGACGTCGATGTCGTCCGTCACGAAGGCGCTGCTCTCATCCATTGTTGCTGGTGGTTATTTCTCAGCGTTGTTCGTCCTCTTAACGCTGCTCCTGCTGCAGAGACCAATGAATGAACCGAGGCCGCGGAACTCGGTGAAATCTGAATAAAAAATATGTTTGTTTTTGGCGAGAGTTAGGAGAATGGTAGAATATTGTGAGAAAGATGACAGAAGGAGAGAGAAAAATAAAATGAGGAGTGTTTGAATGATAATAATAAAATATATACACTGCGAGAGAGAGGAACACGCAAACGCACAAACGTGTCCTCCGCTGTCCACCAGGTTCTTCTTTGTGGTGGTCAGAGCGCAGGTGCCTCTCGACCTGCGGGACAGCTGAGCGATAAATGGTAAGATAGATTGATGTGGAAAGGGAAAAGAGATGTATGTGATGTGTCGCTACGCTTCCTAAGCCCGCCCGCAGTTCCAAAAATTGCCCAAAGGGATTTAAATGCAAAGATTGAGGCAGACGAAGCAGACAACAGTGGGGTAAGAATGTAAGAGCGAGAGAGAAAGAGAGAGCTTCAACTTCGAACTGCAAGAGGAGAAGAAACAAACGAGCGAGACGACGTCAACCCAGAAAACGCGCTTATCGCCACAAAGGGCAGCAAAAATCAAAAGTATGACAGCGTTAAAACCGGCGGAGATGTTTGTCAACACCGCTAAGACATGCATCGTTGTCCGCGTAAAGCTAACTTCCGGCGAATACCGAAGTGCCGTTCCATATCCTTGACCTGTTCCGTTTTCACGCTGCAAAGTGAAGTTGATGAGTAGCAGATGAGGACAATAATGCAATCAAAAGAGATACACGGAGAGAGGGAAAAAAAAAAGGCAAACCTGTAAAAAGCCGCGTTGGCTACAGATCATCTTTCAGGCAACGGAAGACGGATGCGCTCGAGCTTTATTGTGCTGTGCCTGCCACCAACGTGACTAGCAATATAAAATAAACAAATAGGAGCATAGAGCATTTTGAAGAACAAAAAGAGCGACTTGCGAACAAAGTTGTAAAAGAACCCATTCCCCACTTTTCTTTACTTTCTAGTACATCAGTACTGAAGAGAAGTAAAGCGTGGGCACCTCCTCGACGACAGGGCATTCACATAGCGCAAGTTTCACTCTTTCCCATACACACCAAAGTGCAACGAAAACAAAGACTGTAGACTCACTTTTTCACAGCCGGCTGCTGCTGCTGCTGCTGCTGGTAGTACTCGGCGGCGAGACGCTCCATTGTCGACGACTTGAACTTGATACTGGAGGCAACCTTCAGCACCTCCTCCGGCTTCTTTGCCTCCTGAATCACCTTCAAGGCGAGGAGCAGGTCCGTCTCCGAACCGAGGCGTAGTAGGTTCTTCTCCTCAATCTTCAGCAAGGCCAGCGCAATCCGGTAGACAGGCTTCCACCCCTCGCAGAGAAACATGTCCCAAATGCGCGAGACAAGGCCAAAGTTGAAGTAGTAGGTGAACACCGTCATAAACCAGTGCGTCGAGTAGAAGGAGGGGTGGATCTGGTTCTTCTCGTAGAGGTGCTTGTACAGGGCCGGCATGCGCCGCTTCATGAGACCGCCAAACACGTAGAAGATGCACTGCAGCTCAGGAAAGCCCGCAGAGAAGACAGACGCCATCCTGTACCTCTTGCCCTCCATCAACGCCACAAAGGCCCAGAAAGCCTCCTCCTCCGCCTCCAGCTGCAAAATGAGCGTGGCGGCGAGGAAGCCCATGCCTTGGCAGTAGCCCACCGTCGTGTTGTAGTTGGCGTACGCGCGCAGGATGTTGCGCAGCATCTGCTGCCCGGGGCCTTCGACGCCGTCCGCGAAGAGGCGGTGTGTGGGAAAGGTGCGATCGAGGTCGCGCTCAATCACACCCGCGAGGTCCGTCGACGCCATCGTCTGGCTGCGCAGCCGGAAGTAAAGCCCCGGGTAGCGCTCCTTCACGCCCCAGCACTGCAACAGGCGCTGCCAAACAACACCACGTCGCGACTGCGGCACGCCACGGCGGCAGAGGCGCCTGATTCTCTCTCTATCCGCTGTCTTCCACTGCGGGAGGATGGCGTCCCAACGCTCACTGTCATGCTTTGTCTTTTCCTGGTGGTGGCGTGCAAAGTCCTCGGCGGCCTTCTCCTCCAGTGTGACGCAGAAGCCGTACATGTCGTGGCACTGATACCGCGTTCGACGCGGTGCTGCTGATGTCGCTGACGACCCTGTCACTGTGCCATTCGCTCCATTTCCACTCGTTGCTGCTCCTCCTGCTGCTGCTACTGACGCTGTTTTCCCACCGATGCTGCCGCGCAGGGGACTGGGAATCGTGGTGGGCTGCTCAACCTCGTTGGTTGCCTCGTCGGCCTCGTAGCCCAGCACCTGATTGCGGCGACCCGTGGTGGAAAAGATGGACGCCATCGGGGCACCATTATGCAGCTGCACCTCTTCTGCATGGGGGTGGAGGATGTAGTTGCCCCGCGCCGTCTTTGAACCAGGCGCTGTCATCGTGCAAAAAAGAAAAAAGCAAAGTTTGAACGCAATGAGAGATGTTGAGCTAAACAGAATAAAGTAAAAAAAAACACTTGGGAAAAAAAAACGATTGCTTGTGTTGCTCTTCTTTATTAGTGCAATAAGAAGCCACAGAGAATGGGAAGTCAGGGGAAAAGAGATTGTGGCTTTTCTTGCACTATACTACAAGACGCTTTCGAGCCAGCAACAACACCCTGAACTAGGCAGCTCTTGAAACTACGCAACCCGAATGCAAATACGGAAAACCAAAAGAAAAAATATAAACAACACAGACGGATAGACAGCAAAGAAGGCGGGAATGAATTTTGCAGGTCAAGCGGTCAAGCAATGGCTCAGGTCCACTCAGTAGCAAAGATTTCTGTATCTTCGCTAAAAAAGACGCGCACTGTTTCAAGTGTGGTGATTGGCAAAGCGGAAGCCAACTCCGCTTTCTCGCTCACTCTTTTCTTCGTCATTGTTTTTCCTATACTTCAGCAGTATCTCGTTTACCTGTGAGAGAAGAGAAGAGAGACGTCCTACATTAACAGAAATGTGGAAAGGCATCTTGCAGGAAAGAGAAGCGAAAAAGGAACGCAAAGGTTCAAGCAAAGAGAAAAGGTGTCGGGTTTCGGTTACATTTACACGAGCTTCTCGGCCTCGGCGTGCTGCTGGACGTAGGTGCACCACCGAATGGTGGCGTTGACGTCCACCTCCCACGGCCGCACGCACGCCTGCCGCCACTCTGACACATCGGTGTTCGCCACGTTCGAGTCCGCATCCGGCGCAGTGAGGCGATACACTTTCGAGAGCACGAGGTACTTCGACTGGTTCACTAGCGAGGTGGCGCGTCCGAAGAGGCTCTGCAGCAGCCACTCTCCCACCGCACGGGGAACCGCTGCTGCTGCGTCCTCTGCACTCCCCCCCGCGCGGTGCCCGAGCGTGACTGCCTTCACCGTCAGGTCACGCAGGTCGTGAATATCGACCACCGAGACGCGTATCGGCTGGAACGGCGGACACGCCAGCGCGGCGGCAGCGCCAACACGTGTTTCCGCATCGTTCCGTGGCGACGCTACTGCAGCCAACTGCGCAGACGCCTCCGTTTCCTCGCGTGACGGCGTCGGCAGGGACTCGTAGAGACACAGAGCCTGCATCAGCGCAGCGTAGCCGGGGTTGGTGGCAAGCATTCGCGTCCATTGCGCAGGAGGGAGACACTTAATGCGGGCGAGTGTGACCCACTGGAGGAGAGGCATCGGCGTGGACTCGTGCAGCAACATTAGTGCAGGGGCATCGCAAAAGGATACGATGCGCCGCATAAGAGGGAAGGGCAGGCGCCGCACACGTAGACGACATACGCTCGCCGCCTTCTGCGGTGCTTGCGACAGCACCACACCGTCAGGCTGCACTGACTGTGCGTCTTCCTCTTTCTCTTCCGTTGCCTCTAGGCGCGGCAAGAACGGCTGCACAGGACGCAAGGCCAGCTCTCTGAGTGCCTCCACACGACCCACGTCCATGGCGGGCCGCATCGACAGCGGCGTGCCTGCTCCGTTTGGCCCGTCCGCTGTCAGCGGTGCGAGGAGCTGCTGCTGCTGCTTCTGCATAAGTGGTGCGAACGGCGATGGTGGCGGTGGTGTGGTGGCCTCCGCAACGGAAGAGGAAAAGGAGACGACAGACGTGCCACGGAAGAGGTTGGTAGACGGGCTTGCGACAGAGGCATTGGCGGGAGCAGCCGCGGCAACAGCAGCAGCAGCAGGCACCGCAGCCCCGCGCAGCAACTCGTCGCACAGCTCCACACACCGCTCCCTGTCTCCCTTCACGTAGGCTACAAGGGCAGCGGACCACAGCCCCACCCAGCTGCCTGTCTTGCACAACTCGCCAGCAAGCTGCGCGGCTTCGGAGTCGTCCGTCGACTTCACCGCCAGGCACTGCATCACGCGAGCCCACAACAAGTACTCTCGCAGCGCACCGCATTTTTGCAGCATCGACTGCAACGCAGGCTCGTAGGGCTCCGCCAGCAGCTCCAAGGCGTGAAGCCCATTCGTGGTGATCTGCGCTGCGTAGGAGCAGCCACCGCTGCACCGCAGCCAGAGCGAGCGCAGCACATCCCGCTGGCCGAAGAGGCAAGCGACATGCGCCACCTTTAGCCACGTACCGCGAGACGCACGAGTCGTGTCCTCTGCGTGAGAGAGACGCTCCTCTACTGCGCTGGAGAGCACATGCCCGCCGTGCTTCAGAAGCGCCTCAAGATTGGCTGCTGCCACCCACACACGCGTCTGCGTCAGCGCGAGTCCGTCGGCCGTCGACATCATCTCCAGAAAGCTCCCCGTGCCCAGCGCAGCCGTCAGCAAGGCAAGTGCGCCACGTCGTGAGACGTCTAGCGTGCTGTAACAGCGCAGCGCAGCCTCCTCGCGGTACGCATCCTGCAGCGTGCTCCAGCGCCTGTGACACCGATTGCACATCGAGTCGTGCTTCTGACACATGGGGCAGCGCAGGTGAAGGGGCATGTCGAGAGCGGCGGGCAGGCGCGCCGGTGGAGGCGAAGCCCGAGAAGCGGTAGCTGCAGCCGCCATCACTCCTGGCATCTGCGTCTGAAAAAAAGAGTGCGCAGAGGCGTAGGCGGCATGGCGATCGCTTTTCTGCCGCTTCACCACCGCAGCCAGCGTCGAACTGCGCATGTAGGTGCTCTCCACACGATACGGGCCCTGATGCTCACGATGAGCGGAGTCAGCCGCGGTGGCAGCGGCCTCGGCGTTGACCTCCGCGCCTGCCACTGACGGCACCACAGAGGGTACGAGGTGGGCACTGCGAAGGGCATCGAAGACTTGCGAGGTGTGCGAAGTCGATGCAGCAGAGGCAGCTGCTGCGATGCCACCGACACGCGAAGCATGCCGGGCAACGGCTTCGGGACTCTTTCCCTTGTTTCCCTCCACTGCGATGCGACTACGTGCCTCGAGAAAACGGCGCAGCAGCGCCACCGTCGAGTAAGCGTCCTCGGCACCAACACCTGCCTCCTCTGCGTGCTGTGTCGTCTTGGCATCCTCGCTGGCGAGATCCGAAAAGACAGAGAGGGACGGCGTCACTCCGGGCAGTCGCCTCACTGCCGACGTGGAGAGGGACGAGATGCCATCGCCGGAGCCACTCGCCGGCGAGGTGGCAGAGCTGAGAAGCGCGAAGCTGCCGTGCGTCGGTGCGTGTGATGGTGAAGCGGAGATGGCCGAGTACTCCACGTTGGCGCGTTGCACGTCGAAGTAGGTCTGGTTGGCGCTGCCCTCGCCGTCGCCACTCTCGCTCCGGGGCAGAAGGCGAACGATGGACGGCGACGTGTGAGATGGGGCGACATCGCGATGGCTCTGCGCGGGTGGCTGAAACGCTCGTGGTGGTTCGGTTGGGTGTTCTGAGGGTGGCGTGGCAACACATACAGACGGTTGTGCTGCGGCACCTCGATGAGGAGTTGGGTGAGAGGGCACGCCGAATAGCTCCTCCAGTGTAATGGAAGGGGACGAGGAAGGCATGTCTGCGATCAGAAACGTTTGAAGGAGGAGGAAAGAAAAGGAAGCAGCTAAGAAACAGACAAACGAAAAGCAAGCGCTGTTGTTGCGCTTAATTTGTTGCCGCGGCGCACGGCTATCGTGTCGCTGTGTTGTCTCTACGATGTTGCCAGCGTTGTGATTCGACGTCACTCTGGTACACAATTCAGATAAATGCACTTACAGAAGATAACAGGCAGAAAAATAGGTAGGCCAATAATAAAAGCAATTGTGAAAAACAATCGAGAAAGAATAACAGCAAGGAGTAAATCAGCAGTCACGTAAACGAGGAGGTGACCAACAGCGTGTTCCATTTTAGGGATTTCAAACTGTCAGCAACGTCGCTTCGGACTGGAGCACAACTACAGAATATCGATCGAGCACCATCTCTTCAACAGGAACGGTCAAAAAAGTTCTTTTTTGTTTGTGCGCTCTATCTGGAGCACGCGAATGTAGTACTAGTTGATTTTTTATCATGAGGCTCAGAGCTGTACAGACGACATGATGTGCAGGCACACATCCGTGAGGCCTTTAATACTCTGTGCGCTCTTTCTGTCCTTTCTTTTGGGTGGCTTTACAGCAATTTAGCATGAACATCTCACAGATACGTTTGTGATTTCTCTCCTGTGCAAGGTCGCCTCGAGCGGAAAAAAAAAAGCAGTAGTGCGCCATCGCACACCGATGCACACAGCGCCGCTGCAGGCGTCCTTTCCGCACACCTCCCTCTCTCTCTGCACGCCAAAAAGAGCCACAAGAAGAGAAGGGTAGCGGGAAGGGGCAGAAAAACAAAGGGGGACAAAGAAGAAGACAAACGTGTTTGGTCAAGGTGGTGAAAAACGTCAAGTCAGAGAAAGGGAGAGATAATGTCTGTAACGAGAGACCCGCAGTGCACGTAGACCAAAGTCATAAGTAGCAATACAACCACCGCGCAGCTCAAAATACACCACCATAACCAGGCACCCCACAGCAAGCGCAACGACGGAAAACAACAACAACAACAACGAGACAACAGTAACACAAAAGTGAGAGAGGAGATTGTGAGGAAAGGCACGCCTCCAAATGCAAGTACGAACGCAGGTCACGTCGCGCACATTGACGTGGAAGTTGGGCACACGTGCCTGCCGATCCACCTTAAGCCCAACCGACGAAAAAGGGAAGCAAAAAAGCAAGCCACATATGCGTTCAGCCTCCAGTCGCTTCCCAATCCCACTCGTGAATGGGAAGCACAGAAATACAAAAGATGGATGGCTGCGCACAGTTGCAGTTCCTCGCCGTCTTTACCAGCCTAATGCTTACCACGAGCTCATACGCAGATTCTTGTTCGCCTCCGCTTCCTCGTGCATGCCGTCTTGCATACGACCCGTCAGAATGCCAAAGTCACGCTTGACGTTGTCGATCTGCGTCTTGATCACGTTCTTAATGACGCCCTTCGAGAGGTGGCCCTCGCTCACGAGCCACGGCGCGGTGTGGCGAACCATGTTGAACTCGGGGTTGAGGTTCATAATGAAAGACTCCAGCACCAGCACGGCAAAGAGCAGCGAGACGTAGGCGGGGTCCATCTGCACGTTGTTCTTACGCGTGCACTCGAAGATGGATTGCAGGATGTTTGTGACTGCGTTCTCGTCGTTGCGGTTCGGCCGGAAGTGCTTAAAGAGATCGGTGAGGTCGGCACGGAAGGCATCGCGGTCGCAGTACGGCTGCATTTCCGACATCGCCAGCAGGCTGTCGGCGCACTGCACGGCGTTCCAGCGGACAAAGGACTCCATCAGCTCGTGCGTGACGCTGCCCTCGTGGTCGGTGAGCTGCTGGCACAGGCCGACGTCGATCATCGTCACCTTCGGCTCGTGCGGGTCGGAGCAGTCAATCAGGATGTTGCCTGGGTGCATGTCGCCGTGGATGAAGTTGTCGCGTAGCAGCATCTTGCACCACGCGTTGAGGCCCTTGTTGGCCAGCACGTCCCGTGCGTGGCTCGGTAGCGAGGCGAGGAACTCTGGGTTGGCTGGCTGGCCGTCGCAGAAGGTCTCGACGAGCATGCGCTGCGTCGACATGAGGGGCTCAGGGAAGTCGACGTAGTGCTCGGAGCGGAAGTTCTCGCGGAAGTGCTCCAGGTTCTGCGCCTCCACGCGGAAGTCGAGCTGCGCGGCGAGGTGGCTGGAGAAGGCGAGGGAGAGGGAGGGGAGGCGGTAGCGTGCGAGGGACGGGAAGCCGCGGTCGACCCAGTGAGCGAGGTTGTTGAGGATGTTGAAATCCAGCACGATCGTCTCGATGATGTGCGGGTGCATCACCTTCACCACCACCTTGCGGTTCGAGTTCTTCAGCTTCGCGAGGTGCACCTGGCCAATCGAGCCGGAGCCGACCGTCTTGGCTTCAATGGACTCAAAGACGGTGAAGGGGTCGGCGTGCAGCTCCTCACTGAGAATGCGCAGCGTGTCCTCGTAGTGGTGAATTTCCACCTCGTTGTAGAGGCGCTTGAAGACGCGGCGGAACTCCGGCGCAAAGAGGTCTTCTCTTGTGCAGCTCCACTGGCCAATCTTCACGAACACCGGGCCGGCGCGCTGCACGGCGCGGAGCAGCATCTCCAGCCACTGCTGGTACCAGTCCTCTCGCAGCGCCATGATGAGGTAGAGGGCCGCAACAGGGAGGAAAATAATGGCGAGCTGGACGATGCGCAGGCACACTGCAGACCGGGACGGCGCGGAGACCACCTGACCCTCCAAGATGAGGCTTCCGGACTCGTTCACCAGCGGCTTCAAGATGTGCGTGTGGGGGCGGGTGCGCTTGCGGTACTGCACGTAGAGGGAGAGACCGCCAGCGCCGACGACCGGCACGCCGAGCGCGACAGCCGCGGCCCTCGCAGCGCGCGAGCGAAAGAGCCTGCCTGCCATTGAGATAAGAAGGTAAAGTAGAAGGAGCTAAGGACAGCACAGAGAGAGAGAGAGAAAAGAAACGAAGCGCACGAAGAAAAAAAATAGCCGCGTACTAGATCCTGTGACTATTTATTGCGGTTGTGCCTTCGGCGCAGATAGCCTTCTCTCCTGCGTTAATCAAGGCTTCCGCTCTGTGAGGTGGTGTGAAGAAAGCCAAAAATATTATTCTTTTATAGAGTTGGCGAGGTGCAATAGAGCGAGAAATGAAACAGGAAAAAGTGGGTATTGTGAACAGTAGAGTGTTGAAGAAAAAAAGGATGTGTGCGTCTGTGAGTGTGTGGTTAAGTAGCACCAACGACGGTGTCTACAGTGGGGCAGACAGAGTAAGCAAAAAAAAATGGCTGAATGAATGGTTGGTGAACTACAACAAGAACAAGTGCAGAAGGAAGCACACACACAAAAAAAGGGGATTGAGTACAACCACTTTCTTTGCTTTCCTTTGTTAGGTACAGTAGTGAGAACAGAAAAGCCGCTGCGAGGAGATTGTATGAACCCAGCAACAACAACAATAGTGGTACCAAAAAAAAAAGTAGTGGTCTTTCTCTTTCCTGCTGCTCCTTTGAATCTTGGGCTGTTATAGACAGAGGGGAGAGAGGCGGTGTTGACTTAAAGAAAACGCACCGCAGTGTGGAGTGTATAGTCGATGTGCTTAACAGATGGCAATAAAGCGCTGTGGGTTTAAGCGTTTGTGTGTGTGTGCAGGCGTTGTTCACGGTTGTAATGTTGAGTAGAGTAAAGAAAAATATTTGCAGAAGAATGATAAAAGTGAAAAATTGAAGTAAGGGAAAATGAGGAGGAAGCGAAGAGCAAGAAAGCTGCACAAGCACCAAGCGTCTTGGAGACCCTCCATGGTATTTTAGCGTTTTCCTCCTTTTTTTTTTCATTTAGGCATCGACAACGCCTTGCAAAGCCTGCCAGCCTAAAGGATCTTCCTGTCAAGACCACCACAGAGTAAAACGTCGAAAAGCATGGAGCGCTGAAACACATCCGACACAAGGCTCGGGACATTGCTTCCGCGCATTTACTTTGACAAGAGACGGCAAAAAGAGGGAACCGATGCCACGTATCTGGGAAAGGCTTGAGTGAAACAAGCGCTCTCGCTCACACCAACGTCTCTCAAGGCTCCGTGTGTGTGTGTGCACCTGAGCGCTGCGCAGTTACAGTGAAGGAAAAAAGAAAGAAAGGCAACCGCCACGCAGTGACTCCTCAATCTTTCTTCCCCACCTCTCTTCTTCCAAGTGTGTTGTGCTGAGGGATAACCAGCCGCTGTCTCCTCTCAGAATCCTGCTGCCTCTTTAAGTTCGTCTTCTTCTTCCTCTTTTTTTTTTTCTTTGCTCTTGCAAAGGCCACTAGACTTCAGAGCGCAACCACCTCGCGGTACCGTCAGACCGCCACTCAACATTCAAACCAAACCAAACCACAGGAGTGGGACCACACAAAACGAAAACAAGAAAAAGAAGAGGCGGAAATAAAAGAGAGAGGTAACAGAGGGGAAAAGGAAAAGTTGTTCGGAAAAAAAAAAGGGAGGTGGAAAAAACACACAGAGAAATAAAATAAAAAAAGATACACGCAACAACGCCGACAGCGACAACAACGGAGAATAGTAGCGCAGCGTAATAAAGAAATAAAAGTAGAGGGGATACAACGACTGCTACAGCAACAACGACTGCCAAAGGACGTAATCCACATCATTCCCCCACAACACTGCTGCTACGACATTGGGAGCACAGAGAAATACGAGACAGAGAGAGAATTACAACATTAACCGAAGTAGAATAAAAAGCTTTTTTTTCGAAGTCGAGAAGAGAAAGGAAAAAAAAACTTGCACACTAAAGTGACGAGCGCGATCGTGAGCGAGGTGCGACAGGAAAGAAACAACGCAACAAGCACACAACAGGACAGTGGCCACACCGCGGCTGGCGATATGTGGACTACAACAAAGTACAAAAGCGCCACAGAATACACACACAAACACAAGGGGACCAGCCACCGCCTCTCAGTGAAACACTCAGTTGTGCATTCACTAAGCCAAACTAAAAAGAATGCAAAACAAGAGCAAACCACCGAAACCACAAAAAATTAGATGCTCCACGTAATCTTCGACATCCACTCCGCCGCCTTCTCCTGGTTGCCTTGGGCCAGCTCCAAGAAGACCTCCAGCGTGCAGTAGGCAAACATCGTGTCCCGCTGCGGCGTGAACTCCGTCGCGCCAGCCGGGGCAGCGTCGTAAATCTTGCGCAGCAGCGACTCCATAATCGAGTGGGCCTGGTTCCACGAGCCGGTGAGGATGTGCGACACCGTGAGATTCACAAACAGCGCCTCCACGCGACTACGCTGGGCCGCGTCGACGGGGTCGCTCGCCGAGCCCGACACCAGCGTCGACAGCGACGCCCGCCGCAGGATCTTCATGGCACAGTCGGGGTCGTTGAGGTGCACGAGCGCCTCCACAACGTAAATGAGCAGCGTGGCGTGCAGGTTGGCCGGCAGGGGGTGACGCTCGTGGGCGTTGAGCAGCTCCTTGCCCGCCTCGGCAGCCGCCAGGTAGTTGCGCCGGCTCAGCTCCAGTGCGATCCAGTAGAGCATGGCATACTGCAACAACGCCTCCTCGTGCGGGAAGGCCTCCACGACGCTGCTGAAGGTGTGGCCCTTCGGCACCAACAAAAAGAGTGCGTTCTGCACCGCCGCCGTCGCAATCTGCTCCAGCGCCGTCAGTGCCGCCATCTCCTTCGCAGCCTCCGCAGCGACGGGCCCGTTCACGGTTGTCGCGCTCGGCAGCAGCAGAAACTCGAAGTTTGTGTACACCTTCCCGCTCTGCAGGGAGGCGCTGTAGGCGTTCTGCTGGCGCTCGTAATCGCCGCGGCGCTGCTTGCGGGCCTCCTGCTGCACACACGACACGGCTGCCTCGGCACAGCGCACCCAGAAGATGGCGGAGGCCTTCATCGTGTCTTGCACCGTCAGGAACTCCTGCAGCGCGCCTTCGTAGTCCTCCCGCAGCAGCGCACAGAGGCCCACGTTGTACTGGATCGGAGCCACAAAGTGCTTCCCCGCTGCGTTGGCGGCAGCGGTGGCCTCGGCCTTGGCAAAGCACAGGCTCGCCACATTCAGCTTCTCCTCCGTGAGCGAGAAGACGCCTAAGTTGTTGAGGTAGACAGCCTGCTTGGCCGAGTCGTTCTCGCAGTCCTTGAAGCTGTCCTGCAGGGAGCTGGAGTCGGCAAACGCCGATGACATGAGTCGCATCAGCTCCGGTTCGGAGTTCAGCTTCTCCATGCACAGCTTCAGCACGCGCTGCACGAGGTCCTCATCGTTGCGGCTCGCCATCCGCGCGGGTGCCTTGCGCATCGTCTTGGTCAGCGTGTTGAAGAGACACACGCTGTACACAAGCGTGGGCAGGGCAACGTCGTCGGCGTGCTCGAGAATGCGGCGCAGAAGCAGCACCGCCTCGTGCGACTGCCCGCTGCGCGCGAAGAGCAGCGCCTGGTTGTAGACATTTGTTTCGTGTCCCTCGTATTGCAGCATAAGACCCGGCGCCTTCAGGTTCGGCACCTCACCACTGCCGTCGGCGCTGGCTCGCAGGGCGGAGAGCGCCTGCTCGCCAGTCAGCTGCCCCTGCAGGTAGCGAACGGTTACTAAGTTGTGCTGCGCCTTCATGTCTTCCTGCGGCATCGCACGGAGCACCTTCTCCGCCTCGCTATAATTGCCGGCGTCGAAGGCCGCCTTTGCCTCGCCAAGGCGAGTCTTGTGTGCGTCAGCCATCTCTTAGTTGTTGGTGGCACACCCTCTTTTCTTTTTTTCTCCACTCAAATAGAAAACTAAAAACGGTGCTGTTCTATAAGCTGCAGAACAAGTCGTGGTAGACGCCGTACAACAAAAAGAAACGAAGAAAAGACGAGAACGAAAAAGAGGGCTTCTACGCTGAAATTCCGCGACACCACGCAAAGGAGCTTTTGCCTTTTCTTTCCGTAATAGTCGGCTTTTTGAATCTCAATAATGGGTCCTTTCCTCTTCTCTGCCTTCTTTGTTTTCTTTTTTATTTAACCGAGTGGTACACAAACGAGTCTCTCGGGTACTTGCAACGTTTAATGTTTAGTTGTACGAGGCAGAATGACACGCCGAAAAGCGTTCGCTAGAATTCGAGTAAGCTAATTCGAGGAAAAGAGAAACCGAGAGCGCTGTGTGGCGACGCGCACAAACACAACAGACACTCGAGCGCGCCGAGTCTCTTCCTTTCACGAAAGATTCCCTTTCTTTGATCTTTGTGCGTTTTCTTTCTCCAAGCGTATGAAGCAGTGTACAATGCCGCTCAGATCGGAAAAAAAAGATAAAAAAAAGGGGTTTGTAAAAAGCGCAGTTGCTGCTGTAGTGACCTCGTGGAGATCTCTTCGTGCTTGGAGTGCGTGCGGAGTAGCCTTCCGGAGGGAGAAGAATATACAAATATGAAACGTAGAGTATAAATACGAAGAGTGCGCCGTTCTTTAGCACGCAAGTATGATTGGTTTTGTGAGCGTGGGTGTGTGTGTGTGTGATCGAAGAACTACAAATAATGGCAACGTAATTTACACTGTCAAAGATCCGTGTTGAAAAGGTGCTGTGTGAATGGGGGAGGGACGAGAACACGACTAAGTTGGAGAGAAGGAAAGTAAAAGAATGAAAACAAAAAACGGTCAGCAGCGGTGACAGAGAGAACGGAAAATGAAGGAAAATCTTAAAATGGTGCTGCGACGCGCTTCGTCTACCCTCCGACTCAGAACACAGAAAGAAAAAAAGAGTTTCAGCAAGCCGCTCAGCGGATAGCTTGGGTGCACGGCGACGAGCAGACTCTAGTGTGTGGTAATGCTCGCTTCCTCACTTCGTCTTCTTGTTTCCTCTTCAAGTTGTAAACTTCCTTCTTTTATTTGCGTTTTCCTTCCGGCTTTTTTTTTGTTTTTACTTTCTTTCTGATCTGCGCGAAGAGAAAATGAGGAAGTGAAGGAGGAGGAAAGTGATGTAAGCGGCAGGGAAAGAGGTGGGTAGTGCGCATTAAAAGCTAAAGGAGGAGAACACAGCTTGTAGCAGCAACGCTAGAGGGCAACAAGACGCGTGAGGTGATCGCAATCAAGAACTCGAAAGCACACCGGAAATCTGCACAAACGGTGACTGCCGCAGACTCAGCCTTTGCGCAGGAGAGCCCAGCGTAAAGGAGCATGATCACGAGGATTGCGGGAAGGCCTCACATAAACGCCTGCGCACGCGCACATAAATTACAAAACAATACCAAACACTTTTTTTTTTTTTGCATATTCATCCGCGAAGGACACAAAAAGGTCTAGTTTACATGCACACAACGCCCCTCTTCACCAGAAAAAAAAAAGAGGTGGCTAAAGTAGCGAAGATCACCAACACGCAGCCGTTTTTTGGCGCACGCATACGCAGAAGCAGACAACCAGCTTCACATGAGAAGCAAAAAAAAAATGTAAGAACAGCGGCGCAATCTATGTAGGCATCTCCCTTTTCTCTCTCTACTTGTCCGACGCGAGCATCCGCTTGAACTCCTCACGCGAAATCTGGTCATCGCGGTCGAGCACGTCGCACTCGCGGATCAGCGCCTGCAGCACCTCGTCCGGGATGTCCTCGCCGACCTCCGCCGCCACGCGCTTCAAGTCCTCCAACGTGATGAACTCCGACTTGCCGTCTGTGAAGAGGGGAAAGGCAAGATCCACCTCAGCGCCGTTGTCTTCGGCAAAGAACTTCTGCCGCATAATATCCTCGAACTCGCTCAATACGAGATTGCTAGAGACGCCACCGCGGTCCATCTCAGCAACCAGCTTGCGCACTGCATCCTTGTCTGGCTCGTAGCCCAGTGCCCGCATCGCGACCTTGAGGTCGTTGGGGGTGATGGTGTTGACACCGTTCACGTCGAGGACGTGGAAGGCCTCCTCGATGTCCTGCTTCTGCTGAGGGGTCAGATCCCGCGGCAGGCGTTGCCGGTCCGCGTCAGAGTACGCAGTGTTGTTCATTTTTTTTTGCTGAAAAAGCGCTGTCTCTGTGTCCCAAATTTGATCGCTGGATCTATGGAGCTATGTCTGCTAATGTGAGCAGACGCTAACACTTGTTAGTTGTCGAAAGCTGCGAAGCAGGGACTGGAAGCCGCAAAGAGAGAGAGTCAATAAGCTTAAAAGTAAGTCTACTTCTGTAACTTCTCTTGAAGCAAACAATCTTTTAAGAGGAAAGAGGGAGAATAGCCAGAGTAAATTTAAGAGACGGGAAAAGGATACAAGAGAAAAAATACATCGCTACTGTTAGGACAGCAAGAGTTGAGCAGAAACAAAAAGAAAGCGCACAATCTTTTTTTTCTCTCTTTTCTTCCGCGTCTCTTCGTTCCATTTTCCTTTTCTTTTTCAAAGGACATTGGAAAACAATTCCACCGCACAACGCCATCCGACATCTCGACATGAAGCACAAAGGCACTCTTCCCAATTCTGCGGTTAAGCGCAGCACTTCAAAGAAACTGACAGGAGAACGCGGTCTCGTCTCTGCGCGAACCACAAGATCATCATACGCGTGTTCTGCCGCTACTTTTAGTTTCTTTTTTTCAGAGCACAAGAATAGTAGCTAAAGAGAGAGCTTTTTGAACAAAGATAACAGGCAACTCCGCGAAGTGCAGAAGAGCACAAGCACCGGAAACAAACAAGAAAAAAAAAGCACGTGAAATAATAGGATGAAAAACTTGAAAACGCAAGACATGCAGAAGCAGGTCAGCTTTTTTTTTTCTCGCGTTCCTTAAAAAGAGACTCAGCCACCAATGCAGATCACGAGATGGTGTGAGAAGAAACGCGGTACAAAATCGTTCAGGAGGAACCAGCGATGGGTTTTGGCCTCGAGAAGTCATATAAGTAATAATAACATCTCCTCAAACAATCGCGCCTCAGCGCTCGAGCAACGAACGCGAGGACCAGCGATGCAGAAAGGAGACGTGTACACGCGTTCGCTCACGATTTCCACCTCTGCGGCTGCGACGGCGACCACAGGAAAACAAATGAAAGAAAAAAAATGCAGAGACATCGCAAGCGAGAAGTGCGACAGAGCAGCAGCACACGCCAGGCCACCTCACATAGCACTCGCAGGATCCACCTCTTTCCCATCTCTTGTTCGCATGCTCCGCTCCTTTCCTTCGTTGACACATCAGCAGATCTTTTCTTTCTTTTTTTTTGCCGCGAAGATGGCACAACACAAAAAAAAAAAGGAAAGATATAAGGGCAAAGCCCGCTGATGCAGTGCGAAGGAGCTGAGGCAGAGAACACAACAAAGTAGAAGAGGGAAAGAGGGAATCATGACAGTGCTTAGTGAAAGAGTTTTGCGCAGGCACGGCGTTGTGCTTCGCTAGGACACGCGGCGATCAGAAAAGGAGAAAAAGAGTGAGGCAACACCACTAGACACACACACACACACGTACTCTCTCTCACTCTATCTTTCTCTCCTGTACAGCGCTGTCCGTCTGTCGACACACGACCTCGCCTGCTTACCGACGTCATCCACCACCGCCGCACCCACCGTCCATCGGTGCTTTGGGCAGTGAGTGCACATTCGCGCCACGCCGGTTCACCGCCGCGGCCCAGCTGCTACCACTGTTTCCGCGATTGCCACCACCGTTGCCCACGGCCTGCCCACCGCCGCGAGTCAAGAAGCCCCGCAGCGTGTTGGCCAAGCCTCCATTCGCGGCGCCTGGAGTGGGGTGTTGATACGCGTCGATTGCCTGTGACATGGGCTGGAGAGAGAAGAAGGTGTGAGCGAAGAGGGAGAGGGCGGACGAGAGGGCGAGGAGGAAGCCCTTCAGCGTGAAAGGTTTCTTCTCCACCACCCGTCCGTTGTGTATGTAAGGCATGGTGTCCCCACAGCTGCAGAGGGTTTGTGCGTGTGGGAGAGAGTGTGTGTTGGGTCGATGTTTCGTAGTTTGTGGAAAGCGGGAAGGAGTCAGGCAAAGATGGGAAAGGGGAAGAGTGAAAGAGCGAAAGAGTCGATCGTTGAGAAATTTTAAAGAGCGGATAGTGAGGCGCCGCACAACAGAAAAAAATTCAAGTTGACTTGTTGCCTTCCATTTACTTCAACTCTCTTTGTCAGTGCAATGACGGCAGCGTGTGCTCAATTGAGTCCGATTAAGTCTTCTTTATGTTAGAGGGCTAAGTTACTTTTACTTACAGATGTGTATCTCGTATTCGAGACGACCATGAAGCAGCTGAACAACCAGGAAGAAAAAAAGTAAGACACCTCCACGCAGCACCAGCAAAAAGAAAGGCAAAATTCCGTTTAGAAAGTGAAAACGCAAGCAGTGAGAAGAGAAACACCACAAAGCACTTCCTCGTTTACACCATCGTCCGGCGCAGCGCAGCAGAAGGGTCGCCCCTCGCCAGCGACTCCAGCAGGACACACGCACGACACAGGCGCTGGCTCGTCACGTAACCGCACTTCTCGCACGGCTTCGGCGCCCCGCTCGTCGGTACGGCGTCCTGCGCCTGCACCACCAGGTGCTCACCGGTGTACACCGTGTCTGCAATGCTGCGCGGCCGCAGCGCCTCCAGCTCCTTCACCAGCGTGCGCGCCGTCCCACGAAACGCCTCTTTTGCATACGTGCACTCCGTCGTGAAGTAGTCCAGTTTCTTAAAGTGTGCGTAGAGCACAATCTCCTTCTCGTAGGCGTACTTGAGCGGCTTCACACGGGGCAGGATTCCCTCACCGCCGCTCACGGCGCTCGTGCAGCGAGACAGCCGTGGCGCATCAGCGCGGAGAAGGTTCATGAGGATCGTCTCCGCCATGTCGTCCGCGTTGTGGCCCGTTGCAATTTTATCAGCCTTCACCAGCGCCGCACCCTTCTCCAGGGCCTGACGTCGAAAGACACCACAAAAGGTGCAGTTGTTGCGCAGCCCGACGACGCGCACGATGTCGTCCATTGTCCACCCAAATACGTCGCGGTAGGAGAGAACGTGCAGCGGCAGCCCGTAGCACGTCGAGTTGCGCTTCACCGTCTCGAGGCTGTCATCGCGGTAGCCAACGATGCCCTCGTCGATGCTGACGAGCTCGATTTTAATGCCGTAGTCGTGCCGCTCGTTCAATGTGACGAGGAGGTGGATGAGAACGGTGCTGTCCTTCCCTCCGCTGGCACCAGATGCCACCACGTCACCGCGGCGGAAGAGCTGCTCCTGCACAATTGTCTCGTGCACCTCCGTCTCGAACAAGTGGAAGAAACACTCACGGCAGAGAAGCTGACCGTTGCGGGGTCGCTTCAGCGCTGCCCGTTCGGTTTGGCACCGGCTGCAGAGAAATTTGGGTGGCATCGCTACTGGGCAGAAAAAAAAAAGTTGCTCTTTTTGCTTTTGCCAGGTATTTGCCTCTTTCTGTAACTACGAGGAAGGTGGAGACTGCCAGAGAGATAGCAGCGGGCGTTGGCTCTGTACTGTAAATGGAAGAACAAGCAAGACGAGAAGGTGAAGCGAAACGAAAATGAGAAAACGTTGGAAATGCGCTATCATGATGGCAAGAGAGAGCTTTACGCTTCTAGCCGTGCTTTATTTCTGCGTGTGTTCTTTGAACTAGAGTCGCTGTGATGAAATGCAACAATTTGTCGCCTGAGGCCTCTACGCAGACCCAATACCTTGTCTTTCATACCTTCCTTTAAACTTCTCTCGATTTAGCAACAGTAAAGTAATACTTTAGTTCTTTTATCTTCTTTAGCAGTTCAAGATCTACGTATTCGCACAAGATGCAAGTCTTTGAGATAGCTGGCGCACACGCACAGACAGGCGTATTCAATACTTGTGCGTAAATCCACAAGAACCTCTCTCTTTCTTCCCCGCGGCGCAATCGCGCTCAGTCACTTCCACGGCGAGTGCGTGACCACCACCGCGGGTTTCGCATGAAGCATCGCCACTACACGATCCTCCATCGAGGCTCGCGAGTGCTGCTGCTGAGCTTTCTCTTGCCGCTGAGATTGCAGCACATCTGTCAGGTAAGGCGCTGATCGTGGCAGCATCGTTGGCCGACGTGCAGCGGGGGAGTGCGCTGCGGCGATATCGTCTCCTCTCGTCGTTAACCGTGGCGGCATCACAGCAGGCGCTGCGGTAGACGGAATGTGAGAGAAGATGCCCCGACTCGCGAACTGCACGTCATGCGGTGTTGCCGTCACAGCCGACGAATTCACCGGCATGCACGCAGAAGAGGGAGGAGGAGGAGGAAGGGGCAAGGCCGGCCCATCTGCGTGGAGGAAGGATCCAATGTCAGAGTAGTACGTGCTCTCCTCCGCCGCGGCCGCACGCTGAATACGAATCGATGGAGCAGCAGCTGCCGCTGACACAAAGCCTCCCCGCTCTGCATGGCCCTGCATCTGCACACTCCTGTGCGACGCAGACGACTCCTGATGAATAGAGCTGGCAGTGGAAGCCGCAACGTGGGGTTTTATTTCCAAGGCAGGATGTGTCTCGGCTGGCGCTCCCTCTATTCTCTGAGGAAGCCGCTGCTGAATGTCCGACACGCTCGCCCACAACGCAGCCACCGAGTCGCTCAGCGCCGCCTCCTCACTGCGCCACTGACACGCGTGGCGCTGCAAGGAGGCCTCCATCGCCGTCGCCTGATCGAGTGACAGCCGTGTCATTCCGTCGTAGGCGCGTTGCTGAGCAGCCACCTGCCGGCTCACATCGGCGTGGGCGTGCAGCAACGCGTTGTACTGCTCCTGCTGCCGCTCCACAAGTCGTTGGACGCAGCGCAGGGACTCTCGGAGCTGCTGGACCGAGATCTCCAGATCCTGCGACGCGGTGCCGTGCGTCCTTGGCATTAGCTGGCCCGCTGTTCCGTCGACACGGCTCCCCTCGTGTTGCTCCGGTGGAGAAGACCCGCCGCTGCCACGCAGGCGAATGGCGAAGCTGCTGCGCTGCGGAACGGGCCGCGCCGCTGACGTGTTCGATGCTGAGGACCTTGTGGACGCTGCAGAGGGCCCCGCGCGCCACCGCGCCTCGCCCTCGAGGCGTGCAGCAGCTACATCACCGCTGCTGTGCACACTGGCACCCATCGCGTTCTGCACTCCCTGTGAGGTCGCCGCGCGATGGGCCGCAGTGCTTCTGTCCGCCTCTCCAGCTCGCCGTGTCAGCATCGCTGTCGAGTTCGCGCGTCCGCTGGATGCCACATCGCTTCTTGACCGACTCCGATCAGAGACGCCAACTGGCTTTGTGCTCCCTTGCGAACCGGAGCGCTGCGCCTCCGCCCCTCGCGCAAATAATGCCGACACGGCACCACGACTCTCTTCGTCTAATGCTGGGGGGTGCGAGGCGTCCAGCCGCACCCGCACTGCTGGGGGTGGAGGCGGCACGAGCGGAGATATGCTGGCCTGCGCATCCGACGCCGTCCACTGCAGAGGCGGGGACCGTTGCAGCCGATGCGCTTCTTCGCTCTCTCCACCTGCTGCGGCCCCCAAGAAAACGGAGGAAGAGGATGACGAGGCCGAAGTGACGGAGCGAGACGGGGCGACGTCGATGGTGAGCGACGTGCTCGGGTACATGAGCTCCCGCACCGTCGCGGCATCACGCTGACTGGGGGAGACGGCAACGTTGCCTTTCAGTCCACCGGCGCTGCTGCTGCTGGTGCGGCCGTCACCAACTCCGCTGCCGCTTCGCGCGCGTGTGAGCCGACTCAGCTTGTTGAGGTGGTTGTAGAACTCCAAGCCGCTGACAGGTTTGATCTTCGCGGGGCTCGGCGACGGCGCGTTCTGCGACCGGGAGCGGGAGGCTGCAAAGGGCGAGCGGCCCTCGCAGGAAATGAGGTGCTGCTTCATGCCATCGAAGCGCATTCCCTCCCCACAGTAGGGGCACACCGTCAAGGTGCTCATCGGTGGAGTAGTAGAGAGCAGACACAATAAAGAGAGAGATGCTGCACACTTACACGGGGGCAGTGGACAAGAAGTGGGCCAACGATCGCCAAAAGAATAAAGAATGGTGTCGATCTATAATTTTTGTAAGCGAACAATTGTCTACTGACTTTGAGCCGAAAGGAAGAAAAATAATGTAGGAGGAAATCTAAAAGAGAGGAGTAAATCTAGTCGTGCGCAGTCTAATAGCGAAAACAAACACAGAACAGGACGTATCAGCAAGGCGTGACGATGCTAGAGTGCAAAGTGAAAAGCACAGCCGAGCGTGCTCCACAGACAAAATCACCAAAGAGCGACAGAAGCGCTGTGGCTTGCTCTCCGAGAAAGCACCACTGCACAGCTTAACAGATAAAAAAAAAAAAGAGAGAAGAGAGAGAGAGAAATTAGAAAAGTGCAGAGTACGAGAGAAGTATGCAAGTCCACGTTTGCAAGAGCAGCGTTCGAAAATCCCGATGCAGCGTACACATCAATAATGCCTCCATGTACTGCTAGAGAGCCAATTAGACGCCTTTATTGTGGGCACTGGAACATAAGCTCGCGAGCCTCTTCTCTATCGGTAGCATCACTCAATCTGGTCAGTTTCATTCTTTTAACTTTATCGGAAGCTCTCCCTTTCTGTTGCCTTCGATTACCTGTCTTTCTCCAGAACGAAGGTGAAGAGAAAGATGTGCAGATGCTTCACGCTTTCAGTGTTTTTTTCCCCCTTTTGCCCGACACAAGGAGCAGGCGAGCAGACCAAAACAGAGCAAAATATCAACAAAAAGCAGCGAGAGAAGAATGAGGATCGGTTCCGATGGATACCGCCTTCGTAGATCACTGCATCTCCGCCGTCTCCTTTCCTCAGTCCGCGCAGCATCCTTCTCCGCCGACTAACGCTGCGCAGTGGTGGGACGCTGCAGGGCCGCCTTCCTCGCCTCCTTCGATGTCGACCGCTGGGTGCCCCCTTTCCCGTGGCGGCGCGCCTTCGCCGACGGCGTGCGGCCCAACGCTGATGTCCCGCGCTGGGCCTCTGGCGTGGCGTGCCGGTTCTGCGACGTGGCCGAGCCGGCTGCCACCTCGCGTAGCGGTGCCAGTCGTGCCTTGGGCATCATCAGTCTCTCCTCCGCGTTGCCCACCACCAGTGTCACCGACGGCTGCACCGCGCCGCTCTCCTCCCGCTGGCCTGCGAGTTGCTTCCCACTGATCGAGGTAGGCTGCACGTTGTGCTTGCGCCTCTGCTGCTGCTGCTGTCCGTGGCCTGGCGCCATCATCGGCGAGAGCTGCCCGTGCCGTCCTCCGTCCCCTGTCGTCACCACCTCACCGGTGTCACTCAGTATGGTGTTGCGGTGGTTCTTGCGCCACCGCGGAGCCTCATCAGCGAATGCCAGCGGTGTGGTGATGGTCGGCGCGGGAGAGGGGAGACGCTGTCCGTAGGGTGACCGCGTAGTCGCGCGGCTCCGCAGCTCCAGCAGCTGCAGTGCGTGGCTCGCCGCGCCGTTCACACTCGCGTTCAGCTGCCGCTGTGGCCGCTGCACACGTGGAGGGCCACTGCTGATGCCCCCTGCATCTTGCTGTAGCTGCTGCTGTCGACGCCCCGGTGACGCAACACCGCTGCGAGACGCCGTCGCACTCGCCGCACTACGCACCGTAGCTGATGTGCCGTGTGTGTTGCCGGTGTTGTGCTTGTCACCGGCACTGGTGGGAGCTGATGCACCATGCTGCTGCTGCTGCTGCTGCTGCTGCTGTGGCGGCGGCTGCGCACTTCCGCTCGGCGAGGCCACTCGCTTACTCCGGCTCACCAAGGGCTGTGCGGTGGGTGGTCGCCGTCGCGCCGACGACAAGGGCTTTGGCGGCGGTGCATCCATCAGCGCCTCCTCGGCAGTCTCGGCGACGGTGGTGCGCAGCGTCGGGGTGTGTGCCCACCGCAGCACGCGGCCACCCGACGTCGTGGGCAGCGGCGGACTCGACGTGCGCTTCGTCTCCCTCCTAGCTGGACCAGCAGCAGCAGCAGCGGTGGTAGTTGCAGCACCGACACCACTTGCTGCGTCGTCAGTGCGTGCAGACCGTGCCCGCTGCTTCGCTGGTGCTGGCGTCGCACCGGTGTGTGCGGCCGAGCCTGGCGTCCCGAGCGCTGTCTCAGCCCCTGGCGACAGCACTGACGCCTGCACCCCCGCCGTCGACGGCCGCTCCGTCCGCCGTGACGTGCGACGTGCCGGCCGGGCAAGCGAGGGACCTGCGGTGCTCTCTCGCTTCGGCTTGACCGGCGTATGCGTGTCCGCCGGCCGCACGCCGTCCCGCTCATCCAGCACCTCCACCTCTAAGGAGTCATCCGAGATGACGTCGAGGTCGTCGGTGGGGTAGCGGGCGAAGGCGGCGGCGGCGGTGGCGGTGCGCTGCGTTCGCGCCAAGGGTGAGTTGGGCTTACCACCGCCGGTAGCAGCGTCCGCTGCCTCACTCACGGATGCGTGTGAGCTCGTCAGCGACGACGACGCAGGCTGCGACGTGAGGGCCCAATTTCGCTTGTCCTCGCGCGTGGGCCAGAAGGCCGTCACCACCCCACTCCCGTCCTTATCCTCCGCGGGGGTGAGAGTCAGCGAGGCGCCGGTATCTTCGGAAGTACGCAGTGCCATGGGCGGGAAAGCTGCCGACACAGAAGTAGCGGGCTCCTCTGCGTAAAAGGGCACCACGACGGCGGTCCAGAGATAGCGGAAGAGGGCCGCCTCCGCCTCCTGTTGCTGCGCAGCCCATGAAGAAGTCTGTACAGCTGCAGCAGAGGTTGCGTTGGCCGGACCAGCGGGATGCCGCGGCACCGGCGGTCGCGCATCCACGCCGCTGTCATCCACCACGAGCAGCTCCTCGCCGCGACGCGCCGCCTCCGCCGCCCCTCCGCGCTTTGACTTGTGCGGCGGACGATGTGGGCTGGTGGCAGCCGTCGCCGCATTTTGCATCGCTCGCCGGTCCGGCACAGCAACAGCGCTTCCCCGCACGTAGAGGCTGTCCATCGGGATCATGGCCTTGAACTCCGCCACCTCGCTGTTCAAGACCTCCTCGCGCACCTCCTGCCCACCACGGGCCGGCCGATACGGATTCCACGCCGCCTGCGGGCCTGCCAGTGCGGTCTGCAAGGCGGCCTCGCTGTGCGTGGCGCTCCACAGCGTTGCCCAGAGCTGCTGCAGCTCGGCCTCGGCGCGTGACTCCACCTCATGCGAGAAATCGATCGAGCAGCGCCACTCTGGCGGCACGAGAGAAGACGAGGTCAGGCCCGCTTTCGGTGTGGCCGCCGTCGCTGCCGTTGTGGCGGAAACGTGGCCTGGGTCGTCGGTGCGCAGCGCGGACAAGGCGCCCCACCAGAGCGGGCGTCGTGCCTCACTCCCTCCGCCAGCGGAGAGGGCGGGGGTGGCAACAGCCGAGGCGGATGCCTCGAGCGAGACAGACGCCGTGTCGCTGCTCAGTGCGATGGACGAGGAGAGCGTGTTGGGATCGCCGGAGAAGCTCAGCGAGGGACCGCGTGGGACGGAGGAGGGGGCATGTCGGGCAACACTGCCGCCAGCGCGCGATGGCTCCGCTACGGAGGTGGAGGGACGGCTGCGGCGGGGACGTGCAAGGGCCGCGATGGCGCGCTCGGAAGGCAACTCCGGCCCATCCATTCAACCTCTCTTTCCCTCTTCTATGTGTATGTGCGTGTCCCTTCCGGAATTGCTGTCGTGTCGTCGCTGCAGCGCCGGGTGTAAAGTGGGGGGAGGCAGCGACAACGTGACGCCTCTCGTAGGCATCCGCGCTGCAACAGCAGAAAAATAAAAGAGAAAAGAAGAAAAAAAAGGAAAGTTGTGTCCAATTTCTTTTTTTTTCCTGCCAAGCCGAAGACGAAAAAACACGGCAATGAAGCAAGCGGATGGCGCTGAACCAAAAGCCTTGAAGAATATAGAAAAAGGGGAACGAAAAAGAGCACGCCGGCCCCGCTGCAAAGTATAACTGAAAAAAACAGCGGCGATGCTGCCGGCTCTTGTCTGGTCAACTGCGCGGCTTCTCTTCGTCGTCGCTATGTGAGTGCTGGTATGTATCCGCGGTGCAGTCAATCTTGTAGCGGGTGCACTTGAAAGAGGGAGAAACAGAGAAAAAGTTCGAGTGTTTGCTCTGTGGTGAGCTTCTCCCTTGCAGTTTCTTCGTTTTTCAGAAAGAGTGAAGTCAAAGGAGTCCAGGAGAGGTAAGCAGCATGTGAAAAGAAGGCTCAAACTCCTGACACGGACACACACATTTTCATAACAAAGAGCTGCATCATGTTTGCGTTTTACTTGCCTCGACGTGCAGTGCCACTGTCTTGCCGTCGATGCAAATCTCCATTTTTTCTTTTTATATTTAAATACCAGAGCCGTTGCACTACGAGTATGAGTGCCAAACGCTTCGGCTCGCTTTTTTCGGCGAAGCGCTTTTGGCGAGCGCACGCCTGTACTAGGCACCTTTGCATCGTTTTGTTGTTGAATCGTTGGCTGCGGACCAACACACAAAGAGAAAAAAAAAAGAGAGAAAGAGGGCATGAGGTGAGCAGCAGTGACAAGTCGTGCCAGCCTCTGCGCTCCACGCAGCCTCTTAGATACAAACAAAAACGAGAAGAAACAAAAGCCAGCCGTTTGCGACGGCCTCGGTGGTGAAGAGCGGAGAGGATAGGAGGCACAACAGACACGAGCGGAATCGAGAAATGGACAAGGAAACGTGAGACGGAAAAATACAAAGGGAAATAGACGCAGTGAAATGAGGGGAGGAAGACATACAAAGAAAACAGCAGCCGAATGCGACGACACACACACACATAAACACTCATAGAACACCCTCAGTCAACACAAAAAGAACACGTGCGTACTGACGCACGAAAAACTGCAAAATAAAAAAAGACAACAAGAACTGAAAGCGTGGAAAACACATCGGGGTAGTGGTACAAACGTAGTTATGGATAGTGGAGAAGAAAAGCAGGACAGACGGTGGGCGTATCGATTAAGCTGTTTAGTTGTTCAAAAAAAGAAATCTCTCTTTTGACAGCACGCAGCTGCAAAGTCTCCGTCAACTTGTTCTCCTTAAGGCCGTGCTTAAGACTCATCAAATAGAAAAAAAAGTAGAAAGCGTAGTAGAAGGGCTGAAGGATTTCGCCACACGATGCAGACTACGATGACGGTGACTTTTTCTTCTTCTGCTGGCTCTGCCGCTGCTCCTTCCACAGACGCGCGATGGCCTCCACTCGCTTGTTGTACTTCGCCGTCTGCCGCTGATGCGGGCTCAACTTCCGCGAACGCCGCCCCTTCACAGCTGCCCGCTTCGTTCCACTGCGAGAAGCGCTACGACGACTGGACGCAACCTTCGGCGCCTTCTTTCGCGTTTGCGCTGCTGCCCTGCCTTTTTTCGATAGTGCCTTCGATGTCCGCTTGGGTGCAGACGTCGCTGTCTGCCGCCAAGATGCTGATTGCTTGGCGTCATGCCACGAAGGCCGACGCGCGACGGAGCTGCCCCATCGCGTGGCGACTACCAGCGCGGTGAAAGGAAGGCGCGCTTCCGGAGTAGCAACCGCAGGAGCGGAGGCGTTCGCAAAGCGTCCAGCTAAAGCTCGTACGGTGCTGCTAGAATGCACAAGGGTGGCGCAGTGAGACAGGGGCACAGCACGGCGCAGCGCAAACCTCAAAGTGGTTGGTAGCATGGAGACTTTGGCGAGTGCGAAGAGCAGAATAGAACTAGAGTGCGGTGGGACTGGTGCGGGTGCACTCCTCAGAGAGAAACACGGCGGTGCTGCTGCTGCTTGAGAGGTGAATAGAGTTTAAAAAATGAAGTTGGGATGTGTGGATAAAAGACGTGCGTAAAGGGAGCCTGTGAGCTTCTTGATGGCTTTCATAACGCGAGCGAGACACATCACGTGCAAGGCACCAGCCCGCATGCCGAAAACAATTGCGCAGTTGGCGCTTCAGCAGCACCGTTTTTTCCTTCGCCCCTCTGCAGAAGTCTCAGCAGGACCCATTTACAAAAAGTGCCAATCAGCACCCTCCAAGTCACCCGACGGGCGTAGTTGGTGTTCCCTCTCCTTGCTGCCCTGCAACTACACTTAGGCACCAGTTCAAGTACAAGCCACACCGTCTTTGTATGCACTTCTATCCGCAGCATTGCGCCTCTTCGGGGAAAACAAACCAAGTCTCTCTGAAATGGAATCTTCAGCATAACGGTAAGCCACAAAAAAAAATGGTAAAGTAGGAGGAGTAAAGCAGCGACACAACAGCAAGAAAAAGGAAACAAGGCAGGTAAGCGAGGAAAGAAAAAGAATTCACAAGGAGAATCGAGCTCCTTGAGATGCCAGCACAACCAGAGGAAAAGTAATGTCCTTTCCTCTTTTTTTTTTTTTAGCAGCGTGAGTGAATTGACACGCCACCTCCACTACAAGAAAAGAAGGCCCACAGCCAACAGGGGCACCGACATCATCAGCCTGCGAGCGACGTAAAGCCGTGCGCTGAGAAGACGCAGAAGCCGCCGCCCATCGACGTCATCGGGACACAGCCGCAGCGCGCTCTCCGCGTAGAAAAATGCCTTGTCGTTCTTGCGTAGCTTCGTGTAGCCCACCGCGAGGTGATAGTAGCCCTTCGCCAGCCGCTGATCATCTGCCCGCGTTGTGCTAGCGACCGACGCGCTGGTGTCGCACACGGAGCTGTCCACACCAGGGCTCGTGTATGACGAGGTGCTGTGCCGCGACGTCCCCACAGATCCAGTTGTGGGCTGCCGACTGATAGGTCCGTGAGAGGTCGAAGTCGAGCTGGCCAGCGTCGGGTGCGCCGAGGCACTCGAAGCAGCCCTGCCACGCGTCAAGGAAGGCGGAACGGAGCCGCCCTCAGCCTCGGGCGGGGGAGGGGCGGTGGCGCCACGGATCGCCGTGCCAACGAGTACACCACCTCGTGACTTGCGAAGCGTACCGGACGTCCAGGCGGCGGAGTAGCCGCCCACGAGTGCTGCAGCGTCGTCCGCGGCTGCAGCCGTGTCCACCCAGTCGTCTTCCTCGCAATTCTGCCTCTCCGCCTCGTCCTCGTCTGGCACACTCTCCACCAACGCGTGGGGCGGCAACGCGGCTTCACGGCTCCCCATGACAGCCGACCAGCGCGCTGCCCATCGCTCCTGCAAGACGTACTCCATCAGCTGGATGCCCTCCGTGATGGCACTCTTGTCGGCGTGCCACAGCAGCGCCACGGCAAGCTCGAAGGCGGTCTCATCGCCAGCGGCGTCGTCGATGCCGTCGTCGAGGGTGAGGCGAAGGCCCTTAATCACAGCGTCCAGGTCTTCGATCTGCTCTTTTGTTGGATTCGTGACGGCGGCGTAGTGGGCGTCGTCGGAGCGCAAAATGCGAATGGCTTCTAGCAGACTGCTCGCCACTCTCAACTCGTCCTCCGTCACTTTTTCTGCTGGTGCCTTAGTGTCTGACATCGCGACGAGTGAAGGGAGACAGAATTTTTTTTGTTGTTGTTGTTGTGGTGGTGGTGGTTGCTGTAGCTTATTGCTATTTAGCTTACAGCAGGAAGAAGAATGAAAAGCAGAGGAGAGTGGGAAAGTCAAAGCAGCAATGCACGGCAAGGGAAAGAGAATAAGATGTAAGAGAAAGGGAAAAAAAAGACAAGCGCTGAGGCGGAGAGCAAAATAAAAATGCTCACAGAATATGTAAAGCGAAAGCAACGCGGTCTGCTCCAGCGATTGAGAGGCACGACAGGCGTCAGGAAAAAAAAATGCAACGAAGGAACAGAGAGGCTTGATTGCAATGCCCGTGTCTACTTCTTGGTAGAAAAGGTGGGGAGAGAGGAAAGGTGATAAGCCACGAGCGTACCCGCAGGGAGATCGGCTATATTTCGACAGTCGAGTGGAACGAGGAGGAGCAAATAGAAGGGAGAGAAAAGGGAGGAAGTTAGATTGGAGCAGATGCCGTTTAGATCACAGTTTAGGTGCCGCACTCAATTCAAAGTCCCAATTCTAGCTTCATCGGTCCATGGCACTGACATGCTTAACGAGATGAGACTGTCATGTACACTGCGGGATCAGCAGCTGCTGCGAGCAGAAGGAGCATACATCCCGTCGTTTCTCCTCTGAAACCTCCATAGTGCTCCGTGCCGCAACCGTTAAGCGCGCGAGATGGCTTTTCGTCTTTCAAAATCCCTTTACTGTTTTTAACGCGTCGAAGATCATCACGACGCAAATGTCAGCCTTTGCTCTTCTCATGCACGTCAAGCTGGTCTCTTCTTTCTGATAGCGTGCTTTAGTCTCCCTTTTCTGGAGTTAACATTGGATGCGCCGTGCTGCGGTTGTGCCACGCGCTGCCGCCTGCACAAGAAGAGTCAGCGACGGCAAGTCTCTACCGCGCAAACCCGCAAACACACACACGTAGATCAACGCACGCATCGTCAACACGCACGCAACACAACTGCTATTCTTTTTCTCTTTTAAAGGTGAATAGAACACCTACGAATCGACAAAAACCGACAGCTGCAGCACATCGCAACATGGGTCGGTCACTGAGAAGAAACACCACCCACCTACGAGGGGACACAGTGCTCTACCTCTTGCGGCACTGACACCGAAAACCTCATCGCTAGAAAACGTGAAGTGGCGGAGGCCTGAGTGAGACCGACGAGTAGACCAGTGGTTGGCAAAAAGAGAAGATACGAAATGTAGGACTGTACATTTCCATTCTCAGCCTCCACAACCTCTTTTTTCGCCTTCCTTGTCCTTTTCTCACGCCGCCTCTGCTGCCCTCCGTCTCAGTGCTGCTACTCCACTTTCGACACCTCCTCCACGACCTTCTTCAGCGCCGCTGAGAACGTCGTCGTGTTGGCCTCCGCGCTCGGTCCCGTGAACTTCAGCAGGTACGTCTGCGGCCCCTCCGCTGTTGCAACAAGCAGAATCAGGTGCTTCGCCTCCGTCTTGGAGAGCGTGAAGGTGTTCTTCTTGATGGTCGCATTGAGCGAGTAGCCCCCACGCACCAGCAGACGGTACAGGTGTTCCTCCGCGTTGTCTGCCTTGGGCTGGGAGACGAGCTTTGCGTCGCCGCTGCCACGCTCCGCCCACCGCCCCGCCTTGCCGTCTTCTCCCTTCTCGAAGAGGTAAAGCTTCGACGGGGCAGTTGCCAGCACATCGCGCGCCGTCGGCTCGACGATCTCGCTGCCGAAGCCGGCCGGGTCGGGTGTGTCGTCATCGTCGTCATTGTTGTCGTTGTCTGCGTCCTTCGCGTCTGTGGCGGTTGCCTCGGCTTTGTTCTCCTGCTTGCCCTCCTTAGCCTCCTCCTGCATCTTCGTGCGGGCCGCCGCGAAGGAGTTCACGGCGTTGCCAAAGTTGAAGGTGCCGGCGCCAAAGAGAGGCTTCTTCTCCGCGCTCGACGCCCCGTCAGCCGTCGCAGGAGCCGCTGTGGTGGGGAAGCCGAAGCTGAAGGTGGCGGCCGGCTTCTTCGCAGCATCGTCGCTGGTTGGTGGGGCCGACCCAAAGGTGAAGGCGATGGGCGTTGCTGTTGTTGCCGCAGTCGGGGCAGCAGTGGCCCTCTCCCCGTCCTCCTTGGCCTCCGACGCGGAGGTGCTCATGGACGGTGCAGGGGCAGCGGAGAAGGAGAAGGCGGGCTTTGCACCCGATGCAGTAGTGGCGGTGGGGAAGCCGAAGCCGAAGCCCGTGGCCGGCTTCGGAGCTCCCTCAGCAGGTGCGGCGCCGAACGAGAAGGTGGCCGGCGTCGCCGTCGTGGCGGTGCTGCCACTGCTCCCGCTGGCGCTGGTACCGAAGTTGAAACCGAAGGTCGGCTTCGTTGGCGCGGCGCTGCCGGCGGCGACGGCGGCGTCCTTGAAGAAGCCCGAAGAGCCACCAGATGAGGCGGTGACGGTGGCGGTGCTGCTGCTGCCGCCCTCGGGACGCCGCACCCTCACCACACGCCGCATGGACATCTCCGTTGCGTCGGCGATCTGCGGCGTTGTGACGAACTCATCGTCTGCCCGCTCATCACCGTCGTCGTCGCGGGTGAGTTGGCTCTCTGCGGCACGTTTGTGGGACATTGGTCGTGCCTGCTTCTGTATTGCTTGTGTCTTTCGCGGCTCCCTGGAAAGAGTTTTTTTTTAGGCGCCGAGTTTAAGGCTTAAGTTTTATGGTTCGCAATTCAGTGCGGTGAATATTGCCGACAGCGACACACAGCACGCAGTGTGTGGGTGTCTGAGAGGGTACGTAGTAAGGTGAAACCTATGAGGGAAGAGGTGAGCCAGGCAGTAAAGAGAGCGGAGAGGAAAACAAGAAATGGAGAATAAGCAACAACGCGCTTCGTGCTGACACTCCATCCTCACAAAGAGTGCTCACGCAAGGCTTCTCTCTGTGAAGAAGAAGAAGAGAGCACGAAATGACACCTCAATAAAGTAAGATAACAGTTGCTGCAGCAGCGCACTTTAACAAGAGGAAAAGCGCACGTTTGTGCTCACGGATGCTGGGAAAGGAAAACACAAAAGACCACGCGGCGAAGCTGTCGGGCAGAAGATCCTTAGCTCAGTCAAACAACACATCGATTGCACGGCAAGAAATGTGAAAAGAAGAAGTCGCCTTCCATGTGTTTGTGTGTGTACCACGCCGTACCACTGCCCAGGCTTCACCTTGTCCACACAACTACGACGCCCCACTTCTTTTTCAGTCAGAATTGTTTTTTTTTTTCTTCTTCTTCCTCTCTTTCTCTTCTTATGTGCTAAGTTCTAGTGGTGGAAGTTAAGTGCGCTGTCAACGCTGCATGGGCTGCTCAGAGTCCCGTGATAACGTCAGTGTCGACAGCCAAAAGGAAATAATTAAAACTAAGGCTCTCCCTAAGTCAACAATAAACAAAAATAAAAAGGTGGAGATAGACGAAGAGTGTCGGGTACGCGAGTAAAAGGTAAAACTGCGGAGAGGCGACGAAGGAGAAGACAACAACACGGCAAAATGGTGAGGCCGACAAAAAAAAAGCACGTTAAACTAGTGAAGATGATGAGGACAACCAAAGCAGCAAAGAGCTGCTCATGGCGGGTGACTACCGATCAAGTACTCAGAAGTGGAGACCATGATCGATACACGAGAAAACACGTAGAAAACAAAAAGGTTGAGAAAGGACGAAGAAGACGAAAAGGGGGGAAAGAAAAACAATCGAAACAGAAACGAAAGAAGAACAGTTGAAGTTGCGAAAGAAAAAAGGCGTTAAAAAAGGATATGCCCCTTTTTAAGTCTCTTCGCCACTCATAAGAAAGAGAACAAGATTTATGTGACGAAGTGAGTTGCAGCACCGCCACCACACAAAATTGTGAGAAAACACGAGAAAAAAACAAAGGGCGGAGAGCAATCAAGACCACTACCTCTATCGCCACAAACAGGAAGAGAAAGAGAGAGAGGTATTACCACGCATGCTCTCATTAAAAAGATACTTGTCACCATCACGTGTAGATGACGAGCCTCAACCGCCGCTTGTGGAGTTCACATACGCACAAAACCCTTCTCTTCTCGCGCGCGCCTTGCGTTCGACGTCTTTTTTTTTAGGTAAGGCGGCCTGTTTGCTGTTGCGTATGTGGGCGGTATAGAAGAGAAAAAGATCCAGAGTTGCGCAAATTCTCTAGTATCGCGGCCGCAATCAGCGTCTATCAACAATATTAGTTTATAAGAAAAAAAAAAGGGTGAAGCATTATGGCCTGCCAGCAGTGCCACTATTCGCCGCAGAACAACACCCTTCGCGATGAGGCGGCGAGGGAGAAAAACAAACAACAAATGCTTCGCCTAGCAGCACTGATGGCTCGATAAGTCGCAACAACAAAACACGCCAACCATCAAGAGAATTAAAACAAAGGGAAAAGAGAAGCAAAATCCTCTTTCGTCTTATCACTCCTTCTTTGGAGTGGCACCCATCTGGCCACGAATGCGGTTCGCCAGCGACTCCGGCACTGCACCCTTGTCCTCCTTGATGGCGTCCACCACCGCCTGCACGTCTTCCGGCTTAAAGAGGCCGTAGCAGATGCCACCGTGGCGGCTGTAAATGATCACGTTGCCCGCGTACACGTGGCCGCCAACGTGGGAGCACGGGTACACCGTCACCCGCTCCGCCGCACCCTCGCCCATCGTCTCCGTGATGGCGAGGCGGAAGAGGTCGATGAGCACCGACCCGCAGTACCCGCAGCGCGCATCGCGCGTGAAGTGCGCGCAGAGAAAGATGAAGTACTCCCCAGAGCGGTCGATTGCGAGGTTGCCCTTCGCGTTCCACGGCAACTCGTAGGGCTCAACAACGCCGCTGTACTGGGTGATCGTGACGGACTTGCTCGCCTCCTCCCACTTGAAGCGCAGGATGGAGTCGTCGGTATCCTTGTCGAGGTGGGAGACGGTGAACGTCGCCTCGGGGCACTCCGTCTTGCACCGCGCCGACAGCTCGTTGTAGCCCGGCACGTTCTCTGTGCGCTTATCCCACTCCGCGGCGGGCATGCGGGAGTTTAGGAAGATGTGCTCCCCCAGCTGCATGCTGCCGATCATCTTGGCCGGCACGGCGCCGCAGCACTCCTTGCGGCCGAAGCCGTACTTGAGGGGGTCGAGGCCCTCGATGTCCTGCAGCGTCTGCCGCGTCAGCCTCGGCTTCACCGCCTCGAAGGAGTTCGGGTCCACAACAACGGTCTCCATCTCCTCAGTCATGTTTATGATGCAAACGCAGATTTTTTTTCTATTTACTGCTTGGTGTGCTACTGAAGGAGGGAAAGGCGGAGCAACAAAGAGTCGTGCGTGGAAGGCAGCAGCTGTGATGACGCAATCTGAGTGTGTGTGTATTTTTGGTGGCACGGGAAGGGAGAGAGCACGATGAGGTACTGTAGCGAGTAGAAAAAGAGGAGAAACAAACAGCTGCGCGAGCTACTGCCTACTGTCGATAATGTGAGTCTGAAACGACTAAAAAAGTGGTGTGTGATTGAGGGAAGATGTAAATCTCGGGAGTGGTGAGAAAGAGCACCGGAAAAGAAAACCAAAAGCTTCTGTATTACACGAGTGAAATCAGAGTGCAGAAGAGCGGCAAAAGCTCAAAGATGAGACGGAGGAGTAGAGGAAGGTATGGCTTAGTATTGGGAGAGGCAAGCAAAGCCATCGTTGGGAGTAAGTGCACGCATAAAAATGTAGGTGACGTAGAGCTCAGGCTCTCGCACATAACAGCCGCACGACAAGCATGTCCGTGAAGCACGCCGGAACAGACGCAAATACACATTTTAGTGGAAAAGAACGGCGCATCTGCACGAAAAGGAAAAGAGTCCCAAAGGTTCAATTCACCATATGGAACGCCTTCGCCGCCCGCAAATGCCACCTTCTACCACCAACTTAAGTTTCTCTCCGCTTAGCCTTTTTTTTTTGTTTTTGGATTGTGAAATTCCAGCACACGCTGGTGACGAACAGAACACCGCACAACAGCAAAGCTCCTCGAAGAAGTGAACACAAGCCTCCTCAATACACCAACAACCTTCTCCCAGCTGCCGAGCACACACGCGTGGACGCACGCGTCAGCGTCCTACATGTCCTCCGCGCTGCGATGGTCCGTCGCGCTTTTTGCGCTCAGCGGGTCAATCACATGCGGACGCACCAGCATCCTCTTCGGCACACAGTACGGGAACGCGAGCGCGTTGCACACCGGGTTCAGCGACTCCTTCCCTGCCTCCTCGGTCTCCCAACTCTTGGCGCGGCGCAGCTTGCCGATCTTCGCCAGAGCCATCTGCCGCTGACGATGCGCAGAGAGGCGGTCCTGAAAGAGTGTGACGACCGGCGGCACGGCAAACTCGAACTCGCGCTCGTTAAGCGAGCCGTCCGTCTGCACCACAAGCGTCTTGTGCATGCGCGGGAAGCGGGCCCGCTCGATGGCGAGCTCCTCGCGGTACATGCCGCGATTCTCGATGTGCTGCATCTCACTCACGTGGCGGTCCTTGATGAAGCCGCGGAGGACGTAGGGCACCTTGTAGTCGGCGGGTCGCAGCTTCGGGTTGGCGGAGATGGCACGCCCGAGTGGACGAAGCCCCGCTGCGGGGGGTGCGCTCTTGGTCACCACAGCCCACTTGTTGAGCACCATGACGATGTCGGCTAAGCCAGCTTCACCCTTGCGTTTTCCTGCGGTAGTAGTAGTAGTAGTAAAACAAAGGGCAGAGAAGGCGAGAACAACGCCACCGGCAAAAAAAGGGGCAAGAGGGGAGAAGTGCACGGTATCGCTACCGGAGAAGGAAGCAGGTCAAATAGAGTAGGACCCACACCTAGCAGCAGCTATAAGAGTGATGCGCTTGGATAAGAGGGCAACAACGCCATCAATAAGCGCATCAGAGCCCGATCGTGGCACATGACGTCTTCTTCCTCGTCTCGCAGTGGTTAAATGAAAGAAGGGAAAGAAGCAGAGAGTAAGCTGCTGTGCGAACACGAGCTCTGATGAAGAGGCAACGCCATAGGCCTTCCAAAGGAGGCTTTACAAATTTTGTGCGGTAAACGAATGTGAACAACAAAGCACGGCTACAAACCAAACAAACGAACAAAAGAAAAAAATTTGCGGTGACTCCAAACGTGCCAGCGAGTGAAAGTCGAGCGGAAGGGGGAAAACAACAAAGCCAAATGAGGCGGAAAAAAGATCGAAAGAAAGGGCGGCATTGAGGCAAACCACAACACACTCTCTCTCTATCGTTAACCCCTATTTCACTTCCTCGCCTGAGACTTGGCAAAGCGGGCCAACGCATTGCCGTTCAGCTGGTAGAACAGCACTCGCTCCTTCACCATCCAGCGGAGAAGAGGCAGAGAAGAAAACGAGAGTGAGGGCTGTTGCACCGCTGCCGCCTCCATCGCAGTCACTACCGCCGCAATATCCTCACTGCAGACACGATCGGCAGCGTCAAGGACACCACCCGCCGACGCATCAAGCTGCAGGGCAGCAATGGACAAGACGTTCACCGCGGCAGGGGAGAGAGAGCCTTTCTCGCGACACAATGCAACACAGGCTGCGTCCAACACCATCAAGAACGTCACACCGAGCTGCGGCTTTCTTTCAGCTGTGGCGATGAGCTGAGGTGCGGACGCGTTTCGCAGCGCGCCGGCCCCTGCCACCATCCCTGCGGCATCACGATGAAGCAGCACGAGGGGCGAGAGGGACGCTGCTGCCGCCGTCGGTGAGCTCGCTGCGGCGCCACGCTTCCCGTTTTGCGGAGACGCCGCAGCAGAGAGGGCGGCGCTGACGTGCGACGTCGCGGTCACGACGCAGGGCCGCCGCCAGCGCGTCGCAACAAAGTGAGCAGCAGCATCCACTTCAGAAACACTAATCTCGTTGCTTAATCTCTCCCCTGTAGAAGGCCGCACCGCGCTCACCTCCACCACCTGCTGCAGCCACGCCGGATTGCAGGGATCAACATCCGCTGATGCAGAGCCATAACCCACCGCACGCTGCGCAGCCAACAAGCTGGCGGAGGAGCGGGTGAGTGAAGCGCACTCCTCCACCTCCTGTGGTTGACCAGAGAGCAGCACCGTCACGCGGTGATGGCTGCCGGTGTCGGTGAGGTGGAGGGAGGCGAGAAACTTGAGCCGCTGCTGCAGGGGCACGTCTGCATCGACAGCAAGAAGGACGTCGGCGGGCTGCTCGCGAACCTCGCTCGCGAGGTCAGTGACAGATGTCTGCGCCAGTGTGCGGTGCGACACCTCCATCACCAGAGGCGACAGCGGTAGCCCAGTGGGGCTCGTGGGTGTCGCACTGCCTTCCCTCGACGGCAAAGACTGCGGGGAGAGCGAGGCACCAGCCAGGGCGAGGCTCCGCCGACACCGCTGCAGCGGCGCACTTCGCATCCCACTTGACACAATATCCACAAGGGCCACATCCTCAGCAACCTGGCGCCGCAGCAAAGCTCGACACGTCCACAGCCACACCTGAGAGGCCGTGTTGCACGCACTAAGGGGCGTCATCACGTCAGCAGTCGCAGCGTTGCCCAGGAAGCCGGACGCAGCAAGGCTCCTACGCACCGCCGTCCACTGCTGTGCGAGAAGCTGCGAGAGCGTCGCCCACCACTGCTTAACAGCACCACTCTTCTCCGCAGCAGCGGCCGGCTCCGGGCTGGCCGGAGTAAGAAGTGCGGTGGAGACGCTAACAGGCAGCAGGTGCAGGCACAACATCGTGCCGCACACAACGTCTGCCAGTTCATCCCCGGCTCGCTCCTCATCTGCCTTGCAGCCCAGACTCTTCATGAGAGATGCCCGCTGCGCATCATTCTCCAGAAGGTGCTCCAGCAGGGCCGCCACCTTCGTCACCGTAGCTGGGGCTGGAAAAACACCGCTTCCAATCCCGCTGAAGGACAGCCGGACAGAATCGTGTCCCGCCTTGTCCAGCCGCTTGCTCAGTCGCGCTGCGTGGTGCACCTCATGCTGTCCACACGCCACCACCAACTCCGCCGCGACATTCCGCAGCTCCGCTGGCGCCGCGGACGACTCCGCGTGGATCTCCGCAACATAACGCAGCCCGCGCCGAGCACCGTCCTGAATTCTCCTCAGCAGGCTGTCCTTCAGCAGCTGCACCCGCACCCGCTCCTCCGCCGTAGCAGTCAACTCCTCCAGCGCGTCCTCCACGGAGAAGAACGCGTCTGTTGGCGCGGGTTGCTGCGTGGCGGCTGGGGAGGAGGCTGCAGCGTCGGAGCGCAGCCGCACCTCCCGCATCACCCCGCTCGATGCGGCAGGCAGAGATTCGGCAAAGGTGACGGCTTCGTGCAGCGCCTCCACCAGCTCTGATAAGTGCGTCGCACGACGCGTGGCGGTCACGACGACGGTGGCTCCGCGCAGTCTGCATTTAAGCAGAGGTGGAAGGGCGGAGGCAGATGGCAGTTTCGCTGACGATGCCCGCGTTGATGGCGCTGTCGCGGCAGACTCTGGGGACTTGTTTGTCTCCACTGGCTTGGCAAGATGGATCGTCGTTGCAGAAGGAGGTGCGGACCTCGAAAGAGGCGTAGTAGTTGTGCTTGCGGCCTCTGGAGCGGTCTCCTCTGCTGTTGCAGGTTCGGCAACAGCAGTCGATGATGCTGCGGCGGGCATGCTGCCATGGATGGCTGCACCTGGCGTTGGTGGCGAAGGTGGTGCCTGTGCGGAGGCCTCAACTGCTTCAGCCTCGACTGCCTCCCCTCGCTCCTCTTCGTCGACAGCCGGTGTGAACAGCGTGTCCTCCAGCTCCTCCAGAGTGAAGGCCACCTCCGACGCGGGGCCTTCCAGAGACGACCGCAGCAGATCCGAGGTGACCGTAAAGGGTGGTGCCCAGGACGACGGCATCGCAGCCGATGAGGATGCAGCGGCGGCGGTTGTTGTCGTCGTGTTTGTGGAGGTCGGCTTCGCAAAGACGGACACGTCATCGTCACCGAGCTGACGCGCACGACTTGCCGCACGCGCCGTCTCTTCCGCTGTGGGCACCGACAGGACAGGCGGTGGCGGTGGTGGCGACAGCGCTGTCGCTTCGCACGCCTGCTCTTCCCTTTCGTGTGACTCCGCGGGCGTAGTGTGAACAGCGGATCGGCCTGCTCTGCGTCTGTTAAGCGGCGGTGTGGTCAGACCGAGCTGAGAGGCCCGCACAGAGAGGCGCTGGCGCTGCTGCTCCGCCGCGACTTGCTTCTCCAGGTCGAAGATGTCCCGCAAGAGACCGTCTGCCTCGCTCTTGTGGTGGCGACGTGCGCCGCGTTGGCTGTGGGGCATCGCATCCAAGTCCCTCGTCTGTGTTGGGGCAGCCTCGCCTGCCTCATTTGGGAAGGCGGTGAAGACGGTCTCATGGGGGTTGAAGGGCGAAGAGGACGGCGCTCCTGTCTGCTGGCGAGCAACTTCCACGACGCTGCTCAGCGGCACCTTGGAGGACCGCGAAGCAATGCCCTGCGCAAACCGCCGCATATTCCAGTATTTGCCTCCTCAGTGTTTATTTTTTCTCTTAGAAGAGCGTTACTTTGATGTGTCGGAAAAGACAAATTGGAGGCAAAGTTTGAGAGGTGGAGAAGTACAGGAAGGATCCGCTGGTGCCGCAATACATGCTCAAAGCCCACTCTGCGCATGCCGCATTATCCACACACATCAGTTTACAGTGCTCTTCATACAACGCAAGAGTAAAACCTGAACATCTCTTGGTCCTTTACCCGAAGGAACAAGCAAGGTCTCTTGCGTTAAGCGTGGCAAAAGCGGACTTTTTTATTCTTCCACGCTGCTGAGGTGGACACCTCGAAGAAAAAAAGGGAAAAAACGTGTGCACAAACATCTCTTTACTTTTTTTCCGTTTCGCGGCATTGCTGTGCAGGTATGTGTTTTCTTCTTTTGGAGTGTGTGTTTTTGTTTGGCAATGACAGTCCCTTTCCCTGCTGCTTGCCTCTTGCGGAAAGGTGCTTGCACCTCTGTTTTTTTACCGCAGTAGGCGGAGGAGCAACGACATCTCTGTCTCCACGCTGACCTCCTTGTCCTGCCCTCCGCACCGGATGTGTGAGTGTGTGAAGCCCGTCTTAAGCGCTCTCTGCACCCCTTCCCTTTGTAGCACTTATCAACGGCGAGCCGCGTCACTTCGCCGTCGCGGGACTCCGCTGCGGCGCCGGCGCAGGGGCGGTCTGGTTCGGCAGGAACCAACCCAGCACCACCTCCTCCGACGACACAGGGGCGAAGGACTGATTTCCCTGCATGGCAGTCGACACGGAGGTGACCTTCGCACACGTCAGTACGTCGTAGCCAAACTTCTCCACGTTGGCTTTGAAGAGCATCATGTCCGACGTGGCCGCCGCACGATCGTCGACGGCAGAGGCCGGGATGCGTGTGGTGGCCTCGCGCAACATCACACTCAGCATCCCAATCAGCGGCACCACGACGCCGTCCATGTCCGCCGGTGGCAGCAGCGGCCGCAAAGCGCGCATGAGCCGCGCCACCTCCCGCAGCATCGCCATCACCCACTCGTTGCCGCCCACCACCCACTGCTGCTTCTGCACGCTGACCGCGCCGAAGTTCTCCACCTTGCGGTAGACAAGAGAACCCATCTTGGAAAAGAACTCGTTGCGGTGGGCACGGCAGTTCTTCACGACGCGGTGCCAGTCGTTGTCGACAAAGAGCTTCGCCTTGTCCAGCGTTTCGTCCGCTGTCGTGCCGTTCGTGGACTCCCCTCCTACGGAGGGTGACGCGGCTGCACTGGGAATCAGCCCGAGAGCTGCCGCAACAGCCAGCGCGTCTCGTGGAACACGCTGCGTTCGATTGGGCATTGCCGCTCCTCCTGCCTCTGCGACCCCGCTGCCGCTCATGGCCGCCATGAGGTGTGCCTGCAGTGCGGGAACAAAGTCGCTGAGAAACGAGACACACTGCGACGCGACGCAGAGGTGCTGGGTCGTGATCGTGGCGAGCGTCTTCTTCTCGACGGCGCGGGCCCCCAACACCATCGCCGCCGCCTGGCCCTCGTAGGCGTCGATGAGCTCAATCATGCGAGAGGCGACGTCGAAGGCGAGGAAGGGGAAGGTGGCGAGGTAGCTGTGGTACTGGTAGAGCAGGTCCATCAGCACGAGCAGCGAGTTTGCCACCGTCCTGCCCTCCTCCATCTCCTCCACGTCCTCCCCCTCTCCCTTGCCACTGGCGGTGGTGGTGGCGCTGCTGTTGAAGGCGTACGAGGTGGACGTGGTCGGCGTCGAGGCGGCTGCGAGGCCGGTGGAGCGGGGCAGCCGCACATACAGCCTCGCGGCGTCCGTGTCGAGCTGCTCGTCCGCGCCGTCGAGGTTGCCAGACCGCGAGAGACTCGTCGCGTTGCGTTGGTGCGTGTAGGCAGCCCCACCGCTTACTCCGTCCCCAGCAGCCGCTGCCCCCATCGCTCCGGAACAGAGCTTCTTCACACCGCACTGACGAAAGCGTTCCAGGGCAGCGGGGCTGAGCGTGCACATCTCCTCCACCTCGCGCTGTATTGCCGCGTCGACGGTGTCCTTCGCCGCCCACGTCTCGCCCTCCGTCACCATCGTTATCTTCTCTTTGTTGTCCTTGTGCTGCCGCCGCAGGAAGCGCTTCGCCAGCCGCTGGATGGTGGTGCCGATCACACGGGTGGGGCGGTAGACGGCAAAGCCAAAGGGCTCGCCTGGACGCAGCCCGCCTGCCGCTGCTGTGAATCCCGATCCCGATGCGGAGCCGCGTGAGCCCAGACGCGGCGTTCCATTTGTCGGCGCCTCCAACAACCCAGCAATGCGGCCGGCAACATCGTTCGTGATGCGGAGCGGAAACTGCGTGGCGATGCGCACCAGCTGCTCCACCTCGCCTGTTGAGGAGAGCTGCTCGCCACCGGCGTACACCTCCAGCATCGACGCCACGATCGCCTCGGCCTCGCCGCATAGACGGGCAAATAAGTCTCGCGTCAGCTGCGTCACCATCGTTTCGCGGTTGTCGTACATCGCTAGCGCGCGACGCAAACCACCCGTGAGAAAGAAGCCCCAGTTCTGCGACACCTGCGTCACAAAGTCGACCAGCACCTCCACGAACTGCTGCAGCAGCTGCTGATAAGGACGAGCGCGAAGGTTTTTGGCGAAGCCGCAGAGCTGCTGGCGGGCGTCGGGCAGCGCAAAGGCGAGTGGGTTGCTCGCCACCGCCAGCAGCTCGTTCGCGTGGGCGTCGTCGAGGGTGCCGGTGTTCATGAGCAGACCGACTAGGGCCTCTTGTGCCGCGACGTGCAGCGCCTCGACAACTTTGACGTGGTAGAGCTGATTCGCCGCGGTGAGGACGCCGAGACGGGTCGCACTCGTGCACAGAAGGCCCATCCGCTCTCCCGCCTCGCCGTCGCTGAGGTCACTCTGCAAAGCACGCGTGTACTCTGCCAGCACGACCTTCTCCAGCGCCTTTCGCACCACTTTCACCCGCGCCGGCACCTCCGCGAGGCACTTCAGCTTCGACAAGGTGCTCCACGAGATGCTGCCCGCGCTGTCGTCCTCGTTTCTTGCCGCCGCCTCGAGGTCCACGAGGGCGGAGGTGATGGTGAGCACCTCGCCCAGGTCGCGCTCCGGCAACGCGGCCCAGTTGTCGACGTCGCCGAGGCGCCGCAGGACGCGTTGCGCCGTCGTTGCGGTGCGCTGCAGTCGCTCGAAGTTCTGCCGGCGCCGGTACAGCTGCCCGATCCGCAGGTACTCCGACACAAAGTGCTCGCCGGCCCGCATGCCGCCGTCCCGGGCAATCTGCGCGTCCGCCAGCACGCTGCGTGCGTCGCTGCTCAGCGAGCCGAACTGCTGCGACGTGGCGAAGAAGTCCTCGGAGCGGTGCTTGACGTGCTGCAGCAGACACTTTTCCACCGCACCCTCCCACGCCCGCAGCTCCTTGTTGCGTCCCTCTAGGTACTCGAAGTCGTCTGTGAAGGTGGTGCTGTCGACGATGTGACTGAGACTCGGCATGGCCGTCTTCTCCGCCACCGGCGGCGCGGAGGGTGTGGAGGGTGAAGGTCCTGCTGCTGCCGCACGTGCAGCTCCGGGTGACGCCGCGGTGCCGCTGCTGGGCGACGGTGCGGTGCTGATGGAAGCAGCAGCACTGGGCATCGACTCCCCTACCACCTCCGACATGGTCGCCATCTCAGCCGACGCGTTGTATTCCTTCGCAAAGAAGAAAGCCGGCACACCTTGCGGCCAGGGGCCACTCTCCTCTTCCGCCGAGGCACCGCCACCACCGTTGCCTCCGCTGTTAAGTACTCCATCAGCCTTCTCGTCACGCCACTCGTCCGCTGCGTTGGCGATGCCTTCGCGGCGGTTCGTCTGATACGCGTCGCCGATGTGGCGCACATAGGCGGTAAAGTCGTGCGAAGGGGGAAACTCGGCGAGCAGCGCAGCGGCAGACTCGGGGCCGACCTGCCGCTCTTTAAAGGAGCGGAGAAGGTCCTCCAACGTGCCTACTCTGCCGTTGAAGTCGAAGGCGTCGTACAGCTTGCCGCCCAGCCACGTGCTCCAGTCGACATTTGTTGTCGGCTCGCCGGGGTCGTTGAGAATGGAGATGAAGCTTTGCCCGACGGACTGCTGCAGGTTCGTGAAGTGCGCCTGCGACACAGGGTCGAGCGCGGAAAAGGACGACCCGTCAGCGCCAAACGACGAAACGATGCCGTTGCGCTGGTGGCGCTGCTTCTCGATCTCGTCCGCCGCGCACTCCTCTTGCAGCTGCGTGAGCAACTCGCTCGGCACCTGCACCTTCAGCGGCTGCGATGAGGAGGACGAGGCAGCGGCGGAGACCTCGTACAGCCAGTTGCGCAGCTGTGCCCGCAGCGTGGCGGAGGAGACGCCATTCTTGATAGACTCCTCGATGACCAGCGCAGGAAGGCCGACGGCGTGGGCGATGCGCACCCGACTCAGTCCATTGTGCACGATGAGGTGCGCGCAGATGCTGGCGGCGGCGTCGTGGCCGCTGCGGGGCACCGGTGCGGTCGACGCGTGCAGCTGAGTGGAGGAGGTGAGCGTGCTGCGTCGCTCCATTTGAGGCGTAAGGCGCCTATAAAATAAATGCGCTAAATGGAATTATTGAAGCTTGTTTGCCTCCGATGTCTTTCTCTTCGTACTTTACAACAGTATAAAAAACGGATTCAAAAGTATTGTGCAGCCTTTCTTTGGTGATGAATAATGAAGCGCTGTCCGATGCAACACCGTGGTACTCCCCATATCACTTCCTCAGTGCGCCTGCTTCAGGCGACAGGTGGAGAAATAAATAAAAACAGTGGCGTTTTGAAATTACCGTGTTTCCTCCTTTTTTTTTCTCTGTATCAAGGGAAGCTACCAATATACTCGCGAAACAGACAGAAAGAGGGACAGCGCACCCGCGAGTGAGTGCGTTAACGATGCAACTTTGTCAGGATGAAAAAGAGGAAAAACAAAAATAAGCAGGGAGGAGGAGTAGATGATAGAGATGTGGTATACATGAGCGCGACGAGAGCGAAGGCAAAGAGGCAACCACCACCGCCGAGGTGCAACACTTACAAGACAGCACTTATGGGCGGGGATTCAACTAAGCAAGGAGGCCATCGACACGCACATCGAGGACACAAGGTCCTGTGAGCGGCAACGCCATCTTCTCGAGGTGTCAAATGTGATGCACAGCACTGACACAGGAGTGCCACCAGGCAGTCGAACACACGAGAAGCGGAGGATCCCATCGCAATCGCTTATTTGGGCCAAAAAAACAGTCTCTATTTTTTCTTTCTTTTTCTTTTTTCAAAGTTCCAGTGGTGTTCGTGTCGCGTGAGAAGGCACGTTTCATGAGCTGCAGTTCTAGTCTAAGAAGGAAACGTAGCCGGTGATGCACGTGGAGAGAGAGAAGAAAACAACAATACCACGGGCATTCAGCCCCAGAAAAGCACATCTAAAGAGAAGCAGCATCCAGCAGTCAGCGAATGACGTAAGAAGGCAAGGAGAGAAACGCATCTATGCCTCCCTCCTTTCCTGCGTAGACTCCCGCTGCTGAGTGAAAATAATACTAAAAAGAAGCAACGCGCAGGCGTCGACCGATAGTTGCCTCGTTGCTCACTTCACCTCTCCCCATGTCCTAGCGCGCTCGACATGGCCGACGCCGTGTAGCGCGGTGCGTCGTCCTCCGGCGACGATGCCGCCGCCGCCGCTGGCTGTGATGAGGCAGGAGGCGTCGCAGCAAACAGATTCCGCGTATTCCCGCGATGCGACTCCGGCGGCGAGGTCGTCTTCTCCACCGTCCCGCCTTCTACGAGCGGTGGATTTGAGAAGTAGCTGTCGTCGTCGTCTACCTCCTCCTCCTCTTCCTCCATGCCCGCACCAGAGAAGGTCTGCACATCGACAGGAGTAGAGGGAGTGGATGCCGCTGCCGGCAAGGCTGGAGCAGCGAAGGTGGACAGGGCGGCGTGCGGTGCCTCTTCTGCGCCGGTAGCGGTGGTGGTCTGTGGAGCTGCAGGCAGTGATGCTGATGGCGGCTGCGGAACCGCCACACGCGGCGGCAGCGCAAAGACGGCGGTGGGCGGCGACGGCACGCGCACGCGCGGTGGCAGCGCTAAAACAGACGGTGCCGCTGGTGCTGCTGCTGTGGGAAGCGACGCCGCAGCGCTGCTCGGTCTATCGGCCGAAACTGTGTCGCTGGGTGGTGGTGGTGATGCTGTGTTGCTCTCTTCCGCAGCCTCCGTCGCCTTGCCCGTCAAGTCTGGCGCTGCCGCCTTCACCTCACTAGAAGAGGGGAGGGGAGCAGATGCAGCTGCCGCATCAACGCTGCTCGTCTCGGCCAGTGGGGAGGCGCGGGCGGAACCTTCTGACTGCGCCGGCCCGTCGACCGTCCACGCCGCCACGTCGCCGGCCGACTCAGCGGTGGCGGCGAGCAGGTGCGCCGAGTTGGCGGTTGTCAGCTCTGGTGCGGCCGGCACACTCGCTTCCCCTGCCTCCGCTGCCCTCCCTTCCTCCTCTGCCGGCATGCTGACGGGGGACGTCGCGCGCTCTCCTTCCTCTTTGATGAGCGAACCGCTGGAGTTGCCAGACAGGACGGCGCTGCTCTGCGGACGCGGCACGGACACCAGCGGCGGCGACGGCGTCTTGCGCAGCCCCGCCGCGCCGGTCGAGGACGGCAGGCGGCCAACGTTGCCACCACCCAGTGCGGCGCTCGGGAAGGCCGACGCAGCCGCGGCCTTGGCGCCTGCGGTGTTGCCAGGAAGCGTCGCTGGCGACGAGTGCTGCGAGACGATGATGTTGGTCTGCATCTCCTCCATCCGGTGGCGCTCTGCGAGCGGTCCGACAAAGTCGAAGGAGGCGTTGCCGGAGAACTGGTGGGTGAGGTCGAAGCTGCTGTGGTCGGCGCTCTGCAGCCGCGGTGAGGCGCCGCCCCGCAGCGGGCCGCCGTCGGCCGGACTCTCCTCGAGGTGCAGCGAGGGCAGCAGCTGTGCACTGCCGATGCGGGGCGGGTAGTGGTTGGAGGTGACGAGGGGCGTGATGGCGGGCGGGGAGGGTATCGGCGCCGCCTTGACGGAGAGCGCGCTGGGGGAGTTGCTGGAAGAGGCATACTGGGCGGACGTCGCCGGCTGCGTTGGCGTGTGCACCGTCGTGCGCGCCAGCGGCTGATCCGGCGTGGCGCCGGCGGTCACCGCCTCGGCGAGCTCTGCTGTCGCCAGCTGTGCCGGCCGCGCAGGAGCGGGGGAGGCGGCGGCGGGGGTGGGCAGCAAGGGCTCCAGGCTGTCGTCCGGCGCAGACCGTAGCCCGGAATGGATAGAGCTCGCATTCGACGGCGACACGTCAGCCACCTCGGAATGAGGTGCCTCTGCTTCCTTCTCTCCCTGTTGCTCATCACTGTCCGCAGCTGCTGCAACTTCCGCTGGCTTCGCTTCCTCTGCCTCCATTGCCACCAACCTCGGCATCGCTTTCCCCTTGTTCTCCTCAGCTGCTGGCTGCGGCTGTGATGACTCTGGCTGTTGTTGCGGCGCAGCTACCGACACCACAGGCGTCGACGCTGAGACGGACGCCGACGACGCGGAGAGCGAGTGGGAGTAGGAGGAGGGGGTCTCCTCGTCCTCTTCATCTCCGCTGCCGCTGTCGCTGCCTGTCAGGGTCGGCTGCGACTGCGTTGGGTCTGAAGTCGCCGTCGCGGTCTGCTGCGGGCTCGTCGACGGCGAGTGCACGACGGCGCGCAGGTCACTCGCGAAGTGCAGACCATCCACCGAGGCACGGTTCACCAAAATGGAGACGGGGTGGACGAGGGCGATGGGCGGGGCAGGGAAGTCGAAGACGCGGCCACGACGGGCACCAGTCGACGACGACGACGCATCTTGCGGCTTTGCAAAGCCAAAGCCGATGCGCATCTCGTGGTGGCCATGTGCCGGCGGTGTTGCTGAATCGCTGGAGGAGGAGGAGTCTGACACGTCGCCCCGCGCCTTCTCAATAGTCTCCTCCAGCCCGTAGCCGTCGTCTAACGTGGCGCTGCTGCTACCGCTGCTGGTGTGGCTGCTGTGCGATGCAGGCGCCTCCGCCTCGTCGTCCTCCGTATCCTCACTGTTCACGAGCTCTTGCACTATGCTGACAGCAGGCGCCTTCACATCAGGTGCGACGACGGGCGGCGACGTCGTGGAGATCGTCTTCGAAGGCGCCGTTGCCGGCAGCCCCGCACTCTCAGATGCCGCCGGTGAGTCCGCCTTCTTCGTGCTCTCCGGCTTCGTCGCAGAGCCGCTCTCCTCCTTCTCCTCGTCCGCGTCGGTGAAGGTGTCCGCCATCGACGCCGACGACGACGAGACAGCGTCTGACGTCGACGTCAGCGAGGACTCTAGGGAGTCGTTGCGTGCCGCTGCATTGTTTTCTCCCGTCTCTGCCGCCGCGGGTACCTTCGTGAGTTCGTCGCCCTCAGGGGACAAGGACGCAGAGGGGGAGCGGCTGCCTCTGCGGTGCGCGGACGCCGCGCGTGAGCTGTGGGCGGGAAGCAGACCCGACATGCTGTCCAGCGGCGACTGCGAGGGCGGGGTTGCGATGTCGTCGCCGGGGGTGCGTCGCGGGGCAGCGGCATTGCGCGGCCCATCACGCGACGGCGGCCGCGACGAGAGCGCAACGCTGTGCGGCGGACTGCGGGACGCGCGGCCACTCAGGTCCAGCGAGGCCTGTGCCCGGCTCTGCTGTCCTGTGCTGCTGCCCTCCTCACCCTGCGCCACTGACTCCAACAGTCGCGCCGTCAGCTCAGCCTCCCGCTCCTGCGCGCTCTCGGCGAGCTGTGCTTCGTACTGCACCCGCTGCGCCGCCAGCTGGGTCGTCAGCGCATCCACCTGGCGGCGCAACTTGCGCAAAGCCACCTCCTGCTGTGCCTCGCGGTCACGTGCCATCGCCTGCGCCTCATCGCGCTGCGCGCGAAACGTGGCCTCGACAGCGCGCACCGCCTGCTGCTCCCGCGCCTTCATCTCGTCATGCAGACTCGCCTGCTGCTGCTGGCTGTGCCGCAGGAGCTCGACGAGGTGGTCGCGTTCGTCGATGACGGCGCGCAGCGTCGCCGGCGACTCCAGCGTATCAAAGAGCTGATGGAAAGCTTCCACCTCCCTGTCCGAGTCCACCAGCCGCGCCTGTGTCGACGTGAGCTGCTGCTGGACGCGTGCCAACTCCTGTGGCAGCCGCTGCAGCGCTCGCCACTCCGTCTGCATTGCAGCGTACCGGTGCGACAAATCCTCGAGTTGGCGGGTCGTCGTCATCACCTGGCTGTCGGCGGTCTGGTACTGCTGGGTGAGGAGGCGCAGACGTTCCCGCAGGTCGCGGATGGCATCGTCCTTCTGGCGCAGAAACGCCTCGTCCACTGCAGTGGCAGGCGCAAGGGAAACAGGGTAAGCGGCACCAGCAGCAGAAGTGCGCTGCGGTGACCAGCGAAGCGCCACCGGACCGGAAGAAGGCCGTCCGCCCCTCTCATCTCCGCTGCCGGCCTCCTCTGCCTCCTCCTCCTCTCCTCCAGCAGCAGTAGTCGCGACGCCTGCAGCCTCGCGCGCACTGCTTCGTGCGCTGCCAGACGAGGCGTGCGGTGCGCGACGCTGCCGTTTCAGCAAGCTGCGCACCACCTCCAGCTCCTTCACAAGGGCTCGCACCTTCTCACCACGAGCGTCGCGGCGCAGCAGCTCCACCTCCTGCGTCAGCGCCTCCTGCTGCTGCTCCAGAAAGTACGCGCGTCGTTGCCAGTACTCCTTCGGTCGCTGCTCCGCCAGCTGCGACGCCTTCTTCACGCCTCCGCCCTCCAAGCCTTGCTGCTGTGGCGACGAGACCCCACTCGTCCCTTCCTCAGCCTCATCCGCGCTGCCGTCACGACTACTGTTGTTTGCCTCGTTGTCGCTTGCAACGCCGTGGAGGGTGCGCACCAGCACCTGTGCGTGCCGCAGCTGCCGCTGAAGACTGCGAACCTTGTCCTTCTCATCACGAAGCTCACGCTGCAGGCGCAGCCACGCGTCCTCGGAGCGCCGTCCGGAGATGTTATTCGCGTCGGCAGCGTCTTGAGGAGCCACACCGCTGTAATGTGCCGAGGGCGATCGCCGTGCCGCACGCACCTTGCACCGCAGCTGCTGCGTGAGGGACTCGTGTGTGGTAGCAACGACCGCATCGCGGCTCGCATAAGGACCCTCGGCACGCTGGCGAAGGCCTGTGCTGGGATCGAGCGCGCCTCTTGCACTTGAAAGCCCTGTCCCACGCGGTGAGCGGCGCTTGCTGTCCGCTGCAGTCGCAGCTTCACCGATGGAGCTGTAAAGTTGCCGAGCAGCCGCACGAGAGCCGCGTCGGCGGGCTGTGGCGCCGGCTGCTGCTGGACGACGCGGCACTGCGCCGCCAGTGCGAAGCCGGCCGGCAGCGGCAGCAGAAGAAGAAGTGGGAGGCGAAGCGCCTCTGCCGCGGGCTGCATTATACATCTCTGTCGCCCTACTCTCCATACCAGCAGAAGGACAGCCGGCGTGTGCACCAGCGTCCCCGTCGGCGCCGAGGTAGATGCGCTTAAACTCCGTAGTGTTGAGGAAGCGACTGCCAGGGAGGAGGTGGTGGGCCTCCTCGGCTGCCGTGCGCGGCGACTGCGCGTAGACGGCGTCGCAGCCGGAGTTTGTCAGCTGCGCCGTCCGCAGGTGTGACATCATCGAGTCCCAAAGGTGGCGTGTGCTGTCCAAGAAAAGAAAAAAAAAAGAATGGTTGTCTATGTGTATCGGTAGCAGCTAAGTCGAGCAACATAATTGGAGAGAGACAAGGAAGAGGTGAAGAACAGAGAGAGAAGAGAAGGTGCAAAGGGGTGGAGATTGAAGGGGAAAAAAGGGGGTAGAAGAAAGTGAAGCGACGGTGTGACTTTTAGTTTCTCATTAACGAGGCTTTTGGTCTCCGTTTTTCAGGTGTGTGTTTGTAGCCGCAGAAAAGCAGCAGGCATCTGCGGACAGCACCCCGAAAAAAAGGAATTTGAGCTCGTTTTGTATTTGGTTGCTCTCATCATACCGCACGTCCTCATTCGTCTCTATTGCGGCGTTTGTAGGCGGGTGAGAGTGAAGGCCTCTAGCGGCGGTACACCGTTGAGAAGGGCTGCGTCTCCCTCCGCTGGTACAAAGAAAGGCGCCTTGCTTTGAGTCTACATACTCCTGCGTTTCTTTATTTTTTCCTTTCTTGAAGTGGCTCCGCACGAAAACAATTGTTCGTTGCTTGCTTCGATTTATGCAATATTGTACAAGTGGCTCTACCGTTGCTGGCGCTGGTGTGCTCAACGAGACGCTTCGCTGTCGAGCAGGACGCACAACTGACAGCTTCCGTCCCGCCCTCACTTCTTGACTTGCTTCACAGCCCAGCTGATGCCTTCGTCGAGGCCTTCCCCTGTTTTGGCAGAGCAAGCTCGGATGTGCCACCGGCGGTCCCGCAGGTCCGTCAGGTTCAGTGCCATGGTGATCTCCGCGGCGGACATGGCGCCAATCAGGTCCTGCTTGTTGGCCAAGATTAGCATCGGCACACCAGCCACCTTCTCCTCCTCCAGCAGGTGCTCCAGCTCGCGGCGCGCCTCGAGAACGCGTTGCGGATCGGCAGCATCCACGACAAAGATGATCACATCCGCCTCCTTGAAGTACTGCCGCCAGTAGTAGCGGGAGGCACGCTGACCACCGGTGTCCCAGACGTCTAGTTTGATACCCCCAGCGATGAGCTTCTTAATTTGGAAGCCCTGCGTGCTCGTGACGTGGGTGATGTCGTCATCGCTCAGCTGCCGCAGAATGCTCGTCTTGCCTGCGTTGTCGAGGCCGAGAAAGAGTATGCCGGCGTGTCGGGTGGTGGGCCGAATGCGCATGAAGAAGTCAATGATCCCCATGAGCGCACACCAGTCGACTCAGTCATGCAGGAAAACTAAAGATACAGAAAGACTAGGAGCATGTTAGGATGACAATTCGGAGTAAAGTCTTTAGTCCTTTTTTTTTCTCTCTCTCGCTTCGTTGACGGCGCGGAAAGGGGGAAAAACAAAAAGGAAGAAGCAGATTTGAGGGGAAGAGCGCAGCTCTCACTGAACGACGTGCAAGTGCACAACTTTTTTGTTTGTTTGTTTGTTTTTATTGTCCTCTGTGGCTCCTTGCTTGGACTTCGTTGCTGCTCTGCTGCTCTCAATCCACAGTTTTTTTTTTTTTGTGTGAGTGTCCAGGTGTGTCCACAAGCCACTAAAAAGAGTGAAGGAAAGCGGGAAGGAAAGAGAAGCGGGTATGGTGGAACGCAGAGCACCAGACAAGTGAGCTCTTTCCATTTTCCCCCTATTCGGAGTGAAGCAGTGCGCATCAAAAGGAAAAGCAGGAATAAAGACAACTCGCCGTCAGGGCAGCGCCGCGCACAACGAGGTAGAGCAGCGCAGCTGCAGCCTATCCCAAAGGCCCATTTTCTCTTGTTGTTGTTGTAGCTAGTTCACACCCACTTGGCAGTGTACTTTACTACTTCACTTCTTGGTTTCTGTTCTTTTCTCGTCGCACCTAAACTCCTACGCCTTTTGACACGTGAGCAAGGATTGCCGACTCACACAAGAGTAATAAACAGAGAAGGCGACGACGATACGTGTGGTGTTCCACCCCTCTGCTTAGATGCTGATCCTGTAAGAAGCCGCAACAGCAGCGGGAAGCAGAGATGAAGGTCAAGGCGGGTGAAAGCAACGTACGCACTGCTGGTAGCAGCTGCAGTGGTAGACAGAGTGGCACAACAGCAAACGAACAGTCTTGCTCACAAGACGACGAGCTCAAAGCCGCCATCGACCTCGGCAGCAGCATCTTCCCCTCCGTGCTCTTGTGGCTGGTCCGCCCCTTTACCACGATGCTCCTTGTGGTGCTTGCGATGGCGCGAGTGGCTGTGGCGACTCGAAGTGTCATTCTTGCTGCGTCGGTGCGTCTTGGAGGACGTCTTCTTCGATTTCTTCTCGCCAACATCGTTGCTGTCGCGGCCAGTGCCGCCGCTGATCTCTCTCACATCTGCTGCATCCGCGGACACCTCCAGAGCGGCATCTGCCCCGTCGCGGTCATCGTGGGCCGGTGCACCGGCAGCCAACGCGGCGGTCATCTGCGCCAGAATAGCCGACACCTCCACCTGCAGGGCGGGAGGGCCGCTTGTCTCGCCGTTGGCAGCTGTCGTCGACGACACTCCGGGTGCGGTGGAAGAGGCGGCTGCATGCACGACGCGCTGGGTGCAGAGTGGTCGTGCCCGCATCCCGCTTCCCTTGTCCGTGGCTGGCGTTTGATCGTCCAGTGAGAGACCAGCACTCACCACCTCTGCTGTGCGGACGGGGGAAGCCAGCACCTCATCCGCTGGAGACACGCTTGCTGGCGCCGCTGCGTGTGGTGCGTCCGATTCGCCGGCGTCCTCGTCGCCACCGAAGAAGTCGTCGTTGGGTGCGGCAGCGTCGTGCACCATCGCTGTGGCCAATTCACGCATCACCTCCTCTTCGGGCGGACGGGCAGCGGTGGGCTGCGTGGCGCTGATGGTCGCAGAAGATCCCTCATTCGCAGAGAAAGGGGGAGACTCGTCTGGAGGAAGAGAAGCAACTCCGTTGAGGTGATCGCCCGCAGCCGCCGCACCTGCCTCTGTCACTCGTCTTGACACATCAGCCACCCCACCACGTGCCTCTGCTGCTGCTGGTCTGCTCGGTGGTCCACCTCGCGGCTTCACCGCGGCCCTGGCATGCGTCCCTGGCCGCGTGTCTGACGCGGTCGAGGAGGACGAGCGAGACGAGTGCCGCGACCCGTCGCTGCCGCTGCTGCCGCTGCCGAGAAAGAGCCGCATCGCCTCTGCGTCGCTCAGCCCTCGCGTTGCTGCGGGACTACCGTGATCGGCAGCGTGTGGACCAGCAGGTCCATGGGGTTCACGTGGAAGCGTGGAGGCGTTGGCACGGTGCTCTGTGCGCAAAGCAGCTGTTGCAGTCGTGGAGGAGGGCAGTGGTGCGGTAGGAGCTGCTGCTGCTGCTGTTGGTGTCACACCGTTTGGCGGCGGCAGGCCTTCACCAGCACTAAGGCTGGAGTGGCGCTGCAAGTGCGTCGCTGCGCCGTCCCCTTTCGTGTCGCCGTCTTTGCTGAGGGCAGCGAACGGCGGCGCCGTGCCGGACGTCTGCGGCGGCGATGATGCGTCCTTGTCGTCGCAAATGATGACGGCCTGCTGGCGCGCCACAAGATCGAAAAGGCGCAGCACACGCACCTCCTCCGCAGCGATGCGCAGCAGCGTGCTGGCGACGTGGAGGGCACGAATCACACCCATGATCCCGCTCCCCGTCAGCGCACTCAGCACCGCCGTCATCGGCCGTACAGAGAACTCCGGGGCAGCCTGGCGGCCCTCCAACATGCGGTGCACGAGCCCGGTCGTCGCACGACGCACCCGCGTACACCACGTCTGCACCTCACTTAGCGTGACCGCGACGGGCAGAGCGGCCTGGTCAGTCGACGCGGGGGTGACGTCGGCGAAGTTGAGCGCGTAGAGGACGCAGCAGGTCGGCGGCACGTGCAGCGTCTCCTGCTTTGCGTACTCCCAGGAGCTGCGCTGGCGGGGGTCAATCAAGAAAATCGTGAGGTGGGCATTCGCGTACACGTCGAGCAGGCGGGCATCAGCTGCCACCCGCAGCGCCTCCTGCAGCTGCACCGATGGCACGTTGCGGGCCGCCGCGTTGGGCGACGACGACGACGCCGAGCGCTGCCGCCCCTCCTCAACAGCTTCCCAGATGTCCACCTTCACGCCCTCGTGCGGGGCTGTGTGCTCCCCTTGCAGTCGCATCGTTGACGCGACGAGCTCTGCCGACGGTGTGTAGGCGGGTGGCAGGGGGTGCCCCGTCAGCCGCGCCAGAAGCGTGCTCTTGCCCGTGGCCTTGGTACCTCGAAGAACGACCTTCATGTTGTAGCGGGTGCCGCGCTTCATGTCCTCGCGAACCTGCGCCGACAGCGGCCACACACCGCTGCCCAGCTGCTGCGCGGAGCTCCCGCTCTGTGCGGCGTTGGTCGGGGCGGAAAAGAAGCCAGCAATGGCGGAGGCCGGCCCACTCGACGCGGTCGCCGACGGGGCGGAGGGGCCCCAGAAGGACTGCACGTAGTCGAGGATTGACATGGCGGTGACTTCTTCGCAATGGCTTCTGGCAACGTGGAGAAAGCGCCGGATGCGCACAGCCAGAGTGAAATAGGGCAAGAGCCAGCGAGCGAGACACACATACAATCGCAGCAACGTGTATGTGTGTCAACTTCTTGCTGTTATAGTTGTTATAAATGTTTTCTGCCCCTTTGAGGAGCGAGTTTCGATGGGCTTTGTTCTGGTGCCCTGCCCTCCTTCAGCGCCGCCGGCCAAGAGGTAGAACGCGTGAGAAAGAGTGAGAGCAAGAGAGGGTGAGATGAGAAAAAAGAGAAGAGAAAACAAGGAGAACCGAGAAAGTACGACACTGTGAACAAGTAAAAGAGCGTTGAATTTTTTTTCTGGTTTAAAAGCGGGCTTGGCACCCGAACACTACTCAGAGACAGAGGGGGCGTAAAAAAAGGCACACAAATGACCTTGGGGTTCTACACCTCCTTAAGAGCGGCTGGTTGTTGGCTCGGCAGCGTGAACAGCCTCACAGCTACCTAACGCATCTCCTACTCTCTCATTTTCGTGAAGAGAAGAGGCAGGAGGTCCTGCTTGCAAGCACTTCAGCTACAGTAGACGCCAACCCGCTAAGAGCTGAAAAAAAAAGGCAGTCAATTTCATTCCTTCGCGGTTTACCCTGCGCGTCGTCTTTTGAGTTTTATTTTTTTTTTTTTATGTACAGGTGGCAAAGTTGTGGTGGGTATGGAAGCCGTGAGCAAACTGAGAGAGAAGGAAGAAGAAAGGAAATGCGGAAGAGGGAAAAAACACCGGCCAACACACAAAGCACATGGAGTGTCCGACTGTTCAAAAACAAAACCCGAAAAAAAAAGTGAAGGGGATAGCGGTCTCATTGACGCGAAGAGGGAAAGTGAAGGGAGGGGTGAAGAAATATAGAAAACGAGAGAAACACCCTGAGAGGTGGTGCACACGAACAGACAACGAAAGAAGCCTACGCACCGACAACGTAGGCTCGTATTGGCAAAAAGGGAACCAATAAAAAAGAAAGCTAGCACGGTCAAAATCGCAAACACGAGGCGTACTCAGGAAGTGATGCGGCGCAAAAAGCGAAAAAAAAAAGAAGCGAGAGAGTAAAATAACGCCTTTGTTGTTATTCCCTTCCGTTGGGTCGGGTTCGCCAAACATGAGGAATTACGCAGAAAAAGGGTAAGAGAAAAGATCGTCTGACGTGCCTCTCGTAGCAGGAATGCGCACGCTTCAACAAGCTCTCAAGGTCTTTTGTTTCATCCTTTTCGGAAGCAATCGCGGCAGAAAAGCTGACCAACGAGGAGCGACGACGAGAGGACGCGTACACAGTTTTACAGGGCAGTGCCGCAAGCTCAAGCGTTCTCCCTCTCTCTCTCTTTCTCTCCTGCGAGATGCTTCTATATTTCCACGCAACCTCTATCCCGCCAACATCGCCAGCGAGCCTTTCTGCGCATCAAATTCTGTATTCGCCACACGCAACAGCTGCGTCCCCTTGTACAGCTAGCACGTGAAAAAAGGTCTGGGGAAGAAAGCAAAAGCGTGGGAAGTACGTGGGTCGTGGAGCGAGAGGCATTAGCAGGACACAAAAAAAAAGGGGAGTTGTACAGTGCAAAAGAGAAAAAAAGAAATTGCGCCATCAACCACGAGCGGCACTAACGTGCTCGAACAGTTTCTTTCGATTCACAATCGAACGAGGGGAAAAGCGCAGCGCACGGTGTGCATCTGCAGGGCTGCCCATTTGCGAACGTGTACAGTCACGCTGCGTGCCACTCTCCTCCGAAGCGGTGCACCTCTATTGGAAGGGTAAAAATGAGAAGGCCGAGGAGCAAGTCGAAACGACAGTCACGACTGCGAGGTGTGAAGAGAGACAGAACGAGAGAGAGAGAGAGAGAACAGCGACGACGCAACGGCCAAAAATGCACGTACCTCCGCCAATGCGCCGCGCAGAAGGAAGGAGAAGAGCAAAAGACTTCGGGAGAGGTACGACGCCGTTGCAGCGGGTGAAGCCACATCCACACTCTCGGACATACACGCACACACACACCAAACCCTGCGCTGTAGAAACCGGAGAAATCATAAAAAGCAGAAGTAGAACTAGAAAAGGGAGCAACAAGAAGACTTACAGCGTCCTACACAGTATTCACCAATGCCGCCGTTGATCACAGCCTCAGAAAAGTGAGCACTTAAACTTCTTCTTGCGGTGGTGCTCATGTGCCTCCGGCTCGTTCAGCGACACCTTGTTCTTCCCGGCAGCCGAAGACTTCTCCTTCCCATTGCCCGCTTTGGACTTTCCTCCACCCGACGCAGCCGCCATGCCTTCCTTTCCACCTTTCAACGCGCCGTCCGGCACGAACGGCGCAGACGGCGACGGTGATGCCGTCCCAGCTGGAGTCGCAGCTGATGTGGCTGGAGATGCTGACGGCCCGTTGGCCGGCGACGCTGACGACGCGGCTGTCACTCCGGCTGTTGGCTCCCCCTGCACAACGTCCTTGTTCGTGTGCTGCCCCCGCCCCTCCCCGTCAGAGGCACTCTCCTTCGTTTCTCTCTCCTCACCCTCCGCTGCTGCTGCCGCTGCCGCCACCGCCGCCGCCGCCCCCTCCACGCACTGCTGCGCCGTGAACTCAAAGAGCTGCGTCACGTTGAAGTCGTCCTTCGTGGACACACGGAAGAGGGGCACCTCGAGCTGACTCGCAAGCTGCTCGGCCTCCTCGTTCGTGATCACCGCCTCGTGGGAGAGGTCGAACTTTGTCTGGCAGAGCACCATCGTGATCGGGCCGCACACCGACTCCACCCGCATCTTCCATCCCGCGATGTTCATGAAGCTGTCGCGATCGACGGTGCTAAAGGCAAGGACGGCGGCACCGGCGCCGCGGTAGTAGGCCTGCGTGAGGGCGTTAAAGACCTCCTGCCCGGCGGTGTCCCACAACATCAGCTTCACTGTAGTGTCGGAGGAGCGGAGAAAAACGTCCTTTTCCATGAACTCCGCCCCGATCGTTTTGCGGTACTGTGCGATGAAGTCGCCCTTGACGAAGCGGCGCAGCATGCAGGTCTTCCCCACATTGCTGTCCCCTACGACGATTACCTTTATGCTTTCATCGGCGTTGTCTAGCATTTTCGGTGTCTTCAGGGGCTCTTTGTTAGATATTCTACAACACACAGCCACGAGGGGTAACGACAGGAAAAGGTAAAGTGAGGAAGAAAGCGACGTACGCGGGCCAAATTGTTCTCGGTGCTTCTCCTTGCTTGTTTGGGAATGAATGGGGTGTGTAGTCCCGCAACGACGGCCTTGACACTGCGCACAGATGCAGAGATTGAGGATGACTGCGCGACGACAGTCTCGACAGCACCACTTGATCGCAGGAAGCAGAGAGAGTCTCAGTCGGCACAGGGAAAAAGAAAAAAAGTACCGCTAGCAGCTAACACATGCGCAAAGATGAAGGACCTGCAATCACACCTGAGATGGACGCCGTCCCTATCGTGCAGCTTTTCTCAATGACTGCGTCCTCACTCAATTTTTTTTTTTAGTGTTGTGCAACAGACGTAGAAGGCGTCAGTGCTCGGGTGCAGTTAAAATACGCAGCCGTAGCGTTGCCAGCGCCAAGCGAACCGAGTGGGGGAGGTATTGAAACAAGAACGCAGATGTAAGCGTGCGTGCGGTGAGATGTCAAAGCAAACGTAAAGAATAAAAAACAGTCAAAGATGAGAAGCAACGTTGTCAAAGAAGAAGGGGGAAAAAGTGGGGGGAATCTAGAGAGAAGAAAAGAACAGCGGCCACTGCGCTGTGCAGGCAGCATGGCTTCCTGAACGAGAGCAGAGTCCATTGCCGCCGCTTACGTTTACTCGGTGCGCGGGGAAGCTCCTCCGAAATTTTGTCGTGGAGCCCCCTATAGCCGCTCGACAAGCCGGGTAAATAAATTACTATCCGTCAGGAATGTTAAATTAATACGTCTTTTTTTTTCTTACCTATATTGCTGTATTATTGAGACGGTCCGCTTTTACCTGCAATGAAGCTCCCCGCTCACACCTTTGATGGCTTCATCGTTGCACACACAATTTGTCCCGTTTTTTTTCTTTGATTTGCCTCTTGTGGGGTGAGAGTCTGTACGCTGGGCATCGATTCCTCGAGCATCGCCAATTTCCCTTCCGCGCTCGCGTATAATAAGAGAGAAGAAAGGAAGAAAAAGAGAGAAAGGAAGGGAGAAAAGAAAAAAGAGCAAAAGCAAGTTGCGTCGCCACACGAGTCCAACCAAAGCTGCGTTGCGTGCACCGGCGAACCAGCCTTTAAAAAAAAGGTTTTTTTTTTGGCTCCCCACCGTCTCATCTCACATCGCCGCATGCGAATACGCATATAAAAAAAACGTTTGGGGGCACACAGAGAGAGGTGCAAAATAGGAAAAAATGGTAGGCAAAGAGTGACCTTGAGGCGTAACAACAGGCGCCAGGCTCCACTCGCTGGACGGGAAGGAAGCACAAGAGAGCACGGCAAAGACAACGAGGAGCGACGCCTCAAAATCACAAGAGTCAAGGCTCCTGCTCCTTTAAAGAACGGTGATGCACCCGAGTTGGCGGGAAAAGAAAAGCCAACGTGATGCAAACGTGCGACAAAAAAAGAATTTTTGCACTACGCTGTAAATGTAGAAACATACAGATATCGCCGGAGCCCCACGTTGTTGCATGTTCGATCTTCACCTTCGATTCAACGCTGTCCTCTCGCTCTCTTTACTCCTTCACTCAGCGCCGCCCACCACCTCTGAGTGATCACATCTCTCTCTCGCTCTGTGCAGTGTGTGCAGTCTGTGCGTGTGTTGGTTTGCTTCTTGTCCTTCTCTCTCTCCCCCTTTGCGGCTAGAAACCTCTTTCGCAAGCGCGTGCGTTGCTTTTAAGAGAAGCAGTTCACACTTGGGAAAGAAAAGGGGGGAAAGGAAAACACGGAGCGGCGGTGGGGGGTTGGCGGGATCGTGCGCAGACACACACAGCGATCTGAAAATGAGGAAAAGCCAGCAGTCAAGCAAACACGGGGTGAAAAAATAAAGACCTAATTTTTATTATATAGAAAATGCATACTTGAAATTTCGGGACGAAGTACTGGTGCTCCTCTCACTCATGCGACGCGATGAGAGGGACAAAGAAGAAGAAAATAAAAACACGCAAGGAAGGCTGCTGGGGATTCCCAGTGCAAAAAAGCCAACAAAAAAGGTTGCAAAGACAAGAGAGACATCCGCACGCTTGTGACGCGGGAAGAGGGGTGGTGCACCGTTAAAACGTGCACTGCTCCACAAGGCGCTTCGTCTCCTCCGTGAGGGACTCCGGCATGTCGACCTCGATCGTGACGTAGAGGTCGCCACGACGGCCCGTCTTGCGGTCCGGCATCCCTGACGCACTCACGCGCAGCTTGCGGCCGTTGCGGCTGACACCCGTGAGAGGGAGGGAGACGGTCTGGCCGTCGATGCCCTTCACCGACACCGTGCTGCCCAGCAACGCCTGCTTGAGGTTGATGTGGAGAGTGGTGTAAAGGTCGGCGCCACGGCGCTCAAACCGCGGGTGGGGACGCTCGTCGAGAATGAAGACCATGTCGGCCAGCACGTTGGGCGGGTAGCCCTCCACCCGGCCACCCTCGCGCTCGAAGCGGATCTTCGTCCCTTTCTTGTACCCCGGCAGCACCTTTACCTCAAACATCTTCTTCTCCGTTCCGGAGGGCATGTTGCGCGACACGTTGAACTTCTTGACGCAGCCCGTGTAGATCTCCTCCAGCGTGCAGGCAAAGGTGTACTCCATGGGCGGCACGTCGTAGGCGGGCGATGACTGCGGGGTACCGAAGCCGCTCGCGAAGCCGTCAGGACCGCCGTAGCCGCGGAATACACGATGCAGGCCCGGACCGCCACCGCCGAACGCCTCGCCACCGGCAAAGGGGTCCGCGGAGCCGAAGAACTGGTTAAAAATGTTGAAGGCATCGGCGTTGGAAAATTGGTAGCTGGCACCATGCATTCCGCCAGGCATTCCACCCGGCATGCCCCCACTGAAGTGCATCCCCGCACCGCCAGGGCCCGCGCCATCCTCCGGGACGCCGCCCTTCAAGCCCTCCTCCCCGTAGACATCGTAGATCTTCTTCTTCTTCTCGTCGCTCAGCACGTCGTAGGCCTCGCTCACCTCCTTGAACTTGCGTTCCGCCTCTTCGCGGTTGTCGGTGTTCTTGTCGGGGTGGAACTTAAGAGCTAGCTGATGATACGCCTTCTTGATCTCGTTCGGCTTCGCGCTGCGGCTGACGCCGAGCACCTTGTAGTAATCCACACCCATGACGCCGCAGCTGCCGTGCAACCTCAAATCAGCAAGAGGAGAGAGAACAGAGACACAACCTCTAAGAACTGGAGCGGTAGGTGCAGCCCAATTCGTGCCAAAGTAATAAATTACTGGAGAGAAACGGAAGGTAATGCAACGCAAGTCTTCGTCGCAGTAAACTTGCTGACGATCGTTATCTTAAAACAGACTGTTTTCTTTCTTTGTGTGTCAAACTTGAAAAGTGATATAGATTTTTTTTGTTGTTGTTGTTAACGTGATGGTTGAGCCGATTGTGGGCGTATTGTGCGATCACAAAGCTGTGAAGCCGTAGAATTTTCGCCTGTGTCGGTGTGTATACTAGTGAGCGTGAAGGAATCCTGGTCGTCGTAGCAGGTCCGCCGTCGAGCGCGTAGCATGTCGCCGAGAGCAGAGGGAGAACATCCATGGAAAGCACAGAAAAGAAGAAAAAGAATTGGAGAGCACGCATTATCAAATGAAGTAGTGGACAGAGATGAAGAAGGAGTGCACGGAAGGCTGCAGTGATGCACAGAAAATTAGAAGCTTGTTTTCTTAAACAGGAAACAAGAAGTCTTATCGCACAAAGGCACTCAACAGAAGATGAGCAAGGGGAGAAAATTACCCGAACAACACCAGACTCCGCTGCAGCCGCCCACTCTGCTGACGCAGTGCAGAGGACAACCATCTCTTCGGAGAGTCAAGCCCGTATCCCTCCCGGCCTCGCTGTCGCTGCAAATCGTGACGCCAACGTCGTCTCACAGTGGCGCTCACCGCAAGCAGAAGTTTACCGGACATGAGAGACAATATAAATTAATTCATTTTTTCTTTTTTTTGGCCAAAGTAAGGAAGACGAATCGAACAATCAGAAGAAGAAAAAAGACAGTCACGTGCGTTGGCAGGGCAAAGTGAAAGAAGATCGGCGCGAAGTGAGAGAAGGGGAAAAAAGAGAAGAGGTGCTGCCCGCGAGACACCACTGTCAAGACTCTTAAATAAATACGCGGTGCGATGGGCGGCGCTTGTCACGTGAAGTGGCACACCTTTCAACTCTCTGCCTGTCTGCACGTGACTGCACAAAATAAAAAATAAGCACGAGGTACATACTTCTTAAAAAAAAAAAACAATAATAGTAATAAAAGCGTCGGAGATGACTTGGAAGAAAAATAGACGAAGTTACCAAAGAAAATACAAAAGAAGCCGCGGTCCCAACTTTTTTTTTGTTTGTTTGCAATGAGGAAGAGTTGAATGAAGAAGAACATCCCCTCCACACGTGCAGATCATCGTAATTTTTTTCTTTTAATGTATTTCCTTTCGAAGCGGAAAGTGCAGCACAATGAATGGCGAGAGGGAGAGAGAGAGTTAGACTCATAAGGCAGACGAGAGCACAACAAGAGCGACTACAAGGAGAACAAAACGAAGGACAAGAGAGCTCAGCTGTGTCTATAGGTGCTCTTCGTAGCCATTTAACTCTCTCCGTCACCAAACTTTGAGTGCATGCTTGCGTGTGCGTGTGCGGGTGTGTGATGGCCAAACAGAAAGCTGCGCGATGCTACGTTGTGAATTCCAGTGGACAAAAAAAAAAGAGTTTTCCAGCGACACCTTTGCACGCAGGTGCTTGCAAAAAGGGGCAGCCGAGAAAACAAAAGGCACAGGAAAGAAAGGTATTGCGCTCGCTAAAACACATGTAGCATTTAAAATGGCTTATTTCCATTAAAATGCTAATCTTTATTGTTCTTGTACCGCCTTTTGCCTTCGTGCTTTCTATTTGCCGTTCGGAAAAAGCACTGGGCTGCTCATCTAAAGAAGAAGGGCAGAATGCAAAAAAAAATTATCTTTTTTTGTGTATTTCTTTTAAGGCTACAAGTATCAAAGTAGCATTGAAGAAGAACAGAATTAGTAACAAAGAAAAGAAGAAACTAAATGCGTTGGCACCATCTTTTGACAATAAAAGAACATAATGTGTTAAAATAGTAACAATTAGAAAAAAATCGTCTTGAGTGAAACTAAAAAACTGAAAATAGGCAAAAGCACGGGAAAAAAAAAAGCGTCAAGGAGATTCAGGAACTTCGTTTTTGATGTGACAACACGCGAGCACTGCAAGGACTTGGAGGAGCATCTCGGCCGCAACACCGAACGCCACGCGGCTGCATTCCGCAGAGCAGTAATCAGACCAACGTAGCGTCTCAATTATGCCCTCACGGAAATAAAAAAAAAAGGACCAACAACTCAACAGGTGCAAAACAAATTTGCATTACACCTTTTCAGCTGCGTGCTCTCTCTCTCCTTTGCAATAAGCTCGTCTTTCGCCTTCCAGTACTCGGTGTCATCACAACGTTTACTTTTGAAAATGATGTGCAGCGCTGGAGTGCGGTGGGTGCCGCCATCAGCGCGGCGGCGGGGAAAAGGCGCACACACAAACACACACGTACTAAGGGACAGACGGCTGTCACGAGTGGCAGCAGGCGGCGAGGACGAGCGCAAGCACCGCACCTCCCGCCACACCCCACACCACGCACAGCCCACAGCCCTTCCCGCTGCAGCACAGCCCCCACACAGCCCGGACCGCACAAGGCCCACACAGAGAGTGAGAGGGGGTGCCGCAACGCCGTGCACGCGCGCGCACACAGCCGCAGCCAGCGCTCACATCACGCACTTTTGATAAAATCTTTTTGGTGTACAAGTGTTTAAAGTGGAATGATGAAGCAAGAGGGAAAACAGATGCACCCACCACAGCCAGGAGATAGTGGCAGCGTGAGATGCAAAGAACAAGTTAGAACGCCGCTTCACGTAAGCAAGCGTGCAGACCAGCGTCGCCTCTCCGCCGCTACTGGGCAAGCGCCTCCTCCGCCTTGCGCGTCGCGGGGTCCACCTTCTTCTTGCCGTCCCTCGCCTCGTCCCACGGGTGCAGGAAGAAGACCTGGATGACGAAGCAGATGAAGCCCAGGCCGCCAAAGAAGATGAAGGCGATGGCCTGGCCCTTGTCCTGGTTGCCGGAGCGGCCGCCAGAGATCCGCTCCGTCGCGATCGGGTAGCACACGTTGATGATCAGGTTGTAGATGAACTGACCCACCTGCGTGAACGACGCACCGCGCGGGCGGAACGACGGCGGGAACATATCCTGCGTCAGCACGTAGTAGCACGGACCCACGCACACCTCGAAGCCGAGAATGTACAGGATGATGCCGGTGATGGCAACGCCGTCCTTCGCGTCCCTCGACGACACGCCGGGGTACACCGGGATGCCGCACAGGAACATGCACATGCACGACGTGAAGATCGAGCCGAACAGGAACAGCTGGCGCATCGTGAACACGTAGGCCAGCGGGATCGAGATGAGCGTCGTCACGAAGTTCCACACCATCACGTAGAAGTTGCCCACCAGCGGCGCAAGGCCAAGGCTCCCCATGATCGTCGGCGCGTAGTTCATCACGGCATTAATGCCGGTCAGCTGCAGCGTGCCAGCCATCACAAGACCCATCCCGAGACGCGGCAGCATCTCAAGGTAGCTGTACTCGTTGGGGTCCAGCTCCACGGCGTCCTCGTCGTCGCCGCCGTCGAACTTGGCGCGGGAGTCCCTCACGTACACGCCAAGGCCAATCATCACAATGCTCAGCAGAGTCGACACCGCGCACAGACCCTGCATGCGGGCCATCATCTTCTGGTCCTTGTCGCGGTCGAAGTAGACGCTCTGGCCAAGAGAAAGGCCCATCGTGGCGGCAATGAAGATACCCAGCGTCGTGAACACCTGGAACAGCACACCAAGGGTGCCCTTCCATCGCGGGTGCGCGTTCTGGTCAGTGTACATCGGGCAGGCAACGCCGATCACGCCCATAAACAGACCAATGGCGAAGCGGCCAACAATCAGCACCCAGAACTCGTTCTCCGCGCACGACACGTGGTACATCACAGAGCTCACGACACCCACGATGCCGACAAGCAGGAACGAGATCTTCGCGCCGATCGCAGTGGCAAGCGGTCCAGCAAACACGGAGCCGATCAGGCAGCCCGCAATCATCGAGCCGGCAAAAATACCGTTGTCCGACGACGAGTAGCCCGAGGGGTTTTGGCACTCACCAGCGCTGTACGACCACGCACAGCGGTTTTTATCTGCGTTGCAGCTTGTGATCGCAGCATCGTCGTCCGCGCCACCGGAGGCAACGTTCGGGTACAGCTTGCTGCACGTGCCCTCCGCCCACCCGCAGTAGCTGCTTGCAGGGTTAACGGCGTCAGCGAACCACTTGCAGTTCGCGTTCGGCACCGTCGAGCACCCCGACTCGTACCGGTAGCTCGCGCAGTTCGTGCTCATGCTGTACAGGGTCGAGTACACGCCAACGAAGCCGATGCTGTACCCGTTCAACGTACCGCCGATCGCCTGCACGACGCACACACGGATGTTGCCGGGAGACATCATGGATGGGTCTTCGTCCACGGGATCCACGTGCGGCTTCTTCTCTGCGCTGTCCTGCGCGATCTCCTTCTCCTTCTCGGACATCGTGTCCGAGCGGGGCTCGTTGGACTCAGCCTGGTGAGCGCTCATGGCTGCGGACGGACTCGGTCTTCACGTGAAACACGCACACCTTGCAGTGCTGGAGAGAAAGAAGAAAAGAGGTTTTGGCGCTGAGAAAGAAGCTGTTGCTAGGTGCGGTCCTGCCTACTAACGTTTTGTCAGCTAAAGAAAGAAAGAGAGAAAGACTTGTTACGTTGCTTTTCGTTTTACTGCGAGGTTGGAAGCAGCAGTGGGGAGTCAGAGAGGGTGGGGAAGCGGGCCGAGGAGAGGAGAGGTGGAGCAGAGAGAGAGGGAGCGGGGCTGGGGGGAGAGAGCGGGCCACGGAGGAGCAACAGGCAGCGAAGCTTCCGCATGGCAAAGCGCCTCGAAAGGACTTGACATTTGCTGAATGAAGCGAGGATGCTCACATGTTATGAGAACGGCGTGCTTGGATGAGTTTTCAACTCGTCTGTCAGACCTAAAGCAAAGCGTTCGTATTGCCGTTCAATTAATGGTGCGAGTGAACGTCGATGGCCCTTAGTGGCCTCGCGGAAAATTATCGGGCTGAAGTATTAAGGGGGTTCAAGAGCGTGAAAGATTAGGAAAGTCAGCTTCCCCGAAGCTTCAGCTTCGCTTTCTCCTTCGTGTAAGTTGTGCTGTAGTATATTATTCTTTTTTTTTGCTTTTTGCAGATGGGACGAGGAACAGTTGCACCGCTTTCCCAGAGGGTCGCGTGTGCCTGCAAGGCGACTCATATGCACTTCTTGCGTCGACTGAAGAATGGGGAATTGGTGTTGACCGGAGCAAGATCACTAGAAGCCGCCGTATGGCCGGCGCTAGTCCGTGGCGCACCAGTGGATTCCTTTCACCGCTCCTTGAGCTCGCTTGAAGCGCGTAACATGAACAAACGGAAACAAAGAAAACACATGGAAGAGATGTTAGACACGTCAAGACGCGGCTCCACGTCATCCACGCGGCTGATTTCGAAACGAGATAAAAAAATTCTTTTGAATAAATTTTAAAAAATTGAATTCTAGATTTCACGGTTTAAGTCAGGAAAAAAAAAGCATAGCTTACTACCGTAGAGCCACCGGTGGCGTACAGCTCACAAAGGCAAAAAATTCACCCTACGCATTGAGCTCATACATACGCAACGCGCGGAAACCTCCTTGTTTTTTATTATTTTTTTCCTGTCTCAGGTGAAGCGAAGAAAGATATGTTAAGGAAAAAAAAGGAGAAAAAAATAAGTCTGTCGTTTCACTGCACGCCATTTTTTGTCCAGCAAAAAAGAAAGGGGAAAAAAGCAAATGTCGTCTTTTCTGTCTTAATAAAGGTAGAAAAAGAGTTTAAGGCCGGAAGAGAAGTTGTGTGCGTCTTGTACGCTGTGGAGTTCGTAAACCGTCTGCGAGGGCCTCTGCATCTGCAAAGAAAAGCGCAATTTTTGACTTCGTCGTAAGCAAAGAGAGAGAGAGATAGAGCGGCATTCGTGAAGAAGCGTCGTCGCAAGTCATCTCCATGACGTCAGTCAACTCCTCAATGATTTTGTTTCCAGTGAAGAGCGACAACAACGCGAGAGGCTGAAACAGGATGGCGGATCTCACCAAGCACACCGCCCCGAACACATTAAAAGCACCAACTACGCAGAGAAAGAGATGATGGCACGGCTAAAGGCGGAGATATGAAGGACAAAAAAAAGGGGGAATACGGAAAAACAAGCGTTGCAGCGCCAGGTGAAGAGCATTAGTGAACCGAAAACTACCACGAAGGAGCCGGTTACCAGCGCTCCTCACCTCCGTTCGCCACATCACCGCTGAGAGCGCCACGCATGTCCCTCCTAAAATCATGAACAGGATATGAAGCGGAGGGTCGACGAGATACGAGAAAGACATGCATACTGGGAGGTGGAGAGGATGATGGGGGCTCAATAAGGAAACCACCCTGGCCAGTAGTGAGAAAAAGAAGAGGCGGGGGAAAAGTAAAAAAGCAAAAGTAAGCGAGGACGGAGTCTCCGAGTATTTGAGATGCCTTCTCCAAAGGAAGAGCGTACACACAACTAAAAATAGATTAAAAATAAAAAAATGGCATAACCGACAGAAAACAAAGAAAAAACCGAAACAGGAGAAAGAGCGAAAAAAAAAGGGGGAATTGTCTTCTGGAAAGGAGGGGGGATGGCAAAAAAAAAAAAACATTTATAATAATAACAATAGTAATACTCCGAAAACAATGCGCAATGGCACAGACCCAAGAATCGAACCAAGAAAGCGAAGAGAACAGTCAGAAAAATATCTGAGAAAAAGCACTCTTTTCACTACTGATGCACAATTGTTTTATTTTTCTCACAATAGCCCTTTCGTTTTCTTTTTTTTTTCTTTTTCCTTGTGATTGAACGAACGCTGAGTGAAGAAGTACCTCCTGTTAAGGCAGCAGGAGAGAGTGGGCTATCAACGACGCAACCCGCTCCCTCCATCTCTACTTCGAAGCGAAAAAGGAAAAACTTGAGTTTGTAAAAAAAAAAAAAAAAAACCGAAACGAACAAATAAAAAACTTAGCAAAATAATATAATAAAACGTCTTTCTGGGGTTTTTTTTTTGGTGCGATGGGTACGGACGACGAGCTCCTTGACAGTAGTGTTGCAACGAAAATGAACGGAGGCGCCTTGGTGACTGGTTCATTGAAAGTGCTAGTGGCTACAACAAGAAAAGGGTAGCAAATGTACCGGCCCCCTCTCAGCGTCGATGCCACGCACGATGAATCACCACCACTGACTTCCCACAGCACTCCTTCTACGCACATCCGCACAAACTCTTGGAGACGTACGCTATCAAATGGTGTCGCCTAACGTGCCAGCTACTCTGCCGAGCCGTCGCATCACTGTCTTTTGAGTTCTGGTGTGCGGCACATAACAAACTTCTCCGTGCACGCCGCCAGACCTGCAGACCATCCCCCAAATTTCCACGACGTTTTCCCAAACCACAGTTAAAAAAAAAAAAAGTAGGTGTTTTATTTCTTTTTAACAAGTAACACATTACAGCGTCTTGATAGTGTTTTGATGAACCGGGAGACGACAGTCGATCACCTCTGAAGCTCCTCATGCCTTCGACTTTCTATTACTCTTGCTCAACGGGCTCATCGGCACTGTGAGGGGTCTCCACCTTCTCCTTCTTGTGACCGTCACGCTCCTCGTCCCACGGGTGCAGGAAGAAGACCTGGATGACGAAGCAGATGAAGCCCAGGCCGCCAAAGAAGATGAAGGCGATGGCCTGGCCCTTGTCCTGGTTGCCGGAGCGGCCGCCAGAGATCCGCTCCGTCGCGATCGGGTAGCACACGTTGATGATCAGGTTGTAGATGAACTGACCCACCTGCGTGAACGACGCACCGCGCGGGCGGAACGACGGCGGGAACATATCCTGCGTCAGCACGTAGTAGCACGGACCAACGCACACCTCGAAGCCGAGAATGTACAGGATGATGCCGGTGATGGCAACGCCGTCCTTCGCGTCCCTCGACGACACGCCGGGGTACACCGGGATGCCGCACAGGAACATGCACATGCACGACGTGAAGATCGAGCCGAACAGGAACAGCTGGCGCATCGTGAACACGTAGGCCAGCGGGATCGAGACGAACGTCGTCACGAAGTTCCACACCATCACGTAGAAGTTGCCCACCAGCGGCGCAAGGCCAAGGCTCCCCATGATCGTCGGCGCGTAGTTCATCACGGCGTTGATGCCGGTCAGCTGCAGCGTGCCAGCCATCACAAGACCCATCCCGAGACGCGGCAGCATCTCAAGGTAGCTGTACTCGTTGGGGTCCAGCTCCACGGCGTCCTCGTCGTCGCCGCCGTCAAACTTGGCGCGGGAGTCCTTCACGTACACGCCAAGGCCAATCATCACAATGCTCAGCAGAGTCGACACCGCGCACAGACCCTGCATGCGGGCCATCATCTTCTGATCCTTGTCGCGGTCGAAGTAGACGCTCTGGCCAAGAGCAAGGCCCATCGTGGCGGCAATGAAGATACCCAGCGTCGTGAACACCTGGAACAGCACACCAAGGGTGCCCTTCCATCGCGGGTGCGCGTTCTGGTCAGTGTACATCGGGCAGGCAACGCCGATCACGCCCATGAACAGACCAATGGCGAAGCGGCCAACAATCAGCACCCAGAACTCGTTCTCCGCGCACGACACGTGGTACATCACAGAAGCCACGACACCCACGATGCCGACAAGCAGGAACGAGATCTTTGCGCCGATCGCAGTGGCAAGCGGTCCAGCAAACACGGAGCCGATCAGACTGCCCGCAATCATCGAGCCGGCAAAGATACCGTTGTCCGACGACGAGTAGCCCGAGGGGTTCTGGCACTCGCCAGCGCTGTACGACCACGCACAGCGGTTTTTGTCCGCGTTGCAGCTTGCGATCGCAGCATCGTCGTCCGCGCCACCGGAGGCAACGTTCGGGTACAGCTTGCTGCACGTGCCCTCCGCCCACCCGCAGTAGCTGCTTGCAGGGTTAACGGCGTCAGCAAACCACTTGCAGTTCGCGTTCGGCACCGTCGAGCACCCCGACTCGTACCGGTAGCTCGCACAGTTCGTGCTCATGCTGTACAGGGTCGAGTAGACAGCCACAAAACCCGTGGTGTACCCGTTGAGCGTGCCGCCGATCGCCTGCACCACGCACACACGGATGTTGCCCGGAGACATCATGGATGGGTCGTCGTCCACGGGATCCACGTGCGGCTTCTTCTCTGCGCTGTCCTGCGCGATCTCCTTCTCCTTCTCGGACATCGTGTCCGAGCGGTGCTCGTTGGACTCCATCTGGTGAGCGCTCATGGCTGCGGACGGACTCGGTCTTCACGTGACACACGCACACCTTGCAGTGCTGGAGAGAGGGGAGAAAAGAGGTTTTGGCGCTGAGAAAGAAGCTGTTGCCTGATGCGGTCCTGCCTACTAACGTTTTGTCAGCTGAAGAAAGAAAGAGAGAGAGAGAGGAAGACTTGTTACGTTGGTTTTCGTTTTACTGCGAGTTTGGAAGCAGCAGTGGGGAGTCAGAGAGGGTGGGGAATTGGACCGAGGAGAGGAGAGGTGAAGCAGAGAGAGAGTGAGCAGGGCTGGGGGGAAGACAGCGGGCCACGGAGGAGCAATAGGCAGCGAAGCTTCCGCATGACAAAGCAGTTTTTTACGCAAAACAGGCAGATGACGTTTAGCAAACGTATTTGGCAAAGTATAGCGGCCTATTATTTTTGGCGTGTAAATAAGACATCCTAATGTAGTGGCGAAATGCGCATTGTTGTGGCTCACAAGACGCAAATACCTTAAAGGCTCATGCGGGTTGACGGCCACGGAGGCCCTAGTCTGTAACAAAACTAACGCTGTGCTGAATCTAAAGCAGCGTGTATTGCTTTCTCGAAGACAGTCGGCATGGAAAAGCACTCCCAGTTTCCATTCTTTGTATTGACGCTTCACGCTGAGAAAGGTGGCCAAACTTTAAGCGAAAGACGAACGTGGCGGGATGTCCACCTTGAGAAGGCGGAGTACAACAGCGACAGGCGCCACTGCACAACAAACGTAGGAAGAGGAGCTAAAGATATGTCTAGAAAAAAAAAAAGAAACCTGATCACGAGAGGTACAATTTGTCATGGCACCCGGGTGAGAGAAGGCGTGGGCAGTATTTGGGGAATACTAAAAGAGGAAGAGAGGGAGCTACAATCACGCACCGACGGTGTCAACAAAGAAAAACCGCAGAAAAAAAAAGCAACAAAATTAATCGCAACGGGCGGCAAGAAACATCTTTCGGAGATGCCCTCATCCGTCAAAGGCGATCATGCCACCAAGCAGCACACTACCGGTGAAAGGTGGTGCGGACAACATCGCGTGTGCAGCACCCACATCTGCATGGGGGAAAAGAAAAGGAGAAGCCCATTCAGGACCAGAAAAAAAGAAAGAAAGCTCTTATTTTCAAACTAGACTTCCTCCTGCTCACCCTGCTGTCTGTTTGCGTTCCGTCCTATCAGGCTGAGGAGTTTTTACGGCGAACATGCAGCAGCAAAGGCCGTTGTGTGCTGCGGAGCCCTTGCGTCAGCCAGCCGAGGCGTAAATGCGGGCTTTTCTCATTAATTACTAATCATAGCCCTGCCTACAGCCCGTTTAAGTCCATTGGAAAAAAAAGATGACCTCCCACTATTTTTTCCAACAGAAATTTTAGACAGAAAAGATAGGCAGATGAACACTATCAACGACAGATTCGGGCAACAGAGGCGAGAACAACAACAGAGAAGAAGAAAACAGCTCTGCGCAACTTTCTTTTTCTCGTTGCTGTTCATCTAGCAATAGAGCGGAGTACGCGGTGCAACTCACAGAGCTGGAGAAGTAAACAATAAGAAAGAAAAAAAAAACAGAAAAATGCCGCTGAACTGAAAAAAAAAAAACGTCGAAGCAAAACTCTGCTCATCTGCTTTCACGTTGGGTTTGTTTTCGCTCACTTATGCGAGTCGCAGAGGGTATCCCGCCTTCCATGCGCCGTAAAGAGTAAAAGTAGCCTTTTACCCTCTAGTCTATGGAAGCATTTACAAAAAAAAAGGTATCGAAGCACTCTGAGGTTTTAAAGGATACTGCTGCATGAAGATGCGTACCACCAGCTGTAGGCGGAAACAGAAATGCCAAGAGTACTTTCAACAAGCCAGATAGTAAGAAAACTACGAAGAGACTCGAAGAAGCAGACGAAACAAAAACAACAAAAAGGGTCTAGACGGCGAAGAAAAATAAAGGAGTGGGGGTGGCTTGAAAGAAAAAAAAAAAGAGTGAGATTTTGAAAACTTTTGGCAATAGCACGAAGAGGGGGCACTTCCTCCCGCTCAGTCTTTCCCCGCCTCACCGCCCCACGCGCTCAAGGGCGTTGGGCCACGAGAAGGAACCACAAAAAAACTACGGTGGAACACGAAATCGCGCTAATGTTCGGCAACTAAAAAAAAAAAAGATAACAGAGGGTGGATAGAAAAAAAAAAGAGTCGTTTTCAATGGGGAGAGAGCATAGCCCTCAGTGCCTTATCTTTTGATTATTTAGAGGGGTCAATGGTGAGTGCGAGCGGGGAGGACGCGGATCAAATACAAAAAGAAAATACTAAAAAAAAAAGTGATTTTGAGCCTCGTCTTCCGTTTTATTGGGGACGAAGAAGAAAGGCACCCCGACCACCTTGACCCGCGTCCAGCACATTTTATCAAAAACAAAATCACCGGGAAAGAATAGAATAGAGACAACATAGCGAAGAAAGTGTTCAGGAAAGAAGTTTAAAAGCGAGAGTAAGAAAGCGTTGGCAGTCGAAGACACACGAGCAAAAACAAACTAACAACGAGCAGAAAAAAATGAGAAAAAAAAAAAGGTGCGAGGGGCACACGCCGTAAAAGAAGAAATAGGAGTGGCAAAGGCGATCCCTTAAGGTCAATTGTTTTTTTTTTTCCTTTTTAGTCTCGTTATTCAACTTTTTTTTTTATGTTTTGTGTATTCGGCCTCGCGTTGACGATCAGGGAGAGGCGGCCAAAGAGAAGGCAAACAACATACAGGAAAGAAGTTTTTAGTTTTTTTTTTCATCTCAAAGTAGGGGGCAGGACAGGAGAAGAAACTTGAAAGCGCTACGTTTTTTTGTTGTTCTTTTTTAGTAGGAGGAGAAACAAAGGTCAAAGATGAGTAAAAAGTCATTAACGGGAAAAGGGAAAATAATAAAGAGCTGTGATCTCTGGAGAGAAAAGGGGACGATGACCACGCCGACACATACCCGCTTGCCGCGAACTACCCAGCGGGTAACACTCATCGACAGACATTGCCGTTGTCTGTGCGCCAGTGTGTGTGTTTATGTGTGAGGCCTCGATAACCGGAAGGAGAACACAAGTCGAAAAAAAGAATACAAGGAAAAACGAAAGCACGTAGTCGTCAACAGAAAAAAAAAAGGTAAATGTGAATTCAAATACGGGCACAACCACGTGGTCCTCATGAAGACAGAAAAAAAAAAGGAAGAGGAATATGCATTGCCTTGACCGGAACGCAGGGAACAAAAAAGTGAGCAAACAATTGATTTTGGGTAGCGATGAATTGCGTAGAAGCGGCCCCGTCCAGTTTGTTTTTCTTCCTCTTCATCGCAATACGGATCTTAATGATACAAATAATAAATGAAAAACAGTTTGCTGGTGTTGAACAGTGACGAAGCATTAGTTAAAACTCTCATAACGTTTTTTTTATGTTCTAAAATCCTTCCCACAGCACTCACATCAAATTCTGTTTTGACAGCTTTAGTAAATGCTGGGCATCCCTTCCGTCTCACCAAAGGAGGCTACACTTCTCGCTCCTTCACTCCAGTACGAGGTGCCGGCACACCTGCAACGCGATTTTCCGCTCTTCTGCAGCCAGCAATCGTCGTTAGATGTCATTGTTGCAGCAGCCGAAGACCTGAGAGTGCCTCCGCCAGCAGTGATGCCATCAAACTCCAGAAGCGCCACCGCTGAGCAAGAACGTGGCAGCTATGCATTTACACGCCCACCTCTGAGAAACGAACGCGGGAAACAAAAAGGGAAACTAAGAAGAATAAAAAAAAAACGAGTAGACAGCTTGCAACAGAACGCTTGCCGCATTCCACAACACAGCCATACCGCGCCTTTCCGCACCAAGCTTGAGCAGAGAAGCTGCACGACCACAAACCATTTTGACAATTTCTCAACTCCACGGCTATCGAGAGTGGCAACACTACTCCGAGGGCCGCACCTCCTCAGCGGCTGGGCCCTCAGCCTTCTTCTTCTTCTTGCCGTCACGCTCCTCGTCCCACGGGTGCAGGAAGAAGACCTGGATGACGAAGCAGATGAAGCCCAGGCCGCCAAAGAAGATGAAGGCGATGGCCTGGCCCTTGTCCTGGTTGCCGGAGCGGCCGCCAGAGATCCGCTCCGTCGCGATCGGGTAGCACACGTTGATGATCAGGTTGTAGATGAACTGACCCACCTGCGTGAACGACGCACCGCGCGGGCGGAACGACGGCGGGAACATATCTTGCGTCAGCACGTAGTAGCACGGACCCACGCACACCTCGAAGCCGAGAATGTACAGGATGATGCCGGTGATGGCAACGCCGTCCTTCGCGTCCCTCGACGACACGCCGGGGTACACCGGGATGCCGCACAGGAACATGCACATGCATGACGTGAAGATCGAGCCGAACAGGAACAGCTGGCGCATCGTGAACACGTAGGCCAGCGGGATCGAGACGAACGTCGTCACGAAGTTCCACACCATCACGTAGAAGTTGCCCACCAGCGGCGCAAGGCCAAGGCTCCCCATGATCGTCGGCGCGTAGTTCATCACGGCGTTGATGCCGGTCAGCTGCAGCGTGCCAGCCATCACAAGACCCATCCCGAGACGCGGCAGCATCTCAAGGTAGCTGTACTCGTTGGGGTCCAGCTCCACAGCGTCCTCGTCGTCGCCGCCGTCGAACTTGGCGCGAGAGTCCTTCACGTACACGCCAAGGCCAATCATCACAATGCTCAGCAGAGTCGACACCGCGCACAGTCCCTGCATGCGGGCCATCATCTTCTGGTCCTTGTCGCGGTCGAAGTAGACGCTCTGGCCAAGAGCAAGACCCATCGAGGCGGCAACGAAGATACCCAGCGTCGTGAACACCTGGAACAGCACACCAAGGGTGCCCTTCCATCGCGGGTGCGCGTTCTGGTCAGTGTACATCGGGCAGGCAACGCCGATCACGCCCATGAACAGACCAATGGCGAAGCGGCCAACAATCAGCACCCAGAACTCGTTCTCCGCGCACGACACGTGGTACATCACAGAGCTCACGACACCCACGATGCCGACAAGCAGGAACGAGATCTTTGCGCCGATCGCAGTGGCCAGCGGCCCAGCAAACACGGAGCCGATCAGGCAGCCCGCAATCATCGAGCCGGCAAAGATACCGTTGTCCGACGACGAGTAGCCCGAGGGGTTCTGGCACTCGCCAGCGCTGTACGACCACGCACAGCGGTTTTTGTCCGCGTTGCAGCTTGCGATCGCAGCATCGTCGTCCGCGCCACCGGAGGCAACGTTCGGGTACAGCTTGCTGCACGTGCCTTCCGCCCACCCGCAGTAGCTGCTTGCAGGGTTAACGGCGTCAGCAAACCACTTGCAGTTCGCGTTCGGCACCGTCGAGCACCCCGACTCGTACCGGTAGCTCGCGCAGTTCGTGCTCATGCTGTACAGGGTCGAGTAGACAGCCACAAAACCCGTGGTGTACCCGTTGAGCGTGCCGCCGATCGCCTGCACCACGCACACACGGATGTTGCCCGGAGACATCATGGATGGGTCGTCGTCCACGGGATCCACGTGTGGCTTTTCCTTGTTAGAGAGGGCATCGAGGTTGTCGTACTTGTCTTTGGGCCGGATGGGGTTCTGCACGGTTTCCTGAGGGTAGTTATTGTGGCCTTTGTCGGCGGCAGCAGTCGGAGGGGCGTCACGAGTGCGCGGAGCCACGATCACGTTCTCGGGCGGCGGGGCCGCGGCGGGGGAGGCGGGCTTCGAATCAGCACGGGGCTCCGGCTTGGCGGGTGGGGCAGCAGGAGGTGCTGGCGGCTCCTCGGTGGTCTTGGGGGGCTCCGTGAAGACGCTCTCTGGCTCCGGTGCCGGTGCTGCAGGAGCTGTCGGCGCCTCGGGGGCAGGCGGAGCCTCAGGGCGTGCGGGGGCTGCAGTGGCATCTGCTGCCGCTGGGGGTGCGCTCTCTGTGGGGTAGTCGCTCATCGTGTACGAGAGGATGAGAGAAGATTTGTATCAGCTGGGGATAGAAGTACAGTCACACACTCAAGCAGACGCACGTAAGGAAGCAGAAGGAGAGCTGCGCACACGGAAGGAGAGTTTGAGGGAGAGTGAGAGGGAGTAAAATGGCGCGCTATATTCCTGTTCCGTTCTTCGAGATTCTCTTCGTTGTAAGCTGCGTTATGGGACTTGAAAGAGGGGCTACAGGAAGTGGTGAGGAGTCGGTCGAGAAAGAGGTTGGAGCGAAATGTTACGGGGGTGGGAGAACACACTCGATAATCTGTTGAGATAGAAGAAGAAAGATGCAGCATGAAAGTGTGGGGCGGAGAGAAAGATAGTTGACAGGATTAACGGAGGAGATAGGATTAAAAGAAATGCTGCTACATTCTTGGTTGCCAAGGGAAGAGTGCGAGCGAAAATTGAAGCCGGAACACGTGACGACGGCGCCACCGATCTCACTTTAAGGAAATGCTGACCGATGAGTTTAAAGTCTCACAGCACAGAGAGCTTGACATCGCATCGGCTAGGGCGATGCACATTTACGCTTAAGGGCAATTCGCATCCGTCATCAGCCTCTGGGACATTCAAAAGCGGTTGCTGCAGCATTTCGAAGGCAACCCGGATCCGATTCTTTTTTCCTCTTCAGATGTAAGTTTAATTGTCTTGTTCTGGTCGCCTTGCACGCATGTTTCGCAAGAAGATTACCCTTCAATTGAGAGAAAAAGAAAATGAGCGGCTCGGGGAGAGTACCAATCGCCGAATATGTGCAAAGCTAAGTAACGAGAGTACGATGGCCTGAGTGTGTGTGTGTGTGTGTCTGTGAGAAAAAATTCACCAGTTTGCTGCACCTGTGTATCAAGCCTCGTGTAGGTGTCCGCATTTGTCATATGCACCTCCTTCACCTTAGCTGTAACGGTAAGAAAGATTAAAAGGAAGAAATGTTTTTTCTTAGGCAGCGGTGTGCAAAAGGGGAATAAGTAATTTTAAGAAATGGGAAAGGGGATCGACCTCACTGAAGGAAGCATACAGCTGCAAAGATGCATCAGGCGAGCGTCTCTCTCTTTTTCTTTTTTTTCGTGACCTATTCGTGTAGCTCTCCCTTGCATCTCACAACCACGCAGCCTGTGAATTGAAAAAACTTATTATTTTTTTCCTTCCTCCACTCTCCCCATTTATTTGCCCCTGCCACCAGTATTGTACGATAGCGCCGCGTCCTCACAACGCGTAGCCGGCAGCTTCCAAGGATGCCGCCGCCCCTGCGATGTCACGCGGCCCCGTGCGGCAACAGCCACCAATCAGGCGTGCGCCGAGGTCGGCCCACAGCTTTGCCAACGCGGCGAGAGAGAGAGTCGTGCCGTCTTGCGTCACGATGGGGCACCACTTCTTCGTCACCGGGTCGTAGGACTCCCCCGCGTTCGTGTAGACGACCAAGGGCATCGTGGTCAACGTGTGCAGATGCGCCAGCACCGCTGCAGCTTCCGCCATGGGGATGCAGTTTACGCCCACAGCAATAATCTGAGGCGCCGCCTCCAGCAGGGGAATGATGTCGGCGAACTTGGTGCCGTCGCTGATGGAGTCTGCTGGGGAGGTGCGTGAGGTGGTGAAGGACACCCACGCGCGGCACGTTGGGTGCTCGGCTTGGAGGAGGGCGAGAAGAGCGCGCACCTCGTCGGCGCTGGGCTGCGTCTCGATCGCCAACACCTCGGCGCCTGCCCGCAGCAGGGCATCGATGCGGGGACGATGAAATGCGTGAAACTCCTCTGGCGTCCGTGTGTAGTCGCCGCGGTACTCGGAGCCGTCGGAAAGGTAGGCGCCGTACGGACCCACCGAGCCGGCGATGAAGATGTGGCCGGCAGCGGGATTGTCCGCCTGGTACTGCGCACGTGCGCGCTGTGCAATCTTGACAGACTCCTCGATGGCGGCCACCGCCGCGGTCTCGGAAAGCTGTCGGTGCTCCATGAGGCTTTGGGGAGTGACCTGGTAGCTCGCGGTAATGACGCAGCGGGCACCAGCCGCCATGTAGCTCTCCTCCACACCTTGGATCATGTCTGGGTTCTCCAGCAGCACCTTGCCGGACCAGAGGGGGTCGAGCAAGTCGCAGCCCCGCTCCTCAAGCTCCGTCGCCAGGCCACCGTCCAGCACAACGACGTGGCGCGAGTCCTGCAATGCAGCTTCCATTCTGCTCTCTTTTGTATTACTTGCCGCCGATGATGCGTGCTCAGCTATGATGTGTGTCTCACCCTCTGTGAAGACGGAAGAAAAGTGTCTCTTCTTTTCCTTTTGTTTTCAAAGGACGGATTGGTTTAGAGAAGAAGAATGCAGATGTTGATGGCGAGGAGAAGAAAGAAGTGAAATGCACCGAAGGCGGAGAGCGGGGGAACTTCAACGCGACACCGCTGCTTCCTCATCAGCTGCCACGCAGCGCCTCTGCCGCCTGTTCCGAACGAGGGAAAACGGTAGCAAGGGCATCGCCTCTTCTTAGTCGCAGTCGTGCCCCAGAGTGCAAAGAGAGAGAGATGTTACCTACACTTAACTTTCCCTTTCTCCAGTAGAAGAAAAAAAAAAGAGCGACTACTCTTTTCTGGACCCGATGACTGCACCGAATGCGCGAAAAAACAATCCCGTCGTTCTTCACAGCCATGTAATTTAAAAAAGGCAACAGAGAAAGAGAAGGAAAAGCAAAGAAAGGCTCGATCAGCTCTAACCGATCACGTTCAGCGTCTCTCCCCTCTACCCCCATCCGCAACACTTTTTTCTCTGCGAACAAGGGAAAGTAGTGGAGTGGATTGACCAGGGAGAGTACCAGGAACACCAAACACAAAAAACTGGGGAAGAAAATTTCAACAATTTCCCCACACCGCGGCAGTACGGCTCACAAAGAAAAGACACACACACACACACACATGCCTTCACACACCGCCACTAACGTAATCAGATTTTTTCTTTTTAAGCTCCGTTGACCGTCGCTTTTATTCTCCCTCACCCTTCGCAATGCACACAAAACTTAAGGCGCATCAGCAGGTCAACGAACGCACCCTTTGCCGCTTGTGCTCCGTTTACCAGAACGGGCACCACCCTTGGAAGTGGACGCAAAGGTTCTCGTTGGAGGTTGCCTCGAGGATCAGCCGAGCAACTTGGGCCTGGACAGAAAGACCGTCATCAGGGCTCCCAGCCGGCACCGCCACGTCAGACTCGCCGACAGACCGCAGGTCCTCCTCGAGGCCGTCGTCCTTCACCGCGTCGTGGCCGCTGGCGGCGTGCACGGCACCGCCCAGCGTCGCGTGCCGGCTGGCAAACTCGCGTCCCTCCAGCTTCTCGCGGATGCGGTTCACCACCTTCTTCGCCTCGCTCGTCTGGTTCACGGAGATGTTGCTGGCCATGTCCGACGACTTCATGCTCACGCCAGGAGCGGCAGCAGCGGCAGTGGCGGGCCGCGGGACGCTCGACGCTACCGAGGTGGGTGGCGCGCGGAAGGAGCGGCCAGCAGTCGGGAACCGCCGCGAAACCGGCGTGCGGGAGGCAAATGCGCTGCGTGACTTGTGGAAGGATTCCCCGATGGCCGTGTAGGCTGCTCGCTGCGAGGCGTGCCCGCCACCCGGGGCCGCCGTGGCGGTGGACACCATGCTGCTGCCAGGCGCAACCGACGTGGCCTCCGTCGCCGTCGCGCCGTCCTCGGACTCGTCCCGCCACCACGAGACGAGGGGATCGTGCACGAACGCCTCGAGCAGGGCGAGAATGCTGCTGCCCTCCTCGCGCAGCACGCCCATCACCGTGATGCAGCCGTGCCGGAAGAGCCCGTCGATGCCGCCCATCTCCATCGCTTTGACGAGCATGCGGGTGAGCCGGAAGGGCACCTTCTCTGGGAAGGCGCTGCGGTTCTGCGCGACGTCGAAGCAGTCGCCAAAGTCGATGTGCACGACGCGGCCGCTGAAGGAGTGGATCATGAGGTTGGACGGGTGGCGGTCGCCAAGGCCGAGGATGTGGCCCACCATCGACATGGTCGCCAGCGAGCAGACGTAGGTGGTGCGGCGGTCCAGCCACGACTCGGCGCTCGGTGCCCGCATCCAGAGCGAGTTGGCCAGGTCGGTGCCCTCCGTCTGCTCCAGCGCGAACTCGAAGGGCTCGACGTGCTGGATCACCTGGAGGCGGTCGAGGTCGACGTTGAAGCTCAGCATCAGGTTCACCTCGATGGAGAGGTACTTGGAGTGGACGCGGTAGTCCTTGATGAGCTGATGGAGTGTGTCGCAGTGGTCCACCCACCCCATCAGGCCGGCGTTCTCGCTCAGCGGGGTGACGGAGAAGACCTGGATCATGCAGTCCCGCCGCTGGATGGCCGAGTGCTTCTCCAGCAGCGTGTTCACGAAAGCCAGCAGCTGCATCACGCGCTCATCCAAGCGGAGGTCCTCGTGGCCCTTCAGCAAAAACTTGTACAAGACGCCGTCCGTGCCGTTCATGTAGAGCCGGCGGGGATGCTGCTTTGAGTTGAGCACCTTGAGCGTGTTCATGAAGGAGGCGATGCAGGGGTAGGAGCCGCTCTCGCTGTACTGCCCCGGCACCACAAGAGAGAGGTCCTTGCCGCTCTGCGTCAGCCGCGGACTCACCAGCTGCAGCGCCAGCGACGCCATCCCGCTAATCTGCTCGTCCATCCGCTTCACCGCCGTCTTGAAGCGGTTCCATGCCTCCTCCATGTAGACGTTGTTGCCGGACGAGGCGGCCTTCTCGACGTACTCGCAGGCCCCGCTTAGCAGCTCGCCAAACTCGGCGGCGAAGTGCGACTCGGCTAGCGTGTCCGGGTGCGACAGCTTCGCCAGCAGCGGCTGCAGTGACTGGTAGACGCTGTGCGCGCTCTTGTCCCGCCCCCACTGGAACCACGCCCGCTCCAGCTCATCGAACCACAGCTCCGTCCACAGCACCGCACACCGCACCAGCTCCTGGCAGACGAGGGTGGCGTCCTTCACCATGGTTCGCCCCTGGTGGTGCATCTCCTTGATGCGTCCGAGCAGCCGCTGCGCCGCCTGCTTGCGCTCCAGCTGCTCCGTCGTGTTGCTCTCCGGCCCCTGCACGCTCGAGTTGAGGGTGACGTTGAGACTGTAGAGGAGCGCCTGCGGGTGCGCCTTCGCCACCACCGCCAGCAGGTGAAACACCGACTCCGAGACGACCGAGTCGCGGGAGTGCAGGCGGGCGATGATCTGCGGAATCACCTTGAGCCACACGGTGGGGCTGACCTGCAGAATTTGAGCGTGCAGGGCGGCGTTGGCCTGCACCTGCGGGAGCGAGGCATGGGTGAACCAGAGCGACAGGAAGCCGAGGACGTCCTCCAGCTCCTGCGAGAAGCACACACTGCGCACGTAGCCGTCCATGGCTGCCACGATGTGGTTCACGTGCTCCTCAAGGCGGAGATCAGTCGTCGCGGCGCTGGTAGTCGTAGTCGTGTTGGTGGTGGTGGTTGTTGTCCGAGAGCGGTGGCTGACGAGGTCGTGGTTGAAGCGGGCCCACGTGTGCCAGATGGAGCCGTTGGTGCTGTCGAGGCTTGTCGCCCGCTCAAGGTGCAGGCGAATGTAGTCGCGGTATTTGCTGTCGAAGTTGTGCTTCTTCTTTGTCTGCGTGAAGAGCCAGCTGGCGAGTTTCGAGTGGCACATCGCCAGGCTGGCCTGGCTGCTGTCGGGGCGGGCCGCAGAGGCCGTCGACGAGCCTGGGCTGTTGTTAGCGGTCGTGATGGCCACCGCCGCCTCCGTCGTCCCCTCCACCTTCTTGAGGTAAAGGTCCAGCATCTCCACCGCCTTCTCTCGCTCCTGCATCTCGTACATGTGCTGGAACGCCGCGAGGGCGATGGTGGGCTGCGGCAGCTTCCCTTGCTCGAGTGCCGTGCCGATTGTCTGCTCCCCGAGCAGGTCGAAGAGGATGTCGCGCGAGGTGCGCTCGCGGCCGTGGACGCGGGACAGCGTCACAAAACGAAGCCACATGTCCAACTCGCGCGAGGGCGGGATGACGAGGGTGTGGTCGGCCAGCGTGCCCGGCCAGCCTTCGTAGGCCATCGCCGCCAGTCGCTTCTCCCACAGCTCCTGCCAGTGGTTGAGGCCCTGCGGGTTGTCGGCGACGAAGGCGAACTCCTCCAACTCGCTCAGCTGCTGGATGCCGACGAAGAGGCCGTAGGCGCGGTCGTAGCTCTCCGCCACGAGCGCCGACAGCGTCGAGTCGAGGCGCTTGCGGCAGTTCTGGATGACCGGCACGGCGCCGTGGAACTGGCGCTTGTGCGTGGCGAGGACGGCGCGGTAGAAGACGGCGGTGGTGCCGACGTAGCCGTCGTCGGTCATGTAGGCGGTGATGGTCTCCATGTCGTCCCACCGCCGCAGCAGCCACGCCGCATGGGCGCCGTACGGGGCCAGCTCTGCCGCCTCCTTGCGGCTGATGCGGGGGAAGAAGAGCTTCCACGACTCGAGCAGGCGGCCGTAGTCGCCGAGGTTGTCGAGCGAGCGCATGAGCCCGGCCATGTTGCTGAAGCGGTTCGGCTCGCTGTGCAGCCCCTTCTCGTAGGCGCGCAGGCTCTGCGACCACCACTGCAGCTTCTCCAGCAGCTGCGCGTCCATCATGCGCGGCAGCTCCGACTGCGGCTTGCCGGTGAGGAAGGAGAAGTTGTGCTGGATGTACTTGAGCATGCCCTCCGCGCTCTCTCGCAGCCCGAGCAGGTTGCACAGGTAGATGCTCTTCTCGCACCACTGCAGCAGCCGCGTCCACTCCTCGGCGGGCAGGGGCTGTACCTGGCCCCGCATGACGCTGCGCTCGTACTCGTAGGTGGCCTCGTAGAACTGGATCTCGACGTAGTGCAGCGCCTTCACGTACAGGTTGCAGCGCTCACTGCTGCCCATCAGCGTCTTGAGGTCGAACAGGAGCCCCGCGTAGGTGCTGTGCGAGCCCTCCTTCGGGTTGAAGCGCATCTCCAGCCGCTCCATGTACTCGGACAGGTTCAGCAGCTCCTGCAGCACCTCCGACGGCACCCGGTCGCTCCGCAGCACGACGCCGAGCAGCGACCGCACCGCCTCCTTCGTCCGCGTCTCCATCTCGGCGTAGCACACCGCAAAGGCGGAGTGCAGCATGTGCCGCGCGAAGGGCTCGTGCAGCTGCGCGAGCGCGAAGGCGAAGCCGTGCGCATGCGACGGGCTGGAGCGCAGCAGCTCCACCGCCAGCTGCTTCAGCCACGCGTTCCACTCCTCTTCCGTTTCGCGGTCGCGGGCCACCAGCACGCTGCGCAGCTGAGCGAAGTTGTCCGCCAGCACCGTCTTGCGCCGCTGCGCGAGCTGTTGCGTATTCACGCGGTACCGCGCGGCAGCCTCCTCGTCGCCGGCCAGCGCGTTCTCTGGCGCAACGACGCGGCCGCCGCTGCGGAGGGTGGTCAGCATGAACGACTTCACCTCCTTGCCGTCCTCGCCGTAGAGGTCGAGCAGGGGGAAGACCATCGGCGTGTACTTCTCGAAGTCGCTGCCAAGGTTGCGGGCGACGTTGCGGACGGCGTCGAGCGTGACGGCGACAAACGTGCGCACATCCGCCGCCGCAGCCGCCGCGTTGGCGCCGCCGCCGTCAGCCGCGGAAGAGCCGGATGGCGCACCTGCGCTGCCCATTCGCCCGCTCTGCCCGGCGGCAGAAAGCTGCTGCTGTTGCTGCGGTGTCAGTCCGGATGACTGCTGCTGGTGGTGAGGCAGCGGCGGCGGCACCTCCAGCGCAGCCCCCTCCATCTCCTTCAGCACGCGGCACAGGCAGTGCACGCAGCGCGAGGCGTGGAAGACGAGGCGGGGCAGCCGGCGCGCAAAGTGGCGCAGCGCGTCTGCGGCAGCGGCACGGCACGGCACCGGGTTGGCAGGGTTGCCGGCCACCTCGCACACGCACGGGACGACGTTGTGGAGGTAGTCGTCGAGCAGATGGCCCATTTCGACGAGAAAGGCAAAGACGGGCTCGCCGGCGTGGGCTGCGTCGGCCTGCACTGTCTGAATGAGCGACGGCAACACCAGCGAGAGCGACGGGCGAAACTCCTCGCGCAGCGACCGGCGCAGCTCGCTCAGCAGGCAGAGCACCTCCACGAGTACCCCACGTTCAGCTGAGACGAGGAGGCCGATGCAGGTGGTGATGAGCTCGTCCAGGTAGGGGCGGATGTACTGGCCGTAGAGGTAGACGATGCGGGTCATGACGCCGAGCAGGTTCTCGCGTATCTTCGCCTGCAACGTGATCTGCTGCAGCACCGTCTGGATAATTTCGCGGTAGAGCGGTGTCAGACACCCGTTCGAAGCCTCCTTGAGAGAGAGCGTGTTGGCAATCACCTGCACCGCGCAGAGGCACTGATCGTCCGAGAGGGAGGGCAGCTGCAGTACACCGAGGACATTCCGCACCACGTTCTGCACAATCGCCTCCTCCCCACGTGAGGAGGACAGCTGCGGCGACGAGGGGGCTGCCGTGGCGCTGACGCTGCTGCTCAGCCCGCTGTCACGCAGGTTGCGCGTAATCTCTTTCGCCCGCACAGGGTCGACGGCGCCGATAATGCCCATCAGCTTCAGCACATCCAGCCGCACCGGCCACGTTTCCTTGAAGCCTCCATGCAGGGCGGAGAGCAGCACCCGCAGCAGCTCCGGATTCGTCTCGTAGACGTCGACATCCTTGGTGGTACGTATGATGTCGCCCAGTGCACGGATCGCCTCCAGCTTCTTCTGAATGCTGGAGGAGTCGAGGATGTGGCGAATGACGCAGGGTCGAATCGCCGCCACAACAGCGACGTCGTCGCCTTCAGCGTAGCGGGCCAGCTTTCCCACAAGCGACAGCAGCGCCGTCAACACCGGCACCTGCTGATTGTCCTCCTGCAGCCGCTGCACGCAGTCGTGGAGGAGCGAGGAGACGTAGGGGCGCACCATCACAGGGGCATCCTCGACGACGGCACTCAGTACCGCTGCCGCCTGCTCCTGCCGCTTCGGCACCTGGAAGAGGCGAATGTCCGCGACGCACTGCACCATCACGCGGCGCAGCATCGGGAGGATGCAGGCCGGGTTGCGGCTCGAGAGACGCCCGAGCAGGCGCACCGCGGCGATGCGGTTCTGGTGGTGGTCGTGCAGGGCCGGGAAGAGCGCCGTGCAGATCTCCTGCAGCGCCAGCGTGTAGTCGTACTCGCGGGTGAGGTGCTCGAGGGTGTGGAGGCGGATGTCGCTCTCCGTGTCCGCGACGGCGGCGCTCACGAGCTTCTTGATGACGGTGTTGATGAGGCCCATGTGCTCACGACCGCGGTGGATGACGACGCCGACGTCGGTGTGCTCGCACGGCGACTGCGAGCAGCCGGAGAGCGCCAGCTTGAAGCAGAGGTCGATGGCGCTGCGCCGCACCTCCTCGTGCGGGTCGGACACGTACCGGATCACGGCGTCACACAGGAACTGCAGCGTTGAGTAGCCGGTGAAGTCGAGGCTGCCCAGCGAGTTGAGGTTGCGCACGATGGCGCTGTGGTCCGTCTCGCTCGAGGCGCGCGCGTGGCGGGGGCGGTTGCGCATGCGGGACAGCTGCTCCTTCGTCGCCTCCAGCACCTTAGAGAGGCAGGTGGACCGCAGCTCGGGGAAGGCCGTGCAGATCTTGGCCACGTCGCGGGCGAAGTCCTCGGTGACGGAGCCGGCAAAGAGGGGGCCGAGGAGGTGGCGCAGGAAGGGCCGCACCGCGCTGGGCTCGACGCCGGAGAGGGTGGCGAAGCAGGTGACGGCCTCGGGGCAGCGGTCGCGGTTCGGCCGCGGCGTCAGCGAGGCCTCGATGTACCGCATCATGTAGTCGAGAAAGGGGACGACGAGACTCGGCAGGACGGTGAAGAGCTGCGCAAAAACGCGAAACACGTTCGCCCGCTCATCGGGGCCGTTCGTCGCGCCAAAGGCGGAGGCCGCCAAGGCGCGCACCTCCTTCACGGAGATCTCCTTGAAGGTGGCGCTGTCGTACTGGGCGAGGAGCGGCAGCGAGTTGAGCGTCTCCTTGCGGACGTCGCTGCTGTGCTGGGTGCGGACGAGATTGCTGTTCACAAAGCCCCAGAGCTGCAGAATGTGCTTGCGGCCGTGGCTGGAGAAGCCGACGGACCGCCCATCCGTTTCGCGAACAGCCGTCGCGGAGAGGACGGCGTTGAAGGCGAGCAGGCAGCCGTGTAGGACGACGTCGCTGCCGTACGTGACGCTGCGCGCCGCATCCTCCAGGAAGGTGTTCTGCCACGTGCTGTAAAAGCTCGGGTCGGTGGAGCGATAGGAGATGGCTAAAGTGTGAAAGAGCGCGTCACCGGCGCTGACCCGGACGAGCTTGTTCGTGTCCAAGATGGCGCGTCGCAGACACTCGAGGATGTTGTTCACGTGCGGCGCAACGGTGGAGGGCACGCGGCGCACGAGCTGCTGGATAAAGACGCAGCCGGCCAGCTTCGTGGCGTGGGGAAAAAGCTCGTCGTCTGTCGCGCTGCCGTCGCCGTCGGAGAGGGGAGAAGAAGGGGAAGCACCGCTCGGTCCCGCACCGCTGCGGCGCGGCTCGGCGCCTTCGCGCAGAAAGGCCTCGTCGTGGCCGCTGCGCATGAGAAGCGCCAGTGAGAACTGCAGGCAGTTCGTGATAATGCCCTCCACCACGCTCGTGCCGTTGTTTAGCAGCAGGCCCCACACCTCACCCGCGACGAGACCCGTCTGGTAGTCGTTCGTCTCCAGCACACACCTCACTAGCAGCTCGGAAAAAAGCTTCGTCATCTCGTTCAGCTCAACGTACTCGACCGGCAGCAGGGCTCGCAGCACCTGCACACCCGTCATCTGCGTCTGCTGGTTCTCGAACAGGCGCCGCAGCTGCGCGTTGAGCCAGTTCGGGAAGACACGCGCGTTGGCCGTGTAGGACTTGATCGAGTTGCGGTGGAAGAGGGCATCTTTCTCCTCCTCAATCACGTACTCGAGCTTGAGAATAGTCGACGACAGCGTCTGCGGGGTCGCCACCTCGAGCTCCTGGAAGATGGGTCGCAGCTGCCCGATCAGCGGGTGTCGGTTGCTGCTTCCATTGGCGCCAGCTTTCACCTCCATCGCGTCAACTGAATACTTCTCTGTTTGAAGACAAAGGTCAAAGACGAAAGGAGTCGCAGCGTCTCAACGCTAGTAGGGAAGGGATAGACGTCTTGAGCTCCGCGTGCGTCTGTGCGTGCGTGTGTGTGCGAGTGACTCCTAGAAGGTGGAAACTCAAAAAATCGGCGATAAAGGGCAGCAAAAACAAAAAACGTGAAAAAAAAAAAAAGAGATGCAGCTACAGCAGCAAAGCTGAAGGACGAACAGATGGTGTCTCTCACCAACACAAAGAAGAAGAGCGGAAGAGGAGTGTACAACACAGCCGAGACGAACAGTGGAAAGAACGAGCTAACTGAGGGAAATAATGGAATCCGCAGGAGGACAAACAAAGCACGCACTCCTCGATCACACCCACAGAGAAGTGAGAAGGGAGAGAACGATGTGGTCGCAAGAGCCGCCAAAAGCAGCGAAGTACAAGTGAGTGGGCCTTTAATGTGAGCAGGCGGAAAAGGGTTCAAAAAAAAAAAAAGGTGTGCGTGTGTGGCGCACTGGTGAAGTTGGATTTTTTAAGTCACGGACAAACTTCTGACCTATCCTCTTCACAGCATGGAATGTGGCACACGCGAACTTCAAATAGCGCCACTCAGCGCAGATAGACAAAGCGGGAATGTGGAAATCGACCTATGCACCTTGAAGCTCCACTGTTCTTTGCTCAGCTTCTCCACCCGCTTATCGCGTTTCTTACGCAAAAGAAAACAATTTATTTTTCGTGAATAACGCTTTATATATTTTTTTTCCAATGGATGAGGCTTTCGTGTGTCTGTGTGGCCTCGGTATCTTCTTCGCTATTGTTTCCTCTTTTTTTTTCTTTAGAGTGTGCGTGGAAAAAAAAAAGATGCTTCAACCTGATCGTTGCTTTTCTGGCCTACGTAAGAGGCGGTGTTTGTGAGAAGCTCGTTGCACCACGATGCTACCTGTGAGTGGCAACACTGATAGGAGAGAGAGAAGATGTAAGACAGCCCGCAGAGCAGTGAGGCAATGGACAAAAAACGAGTTTAAAAAACATAGGAAAAAAAAGCACGAAGACCAGTGTCATGTCAGGCAACACAACTTCCGATAGCTCATCTATCAGGGCCTATAATAATAAGAAGGTGAACGCACGCCTACAATTCGCTTTGCTGGCAGCGACGTGCATCGCATAAAACTGTCAAGCTCCACAGGAAGAGCAGACGTTTCCTGTTTTGTGAAAGCGCCCCACAGCAGCAGGTCAGGTGACTGCACGGGAAACAACAGCCGTACGTCGCGCTGCAACCCTCCCTTTTTTTATTGCTCTTTCTTTCCAACACTTTCTTTTTTTTCTTTGTGGTGTTTGACGCTACGGAGTCAGCAAGGACAGACACACAGACAAGACTCGCAGTCGCCGTTCTCGACAGCTGCAATTTACAAGGCACATAATGATTGCATCTAGGCGAGCGTGAATACCTCAGCTTGCATGGGTGCGCAAGGACTGCCAGCACAAGGCTGCGCATCCCAACGCGCAAAGAGAGGGGAAAGCGCTCGCCACCGTAGTAAAGAGCAGGAACATCGAAGGATTAAATTACTTATGATTACATCATCATTACAAAAAGAATCAAAACGCATTACGCGCCGTCATCTGCAAGTCCATTTTGTGTGTGTTGATATGTAAGGCGTTGCCGTGATGTGCAACGAGGCAAAAAAAGAAATTTAAGGGTTGTGAGTGAGAAGTGGAAGGGGAGAAAAAAAAAGGAAAAGAGCAGCACGCCGCACGCGGTCGCTGGTCGTAGCCTGATAAGTTGCACCTGCGACCTTTTTTTTGAAGTAGTGCTCTCGGCGACTTGAAATAGTGGAGAGCCGCGAACGTGGCGCAGTAAAAAACAGAGTATTTCTCGTTATCTCTGGCACTTCTTTTATTCTCAGTGAAGAAATGTGACGTTTGACCCTCAAGCAGGAGGACGCCTTCATGCTTACTAAAACACTTTTTTTTTGGTGTCGTTATTTTCTATTTCTTTTATCTTTATTGGCTTTTGCGGCTCTCTTCGCAGTACGAGAAGCTGTTGACACTCCACGAGAGGGAGATACATGAACCAGTGTTCCGCGGAACACGATCACGGCGACGGACGTGATCATACATGAGAAATGAACAACCTCCTCGCATTCACAGAAAGCAAAGGAAGCGGGAGTAACAAACGGCAACACAAAAGAGAGTGCCGAGCACTCCCAAACCATAAAGGGAAAATGCACGGTTCGAAAAGAGAAGGTGAAAGAGTAGGAGAGAAAATACACTTTAGTGGAAAGAAAACGTATTTTGAGCGCAATGCGGCGAAAAGGGAAAGGGGGAGGGAAAGAAGGAGAAGACGGAAACACGCAGAACGATGAAGACGGAATACACGCGAGCACGTCGAGGAGAAAGGGAGTCAAAGCGGTGCAACGCTACACTGTCACGGCACCCACACCGCATCCTTTGCCTCCGCGCAACGCGTCCGCAAAAGAAAAGATGCAGCGATGCCGACACCACGCCTCATGCATGCGCAACAACTACACCCGTCCCCATCGTTTCAGCTTGCCCTCCTCCTCACTTCTTCCCATCCGCCTCCACCGCTCACAACCAAATCGAGCGAGAAGAACAAAAAAGCACACACACAAACAAACACACTCCGCACCACACAACCACGTCTCTCACCTACTGTACAAAGAGATGCCCAAAGGGGGGAAAAAGAGAAGATTAGTGGCATCTGACTCCGCCAACGCGAAAAAAGTCCGGTGCCGATAAGAGAAGTGAACTTGATAACCGAAGAGAGGATACGAAGAGTACAGCAAGCTACTCTGCCACACGCGTTTCCAGCTTCTCCATTACTTTTTAGTTCAAAGATAAAATATAAAGAGAGAGAGAGAGAGAGAGAGAGAAAGAACGCAAGCGCTCCGATCGATCTGAAAACGTGCATTTGCAACGAAAATAAGATCACGTGTGTGCGTGTTTGTGTGATTGGGTAGAGGAACGGGAAAAGAGAACGCGGCTTCAAACAAGTAGACATTTTTTCTCGTCACTTTTTCGTTGTTGTTCCTGTCATGACCTCTATGGAAAAACAAACTTCCTGGGTTGCGTAGAGAACAAAGTACAAAAAGCAATCATTAACACTGATAACACACTCACACACGCCAGTAGTTGCGCTTTCCCCATTTTCTTTTCCCTTCGTTAGTAAAATTAAGATTAGTTACTTTTTTTTCGTTGCGCAGTTGACGCCACAGACCATTATCTGTGTTAGTATGTTTTTTGTGGTTTCTCAGCTCTCTCTCCTCTGCAGCCATTGTCTCTGCTACCCTTTTGAAATGAAAAGAAACCGCTGGCATGGGAAAAGGAAAGGCGGAAGAAACCAAGAGGACAACACGTAGAAGAAAAAAGAAACTAGACGCATTGTTCTTTCCTCGTTGCTTTCTTTGGTTTCTTTTCCCTTTTTCAAGAAAAGAGTAGCTGTCCTGAGCCGTCGCAACTCGTACAGCGAGACGCGTGCACACACAAGAGGTGAGGTGCCTGTGACAAAATTAGAGAAAAAGAGAGAAAGAAACAAGAAAACAAAAAGCATTCTCACACCTTTTCAAATCAGTTTGAATTAAATATTAAAAAAACAAAGACATCCAAAAAGAAGTGGAAGAGGAAGAAAAAAGTATTGTCAAGCGTATGCGTCACTCCCGGTAGTCTTTTCAGGGAAACAGCTGTCTTGCTCACGTGATCAAATGAACAGCTCCTCTTCTCCCCTTTTCGTTGGAAGCCACAGCAAGAGATTAAATGTAACACTTCTAGGCGTAAGTCTGTGTAAGCAGCGTCACTAAACACGGAAGAAAAAAAGAAGAGAGAACGGGTCGAGCATAGAAAAAAAAAAAATGTGGGGGAAAAAGAAAAAAGCGAAGTATAACAGCACAGTAAACCGTTCTTTAGGTATATTTTGGAGCTATGCCGAGCACTAAGACGCACAACACACAACTCGCACACGCACTGTTTTTCTGATTGATTCACCAAAAAAAAGAGGGGGAAAAAGTGGAGCTGGTGGGAAAGGGGAAAACGCGCTGGCAGAGCAGACACGCACACGTGTCGGGGACTTATTGAGGTTTTCTTCCGTCCTCCCGCCGAGCAGCGCTGCCTCTTTACCGTATCGGTGAGAAAGACGACTTGCACTGCATCCTTGCTGACAAGCGCCGTGCTGCAGCCGTGGTGCGTGGAGGAGGGAAGGCCAACCGGGAAGCTTGTGAGTTTGTGTGTATGAAACGGGGAAAACAACAGTAGACAAGCCAAAAAGGCATGTCTGGAACATTACCACGAGCTACCATGCCTGCGTCGCGGTATCGCAGCTTCGTTGTCCTCACCCATACGCGCTGCAGTAAAAAAAAAACTGTCGCGGGAGCGGAATAGAACGCAGGAAGGGCAGCAGCGGAAGCTCTTCTGGTCACCGGAAGGCAAATGAAGGGTCCTCCCGGGCCTGGAAGTCGCACCAGCATCTCTACCCGTCGTCGGCGCTAACACCGCCTTCGCTACCGCAACCCTCACTGTCTAACACGCAAACGGCGCGCTGCAGGGCGTGCCGGTGCCCGCACCTTTCGCACTTCAGGGGCGACCTCTCCACCGGCGGCAACACGTAGCGGGTGTCCTTCCACACAAGCCACACGCCAATCAGACCCGACATCAAGCCGCACGTGTACTCGAGAAGCTTCACCGGCTCGTAGCTAGGGATCCACTTGAAGTAGACGTACATGTCGCACAACGTGCGGACGATGAGTGCGTTCGACACACGCACGTCCAGGCCAGCGTGCACCTTCTCCGCTGGCGTAACCGCGTCGGCGACTGCCCGCCGCAGCGCCGCACGGTGGGTCAATTCCGCCAGCAAGCAGCACGTCAGCGACCACGACTTGAAGAAGCGGTAGAAAAAAGAGAGCTTCTCACGACTCCAGGAGCGGAAGACGACTTTCTGGAGGTAGTTGAGGTCGCCGCTCATCTGCTCCGGGACGCGGAGAAAGATGGCGAGGCAGGTGAAGATGCCGTGCCAGAACTCCATGCTCTCCCGCTTCTTGAGCGCACACAGGCCCTGGCGGAAGGTGATGCTGGGGCGGCCAAAGTTGCACAGCATCCGGCACTCGATGATGGTGTCGGCAACCTTGAAGAATTTCTTCTTGTCGGCGGGGTCGGCGCTGTAGAGCATGCAAAGCCGCGAGATGTTTAGCACCGACTTGAGCACCATGTCGACCCCGACACCTTTCTTTTGGTAGTCGGTGAGGGCGGTGAGGAAGGGCACGACCCCGACGGGGCTGCCGGCGGTAAATACAGCCTCGCTCATCCTGCGGTGGCGCTTGTCTTCTTTTTGATGTTGCCGGCGTAAGGGGTGAGGGGGGCGTGTGATGACCTGTATGCTCTGCTGGTAGAAAAAGAAAAAAGGTCCCTCTATTTGTTCTCGAGCACTATGTTGCTGCCTCTTGCCGGGCTACCTCGGAGAAAAACGCCGTTTACTACTATCGCCGTGATGTGTGTAGGTGTTTGCGTAATTGATTCTTATTCTATTTTCGCTGTTTTGATGTCTCACCTTCCTTTTAAAAGTGTCCTGCGGAGAAAAAGACCGTAGGCAACTCGCGCGCGACGCGTTGACGCTGCTGCTGGTGCTGCTCGAAGAGGAAGTGAGAGAGGGAAGGGAAAAGATAAGGCGGCGGCTGCGTTTAGTACGGCAAACCACACAGTAAGCGAGGGTGTTACGGAGCAGTTAAAACGCGGCAGTACTCACAAAAAGGAAGAGAAGAATAGCGACGTCGACGAGGGAAAAAAAAAACAGAGTAAGTGACAAAGGGTGAAGAAAAGAGAGGGAAGAAAATTTTATAAAAAGGCAGAGGTAGAACAGAAGACAAGAGAGAGAGTATCACTCCGTATGAAGGCCACCGCCAAGTGGGACAGTGAGATGCAAACAGAAAAAGAGAAGGTGTGGAAATTGCGCAGCACAGTTTAAAAAAAAAAAAGAAACAGGAGAGAGCTAGTGGTAGAGTGCCCTCTTGTTTCTATGAACTAGAAAAGAAGCGGTTTCTATTTCGTTATAAATATTAGTGTCATCGGTATGCAGCGAGTGTAGCCGAGGGCACCATCGCCGTGCGTTGAGGTGACGCGACGGTAGATTGGAGAGTTGGCGAGAAAGAAAGAGAGAAAGCAAGTGTGGGGAAATGGAGGAAGTTGGCGTCGATATCATCTGCGTGAGGTCAGAATAAGCCATCAAACGCCTCAACACGACATCTGATTTTTTTTTTCTCATATGCGGTGGGAATAAGTGGCGCCGCGAACAGACCGGGCAGCAAGGCGAACATTTGCCACCTCTCTCGCCTCCAATTTGTCTTTTTTCGGTCTTTCTTTTTTTTTTATTAAACACACATCTGTCTGAGAGGTGGTGGGTGAGGGTTACATGGAATGCAAGTAGAAAAAAATAAACGACATCCGGCGGGAAATACCTAGTATACATCTGCGACTGAGAAAAGTCTTCGCGCATCGTGTGCTGTCGTGCACATCCTGCTTCTCTGCCATCCCGCAACAACTGAAAAAGAAGAGCGCTTACTCGTCGTCCGAGTTAATGGCACCCATTAAGTCCGGCTGCATTTCGTCCACCGCGACGGACAGCTGCGGCGCCTCGTCCTCGTCGACGACGCGCGCGTTGAAGTCGGTGTCCATGTCCGCGCAGTTCTCGATACTGTAGAAGAGCTTCCGCTTCATCACCTCCAGCGAGCTGTAGTCGGGCAGCTCCACCGCGAAGAAGCACGTTGCCGCGCGTGGGAGCACCGTGTCGGGGTCGGCCTGCGTTGTGAGAGGCAACACGCGCAGCTTCACCGGCATCCGGTCACGCCCCGAGACGAAGCGCAGAAAGAGGCGGCGCTGCAGCGGGGTGGCAGCCTCCAGCGCCTTCCACAGCAGCTGCACCCGGCGATCCTCACTCGTCACACCCTCGTAGGAGGCACCCTTGCGCAGATCCTCTGGCTTGTAGTCCGCCTGCCCACAGATGCGCTGCTCCAGCTCCTCGGGTGTCAGCAGCAGCACCGCCACCTCGGGCACAACGGACAGCAGCCCCTCCCGCAGCTTGCGCAGCTGCGTGTCGAACTCGTGCACCCGCGCCTGCAACAGCGCCTCGGCGTACTCGCGGCAGCGGGGCAGCGTCACCCGCACCTGCGCTCCGCCATCAATCAGCTCCTTGGACGAGTGGTCGCTGAGCTGCGTGATAAAGTGCTCCTCCCCGAAGACCTCCTCGAACAGCTCAGCCGCACCGCCCTCCCCTTCCTCTCCGCCCTGCTGCTGCGCCGCACTCGACGACGCGAGCTTGCGGAACTCACGCACGCACTGCACGCAGATCGAGTCCACCTGCTCCACCTCCGTCTCGGTAATCGGGTAGGCGCAGAGGTAGCGCCACACAAGCGGTGGCAGAAAGAGGTCGAGCGGGTCCTCGCTGCGCAGCGCACCGCCCATGAGGCGGCCGATGAAAACGAAGGCCTCCAAGTCGTAGGACGAGCTCGCCGATGCGGCGGGCACGAAGGCCTCGCGGTGGCTGCCGGTGTTGTGCACGTGGTTTGCCGTCGGCACAAAGAAGGGCAGGCGCGACGACATGAGCTCGCGGCACATCTCGCTCAGGTGCTCGCGGAACGGTCCGCCAGCGTCCTCGGCACCCTCGCCCAAGAAGACGGTGTTCCAGAAGCGCTGGCGTGTCTGGAAGATGCGGGCGGGTTGGGAGCCGAGGAGGGCGAAGGTCTGGCCAAAGACAGAGGCCTTCACCGAGCGCGGGTCGGCGTGTGCCTTGGCGCGGTTGATGGAGATGCGGTACATCTCCGACCGCAGCGAGGACACCGCCAGCACGCTCTCCACAAGATCGCGTCGCACCGCGCAAAAGAGCAGCGTGCGGACGGTGAGGAACAGCAGTGTCATGAGAGAGGGGTGGGCGGTGTTGAGGGAGAGAAAGGGCAGGAGAGCGTTCATCACGTTGCTGACAGCCTTCAGCGCCTTGAACATCTCCCACGACTGCGCCGCGACAGTGCCAGCACGCATGCCCGGCACGTCGGGGTACGCGTAGGCGGCGAGGTGGTCGCGCAGCTGCTCCTCGCTGCTCTTGGTGAAGGCCTTCACGCCGTCCTCAGAGAACTTGTCGGTTGCCTGGACAACAAGGCGGTAGGGCAGGAGGTGGGTCTCGAAGTTGTCCATGTTGAGCGGAGAAGCCGCCGTGTCGGAGGTGAGGGAGGACGCGGCAGCGGCAAGTTGGTCTCTCTTGCCAGCATCGCGTGGGTGGTGGGTGCGCATCAGCACCCGCCACACCTCCTGCATCGCCGTGAGTCGCTGCATCGTGCTGCTCGCCGGGGCGTTGTTGTAAAATGCGTCCATCCGCTCATTCCACGAGTCCGGCACCCCCAGCGGGTTGAAGCCCTCCGGCTTGTACTTGAAGGGAGACGAGCCGAAGTTGAAGCTGATGGCGCCACCCGAGCGCAGCGAGACGGCAGGCACGTAGTAGCGGCCCTGTGGGACGCCGTGGAAGGTGCACGTCTCGAGCAGCGGCGACTCCGCCTTTATTGCCAGGACGCCGGTGATGGGGCGGCCGTTTAGAAAGAAGCTCAGCTCGCCGTGGGCGAGATCGATGGCGCAGCCCACGACGTCCCCGGCGGTCCAGCGACGCGGAATGTTCACCGGCTCCGGCACGCCGCGGTGCCACATCACACGCCGGAAGAGATCGACAGCCCACGACGTCGACGAGTCGCCCACGCCGAGGCCGCTGCCGTGCAGCTTCTCCCCCCGCTCCATCCACCCAATCTGCAGCACCCCTTGCGTCCGCAGGCTCACCTCGTAGTACCACGCCCCGGCTCCCACAGCGCAGTCGCCGGTGGCCGTCTCGAAGCCGAGCCCGACGTTCTTCACCTCCTCGAGGTTCGCCTGCACACTCGCCGCCGCGTGCACCGAGACGTGCGCCGGCCCAACACGCTCTGTCGACCCAGCGAAGGGGTCCGCCTCCTCAAAGTAGAAGGGGGGAAGGGGGTAGCGGCCGCCGCTGAAGAAGTGCGCCGCCATGTCCTGCAGCGAGCGCATCTGGTTGTACGGGAACACCGTCCCCAGCGAGAGGTTTGCCGGGTCCAGCGGGAGACAGCCAGCCGGCATCTCGTACTCGAAGTACGCCGCGCCGAAGTTGAGGGAGACGGAGTCGGCCTGCTCGATTGAGATGTAGGGGTAGTAGGCCGTCGGCATCGTCGACGCACGCCGGCTGAAGGGAGGAGAGGAGGCACGCGGCGCCGACACAGCCCCGTCGCCTCTCAACGGCGGCCGCACCCACTCGTCGAAGGAACCGAAGTCCGACGGCGAGGCAAGAGACGCGGCGGCTGCCGCGGCGGCGCTCTCGTTGGCGGCCTCCGAGCCGAAGGAAAAGTGCACCGCCTCGACGCCGTTCACCAGGACGGTGCAGCGGTAGGCGGGCACGTCGATGACGATGCCGAGATAGTCCTTGCTGAACCACAGCGGCGGCACGTCGTGGCCAAAGGGTCGTCGCTGATCTGCGCCGTCCTGGAAGATGCTGCCGAAGCCGTTGAAGGCAACGGGCTCGCGGCCCTGCAGCACGGCGCTCGTCAGGGGAAAGGGTGCCTCGGGCTCCCCGCCGCTTGGTGCCGGGGCGGGCAGCACACCGACCGATATGTTGCCCGCCTCACCGACTCGCAGCTCGTAGTACCACCGCCCTGCCGTCAGCGGCACGCCGGCCACCACCGACCCACCCGCGCCGTCGCTGCGCAGGACACAGACGCCCTCTGCCGTCCACTCGTGGGTGAGGCTCTGCGGGTTGCGCAGCTTCTGGATGCTCACCCGATCTGCCACGCTCTCACGCTGGCGGTACAGCTGCACCTGCTCCTGTCGCTGCCGCGCAAACCGCGCCGTCGCCGTGGCCTCCGTGCCCGGCGCACTCGCTGGTGTTTGCCACAACGGCGACGAGCCGGCCACCACCGCGGAGGTCGACTCGCCACCAAAGGACAAGGCACGATGCGGCTGCACACCGCTCTGCGTCTCTGGCGTCAGCGCCGCGTACCAGCACTGCGCCGCATCGCGCTGCATCACGTAGCTCTCCACGCTGAGCTGGATGAAGCGGCCAAGGACGCGCTGCGTAGGGAGGCGGCGGCGGTAGTGGCGGACCGCCATGCGGCGGAGGTCCTGCATGAGCAGCGGCATTGCCAGCGGCGGCGGCACCGCGTCGAAGCGCTGGCCAAAGAGGAAGAGGTCGTTGAGGCAGGTGAGGGCGAGGAGGCGCGTCTTGCTGGTGTTGCGCTGGGCCACGGAGCGCAGCGCCATGAGGCAGTCGACAGACCACACATAGGCGGCGGACTTGTCAGGATCGACACCTCCGCTGCCCTGGGCGTGGAGAAGGGCGGACAGGGCTTCGCGGAAGAGGCGCATGGCGCGGAGCTGTGGTTGGCAGTCGTGGACGACGGTGATGCGGTGGCCCCAGTTGGTTGCCTCGGCGGCGGAGCGGATTGAGACGTAGAACTGCGGCAGCCGCACCTCAAAGGACGGCAGCACCGTCGTGTAGAACTCCGACACCACTGCCCCAACTGCGCGGTCGCGTGAGACGGTAACGAGCCGCCACCGCGCCACGCTGCGCTCATCGATGAAGACGCTGTAGGAGCGCTGCCCAGGGACGTCGATCTCGTACACGTCAGTCGCGAATGGCCGCTGCGGGTGCGTCGATTCAAAGGTGGTGAGGTGTGGGGAGAGCTGGGCGACGCGGAGCAGCTCGGCCAGAAGAGCATCGCCCATGGCCCACAGTGCGCTCGCGTTGGGCCGCAGCGACCGCACCGCGCCACCGCACAGGCCGGCCCACACCGCCTCGAACAGACGCGGAAGGTGTTCATCGGCTGCTGACACGGCCAGGCGTGACAGCCGCGCCACACACGCCCCGTCCTGCAGCGCCGCCACCACGCTCTGCAGCAGCGGTGCTGGTAGACGCACAGGGGACTGCACCACGTGGCTCAGGCCATGCAGCAGCACCCGCGCACTGTGAAGGGCGGCGAGCTGGCGGTAGGAGCCACAGCACGCGGCGAGCAGCTGCTCACGCGGCAGGTTGCGCTTCCGGCGCCAGAGCCGCGCCTGCTGGAAGGGCAGGGGCTCGTTGAGGGCACGCAGGTCCACCTCCTCCGACTCCGTCCCAAAGTCCACTTCGGGTGCGCTGCTCTGACGGGCCCGACGGCGCCGCGCCGCCGCGTCGGCCGCCTCGTCGAGGTAGCCGACGTCGCCCTCCGTCACCACGTCGAGCAGCAGGGCGGCCGGCGCCTTGGAGACGTTCTCCACGCCGCCCCGCGATGCCCGCAGCGCAAGCGCGACGTGTGAGTCTAGAAAGGTCGACAGAGACGAGTTGAGGCGGTGCAGCTGCTCCACCATCGCGGGCCGCAGCGCCAGCTCGTAGACGCGAAAGTTGCGGACGTCGCCGACAAAGGCGGTGGAGGACAGGTGCCCAGGCACGCCGCCCAGCCGAAACTCCTCCTGCAGCAGCGGTCCGCCCCCGACCTGCATCGTCTGCGTGTCCAGCAGCATGCCGTTGCGGAAGAGCGAGAGCGTGGCGCCGGACTGGACAAAGGTGACGTGCAGCCACGTGCCGACGTCCTCGTCTGTGACCGCGAAGGTGCACAGGTAGGCGGTGTCGGCGGAGAGACGGCGGTGGGCCTCCTCACCGGGCAGACACGGCAGCCAGCCAAACTCGACTGCGCCATGCACCACACGCGCCACCAACTCCACCACCTCGGACGGCGAACTCACGCTGCGGCGGACGACCTGCGCAAACAACACCTGCGGCCGCTCCACATCGGTCAGGCGCAGCGTGGCATCGACCGTGAAGCTCAGCCCCGCCGCCGTGGTGCCCCGCACACGCACGCAGCCGCTGTTGAAGTGGATGGTGTCAAAGAGCTCACGCCCGCCGGGCCGGCAGAGGGCGTCGGAGCTGTTGGAGGCGGAGAGCTGCGAGCGGTAGCGCGACACTGTTTGCGTCGCCGTCCCTGCCAAGCCCGTCACCCCAGCACCAGCTGCCGCCGCGTCACCGTCGCTGTCGTCGCTTTCGTTGCCGTGGTGCACGCTGATGCGGCGCGGATGCTGCTGGAAGGCGACCAGTCGGTCCATCTCGTCCATCCCGTCCTCCTCGTCCACCTCCTCGTCCTCCTCGCCGTTCCCGTCGTCCTCATCCTCGTCGTTGCTGCCGTCGTCGTCGTCGTCGACGTCCTCGAAGTCCATTGCGGGGTCGGCGGGGGTGCCCGCTAGCTCCTGCTGCGCAAGAAGGTCGAGCGCGGCAAAGGTGCGGAGGCGCAGCGACGCGCTGCCGGCGGCGAACTCCGGCGTGCCGGCGGAACGCACACGCACAAGACCCTGACCGGCGTTCGGGCTGGAAATAAGACGCTCGATTGGCTCACCGCCAGCAGCGCCGCCGTTTAACGCGGTGCGCGGCAGTCCCCGTCGCTGGCGGTACTGCAGCAGGCCCCAGAGGCACAGCACGAGCTCCAGGTTCACCTGTTCCTCGTCCGCAGCCATCTCTTCCGCCAGCGCGGTCACCGCCGTGAGAGGAACAAGGAGCTCGGGGGGAATCACGAGAATGCTGCGCTCCGCGCACCGGGCCAGCAAAGAGGACAGCTGGGCCAGGAGGCAGCACACGTCCTCGCCGATGCGCGACGGCGGACTGACCAGCGGAAACCAAACCTGCGCGAGCCGCACCACGGCGTTGACGAGCGCGAGGTGGGCCTGGTTGCCCTTAATCGGGAACGCCTGCCCATCGCACCCGTTGCCCTGCAACGTGGCGTTCACGAACCGAAGAGGCAGCTTCTTGAGCGTGCGCGGGGGAGGGCGTGCGGCCGAGTCGTTCGAAGGGGGAAGATTAGCAGCTCCTGCTGCTGCGCTGGCGGCGGAGGCTGGAGACGCCTCCTGCTCCATCACATCGCACACCTCCTCCGCCCACGACATCCGAAGCAGCGTGACGGAGGCGACAAGGTGCGTGCCGAGAATCGCCGTCACCGTGTCACCGGGCACAGCCAGCCGCGGCACCCCGCCGAGGACGGCCAGGCCCAGCAGTGCGCCACAGTCTGGTCCTCCCGTCGCTAGCTTGCCGCCGCCTGTGGCAGCGGTGGCGACGGAGCAGCAGCGGGCGAACGCAGCGTGCAGCCAGTCATGCAGCGCCGTCCGCCACGCGTGGCACCCGCGCTCGTCCTGGTCGCTGACGAGCCGCTGCAAGAGCGCCAGCGCCAGCCAGTGCGCCGTGTCGCAGGAGGTCACCGCGCAGACGGGGGCAGTCAGCTCCAACGCGTGTCGCGTATCGGAGGCTGACATGCGCGCCTCTCGCGACGTCAGAACGCAGCTGGCGAGTTGGAGAAGAACGCCAAGGAAGCTGCGCGGGCCAGTAGCGGACTGCATGGCAGACACGCAACCGTGGTCAGGACTGGGCGTTGGCGGCGGGGTGAGGTACATAGCGTGGTACCACGTCGTGAGCAGCGCCGTGACCGCCTCGCTCTCGTCGTCGGTGAAGAGGACGGCGCGGGAGGTGGTCAGCAGCCACCGCGTCGCCATCGCCTCCAGCAGCCCCGACAGGGCGGCGGTGTGGCGCACGACGACGTCTTTTGCCACATAGCGCAGCAGCTTGCACAACAGTGTCAGGTGGCCGAGCAGGGTCGTCACGTAGCGGGCCGGCAGCGGCGACTGCGCGAGGGGCACAGTGGAGGCAGGCATGAGAACAGAGACAAGGGCGTCGAGGCAGCTACCCACCGGCTGCGCCAGCTCCTCCAGCGACGTCAACGACACCTCCGGCGTCTGCGTGCTGGCCGCACTCAGTGTCGTCGCGGCGCGCAGCGACAGCAGGCGGAAGCTGTCCCAACCGTCGCGCACCCCACGCGACGCATCGCGGTTCCTCGACAGCACCGCTCGCGACGGTGCTGCCCCAGCAGGCCAGCCCTGGTAGGCAAAGGGACTGGCGCCGAAGTTGACAAGCACGCAGCCCTTGCCTTTCATCCCGACAAGAGGGCAGAGCGAAGTTGCGGCGACTGTGGCCTTGAGGATGTGCACCACCTTGCCGTTGCGGGTCCAAAAGAACTCCCCGGCATCCGTGCTCCATCCGCACCCAACGACGTCGCCCATGCCAAAGGTGGAGCCGATCACGCGCGGGCTGCGGTTGGCGTAGATGGAACCCTCCAGTCCGTCGTACGCAAAGGAGTCGGGATCCCAGCCGGGCATCTGCGCGAGGCTGTAGTCTGCCGGACCAAGACCGACGCTCACGTATCCGCCTTGGTAGACGTCGATGACGTGAACCTCGTAGTAGTACAGGCAGCCCGGATCGCGTCGCTGCGGCAGCGTCCAGCTGCACGGCGCTATGCAGCTGCCGCGTCCACCCGTCGAGCGCAACGTCAACGCGGCCGCGCCGATCGTCATCGTACTGGCACACCCTTCCGGTGTCAATTTTGTCGCCCGCAGTGCTGCCGGCACGCTGCCGTTGACCCGCTGGTAAAGCACCTCGGCGTGGTCGGTCGAGTCCCAGAGGCGGCGCAGCAGGTCGGCCGAGACGCCAACCGTCCGCAGCTTCCGGAAGTCCGCACGGCGAAAGGGACAAGACAGCAGCGCGCAGAGGAGCAGGCTCCACGGCTGCGTCTCCTTCACCGACGTGTAGGCCTTCATGGAGGCGCGGATGAGGTGGAAGAAGGCGCTCTGCAGACGCGTCATCTGCTCCACCGAGCAGCCGTCCACGCCGTCAGCGTAGTGCCACCCGCACATGGCGCGCGCGATGACCGGGTGCAAGACGCGCGCCAGCAACACGCTCCGGTGCGCTTCCTCCGTCAGCTCCCACAACAGCTGCAGGCCGACAAAGCGGTAGCGTGCTTTTTCCGACCGCCACGCCACCGCCCTTCGCATCTCCTCTGTGCTCGTCTCGCTCTGGAAGCACGCGATAAGCTCGGCGTTGGCGTTCATGTCCGCCGAGTCCTCGCGCGACGTCATGAGCGCCTTGAGCTGCCGCATCGCCTTCCAGCTCTTGAACAGCCGCTGCCAGCGCTTCCGCTCCGCTGCGCGCGCGGCATGCGGGTCCGAAGAGGCAATAGTGCCACTTCGCCCAGAAGCTGGCGGCATTGCAGCAGCCGACTCGCGACACGCAGCGGCGACGTCGTCCTCGTCGAAGTCAGCGATGGGCTCAAAGAGGGCGAGAAACACCGCCCGCTCCCGCACCGCTGCCACGTAGGCCTTCGACTCCTGCCGCTTCGAGAGCACCCAGGGCCGGAGCCGGAGGACAAGTTGGAAGGCGGGCTGCAGCTTCTCTTGGCTGGGCGACTGCAGCGCGCGGGTGGGCAGCAGCAGTGCACAGCACGCCCCCATGACCTGCCGCTCCGTCTCCCGCAGCTCCTCATCCCGTACGACACGCAGCGCCGACACGTCGCGCCGCTGCAGCTCCTCGAAGACTCTCGTGACGGCGCCGACGCCGCCCTGCAGGTTCTTGATGAGAGTGTCGCGCTCCGTCCCGCTTTTCCGCTGCCCATTGCGCAGCAGACCAAGGTAGGCGGGGGTGCCCGCGACAGACGATGCATCGAGCGCAGCAGGCCGAGAGTCGAGCAGCGCGCAACCGAGTTGGGCGAGGGAGTAGGTGATGGCGACGCACAGGCGGGAGGCCCAGCGCTTGCCCTCGTCGGTGTGGAACTGGTCCATCAGCACCAGCAGGGACTCACGGACGCGCTGCAGCGACGACGCGCACGCCTCCAACGCCGACGTCGGCAGCAGCGGCAGCGAGACGGAAAACGACGCGAGCAGCCCACCAACCGGACTGAGCTGCAGGCACCGCAGCAGTGTCGCGGCGGGCTTGCTGTTCTGCCGCAGCGCCACCGCTACCGCGTCGATGATCCTGCCGCAGCAGTGGAGAAGAGCGGTGCTGAAGGCGCTCTGCAGCTTCTCTTGCCGCGCCGCCTCGCCCTCGCTACTTCCCCCGCGGCCACCACCTCTTGCAAGGAGCACCTCTGCCATCACCTCCAGGCAGTGGCTGGTGCGCTGCAGCCCTGCCTCGCTTTCCTCGCGAAAGGCGTGCTCCACCTTGTACATTGCCTCGCGGAAGAGCGCGCTGAAGAGGGCAGAGAGCTGATCTGTCGGCGCGGAGGTCAGCACATCGTAGCAGGCGTGCAGCGAGCTGTACAACGCGAGCAGGCATGAGTAGACCGTGTCCATTGCGGGGGGTCGTAGCTTGCCCGCCTGCTGCTCCAGAAAAAGGATGCGGCACGACTCGCTCAGAAAACACTGGCAGCAGCAGCGCAGCAGCGCAGAGGAGGAGGCTGCCGCCAACGCCGGCTGGAAAGCCAGCTGCGTGATGGCTTCCCGCAGCTGCGACCCAGCACCACGTTGCTCAGCCGCGCTGACTGACGACGCGCTCCCCTCTTTCTCCGCCGTGCGCAGAAAATCGACCACGGAGTCATAGCACCCGGCGATGCAGTGCGCAAACCGCAAGGGGGAGTTGTAGAAGCGGGTCAGGAGATTCATCTCGAGCAGACACGACGCCTGCTGCGCCAGCACAAGATCCTGCTCCGGGCCTACGACAGCCGTGCGCTGGGCGAGTTGCAGAAGCAGGCTCAGGACACCGTCGTCGGGGTCTAGCATGAAGGGCGGCACCGACGCCGCCCACGACGATTGATCTGTGAGGAAATGCACTGCGGCGAGAAAGCGCTGCGCGTGACGAGCGCTCCGTGCCAGCACAGCTCTCCCACACTCCCACGTCGTCGCGTAGGAAGCGGGCGGCACCGGCTCTCGATGCCCAACGAAGGCCCACATCTCCCACAGAAACACCTGCACCGCGGCGCTGGCATCCACTGCGGCCCCGGTTGGCTTCGCGGCCACAGCGCAGCACACCAAGGAGGCACGAGAGGCGTGGCTCGACACACACTTCACCGACCACCCGCTCGGCAGCTCCACCGTGCGCTGCGACACCAAGCGCCGGTCATCGCAGGCGTAGTCAAAGACGCACAGCGTGTGGTCGGAGCGCACGCCTGCCACGGTGTACGACTCCGGCGACGCGGCAAAGAAGATCTCGTCCGCCTCCTCGATCCACGCAAGGGGCACAAAGTCCGAGACGTGTAGAGCGTTGTCGAGGTCCGCCAGTACTGGGAACGTGTCCACGGCGCACCAGTAGGGCTCTCCGAATGGCAGGAGGGCGTGCTCGTGGTGAGGCGCGTAGTCCATGATGATGTTGTCGCAACCTTCGTTAAAGGGAAAGTACCCGCACAGTCCCTCCTCTGTTCCCTCGAGAGGCCGCCGCGAGTCGCGGACGAGCTGCGCGCCGGTGCGTGTGTGCCCCCAGATGCGCACCTCCGCTGCCATTCCAATGAAGCTCTTTCCAACTACACACTTTGCATCAGTGATGGCGTTCGGAGAGACCAGCGCGGGCTGCTGGGACACCAACTCGTGATCGAGCCAGAGCTCCCACGTGGTGCCGTCGAAGTTCAGTGCGACATGCCACCACCGCTCGAGCACCGCGAGCTTTCCGGGCGATGTAAACGTGGTGAACGATGAGCCAAGACGTGGCGTTCGTGCCCCACCACGCCACCGCACCCCGTTCCCAACCGGCTCGAGCCCCAGCAGCACCTCATCCACACTCTTGTCGCCGATGGAGAGGAAGGTCTGATCCTTGTCGACACTGCGCGGGTAGACCCACATCTCAATGCAAAAAGGGTGAAACCCTTCCTTGAGCGTGACGCGTCCGATGGAAACTGACACAGATTTGGTGAAGTGAAACGCGTTACTGCGACGTGCAACAAAGTTGAGCGACGGATTGCGGAGGAGGGGCCGCAACTCCATTGTAGCAGCCGCCCCCGACCGAGCAGCAGCTTCAAGGGCCGTGAGGGAAAGCTCGCCAACACACAGGCTACCGCGTGTGCGCTGCGGCGGATGCGAGGAAACCAAGCAACACAGCCTCGACGACGTGCTGACGCAAAACCGAAAGCGGACGTCGGAGAGGGAAAGACCGGAAGTGCGCAACGCCAGCCGGCCAACAACCGCCCCCTCACTCTCATTGCCGTCCTGCTCCAATTGCGTCGAAAAGTGCCAGCACTGCTCATCCCGTCCAAGCGCTCGGATGCGCAGAACACCGCCGCCGGCGATAAACAGCACCGCATCACCGCGCTCTCCTGGCAGCACCTCGGTACTGCGGAGTAAAAACCGCGTCTCCATCGTGCCCATCGTCTCATACCGTGCGGCGTGGGTACCGTTCAGAAAGCGGACGGTGCGCTCGTTTGCAAAGCACTGCAACCCCTCCCTGAGATGGAATTGCGGAGGCAATGGAAGTGCCTTCACAAGAAAGCTCGACGTTGTCATGGCACAGACACTGACGGAGCGCGATGGCGCGCTGGGTATCAGAAGCTCCGGCCCCAGCGGCTGCGTGCTTCCGTCGGCTAGCACGCAGCACAGTAGGAGAGACAAGCGGCCGCTGCGCACCGCCAAATCGTGCTTTGCACGCGCCACTGCCTTTCGCTGGCTTTCCGAAAGACCCTCCTCGCTGGCATGAGCTTCAACAACGCGAAATAGCTCGTGGCAGGACTGCGGGGACGCCGAGTCCCACCGCACATGCGTCAAGCTGTCAAGGAGAATCGTCGTGAACTCTCCCGCACCGGAGCTATTCGTCAGCGCGCCGAGCAGCGCAATCGTGGAGAGCAGCGATGACTGCTCGCTGCTGACCGGCAGCGATGCTCCCATCAGCGTGATCGACTCGCTGAGACGCTGACGGATCTGCTTTGAAGATGAAATGGACACCTGAAGCTTCCGAAAGCGTGCGGCAAACACACTCTCGATGCGAGTAAAGGAGGCAGATAGGCGTTTTCTCAGACTCGACAGAAGCGCCTGCTGCAGATCGACCGCGGCAGCTGCATCAAGCAGAAACGCTGGGATGTTCGTCTCCTCACTGTTGGAAACTACGTCGTCCACAGAAAAGCTGTTTTTGGTGTCGTCGCTGTCGACACTGCCGCCAACAACGTCGGCGACGCTCAACATACCCCAGTCGTCCATTTTCTTTCTCAATAATGTTGTTTAAAGGAAAGCAATGGAAGAAAAAGCTCTCTTTGAGGCCGATCAAGGGTACTGTACAGATATTAAAAAGAAAAAAAACCAGAGCAGCAATCCGCATACAAATAGAGAAGCAGTGAGCTTTTTTTTTTTTGTGTGTGTGTGTCCAATTCAAAAGAAGAGTCAAATGCTTGACACGACAATAGAAGTGTAGTAGCAGCGGCAACACAGTCGAGTCTTCACATGCGGCAGTACTTGACCTCCTTGGAGAGGTATAGTCTAACGTAGACAACACACGACTTTTGAGTCGCCGCGCTCGAACGCTGCGCAGATGATTGCACCAGCGAAAAGGGGTGTATTTTCTTTCCGTTCTCTGCTTCACTCTCTAGAGAGGCTTCCACCTGAAGCTTAAGCAAAAGCCGCAGATTGTGCAGAAGTTGTGAGAGAGCAGAGAAATCACTGTGTGCTCATGCCAGTGCTTCCGGGACGAAGAGAAGCGTGAAAGAGAGAGAGAGAGAGAGAGAGAGAGAGAGAGAGAGAGGGTGGGAAATGCAACAAAACTAAAAGCAATTGACCAGGCGCTGGCGTTCACAACAAGAAAGAAAAACTCCGTTTCCGATAAGGCTAGATTAGGGGAGAAACGCGGCAGCACAGCTGTCACAAAGGCATGACAGCACTTGCACATACACTTCTCAAAAATACGTTGAGAGAGAGATTCAGTGTGGTTCGTCTGAACAACCAATTTCCCTTAATTAAATGTTGACTAGAGGTTCTGGCGTGTGTGTTCATTTCTGTTCACATCGCTGATTGTGTGGATTTTTTTTTGTACAAGCTTCAAGACTCGGGGAGAACAGGTGGTGAGGCAAAGTCCTCTGAATGCAAGAGGTAAGTGCATACTTCGTCTACAAGTGGAGTGAGAAATTCAGCAGAGAGGGCCGAGTAGTCCATGTCAAGAGGGTACAAGGAGCAAGCGGCAAGGAGACATGCACGTGCGCAAGACTCGGGAAAAAGACAATAAGAAGACAAATAGAGCTTTTGCGCTAGCGCCAAGGCCACGCGAGTTATTGGCTCTCGAAAGCCGTGCAGATGCGGAGCCTGCAGCACCAGCATCTTCAACTGCAGTCGAAAACAGCTCTCAATCAAAATGACATGTGGCCGCACGCACTCAAATATCAAGACCTCCACGGCTGCCACATTTATCTCACTCATTTTCTTCCGCATGTCGAGAAGCGACGGCGAGTTAGTGCTTGCACAGCACTCTTTCAGTGCGTAAGATACACAGGCAGCGAAGACTTCCTGCTCGGGAAGCTTGGTGCCAAGCACTGCGCATGTTGAGTGGTAAATCACAGCGGCGCGGTTCCAGATCGTGCGGGGGCAATCCAATCTAAACAGCTCAGGGTCTATTTTAATGTCTTGGAGGTCGTAGGTGCCTCCTGGAACAGGCGTAGACATGCTGCTGCGCCTGCAGATCACAGTTTCCTCCTTTTTCCTTTTTTTTTCCAGTAAGGTGCCACGAAAAAACAGGTGCAATAAGAAAAAAAAGAAAAGGACGTAAACATATTTAAAAGGAAACAGAGAAAGAAAGGGAGAGAGAGAGAGAAAGAGAGTTATCAGGAGGCTTTTACAAAGCAAAAAAAGATGCTTAGTTTGCAACACGCGCACTTCATTTGCGTTAGACCAAATAAAGTGCTTTTTATCCACCAGTCAGTGCTCACCGAGGTTGACGAGCGAGGAGCTGCGGCCCTGCAGTCAAGCTTGCTGAAAAAACGGGAAGAGAGAAAAGCTTCTGCCGTGAAACTAGCCGCTGCAGAGATAAAGGAAATGATGCAACGGACTGACGCTTCGACGGAAATGCCATGGCGGCCATTTCCCTTTTTCCTTTCTCGACGCGGCGGATTCCATTCTCCGTGCGAGTTCCTTATAAAACAACTTTTTACAATCACCACGCGCACAACTAGCAAACAAAAGTGCAAACAAGTCAAGTGTTAGCACTTATACGATAAACCCCTACCCGACAACACACCATGATGTACCATAATACCACTCCGTTTCTTTTTTCTTAGTCAGGGAAACGCTGCAGCTAAAACGTGCTCAAGAAGACGGTCTAGTTCGTTTCCGTCGCGGCATCGGTTATAGTGTCGGAAATCTGAATGCCCTGCATCATGCCCAGGCCAAACCAAAGGACACCAATAAGGGCCACACCGATGACGAGACCCGTTGCGGTCGTGCTGGACATGGCAATAGTTACCGCAGTGGCGTTGGTGCTGTTGTCCGCGGCAGATACGCCCACCACGAACAGCAGCACTGCAACGAGAGCTAACAGTACAGACTTTACGGCTTGCATTTTCTTGCTTCTTCTCGTGCCTGTAGCGATATAGAACTTTTCTTTTTTTTTTCTTTGTCGGACACACAGCGAGTGAAACACAGGTGTAGACAACAAGTGTGGCAATGTGGGAAAACGGTCGGAAAACACCGCTAAGCTCTTCTCATGAATATATATGTTGGGAGAAGGCACCCATATTTATAGCACCCACAGTTAAAAGGGAAAAAATGTAAAGTGACAGCGGTAGAACACAAGCGAAGAAAAATCGATGCAGAAAGAGAGGTAGAGAAGAGAAATGCAGATTTGTGGAGCGCTTAGACATATTTTGGCAGTGCTGGTTCTGCATAAGTTTGTCACAACAAGCCATCAGATTTGCCACAAAGGAAATTTGTGTTACAAGTACAGCGACAGTTGCATTTGGTCGAAATTCCAAAAGCAACTCGCTCGGGCTACAGAGCCCTTTCTGATCAAAAAAAAAAACCAGGTTCATATTTTATTAAGGTTTGCAACGTTTGAAAAGAGAAACCTTCTTGTTTTTCATTTAGAACTTCTGTGAGTAGAAAGCAGCACCTAGTTGTACTCCACCTGACACCCAATCCACCATTACACTTAACTTCCTTCTTTTCCTTTTACGTGGCGCAAGTACCAGGCAGACCACGCAGTGCGCTCGCTTTCCGGAATTGATGCGTAGCTTTGGTAATCGGCTGTGTCGCGCTTCAGCCGCAGCCAGTTACGCAGCATCTCTTCATCGGACTCACCGCCACCAAGGAGTTCGTTATCCAGCAGCGGCAAGTCGCTTAAATTGACGTGGCGCAGCTTATCAACCGCGTTTTCGTCCTGTAACAGGTCATCGAGCAGCTCGTCAACAACACCTTCATGCGTGTCGTCCGTGGCGGTGTCGTCGTCCCGATTGAAGGAAGTGTCAAAGAAAGTGGGGCAGTGAATGTCACTCGTTGCTTTTTTGTTTATGCTCGCCCTCTGGCGAATGGCTTCGTGGATGGGGACGCGCTTCTTGACGTCACCCAGAAATTCAAGTGCAGTTTCACGCCGCTCCTGGAGATATCGCTGTTTCCATTCCTTTCCATCCGAGCCATCCGAAAAGCTGGAAAAGCACCGCTCTGCTGCTATGCAAGGAGCAGCGACTGCAACTGCGCGTGACGCCGTGAACCTCTTCCGCATCTCTTTTTTGCAGCATATACCAGCTACTCGCCAAAAACGCAGGTAGAGGCGATATTAAAAGAGAGAGATTTAATGAAAGTCAGGAGAGGGAGAGAGAGAGAGAGAGTATGCAAGAGAAACCAACAGATTGTGCACAGATGGAAAAAACAATAATTGTATAATAATTCTTTTTTTTTTGTGAGAATCAGATGGCTTTAATACAGCATCTCTCACTCTTCCGTTTATTATTTCCGGAAAAATGAAAAAACGGAATGCTGCCGATAATGTTTACCAAATGAGAAGAAAAAAGAGCTGATGAGTGACCTACTTTACTCTTTTCTCCACAAATAAAATATTGCACTTTTACATTTCACTCTTTAATTGCAGCAAGAGACCAGTGCATGCCGTTTCAAAAGTGCAGCATCTGTTCCAGATGTGCGAAAATGCAAAGGAAAACTATTTTGCTCGCTATTTGTTTATCCAGCTCTTGTTCAGGTCCACAAAAAGCTCGTACAGAGTGTATTATGTGCGGCCGATTCATGTATAAAAACCGATAATGCATCAATAGAAAAGCAAAAGCTTCGATGCCTCGTTCTAAAGCTTTTGGTTCGCAATACGACACAAACGGCTTGGCAAAGGAAATAATAATAAAAACACTGGTCTCCATTAGGAGAAAAAAAAAAGAAGTGTATACAGTTGCACAAACAAACCTTCATACACTCTAAAAATAAGGGAAATTTGCGATTCTGAAAATCAGGACCGCAGGTAAACAGTAATTAAAAAGCTTTTTTCAGTAATTGTCCACTCTATGCCATGTTACGAATCACTATGTGTGGCAGCAAGGAAATGTTCACATTCTCTTCGGGGCTCAGCGTTTTGTCACGCAGCGTCTGAATTCTCTCGTGCAGTTGCTCTGCAGTGACATCCACCTTCATGCGGACGCAAAACGAGTTATACAGCTTCGGGTTATCGCTCTCCTCCAGCCCGCTCACCCAGTACGTCAGCTTGCGAAGATCAATTTTGTCGCTGTTCGGTGCAACTGGAATCTTGTCCTCCGTTGCATAAAAGAGGGACTCCATTTCCTCAGTAGAGCACGGCACAGCTGTTTCCAGTACAAACGTGTTTTTGCTCACTAGCCGGTCTGGGGCGTCGATGCACATATAGTAGACGCTTCCGTAAGCGGAGATGACGTTTTTTGATGCCGCAGTCACGTCCGCGTAAAGCTCGCGCATAATGCAAAATGCGACTCCGGTCATGTACGCGTCATAGGCCGCTTCGTGCGCTTTATTTTGTGTCTTGACAGCCTCGTCGTTGTAGCCGTAAAAGCCAGGCGGAAGTCGAAATTTGCGCGAAAATGTGTCGAACGACAGCCGCGCGCGCCGCCGACACTCCTGGTAAACAGCTCCAAGGTGAGTCACTGGCACAGCAAAGTCATTTTCGAGCCTACCCGCGATGGTCTTCGTATCGTATATTTCAGGAAGGTAGTTGTGAAGCTGCTGTTTGAAGAGTGCGTAGTCTTGGGGTAGTGGTTGCTGGTGCATGTGGTGCATAAACATTATGTCCTGCATAAAGTTGTGCCCGACAATCGGCTTCTTGCTCTTGACGAGAACGTTCCAAAATTGGCGAAAGCCGAGAGCATTTGCACGCTCACGTTGGTGCTGAAGCTGCTTGCGTACCTTCTCGGCCGCCCATTCTTCTTCGCTCAGTTTGCGGAGAGTGAATTTAATTTTCTGCGCAAGGTACGGCTTTCCTTCGTATACCACAGCGATGCGGTTTTCGGACCGCTGCTCGATAAATGCCTTCAGCCGGCGAGCGAGATCGGTGGAGCAGGGGATCTCTTTCACAAGAGGATCTCCGTCCGCGAGTAAACACTCGTCCGCAGCCGTGCCGAACTCTTTAGCGGCTGCCTCTTCTGCATCGCCGGTGAAAGTGACGATGCGCTTCGCCTCGAAAGCGTGCTCCTCTTGCTCGTTGCAAAAGACGAGCCCCGAGGTAAGCCACGTCTGAAAATTCATGCTGTTGTTTGCGAGGAAGTAAATTGCGGAGAGTCCGAGTCGCAGGTCGCCGCTGGTGTTGAGGAGGTAAAAGTTGTACGGGCGGACCTCGTATGCGTCGCCGTCGACTTTTGTGAAAAGAGCGATGCCCATCTGAAACGCGTTGTACGCTTCGACGGCGATGCGCTTCGCGTAGTAAACGGCGTCGGGCGACGCTCCCATTGGGGGTGTTGTGCCGGGAACGTCGACGCCCGTCATCTCCTGGTCGATGGCGCAGAAGTCACAACGCTCCACCTCTTTTGCGAAGTCCGCAAGGGCCAGCAGGTGGTTGTGCTTTGTGATGTCCATTGCTGCAAGTGCTGATGCCGCAAATTGAGTCGGGTAATATGGAGGTTCTGATGCTAAAGATATCTCTTTTTTTTTTTTTAGCGACAGCGTAATTCCTTTTGAAATCTTGTGTTTTGATCGAATAGTATAATTTGCGGGAAGAAAAACTTCATGGAAGGGACATTGAGAAAATAGGTTGGTGAGTTTGGAGTGGTACATTTATTGGTGCTGGGATCTGCTTCTGTGCTGCGAAAAGGGGGGAAACAGCGATTTTTTTTTTAGAGAGTATTTCGTTTGTTTTGGAGGGAGGAGATGGAATTTTTGGATGCTGCAGTGTCCGTGCACTCTTTTTACCAAGCGACTTGTGAGGTGGTTGCTCAAATGCATCAGGCACAACGCCGCTATTTTTTGTGGCCCCCCTTCTTTTTACCTTTAACCCAAAGTTTGCGCTTCACCGCAAGAGTAACATTGCGCTGAGTTTTGCACAGCAAACTCCAAGAATCCCATGGAAAATGTGCGTGCCTGTCTGGAAAGAAACAAAGTGGCGAAAATGAAGCTTGGAGCAGAAAAAAAAAAATTGTTTTATGCCCTTCTGGGCCTCAAAATATGTAGCAGTTTGGGAGCGCTGCTTAGTAAAAGTCGAAGCAGCGTTTCCACTTGTTTTGCTGCATTTACGTTGGCTTCCTCGACGAAGACGTTCTTCATTATTTCACTTTTACAGCACGCAATGTCTCCACACACAACGGGCATCTGGATTCATAGCTCAGTGGTAGAGCATTCGGCTGCAGTCCGAATGGTCTCCGGTTCAAACCCGGATGGGTCCTCTCTTTTTCTTGCTTGGCCTCCTCTTTTGCCAAGAAGAGGGAAAAAAGAAAAAGTGATGAGAGTGGGGTTTGAACCCACGCCCTCGAAAGGATTGGAACCTTAATCCAACGTCTTAGACCACTCGACCATCTCACCTTGCGTTGCGCAGCGAAGTTGCAGGAAAACACTTTAAGTGTTACCAGCCACGAAAAACTTTAGCACCGATTGGTTTCGATCCAACGACCTATGGGTTATGAGCCCATCGCGCTTCCACTGCGCTACGGTGCTGCTATGACAAGCCGCAAAGTGCGCGAAAGAGGAGTGTGAGCCTCAATCCGCGGTGCTCGGCGGGCTTTGCATGGTCGTTTGGTCTAGTGGTATGATTCCTGTTTTGGGTACAGGAGGTCACGGGTTCAATTCCCGTAACGACCCCTTTTTCATTTTTGTTCACAGAGTAATAAGGAGAAAAGTGGGAAAAGAAAGTGAAAATGAAAAGATGGAGCGCACAAAACTTGTTCGCCGTCGTTTTTGATTTCCGTTTCGGCCAATTTCCGCTTTAATTTGCGGCAAGCACAGCTGCTGTTCTTCGCTGTTACTCTCTCGCCTTCTTTTTTTTTTCTCATTTTCACTGGGGAAGAACGTTAATTACTCGTTGCGCTTACACTGCGAACAATACAAAACAAAAAAACGACGAGGTGCGCTTCAGGCACTACTGACGGCGACCGGCAAGAGCAGCGGTGCGCTGCTCCTTCAGGCGCTTCTGCCGCTTCGCCTCTTCGCGAGCCTTCGCGCGCGACTTGACGCCCGACAGCGAGTCGTCCGTCTTCTTCACCGACACGCTCTTCCTGCTCTGGTTCGCCGCGGGAAACTGCGCGGCGTGGAACTTGACGGCGCGCTTCGGCAGCGTCACCGGTGCCTCGTCGCGCACCTCCGACACGGGCCGCAGCCGCTCCGACAGCTGCGCCAGCGCTTCCCGCGTCGGCGCCGGCCGGTTCATCGCCGAGAAGCCGACAGCCGCCACCACCGTCACCGTCTCCTTCGTGCCGTCCCAGATGTCGGTCAAAATCTCAACGTCGTCGGCGTCGCCGAGGCTGGGGATGCGCAGCCCTTTCGCGGACGCCAGCTCGTCCATCTCCTGCTGCCGCGTCGCCTCCAGCGTCTTGATGCGGCCCAGCGGCGGATTGCGCTGCGCCTTCAGCTCCGCCACCTCCTCGTCGTTGCGCTCCACGTAGAGCTGCGCGAGCAGCGCCACCACGTCGTCCGGCACCGCCGCCGTCGTGTAGCCAAGCGCAACGCACTGCTCACGGAACCAGAAGAAGCGCATCAGGTGCAGCGTCTGCTCCGTCCGCAGCCGTGACTTCTGCGCGTCCAGCCGAATCGCGCGCTTCTCCTTCTTCTCCAGCTGGCGGACCGAGCGGTCGCGCGGGTGCGGGACCTCGCGCTTCTCGCGCGCAGAGTTGAGCAGTGCGCGTCGCATTCTGCGCGAGAGAAGGCTTTGTGCGGCAAAAGAGAAAAAGAAAGAGGACCTTCAGTTCGGTCTCGTCGGAGGTGTATCTCTCCACCTTTCCGCGCAGGCGTCGTTTGTGGCAACCGGCACAAAAAACAACAACAACGACACACACTCACGATTTCAAAAGAGGGAATAAAAGGACAGGGGACGAGATGGGAGAGAGAGAGATAGGGAACATAACAGCGCAACGTGCCACGCGCAGATGGCTTGCATCGCCATCTCCGCGTCACACATTGGCACCGAAGACGACGGGCCCAAATGTCCACGGATGGGTGGTGAAGGAACCGACCGCGATACGAAGTTTGCTCGTATCCCTATTTTCTTTTTTTTTTTTCAGCTTGACTCGGCGACGCATCGTGCATATGGGAAAGAGACAACCTGGATTGAGCGACAGAAAAAGAGGGGGAGGAGCGATTCAACGAATGAAAACCGAGAAACTTAGTCACTGCGAGCAGAAAAAACAATTAAGGGAAAAGGTTAAAGGCGATCGAAGAACAACAACAGCAAAAAAAAAAGTATGGCTGCTCAAAATTGAAAGAATAGTAAAAGCATAGCAGACAACAACGAGCAGAACGTGCGGCACCTGTGCAAAAGAACTACCCCTTCCATCTTCTTACTTTTTAGTTTTCCAATTTCGCCACGTGTTTTCAACGACTGGCCGAGGGGGCGTTCACGGCGCACCAGATGGAGTGGAGCAAATACGTGAGGGCCACCGCAAACACCAGCGCCGCCACGTTCTCCGCCACAAGGACGAGCGACGCGCCGTCCGGCAACACAAAGCGCTGCAGCCGCAACGTCGCCGCCTCAAGCCGCAACGAGACCCACAGCAGCAGCACAAGGAAGATGCCGAAGTCGCACATCTGGTGGTCGCCCGGCAGAAGACGCAGGGTGTAGAGCGGGCCGCTGTTCGGGCCGGTTGTCGTCATGAAGACGTGGTTGTGCGCCACGTACGCCTCGAGCGCAAAGGCCCCGAGACAGGTGCACAGCGGCATGTAGAGGCACCGCATCCAGCGGAAAACGCAGCGCACCGTCACAAAGCCGAGAATCGGCAGCCACGAGAGGTAGGGCAGGTAGAGGTTGTAGTCGACGGTGCTGGTGGCGCGGAAGAGATATGCGTACGTGGCAATCACGCACACCGCCGCCGCCGCCGCAGCGACTTTGACCACCACACTGACGGGTCGGTGGCTGTCCAGGCGACGCAGCAGCCCGCTTAGGAAGGTCGCACGGGACGCCACCGCGACGCCTACGAGCCAAATCCAGTGGTCGAGGCGGCTGCGGAACTGCCACTCGTGGAGCGGCTCAACGCCGACGATGGGGTTGTCGTAGCGCACGAGCCACTGCAGCGGCCGCCAGAAAAGACGGAAGACCGCCGGCGAGTACGGGGTGTCGTACAACGCACACACCACCACCGCCGCCACGCCAAGCTTCACTGCCAGCACACGCGGACCACTCCGCGGCGACGGCCCCACATTCACTAAAAGATACACCGCCACCGTCACCGCCGTCTGCACGGCGCAGATGTGGTACAGCATGTACTGGTTGCGCAGCAGCGCACACGTCGCGACCACCAGCGCATTCAGCCGCCACAGCGAGCGCAGCAGCGTCACGGCGCTCTGCTGCAGCGGCACCTCGGCGTCGTAGCGCGCGTAGCTGGTAAAGGCGGTGAAGAAAGCGACCCCCGACACACACAGGCGCACCATCCCGTAGATGTGCACGTTGTGGAAGTAGCCGTACAGGACGTACAGCAGCTGAGCCCACCCGCGCCACTCTCGAATGTGCTCGCGAGCGAAGAGCACCGCGGCCGTCTGCGGCTCCGGCGCCGTCACGCTGGACGGCAGCACACTCCCACGTCCGTGGTCGGCGTCGCCGTGCGCGGACTGGCGAATCGGGCGGGCCGTCGCCACCGCCGCGCACACAAAGGCAAGGGCAATAAAGGAGAAGAAGTCGGCGTTGAACACTCGCGGACGTCGCAGCAGCAGCGAGGTGCGGTCGCACACAAAGAAGAGCAGCAGGTACACACTCGCCTCGCTCGCCGCGCGAATCACCAGCGCCGTTTCGCGGCTGCCGCGCATCCACGCGAAGATCATGTTCGACACCTGCAGCGCTATCGCGAAGAAGCACAGCGTGAAGGCTGTCAGCTGCAGCGGGGTGAGAGCGCCGAAGGGAAACTGGTCGCCGTGTACGCGCACCACAAGCGAGAGAAACCACGCCAACACAAGCGCGATGCCGTAAAGCAGCGCCACCGTGATGAGCGTCGTCCACTCCTCTAGCGCCAGCCGCCGACTCAGCGACGTCGGCGCGGCGTCCTTCACCATACACACGGCGTCATCCGCAACGTTCATCACCGCCACACTGAGCGACGACTTCCCCTCGCCCTCGCGAAAATCCGACCCGCCACAGAACAGAGCATCGTGCGGCTTGCCGGTGCCCTGCATCCCAGCAACAGACTCAACTGTTTCCCGTTGCTCTTCTGTTGTAAGAGCCTTGAGTAGCTGCTGCGTACTCGCACAACGCCTCGTATCACAAAACGCCTTTCCTGCCGCGATCACGAAAGGAGTGCAAAATAAATAGAAAAAAAACCCTTACCAAAAAGCGAGAGTGTTGTTCAGAACGCGTCTAAGGTCGACAAGTGCTACACACAGGTTCGCCGTGCATCTCGACCTGTATGGAGGAAAAGAAACGGGTACGCGCAAGAAACAACAGGCCAGCAACTTCACCACAAAAAATAAAGAAAGATAAAAGGCGGATTTTCACAGCCGAAGGGGAACTGAAAAAAAAATAGTGGTGAGAGTCAGCGCCGAAAGCCAAGTAAGAAGCAGAAGGCGGAGACAACGAAAAAGAAACAAAAAAAGGAATAAGAAGGTCGCAGACTGTCAGACTGCCAGACAGAGAGAGAGAGAGAGAGAGAGATAGTGCGATGAATCGCAGCTACGGCACTACACCTATAAAAGAAACCAACAAGTTACGGAAAGAGAGAAGGGTGGTAAAGGAAAAGGTGGAGCGAGAGGGCAGGTAAGAAGAGAGGGACGGCACTTGCGCGTCAACTTTTGCATTTCATCTTGGCGCTGCTTTGTCTCGTCATACATCCCATGCGAGTCAGCCAAGGGAGAGTGGAGAGGCAGAGCCAAATGGATTCGGCAGTGCCAACATCGCAGGTCAGTACAGCAGCTTGTGAGAGATGCTTAAATCTTCGGCTTCCCGTGAGAGTACCGGCGACTATTGAACTTTGTAGGCGACGTTCGGATGCGGGTTGGAAGCGAGACGCGCACGTTGTGTCATAGAGGAAAACAGAAGAGAGAGAGGGAGAGAGCAACACCGCTCTATACACACCCACACACACACACGCACAAAAAAAGAAATGTGAGACTTCTGATTAGTTAGGCGAAAATGATACCGGCGAACAAAAACTTAGACGAACACACAATAATCCCTCTTTCTCAGCTCTGATAAACCACAACACAAGAGAGATATAGACGCCACTTAAAGAATAAAACAAGAACAACAACAACGACATCTTACCAGTTGCTCAGCGCACGATACTCAGTACTTCTCAAACTTGCAGCCGGGGTTGGCCTCCTTGCAGCTGTCGCAGACGGCGCCGAGGTCGTCGCACCACCACTTCGGGCGGTTCTTCTCGCACACCTCGCACGGCTCGAAGGCCTCCGTCTTGGGGGCCCGCTGCAGACGCGGCTCGATGCGCTTCGTGTACACCTGGCTCCGGATCAGGTCGATGCTGCTGCCATCCTCGCCGAGGTCGATGGACGGTGCGCGGGCCAGGATGGCCAGCACGTCCTCGCGGTCGGCAACGCGCGAGTCGAGACGCATCAGCTCATACAACTCGTTCGCCTCGGTGGAGTTCTTGATGGCGAGGAGGTCGGCGCGGAAGTGCTCCACAATCGCGAGGCAGAAGCGGATCAAGTACTGCAGGCCACCCGCCATAAAGGCATCGAGAAACTGGAAGAGCTCGTTGAACTGCAGGACGTGGATGCACAGCCCTGTGAGGATCTTCTGGAGGTAGGTGTCGGGCCAGAAATTGAGCGCCTCAAGGTGCTTGGCCACCTCCGGCTGCAGCTTCTGCATAAAGTGCTCCACCACCCACGCACTTGTCGCGAAGCCCACCGCCTCGGCAGCCCAGTGGCCCTTGATGTACTCTGTCGAGACAAAGCGAATAATCGACGCCGTCTCCTCTTCCGTCAGCACCAGCATGCAGAGACCGGCCAGGTAGCTCATGGCCTGGCCGTAGGCGTGGAACTCGTGGTACATGGCGTTGAGAAAGGCAACCATCTTCGCACGGTGCTCGGGGGCGAAGAAGGTGCGGTCGGCGTCCTTGATGATCACCCGCACCACCTCCTCGTCCTCGTCCTCGATCTCGACGTACTTCACCGGCTTGCGGTAGAAGGAGGTCTTGGCGAGCCACTTCTCCAGCCGCGGCCGCAGCTCGTCCTTGTGGGCCTCGAGGAAGCCGTTGTTCAGGTTCAGCAGCGGCGCGCGCTCCACCACCTCTGCCTGCCAGAAGCGCGGCATGTCGAAGTAGGGGCCGGTGAAGTGCTTTGCCTCGCAGTACTTGACGGGCTTCTTCTCCGCCGCGGGGGCGGCAGCCGGGGCTGCGGCTTCGGTGGCTGCTGGAGCAGCAGCAGCAGCAGCAGGGGCGGGGGCAGCCACTGCAGCGCCAAAGCCAAACACCGCCGCCGCTCCGCTCGATGAGCCGGACGCGGCACCGAAGCCGAAGACGGGCTTCGCAGCACCAGCAGCAGCGCTTCCAGCCGGGGCCGGATCCGCGAAGATGCTCTTCACACCAGGGGCGGCACCGAGCACGGACGGCTGGGCAGCGGCGCCACCGAAGCCAAACTTCGAAGCCGCAGCCGCGGCCGTCGGGTTGCCGTCGCCGAGGATGCCGCCCTGCGCAGGGAAACCGAATCCAGACTTCGGCGGGGCAGCAGCGGCTGCCTTGGGATCACCAAGGACGCTTGGCTGCGCAGCAGGCGCCGCCTTCGCGCCAAAGGCAAACTTGTACGGCTCCGCAGTGCCCGGTGCGGCACCCAGCACGGACGGCTGCGACGGGGCGGCTGCGCTCTGGCCAAAGCCGAACTTCGGCGCGCCACCAGCGGGAGCCGTTGCGGTTGTTGTTGTCGCGGCGGCGCCGGTGAGGCCGCCACCAAAGGCAAAGGGAGAGCCGGCTGCCTTCGGGGGAAAGGTGGCTGGCGGCGCAGGCGCAGAGGCGGCGGCAGCGCCGGGCTTCACCTCCTCCGCCTTCTCCGGGTACGCTTTCCACACCTCGGCGTCCGCCTTCCCCGTCGCCGTCTTCAGCTCGCGCGCCTTGCGGTAGATCGCGCGGAGCTCGTCGTTGATGTGCTGTGCGTTCGTGCGAGCCACCTGCGCGTCGCTGAAGTAGTCGGCCGGGATGGCGGCGTAGCACTGCGCGAAGGAGGCGAGGGCGACCGCGTAGCTGCCCATGGCGTCGAAGCACTCCTTCGCTCGCGCCTCCGTCAACCCGGTCACCTTCTGGAGATGAGCGGCGGTGTTGGACATGGCGACGAGAGAGAGAAAGAGAAGTGCGAGGCTGCAGGTATTCACCGAAAAATAAAATAAGGATTTTAAAAGCTCAAATAGGAAAGAAAGTGGCGGGTGTTACGGCAACTATCTCCGGAAGAGAGAAAGAGGGGCTGCCACGTCATCGCAGTAAGACCAAGCAAGGCAGGGAGGAGTGAAGAAGTTGAAGGTTAAAGGAGGAAGACAAGAAGCGACAACGTGCGAAGCTCTCATTGCTTTTTTTTTTTCTTCTAAGAGAAAATGAGTGGAAAGATGCCTGCTGTAATGCCAGTTGAAATGGAAGAGGAATTCCGCGAAAATCCATTGAGCAGTGCTGGGCAGCGTCGTATTCCGTTCGATAGCAGGAACGAAGAGAAGTGAGAGGCAAATTGATGTTGCCCTGCGCTACAACGGCATATCATATGCTTTCCAAATGCATTCAACGTTTTGCTTTCGTGCGGGTATAAGCCAGCTAAGATCACTGTACATGGTATCAGAAGCAAAAAAGATAACATCGGCTCCGGAGGGGTGCAATGAGAGTGAAGGGAGGAGGGAAAGACAGGTGAAAGCAAGGGAAGAAGTCGCCGATGCGCCTCTTTGGCTGTATGTACATAATCCCTCTCGTTCATCTCACCATCACTTCTGTTCCTTCCCCCCGCGGTAACGGCAAAGCGCAACAACAACAACAACAGATGCACTGCAGCCCACACACACAAGACAACAACAGCCGAAAATTTTTCACGAGCGCAATTCACCACCGTCGCGTTACAGGAGCAGAACACGCTGAATCTCCTGCACTGGCAGCCGCCGCGCCGTCCAGTCGTTCAGCCCTGGCACGTAGTAGAAGTGGAAGAGCAGCGCTCCAACCTCGTCGTCCGTCATCGGGGCCTTGAGGCGCTCCGTCACGCACGCCTGGAAGTCGGCGATGCCGAGGTTGCCGTCGTACGTCGACTCCGACGCGCCACGAAACGAGCGGATGGCCAGCGTGCGGCGCGCCTCGATGAGGCTGAGAAAGCGCCGCAGCGCCGCCTCTGCCTGCACCTTCGCGTCGGCCTTCTTGCTCAGCATCGCGGCACTCTCCACCGGACCACGCCGCACCGTCGCCCCGTTGCGTGCGTCGCCCCACGTCGGCTGCGACTCGCGCGGCTTGAAGGTGGAGATGAACTGCTGCTGCATCAGCTGCTCCGTGAAGTCGGCGAGCGAGACCCAGCCGTCGTGGTCTTCGTCGATGCGCTGCATCACCGCCGCCATCTCCGCCTCCGTCGCGTGCACGCCAGCATCGCTGAGCAGCTCCCGCACGTTCTCCTGCGTCAGCCCCTGCGTCGACGACGACGCGTAGTGCCGAAAGGCGTCCGTCACGCGAGAGAAATTCTGATGCAGGTAGGCGGGTGCCTTGGCCAGAATATCCTGCGTGTGAAAGTAGGACTCCTCCATGTTTGGCATCCCCATCTCGAGGTAGCGCTTCGTCCTCTCGTCCATCTCGATCAGCACGTAATCCACCTCGTCCAACCGCACGGTAGCGCCGACCTGCAGGACCGCCGGGTCGGTGATCGTGTCGACGGCGCGCCGCGCGAATATCTTGCCGCCCAGGTGGCCGCTGTTGTGCACCGGGATCTCGTAGACGGAGACGGTGTCGTCCGCGAGGTAGTAGCAGATCATGAAGCGCCGGCCGTCGTTCTCAGGGGAGGGCAGGTGCAGCCGCGCGCCAAAGCGGAAGACGTCCTGGGCGTAGCGCGTCATCTTCAGCGTGTCCTTCGCGACCGCCGAGTCGTCAAAGACCATTGTCGAGGCTCCGTAGCGCTTCCCACTCGCCCCCGCGGCGGCAGAGGCACCGCCACGCAGCGAGGCCGCCAGGCGTGGACGGCGCCGCCCCACCGCGATGTCGTCCGCCTCTGTTGGTGGCGCCGCGACGGCCGGCTGGTCGATGCCCTGCGCTGCCATGTAAGCCCGCGTGTGTGCGTCGCAGTCGTAGATGAAGAAGGAGCGGGCAAAGATGTCCACCGAGGTGCCGGTGCGCAGGTCGGACGCCGTCAGCAACTCTGGCGCCGGTCCCTGCGGTCGGTTCAGCGTCTCCAGCGAGAGCAGCGCGGCGCGGGTCTCCTTCGGCACTGCGCGGCGACGGATGAAGACGGGGTTCGGGTCGCGGCCGTCGTTCTCTGTCTTGTCGAAGAGCACCGCGACGGTGTTGTCGGCAAGGTAGTAGAAGATGCGGAAGCGCTGCTTCGCCCACACGGCGTAGAAGCGCAGCACATTGCGGTCGTTCTCGAAGAAGTTCTGCGCCTTTGCCCGCTCGGCTGGGGTGAGGAGACTGGCGTGGGTGCCGGTGCGCGCGGCCGCCTGCATCTCAATCACGCGACGCATCTGCGCGTGCTGCTCGTCGATCCCGGTTGGCCCACGCGCCGCCCGCGCCTCGAAGTCGTCGGTGGGGTAGTCGAGCGGCTCCGGCTGCGGCATCCCCATCACGTCAAAGAACTCGCGCGTGGCGGCGTCGCAGTCGACGAGATGGTACTCCAGCCCACGACACGTGATGCTGCCGCCGACGCACATCTGAAACACATCGATGCCGTCAGGCTTAAAGCGGGACACCACCGTTCCTTTCTGCAGCCCGCTGTTCGGCAGCGCCGGCGTCTCCACCACACTCAGCGTGCCGTCGGCAAGGAAGTAGTGCAGCCGCACCTTGCGCACGCGCCACGTCTCCGCCGTGCTGTCCACGACATCCTCAGCGTGATAGCCGAAGAAGCGCAGCACCTTGTCGTCGAGGGTGCGCCAGGTAGGGAAGTGCTGGAGGATGACGCGGACGGGAATGCCGCAGCCGTCGGCGGGCGGGCGGGCGGCCACCGCCGCGGCTCCCTCGAGGGCGGAGCTCGGCGGCGCTTTCACTGTCCGCGTGCCATCGGGGTCGATGGTGCAGAGCTGCTGCCGGCCCCGTGTGTGGGGCTGATGCAGCTCTTCGAAGGTGAAGCCGGGAAGCTTCGGCAGGGCGTTGTACACCGTCTTTTCACCCCCGCTCATCTTCGCTCTTGAACGTATAATGCTCTTTTTTTTATCCGGCTCAATGCCGGTGCAGACGTCTGTTACGGGAACGACAGACAACAAAGAAACACTGAGAGCGTAAGGAAGAGAAGATGAAGAAGCAGAAAAGACGGAAGAGAGAGAGAGAGAGAGAGATAAGAAATTTATTGTGAGTGTTAAGATAGAAAAGAGGATGAGTGTACGTACTGTGTGCCTTCTTTTTTCTTTTTTTTTATTTCACTCAAGACGAGCAAACGCTTATCTGCATTACTCCGTGTTTTTTTTTTTTGACGCCTTCTTCACATGGCGACTCCAGTTCGACAGCACTGAAACCCCCAAAATGAAGAAAAAAAAAACGCCGCCTTCGCGCCTTGCATCACACACAAAAGCCACCACGACATCCAACAGCGTAGCAGCGCATTCTACCATAGAAGCGCCTTTGCTTTCTTTTTACTGACTTTACTCAACTTAAACAGTTTCAGCGCTAATTGACATCCCAGGAACATCTAGCAATTCATGTAGGAGGAGAACAGAAAAGGAAAACACAAGAGAGAAAGCGGGCATCCTCATTTGTTTTATTAAATTCCAAGAGGGCAGAAAGGAGAAGAAATAGGAAAAGTTTCCACATGAGATGGATAAAGGAAAAAATAAAAGGAGGCTGCTGCATGCAGCGGACGACTTCTACTACATTCGCGGCATACGCGCACTCTCACTGTATGTTCCGTGCATGGATGTACATTAAAGTAGAAGGCGGAAAAGTAGAATGAACGGAGAAGGGATGAATATAAATTGAAAGTGAGGTGGGGAAGACACACTTCAAAAGAAAACTTATTACTACTCTTTTCTTTTTTTGATGTGGTGCTGTGCTTCGTTGAAGAGGAAGACATGGCCTTTCAACAACACCAAAGAAAATATAATACAAAAATCATAACAATGCACACACTTTACCATCGATCTCGTGCACAAAAAAAAAATAGAAAGGAAAAGTACAAAGAAGATACAGAAACCGCTCGACAGCTGTTGAGAGCAAACAAACAAAACCCAAATAAGAGATACAGAGAGACGCACGAGTGGAACGACGCGGTTAAGAGAAGAAGACTCAAAGAAAAAAAAGAGAATCAGGAAAGAACAAAGCTGCAAAGGGGAACGCGAAGGGGTGAACAAAAGGCAGACGCACGTACGCTGTACCATCACGAGGTCAATACAAATGACACCCACAACTATAATGCAAGCAATAACAATAACAACAGAGCATCGGCTGAAACACGTAGGCACGGGGGAAAAAAAAACAAGTGTGGTGAATGGAAAGTAACAAAGAAACCTACGAAATTAAAAAAAGGAGTCGCACACGGACACACACACTAAAAAAAAAAAAAGATGACCCGCGAGATCGTAAGGGCGGAAGAGAGAGAGGTCGTCAGACTTTATCCTGGTAGTGAAGTGTGTGGGCTTGTGTGGCGATGCGAGGACAGATGCGTGAAGAGGGGAGCGGGAAGCAGATGGCGTTTTGTGCGGAGGTTACCAGCCGCTCTGGGAAAAACGCAGCGACGAGGTCGAGCGGTTCTTGTTCTGCGCGTGGCTCACGAAGGGGTGCGTGGCGAGCTCCATCGCGGTGATGCGGCGCTGCGGGTCGCGCTCGAAGCAGCGGCGACAGAAGTCCTGCGCGTCGCGTGAGAGCCGCGTCGTGTGCATCGGAAACTCGTGCGACTGCACGTGGAGCATCAGAGCGTAGGGACTGAGCAGCCGCACGCTACTCCACGGCGCTTCAGCGGTGAGGAGGTGATGCACGACGCAGCCGACGGCCCACACGTCCTGCGCCTTCCCCTGAGAAGTCCAGCTGCTCGACGTCTGACCAAAGGTGAGGGACTCCGGCGGCATGTAGGCCGGCGTGCCCGCGATGCTGTGCCGCTTGCTCCCCGCAAAGCCGCCCACTCCACGCACCGCACAGCCGAAGTCGGACAGGCGAATGGTGCCGTCGGAGGCGAGGAGGATGTTGTCCGGCTTGATGTCGCGGTGGCTCAGCTCGCAGGAGTGGACGTAGCGCACCGCATCGACAAGCTGGGCCGCGAACCGCCGCACCGCCTGCTCCGGCATCCCGCGCGGGAACTCGTGGAGGAGATGCGTCAGCGTCCCGCACTCAACCCGCTCCATCAGCATTAACACACGTATCGACGACGACATGGTCACCGACCTCCGCCGGTGCGTCGGCGAG